>CAWUFW010008720.1:0-652500 GCA_963921515.1 Calotriton arnoldi | reverse complement strand
CACAGGATCCCAGATCCTAAATATTGGCATAGTCCCTGAATGATCCAAAAGGACCGTGGGGACATGAATAAACATGATGGAGTCGGTGTGCTAGCTGTACTACACGTTGTGAGGTCTTACAAAAAAATATATATGAAGACCTAAAATAATGGCATGGTGCCAGATGGTTCCCAAATATAATGAACTGGGAAAGCGTAAAATGTGGGTGCCAGATATTACGAACCTAGCTCAGTCTAAAAGGAGACAAAATCAAAAAGAAAGCAAAATCCCAATGAAAGTAGGCAGAGCACCGCCTAGCAACCACTCACATGATCACAACCATGCAGAAAGATTCCTGGCTGAGTGATGTTCTAAAGTGAAGACGAAGAAAAGGGTAGGGGACCCGTGCAGGTGATTTCAGGTGAATGGGCCCCTTCCTTTCCTCCTGCAAAAGAAACAAAAAGAAAACACAAACTACAATTAAAGATTAAAAATGGTGAAACACCATACAGTACTAGTATTTCTGAGACGATACATCTAGTTACATCCTATTCAGGAAAAATAGTTATATACAAATGTTATGCAGTTTCTGATGCACAAAGTATGGAAGAAGATGTTACAGAGATAAAATGTTACAGAGATACAGAGAGAAGGAAAATTAGAAAAACAGATAGTGACAGAAGAGAAGATAGATCTATTCCTCTCTGAGGTGTATGGCAAGTTCCTTGTCTTGGGTGAGTCCCCCCGAGATCTTGGTTTGATAGTCCACAATGTATTTGAACTCCCTTTGTTTCAATTTGAGAACTCTGTCCCCACCTCTCGGATCGCTTTGAATCTGCTCAAGTACAAAATAACTCATAAGGGTGGAATCAGAGAAATGTTTCTCCTGATAGTGGCGGGCTACTGGATATTTGGGATCTCTATTGGAGATAGCTCTCATATGCTCCAATATTCTTTTTTTAGCCATCAGTGTGGTACTACCTATATACCAAAGTTTGCATGGGCATTCGATAATGTACACTAGAAACGTGGTGCTGCAGGTGAGGAACTGTGTAATGGCTTTTCTGTTGGTCTTGTGTACGAGCTCCTTAGGAAACCTACTGTTCCTGCAGGCCTTACAGTGCCCGCAGGGGAAGAAGCCCTGAAGGCCATGTTCGTTCCTGATCGTACGTACAGTGATGTCGCTATGAACTAACATATCCCTTACATTCCTGCCTCGTCTGTATGTTATGTTGGGTCTATCTAGGATGTTATTTCCTATAATATAATCACATTTCAGAATGTTCCAATTCTTGGCTAAGATCCGCCTGACACTATCTGAATCAGAGTTGTATGTCAGAATGATCCTCGTACTCTCTTCCCAAGACTCACCCTCAGATATGTCCTTGTCAGAAAGGGTCTGTGTTCTGCTAACCCTTTCAGCTCTGTCCTTGGCCTTTTTGAGTACCCAATTAGGATATCCTCTTGCCTTAAATCTGTTGATCATGGCTTTACTTTCAAGCAAGTAGGTTTCATCACAGTTACAGTTTCTTTTGGCCCTCAACAGCTCGCCATAAGGGATGCTCCACTTGAGAGCCTCTGGGTGGCTGCTGAGGGCATGCAAAATGCTATTGCCCGCGGTGATCTTGCGGAACAGAGCAGTGTGGATTTTGTTCTGCTTGATCTCAAGGCTGGAGTCAAGGTATTCAGCTGTGGTTTTGCTGATACTGCCAGTGAGGAGTATATTACGATCATTGCTGTTAAGTTTCTTTATGAACTCACTGGCATCATGTTCTGAACCCCTCCAGACAATGAACAAGTCATCGATGTACCTAAGCCACATCGTGACCCGTCCAAGCTTGAGAGTGAAATTGGAACTTGCAAAGATTTCTTCCTCCCAGAGTCCCATGAAAAGGTTGGCGAAACTGGGAGCAAAGCACGATCCCATGGCTGTCCCGGTGGTTTGTCTATAAAGGGCCCCATCAAACAAAAAGATGTTGGGGCATATTAGCAAGACCCACGTTAAAATTATCGCCGTTTTAGCGGCAGGAAACTGCCGCTAAAACGGCGATAATGGGCTTGATAATATGCGTTATGGAATTCCAATAGAGGCCCAGGTTAGATGTCCTGCACATCTAACCTGGGCTTCTATTGGAATTCTATAACGCATATTATCAAGCCCATTATCGCCGTTTTAGCGGCAGTTTCCTGCCGCTAAAACGGCGATAATTTTAACGTGGGTCTTGCTAATATGCCCCGTTGTTTTTAAGGCAATATTCTGTCATCTCAAGGATCATCAGGCTATGTTCCCAAAATCTGACATGCCTGCTCTTAAGAAAATGCAAACAAGTATCCAAGCCTTGTTGATGGTCATTGATCGTATAGAGAGAATGCACGTCAAGAACAATAAATAGTAAATCATCATCCCAAACGATGTCTTGTATCTTCCCTAAGAAATCTTTAGTGTCCCTGATGTAACTCGGGAGTTTGGTAACATGGTCTCTGAGAAAATGATCAACATATTTTGACACATGTTCCGTTACACTTCCTTTGGAAGATACTATAGGATGCCCTGGTGGTCTTAATGGGTACTTGTGTATCTTGGGCAGTAGGTAGAGGACCGGAAGTTTGGGATGGTCTCTTTTAAGGAAACAAAACTCTTCCCATTCCAGGATCCCCTTATCTCTCCATTCGGTCAGTTTGTCTCAAATGGTAGTGATGCTGGTGTTGTAAATATCTCTGGAAATGGGCATGTAGAAATTAGTGTCACTGAGTTGACGAAGAGCTTCAGTGATGTATTGGTCCCTGTCTAGAATAACTACATTCCCACCCTTGTCAGCAGGATGGATAATAATATCTTTGTCCTCAGCAAGTGAATTCAATGCCTGTCTTTGACTAAAGGTGAGATTCATGGGTCGTTTGTTGTTGTTATGTGACTTGTGTCTAAAATCCATGAGTGCTTTGGTGACACTCTCATGAAATGTGTCGATATTGCCATGTGGGAGAATAGGTAGAAAAGTGGAGCAGGGTTTAAAATTAGTGGAGGCTGCTGCATCATACGTAATGCCTAACTCTTCAAGGACCCGTAGTTCACTGATATCAGTGTCAGCAGTACCCAGATCTTGTTGTAATTCTAGCATGGTGACCAAGGTGTCAATGTCTCCTATGTCTAGGTCACTCTCCTGTGTGACAGTCCTGCATCCCACATTCGTCTTCTGTCCTGATCTCTTCAATTTATGCCATTTTTTGAGCTTCAATTTTCTGACATACTTGAAAAGATCTATTCTGGTGTTGGCATAATTAAAAGATGAAGAAGGGCAGAAAGAAAGGCCTAAGCAAAGTGTCTGTTTTTCAGTATCACTGAGTGGTCTTTTAGAAAGATTGATGATAGTCTTATTAACTGTTGTAGGATCCATTAGTAGGCTTTTCTGGAGCGCGTATTGCTGTTTCCCATGCGGCCCTGTCCTCTGCCTCTTTTGCCGTCGCTGCTGGATTCGTTTCCGTCTGTTTCTCCATTTCCTCGACCTCTTCCTCGACCCCGACCTCTCTGTCCCCTCGTTTTCGGGGCTGGAGTGCTGGAGTGTCTCTTGTTGTCTGACGTCACCGGCGTAAAAGCCGGTACTCGTCTAAAAAAGTCACGGGCCTTGAGTTTCGATCATTGCAAGAGATGTTCCCCCCTGAAGTGTCCGATTGAGCAATGTCCTTTTATCAATATTCGATATTATCTTTTACCTTTGTAACCACTCTAATATGGCAGACACTTAAGATTGCTGTATTTGACCATCATTTGTTTCAACCATGTTTTTATAATGACACTCATTGGGTGTGCACTTTAAACGTGATCAAGACTGCGGACGCAGTCGAAACGCGTAGTGTAATAAACACTTTGCATCTTGCTATCTGGTTTGAGTATTTTGCATCCTGAGAGTGCACTCATTTGGACTGTTTGTTGGATTTCATTTGCCGGTACGCTCTGCCGGCATGTGCGCCGCTTTCCAAGGGTCCCAGCGATCCGGTAGGAGCAACGAGTTGGAAAAATATATATATATATATATATATATATATATATATATATATATATGCAAGGATTTTGTCCCAAAATGTCCTCGTTACAGATGGACAAACACGGACCCAGATTGTTGTGCAGGTATTTATTCTTCAGTTACAGCACATCCGCCATGACGCGTTTCAGCCCTCCAGGGGCCTTGATCACATGACGCATTGAGGCAAGACTTCTCATTTTTAAAGTGACAGTGCTATACCACGTGTTAAAAAAACTCCAAAACTACGATAGACATAAAGAAACTACTTAGCAATCTCAATAATTACTTTAGTTATTTTTAAAAGAAACATTTTCAAATTTTTACGTAGGATTTGCATAAATACAGTACATTTGATTTTGGCATATAGAGATACCCAGTAACTTGTTAACTTACACAATGCTTACAAAATGCTTACTCCTCTAAATTATATCCACCAGGCACACTTAATCTTGGAATAGCATCTAGGGCAGACCAAGCTGGCGCCCTTAGAATGCCTAACTAAACTGCAATACATCGCATATTTGTATTCCATTGGAGAGAAGAATAGAGCCCAAGTTGGCATACTCCCCCAGCATTGGCCTGGTACTATTTGAACTATTACAACACTATAAATTTATTTTGTTTACTTAACAAATAAATATAAATAAATATTGTATCAAAATTCATTTATTTATTTTACAAATAAATAATTAAAATTAGAGGTATATAGTACTTGGGTAAAATCACTTGCCGTAAATATATCATGTCTGTATACGAACCTCTCACCCTAATGGGTTGTGCTAGTAATCTCTATCTCATAAAACCTAAAGTGCTAGTGCCAATAAAAAAGTGAGTTAAAAACTATGTGGATTAAAATAAATTTACTGAGGCGAACTATATGAAATTACTGTCCAATGTGTACATACAATCTTCTGAGAAATCACAGACATGTAAAGAAATCCTCGCTTGAGTTGAGCCCGTTGGGTACCTTAATGTCCAACTCGAGGATGTATCTGGTCTCTAATTTTCTTAATAAAGCTTCTCGATTGCCTCCACGTCTAAGGGGTGGGATCATATCTATCACAAAATAACTTAGTTGGTCCAGACTGCTACCATGTTTGATTTTAAAATGCCTAGCCACCGGGTATGAGGCATCATTGTTGGTAATTGCCCTCATGTGCTGGAGTATCCTTTTGTGGACCTGCAACCTGGTACTACCCACGTATTGCAGGCCACAAGAACACTCCAGCACATAGATTGCAAATTCAGTTTTGCAGGACAGTTTTTCGATATTTTGACCGGCTGTTGATGGAAAGGACTCTTGTAGGTAGACCTGTTCTTTCCATACCTGCAAGCCTTACATGCAGAACATTTAACAAAGCCATTTACCGCCTGCAACCAATTACTTTTAGTAGATAACTCGGGACTGCTTTTAACTAGCATATCTTTCATGGAGCGTGCCTTTCTGTATGTAATGCTAGGGGCTTTAGGTAGTGATCCACCTATTACTGGGTCATTGCGAACCAATGCCCAGTTTTTATTGACAATTTTTCTTATGGCCCTATGTTGACGATTATATGTCAGAATCAATTTAGGAGGGTCCATATTGCCTTCTGGTCGAATTTGTGTCTCAGTATGCTGTTGGTTGGTAATCAGTGCCGTAGATCTTGATAAAGATTTAGTCTTTCTTATGGCTGCATCAATGATGTTAGCATTGTAGCCCCTGGTCAAAAGTCTCTCTCTACAGGCTTCCTGCACACTAGCACAGTCATCTTCCATGCTGCAAATGCGCCTGATCCGAAGCATCTCCCCATAGGGGATGCTCCGAATCAGGTGTTCAGGATGATGACTCGCGGCATGGAGTACCGTATTGCCTGCCGTAGGCTTACGGTGCAATCTCGTCTCCAACTTGTTATTACACACAAATATTTCGACATCCAAAAAATTAACCGTTTCCCTGCTCATACTAGATGTAAAATGTAGATTCAAGTCATTGATGTTAATCTGTTTGACAAATTCTTGGGCCTCCTCCTCACTGCCCCTCCATATACAAAAAAGATCATCAATGTAACGATGCCACATTATCACATGTTCATCATTCACATCGGTGAACTTAGCCTGGAGGAAAAGCTCCTCCCAAAGCCCCATATGCAAACAAGCATAACTAGGGGAGAAGCAGGCCCCCATAGCCACTCCTCTGATCTGTTGATAGATTACATTTTGGAAGAGGAAAAAATTGTTGTTCAAGCAAAGAGAAATCATAGTTATGATCATTTTGTTGTGGCTCATATATATATGTATTATCTACTGGCGGTCGCCAGTAGATAGTTATAGTTAGGACCTATTTTCCATAGGAAATCCGCGACATTCTATTTGCAATAACGTTGGCGCCGGTTGACGAATCTTCGCGAAAGGTTCCAACTTGTTGGGGCGCTCCGGTCCGCTCCTATCCTGAAAGTCTCGGGGTGATTCGTCAAGTGGGGGCCGAGAAAAAAAGGGGTCCCAAAACGCGTTTTCCCCATTCATTTTTCCATAGGAACCTTTAGTCGCAGCTACAGCCCGAACTGCTGAACGGAATTACACCAAATTTGGCAAAGAGGTAGCCCTTGGTTCAGTGTCGTGCCTTTTGCTTAAATGGTGTAAATCCATTCAGTAGTTCCTGAGAAAATCAAAAGTAAAGTCACATATATATCTATGGCCGAGTAGGGTCCGCGTACCCTCCCGATCACGAGCTGCAAGCTAATTGGCTGTCAAGTGGCTGTCAACACTCCAAATCAGCAGGTGTTGGCAGCCATTTTGTCCCTCAAGTGCGCAAAGCGCAAAGGGGGCAGGGTAGAAACACCCTGACCCCCTAGGTCTGCTCAGGGGTCCCACAAGGACCCCTGGGCAGAAAAGCATTTTTTTTTTTTAAACGGTGGGTTGCGCTTAGGGTGCGCGGATCCTGCCGAGAAAAAAAAAAAGAAACAAGTGCGCAAAACGCACAAAGGGGGCAGGGTAGAAACACCCTGACCCCTAGGTCTGCTCAGGGGGTCCCACAAGGACCCCTGGGCAGAAAAAGCATTTAAAAAAAAATCGGCGGGATGCGCTTAGGGTGCGCGGATCCCGCCGAAAAAAACCAAGGGGCATATTAGGAAGGGCTGGCGATATAATTATCGCCGCTTTAGCGTCCGTTTTTGGGCGAAAAGCGGCGATAATTATATCGCAATAACATCAAGGACACGCTAGCGCGTGTTTTCTTGATGTAGAGCCCGTTTTTCACAGCCTCGCCTCGCATCGCTAATGAGATGCAAAGAAGGCGTGGCTGTGAAAACAACACATGTTAATATCGTGAAGGCAGCTTCGCGATATTAACAAGGAGGTGCAGCGATAAAAAATCGCGCTACCTCAGCCTTAACTCAGGAATTTAACGTCTGTTAAATTCCTGACTAAGACATACTTTTAATGGGAGATGGATTATGCTGATACGACCACAGGGTCGTATCAGCAATGTTATCGCTGTTTTCAATGGAACATCGCTGGAAAACCAGTGATGTTCCATTGAAATACCGCTATCGCTGAAATATTATCGCCATAGCGCTATGCGTTGTAAATATAGCGTTATCATGGCGATAATATTCAGCGATAGCCAGCGATAATATTTCTATCGCTATGTACGGCCAGCGATAATTATCGCTGGCCGTTGATAATATGCCCCCAGAAACGAAGCGCGGTCTTCCGCGCTCGTTGTTAATTGGCCCCTGGGTGGGCCAAGTCCCGGGGGCATGCGGGGGGTTATTTATAATATGTGGGGGGCCTCTAAGGCTCCCAAGCCCGGGGACCGCCACCCCCGGGGCTTTAAAAATAAATGGTGCGGGAGGGCTCTCGGCCCTCCCGCAGCCCCGGGACCGCCACCCCCAGGGCTTCTTTTTAAAAATGAATAGTACCTGTGTGGGGGCTCAAGCCCCCACACGCCCGGGGACTGCCACCTCCCGGGGCACTAACAAAATAAATGTGGGGTCCGTTTCGGACCCGAAGCCCAGGGACCACCACCTCCCGGGGCTTTAAAGACATGGGAGGGGGCCGCGCGGCCCCCTCCTGGAGCCTGTGCTGGCCCTGGGGACCGCCACCCCCAGGGCCGGCTTCTGCAGTGTCCCGGGGTGCCCACCCCGGGACACTGCTGTTTACAATGGCAGGACGGGAGCCTCGCGGCTCCCGTCCTGTCATTGCAAACTGCTTGCTTCATTGAAGCGTGAGCAGGAAACCTGCTCTTGCTTCAATGAAGCAAAGCAGAATACTTTTCCATAAGGGGAGCTGCATGTCAGCAGCTCCCTTATGGAAAAGCAATGCCGGCTCCCGTAGGACGCGGGGAGCCGGCGGGACTGTGGGGGATTGGGGACCCCCACAGTCCCCAACCAGAGGCCAGGCCCCGGGGATGGGGTCCCTGGGGCCATTAGTGGCCTGGGAGGGGGGCCACGCAGCCCCCCTCTCCATAAAGAAATTTTTAAAAATTTAAAAAAAAAACGTTAAGGCCGGCTTTGGGGATGGGGTCCCCGGGGCCTTAAATGGCCTGAGGAGGGGGGCCACGCAGCCCCCTCCAAAAATGTAAATTAAAAAAACAGTGGGCATGCCCCGGGGATGGGGTCCCCGGGGCCAATAGAGGCCCAGGGAAGGGGGCCACGCGGCCCCCTTCCCGTTTTGTTTAAAAAAAAAAAAATCATCAGGCCCGGGGGATGGGGTCCCCGGGGCCAAAGTGGCCAAGGAAGGGGGCCATGCAGCCCCCTCCCATACAAAAAAAAAAAAAAAAAGACCGGCATCGTGCCGGAGGCCCGCCCCTCTCTGCAGCAGTCTGCAAACGTGCCCCGTGGCGCATTTGCAGATGGGGACGAATCCCCCTTGAATACTGGGGGTCCCTGGAGGCCAACTAGCCCACCAGGAACCTCCAGTATGCGCCAGGGGCTGCGTTGCAGAGAGGTGTACAGAGGCCACGCCCCTTTTACACCTCTCTGCAACGCAGCTCTGTGGCGCTTTTGGAGGTACATGGTGGGCTAGTTGGACTCCAGGGACCCTCAGGATTCAAGGGGACTTAATCCCCCAACTTAAAACGCGCCACGGGGCGCGTTTGCACAGTGGTGAAGGGAGGGGGCGGGGCTTCAGGTGACATGTGTGCAAACAGGCCCCGTTTTAAGATGGGGAATTAAATCCTCTTCAATCCTGAGGGTCCCTGGGGGCCAACTAGCCCACCAGGTACCTCCAGTAAGTGCCACGGAGCTGCGTTGCAGAGTGTTGTAAAAGGGGTGTGGCCTCTGTACACCTCTCTGCAACGCAGCCCCTGGCGCATACTGGAGGTTTCTGGTGGGCTAGTTGGCCCTAGGGACCCTCGGGATTGAGGAGGAATTAATTCTCCAACTTAAACGCGCCACAGGGCGTGTTTGCAGACATGTCACCTCAGGCCCCACCCCCTTCCTTCACCATTGTGCAAATATTCCTCTAAAATCAGCTGAACTACGAATTCCGATTTACTCACCTGTTTTCATGAGAGACCTCAGTGCTGCATCTTTGAGCCCTGTACTGATCCTGAAAAGTAATTTTAACCGTACTTACCAGTAACTTGAATTTCCTACCATAGGCTAACATTGACTGGTTTCACTTGGAAATTCTTCTAAGTGTGGAGTTTTGGAACTTTATAATATTCCTCTAAAATCAGCCGAAATACGAATTCCGATTTACTCACCTGTTATCAGGAGAGACCTCAGTGCTACATCTTTCAGCCCAGTACTGATCCTGAAAAGTAATTTTAACCGTACTTACCAGTAACTTGAATTTCCTTCCATAGGATATCATTGCCTGCTTTTTGCTGAAAAACTTTCTGTGTCGATTTTTGTAACATACAAATATTCCTCTAAAATCAGCCGAACTACGAATTCCGATTTACTCACCTTTTATCAGGAGAGACCTCAGTGCTGCATCTTTGAGCCCAGTACTGATCCTGAAAAGTAATTTTAACCGTACTTACCAGTAACTTGAATTTCCTTCCATAGGCTAACATTGACTGGTTTCACTTGGAAATTCTTCTAAGTGTGGAGTTTTGGAACTTTATAATATTCCTCTAAAATCAGCCGAACTACGAATTCCGATTTACTCACCTGTTATCAGGAGAGAACCCAGTGCTGCATCTTTTACCCCAGCACTGACCCTGAAAAGTAATTCTAACCGTATTTACCAGTAACTTGTATTTCCTTCCATAGGAATCCATTGTCTGGTTTTCAGCAGAAAAGTTTCAAAGTGTCAATTTTCACAAACTACAAATATTCCTTAAAATCGCCTGTATGACTTAAACGCATTCTTTCAACTGTTTACAGGAGATGCACCAGTGCTGGATCCAGGATCCACCACTGAGTAAGAAAAAGTAGCGATAACACTACTTACCTGCTAAGTGAATTTCCTCCCATAGGATAACATTGGTGATTCTATGTGAAAAAGTTTCTGTCAACTTTTAAAATACAATAATATTCCTTAAAAATCACTACTGTAACCAAAACGCTTTTACTCAACTGTTCACAGGAGATGTCCCAGGACTGAATCTAGGATCCAGTCCTGAGGTTAGAAAAGTAATCCATAAAGTAACTAATTGCATTTAACTAGAAATTCACATTGAGCTCAATGTTGCATTGTGTTTGAAATTGTGTTGCCCATTGCAACAACTGTAACTACTGTACTTAAAAGTCTATTGCCTATTTGCAAAGTATTTAAACTAAAGTAATTCATTCTGAGAAAGTATATTTTGTAATGTAATGTATAATGTAATTACAATGTATTTAAAAAAATAAAATATCTAAAAATAAATAGTTTAAAAAAATGTAGTAAATCAGTATCAAAAAAATAAATATAACAATTAATACATTTAAAAATTGTCATTTACAAAACCTTTGAAATTCACTGAAAAAAACCATAGGTTTCAGACATGTTATAGTTAGGAATTAGCATTTAAAAACCTTTGAAATTCACTGAAAAAACCATAGGTTTCAGGCACGTTATAGTTAGAAATTAGCATTTAAAAAACCTTACAAATTCACTGAAAAAACCATCGGTTTTAGGGACAGTTATAGTTAGTTGGACATTGCACTCAGTACAAAACCCGTGAAATTCCCCCGTTATAGTTAGTTCAGGTAACTATAACTCGCGCCCCGCAATGCACTGCTGATGACGTCACATATTACATCACTCATGACATGGTCAGTGACATCACTGATGACATCACTGATGACATCTCAAATGACATCACTGATGACATCATCCAGTGACTGTGTGTTTCTATAAAGTTTATATATGTTTAATATATATGCCAAGGTGTCTGAATGGATGATTTAGTAGGTGCATCACTGATGACATCTCAAATGACATCACTGATGGCATCACTGATGACATCATCCATGTGATAATTTGATGCATCTTCTCACACCCTAATATAACTTTTGATACACCCACTGTAAATTACAGACTGCCATTGTCAAAACCATAGACACTCCAACACCAATTACTATATACACACTCACTGATTCTTAGGTCTACACACACACATCTACTCACTCACCCGTACAGTCACTCATACTTATAGTCACTCAGTACAGGACTATTATATGCACTCATACACCTATATAAACACTCACACACCGCCACTCATCCATAGAGGTACTCACACACCTAGTCAGTCATGCAAAAATTAAGCACACACCCATTTACTCACCTATACAGTTATACACACACCAGCTCACTTACTCATACAAATACTAGCACATTCTTACGCTCTTATACAATCTCTGATACAAGCACACACTCATCCATACAGTCACTCTCACAATCACACACTCTCGCTTATAGCTATTTATATACTCCAACACACATATATACTGCCTTTCACATATGTAGTTACACACACATGTACCACTGGGACATACATTCACTCACTAACACACCCATACACACACTCACCCACCCATACAGTCCATCACAGATGCACTCTTGAAACCATGCACCAAGTGAATCACCCACTCACACATCTATGCACAGAGTCACACACACCCCACCCACACAAACAATCAGGCACCCATACAGATACTCAAACAACCAATCAATAACTCATATAGACACTCATGTAGCTATTTACAAACCCATGCAGCCACTTACACACCAACAGACAGACGGATAAAGACATTCACACAGTTTAGTCACTAACCCATGCATTTAGTAAGATACGTTTAATCACTCACTTATAGAGTCAGTCACACACCTACTAAATCATCCATCCACACACTTATACACCCACTCATTATTCAATACACCTTGGCATATATATTAAGCATATATAAACTTTATAGAAACACACAGTCACTGCATGATGTCATCAGTGATGTCATTTGAGATGTCATCAGTGATGTCATCAGTGATGTCACTGACCATGTCATGAGTGATGTAATATGTGACGTCATCAGCAGTGCATTGCGGGGCATGAGTTATAGTTACCTGAACTAACTATAACGGGGGAATTTCACGGGTTTTGTACGAGTGCAATGTCCAACTAACTATAACTTTCCCTAAAACCTATGGTTTTTTCAGTGAATATATATATATATACATATATATATATATATACATATATATATATATTCACTGAAAAAACCATAGGTTTCAGGGACGTTATAATTAGAAATTAGCATTTAAAAAACCTTAGAAATTCACTGGAAAAAACACAGGTTTCAGGCATGTTATAGTTAGTTGGACATTTCACTCGTACAAAATCAGAGAAATTCGGCTGTTATAGTTAGTTGAGCTAACTATAACTCGCGCCCCCGCAATGCACTGCTGATGACGTCACATATTACATCATTCATGACATGGTCAGTGACATCACTGACGACATCACTGATGACCTCTCAAATGACATCACTGATGACATCATCCAGTGACTGTGTGTTTCTATAAAGTTTATATATGTTTAATATATATGCCAAGGTGTATTGAAGAATGAGTGGGTGTATAAGTGTCTGAATGGATGATTTAGTAGGTGCATGACTGACTGTATAAGTGAGTGATTAAATGTGTCTTACTGAATGCATGGGTTAGTGGCTAAACTGTGTGAATGTCTGTATCAGTCTGTCCGTTGGTGTGTAAGCGGCTGCATGGATTGCTGAGTAGCTAAATGAGTGTCTATACGTGTTATTGATTGGTTGTCTGAGTATCTGTATGGGTGCCTGAGTGTCTGTGTGGGTGGGTGGGGGATGTGTGACTTTGTGCATAGATGTGTGAGTGGGTGATTCACTGGGTGTATGGGTTCAAGAGTACATCTGTGAAGGGCTGCATGGGTGGGTGAGTGTGTGTATGGGTGTGTTGGTGAGTGAATGGATGTCTCAGTGGTACATGTGTGAGTAACTACATATGTGAAAGGCAGTATATGTGAGTGTTGGAGTATGTAAATGACTAGATGTGAGAGTGAGTGATTGTGAGAGTGGCTATATGGATGAGTGTGTGCTTGTATCAGTGATTGTATAAGAGAGTAAGTATGTGTTAGTATCTGTATGAATAAGTGAGGTGGTCTGTGTATAATTTTATAGGTGAGTAAATGGGAGTGTGATTGATTCTTTGCATGACTGACTAGGCGTGTGAGTAACTCTGGATGATTGGCGGTGTGTGAGTGTCTGTATAGGTGTATGAGTTCATATGATAGTGTTGTATTGATGAGTGACTGCATGTATGAGTGACTGTATGGGTGAATGAGTGGATGTGTGTGTAGACCTAGGAATCAGTGAGTGGGTATGTAGTAACTGGTATTGGTGTGTCTATGGTTTCGAAAATGGTAGTCTGTATTTTAGAGTGGGTGGATCAAAGGTTATATTACGGTGTGAGGAGTTGCATCAGATTATCATGTAGATGATGTCATCAGTGATGTCATCAGTGATGTCATTTGAGATGTCATCAGTGATGTCATCAGTGATGTCACTGACCATGTCATGAATGATGTAATATGTGACGTCATTAGCTGCGCATTGTGGGGCGCAAGTTATAGTTAGCTCAACTAAATATAATGGCCGAATTTCTCTGGTTTCGTACAAGTGAAATGTCCAACTAACTATAACGCCCCTGAAACCTGTGATTTTTTCAGTGAATTTCAAAGGTTTTTTCAATGCTAATTTCTAACTATAACATCCCTGAAACCTATGTTTTTTTCAGTGAATTTCAAAGGTTTTTTAAATGCTAATTTCTAACTATAACGTCCCTGAAACCTATGATTTTTTCAGTGACTTTCTAAGGTTTTTTAAATGCTAATTTCTAACTATGCCTACAGAGGTAGGACATCTGCTTAAAGAGGAAGAAAGGTGCAGAAAGAAGCAAGAGAAATGCAGAAAGAGGTAACAGAAGTCCAGAAAGAGGAAGAAAGGTGCAGAAAGAAGCAAGAGATATGCAGAAAGAACCAACAGAGGTGCAGAAAGAGGCCTTGTTGCAAAGTCATCCTGTGCCCTGGGCACCCCCCAACTTTTTGCTGACTGGTACTGGTGGTAACTGACTCTGACTGACCCTTGGCTCTGCCTAACCAGGCCTGGAGCCAGTGCAATGCTGAAAGACACTTAGAATACAGTGAAAACACCTACATACACTAGGGTACACTATGGGTTGGGGTACCCCTGTGATTGGTATGACCTCCCCTGTAAGGCCCTAGTTCATAATATGGCAGGGGGATTAAAACTACCTCTAAGTCCCAAGCATATAATAGGGCATGGCAGTTTAGAGGCCAGCAGCCCTTTTCTGCACTTGTATGTGTGCACTGCTGAGCCTGAGGTCAGTTTAAAAGTAGCACTGTGTGTGCAGAAAGCGGCAAGAGAGGTGCAGAAAGAGGCAAGAGAGGTACAGAAAGTGGAAGAGATGAGCACAAAGAGGCAAAAGAAGTGCAGAAAATAAATAAAGTTGCAGAAAGAAGCAACAGAAACGCAGAAAGTGGCAAGAGAGGCGCAGAAAGAAGCAAGAGTGGTTTGCACACCATTAGTACCAATTTAACACCCGCATTTAGCAATAAGTAACAGGTGACCATTCTAGGTTTGCAAAGGGCCTTCCACCACGCTGTAACATTTGTCGCTGCATTTTTGGTAACGTTTGAGCCGTTCGAGCTAGAAACAAGGCTTTTTTTGTTCAAATCTGCAGATTAGGCAGGAGATGATGGAATATGTGGCTAATGCGGAAAATGTATAATTGTGCGAAAGTCGGTGCAGCCAAACAGTTGCATAATTCCAGTGGCCCTGCTCATACCTCTGACTAGGACAAGAAGTGCTCCTCAGTGATTCCTTCTTTTTTTGTCTCATAGAGTTCATAATTTAGCTTCTATGGAAACGAGGAAGACTAAACCTGAGTTTACCACTCCACAACACAGACTACCATACCACATAATTACTCTCAGAACACATAATCCCACTCTACATAATTCCTATTCACTAAATACCACACACACAAAGTACATCCACTTCACTCCAAAAAACATTAGTAAAAAACTTTTAGATTTACAACGCCAATAGCTCTAACTCTTGCAAATGCGAGACCTATTACATTACAAATGCTTCTTTAACTGATAGCCACGTTTGCAGAGTGGTGGAGAAAGGGGGCTGGGTCTCCAACCAGTGCTCAGGAATTCCACTGAGTAGGACTTACAGGAGGTACCAGGAGGGCTACTTGGCCGCCAAAGTCCCTCAGGAGTAAAGTGGACTTCAACCCCCAACCAGTACTGTGCCAGGAGGCACATTTGCAAAGTGGTGGAGAAAGGTGAGCGTGGCCTCCGAAGACCTCTCGGCAATCCCACTGTGAGGGACTTACTGGAGGTAACAGGAGGGGTAGTTGGCTCCCAAGGTGAACCTTGGGGGCCAACTACCCCTCCTATTACCTCCAGTAAGTCCCACACAGCAGGGTTGCTAAGTTCTCAAACCAGGCCACATCCCCTTTCCCCACCACTCTGCAAACGCACCTCCTGGCGCATTCTGGGTTGGGGGATTAAGTCCCCTTGAATCCTGAGGGTCCCTAAGGGGCAACTAGCCCACCAGGTACCTTCAGAAAGTCCCACACAGCTGGATTGCTAAGAGTGGTCCGAGGCCACGCCCCCTTTTTACACCACTCTGCAAACGCGCCTCCTGGCGCACTGCTGGTGGGGCAATGAGGTCCTCTTGTGTCCTAAGGACCTCAGGACTAAATTGGACTTCATCCCCCGAGCAGCAGGTCGCCAGGAGGTGCGTTTGCAGAGTGGTGTAAAAAGGGGGCGTGGCCTCAGATCACTCAGCAATCCAGCTGTGTGGGGCTTACTGGAGGTACCCGCTATGCTAGTTGGCCCCCAGGGACCCTCAGGATTCAAGGGGACTTAATCCCCCAAATTAGAATGCGCCAGGAGGCCACTTCTGGCCCTGGAGACCCCATCCCCAGGGCCTGGCCAGTCTTTATGTTTTTTTTATTTTTGGAGGGGGGCCTCGTGGCCCCCCTCCTGAGGCCAATTATGGCCCGGGGGACCCCATCCCCCGGGTCCTGGCCAGTCTTCTTTTTTTTTTAAACAATTTTGTGGGAGGGGGCTGCTAGGCCCCCCCCAGGTTATTTATGGCCCCAGGGACCCCATCCCCCGGGCCCGGCCTTCTGTTTTTTATTTATTTTTAATTTATTAATTTAAAGGGGAGGGGGGATGAGTGGCCCCTCTCCCGGGCCACTTCTGGCCCCGGGGACCCCATCCCCCAGGGCCTGGCCTCAGCGTTGGGGACCGTGGGGGGAGCCCCAATGCCCCCACTGTCCCTGCTGGCGCCCCGCCTCCTGTGGGAGCTGGCATTGCTTTTCGGCAAGGGGAGCTGCTAACATGCAGCTCCCCTTGCCCAAAAGCAATTCTGCTTTGCTTCTTGGAAGCGAGAGCAGGTTTCCTGCACTCGCTTCCAAGAAGCAAAGCAGTGTTTGCTATGGCAGGGCTCCCGCCCTGCCATAGCAAACGGCAATGTCCCGGGGGTGGGCCCCCCGGGACATTGCAGGAGCTGGCCCTGGGGGGTGGCGGTCCCCAGGGCCATGGAGGGCTCCAGGAGGGGGGCCGCACAGACCCCCATATTTAAATAATTAGTGCCCCGGGGAGGTGGCGGTCCCCGGGTCTTGGGGAGCCTGCGAGGCCCCCCACCCATATTGAACAATGCCCCGGGGAGGTGGCGCTCCTCGGGGCTGTGGGGGCCCCCACTAATTTATTGCAGATTGGCCCCGGGACCTGGCGCACCCAGGGGCTTATAGAAAACAAAGCACGGGAGCTCGCGCTTCATTTTTTTAAATTTTCTCGGCCGGATACACACACCCAGCGCAAATTCGGTCAATTTCTTTTTTTTTTAAATGCTTTTTTTGGCCCTGGGGGCATTGTGGGGCCCCCTGAGGAGGCCTATTGGGTAAGGATGTTTCTACCCTGCCCCCTTTTCTTGTTTTTTAATCTTTTTTTACGGTTTTGTGACTCGGTTTTACAGAGTCGCAAGATGGCTGCCAACACTTCCTGGTTTGCAGTGTTGACAGCCAATCAGAATGAAGCTCGTGCTCGGGAGGGTTTGCGAATCCTCCTTGGTGCTCAGATATATACATTTTTGTTTTTTGAATTTCTCAGCAACTACTAAACAAATTTACACCATTTTTTAAAAAAAGGGCGCTTTCTGAACCAAGAGCTATCTTTTTGCCAAATTTGGTGTAATTCCCTTCAGCAGTTTGAGCTGTAGCCTGTTCCAAAATTCCTATAAAAATTAACATGGAGAAAACGCATTTTGGGACACCCCTTTTTTATCTGCCCCCGCTTGACGAATCACCACGAAACTTTCAAGACAGGAGCTGACCTGAGTGAACCATTAGTTTGGAAAAGTTCACGAGGATTCGTCAAACGGCGCCAAAGATATTGGCAAAAGAAAAAACACTTTTTGAATAGAAACAAGGTCCTAACTATAACTACCTACTGGCGACCGCCCGTAGGTAATATAAAAAATTAGGAAAAGTGGTCTTAAATATAGTTAGCGGAGTCTTTCTGTTATATACATATACATATAAATATATATATATAAATATATATATATTCACTGAAAAAAAACAAAGGTTTTGTGACTCCGTGTATCCGTGTGTGAGTTGGTGTCTGAGTGGCTGTATACATGTGTGAGTAGGGTGTGTGAGTGACTGAATGGGTAAATAGGTGGGTGTGTAAGTAGCTGTATGGGTGAGTGAGTGGCTGTGTAAGTCGCTGTATTGGTGGGTGAGTGGCTGTGTAAGTAGCTGTATTAGTGAGTCAGTGGGTATGTGAATGGCTCTATGTGTGAGTGGGTGTGTGAGTGGTTGTATGAGAGTGAGTGGGTGTGTAAGTGGTTATAGGAATGAGTGGGTATATGAGTGTCTGTATGGGTGAGTGAATGGGTGTGTGAGTAGCTGTATGGGTATGTGAGTGGCTGTGTGAGTGAGTAGGTATGTGTGTGGCTGTATGAGTGTGTGAGTGAGTGTGTGAGTGGCTATATGAGTGAGTGAGTGGGTGTGTGAGTGGTTGTATGGATGAGGGACTGGCTATGTGAGTAGCTGTATGAGTGTGTAAGTGACTGTGTGAGTGGTCATTTGAATGAGCAAGTGAGTAGGTGTTTGGGAGGCTACATGAGTGAGTGAGTGGGTGTGTGAGTGGCTATATGGGCGAGTGAGTGGTTGTATGAGTGGCTGTATAGGAGAGTGAGTGGGTGGATCTATGGATGAGTGAGTGGGTGTGTGAGTAGTTGTATGGGTCTCTGAATGGTCATGTGAGTGGTTGTGTGGGCATGTGAGTGAGTATATGAGTGGTTGTGTGGGTGTGTGAGTGTTTCTGTGGATGATCTCATCAGTGATGTCATTTGAGTTGTCATCAGCGATGTCACTGACCGTGTCATGAGTGATGTAATATGTGAGGTTATAAGCAGTGCATTGCGGTACATATATTATAGGTAACTGAGGTAACTATAACTGCTGAATTTCTATGGTTTTGAACAAGTGAAATCTGAGCCTAACTATAACATCCCTGTAACCTTTGTTTTTTTAGTGAATTTACAAGTTTAAAAAAAATTCTATTTCCTAACTATTACGTCCCTGAACTTGAACCACTGCCTACACATTCACCAGCCATACAGGAACCTACGCTCAGCACACCTTGCCCCTCGCAAAGAATACACACGTTCATCAGAGCCGCACTGGATGACACTCCTTCTCCCACCTCACTGCCAAAACATAGAACACCCTACCCCTCCACCTCAGTTTTGCACCTTCGCTGTCCAATTTCAGGAAGGGACTCAAGACATGGCTGTTCAACTCAGACCAGCAGCAAGCACCTGGAGACCCTCCTGGGTGACAAGCAGCGCATTACAAATACGACCTGATTGATTGATTGATTTTAACCTTTGTTTTTTTCACTGAATTTCTAAGGTTTTTCACATTGCATTTCTAAAAAATCATGTAATTCTAATGTTTAGTTTTTTAGTTAATTTGTAGGGTTTAGTTTTAATACTAAGGGGCCAATTATGATGGCGGTCGGTTGGACTGCCGCCCGCTATTTCAGTGGTCAGGACACTGCCCGACAAGCAGATGGCAGCCCAGCCACTGCATTGCGATGTGACCACTGTGCTGGCTGTCGGAAAGTGCTCCTTATCATGGTGACTTGTGCTGCAGCCAAGGAAAAGGGCTGCAGCACAAGCCGCCATGATAAGGAGCACCTCCTGCATGTCCAGGGACCATGTCGTGCATGACACACAGTGCATGGAGGTGAGTGGGGGCACTACATGTGCCCCCAGGGCCACTTTACAGTGGCCCACAATGGATGGGCCCCCTGTTTGGGGCCCCCTAATTCCGTTTCCTGTAGCCTATTCATCGCAGTCTTCCCGAAAAAGACTGAAAAGACTGTCAGAAAGGGATATCACATTCGCGATGATGGTGCCTGCCTCAGCAGCACTGTCATTCGGGAATATGATTTTGACCGCCGCCCAGTCAGGATCACTGATTCTGGCAGAGGCAGCGGCCTTCCCCCGACCGCTGTGGGTCCGACTTCCAGGATTGTAATCCGGCGGTCGGACCGAAGAGCTGTAGGCAGTCGGAATGCCACCGACAGCCTGTCAGTGGTTGGTCCGACTGCCATCGTAATCGGCCCCTTAGTGTATTCCATTTTTTTTAATTAATTATGTTTTTTCAAAATACTGCCGATATTCTTTTTTACAAATAAACTTTGTATAAATTTAAAAATATAAAAATCACATATGTACTTAATGTAGAGTAAAATACTTTTTAAAATGTAATTTAATATATTTTATTTAAAAAAAATAAAGTTTGGCGGTACCACGGGACTTGAAATAAAGACGGGCTGCAACCTATGGTTTTTACACCCCTTCATTGTCATTAATAACAGCAGTGTGAACACATTTACAAGTATATTAAAACAACCTTATATCTGTTTTTCAAAAAATTTACCCATTTTGCCAATTTCACTTATCCACGAATTTGCAGATTGGATTGGTGAATTCACTTGAAAACACACCCAAACCTTGCCTTCTGATTGGATACATTAAGACCCCACCTTTCAAAATGGAAAACCACATCAAAAAGCAGTTACTTCTCGAGTGAAGTCTCTAGA
Organism: Calotriton arnoldi; assembly: GCA_963921515.1. NCBI lineage: Eukaryota > Metazoa > Chordata > Amphibia > Caudata > Salamandridae > Calotriton > Calotriton arnoldi. The sequence goes on along the minus strand of CAWUFW010008720.1, from coordinate 631,893 downwards.
ATGAGGATTGAGAAGCAGCAGTGCTGTGCTTTAAGACAATGGCTGAAGCTACATCGTCCGTCCAAGATGAGGATCCACAACCTCTTGAGGATGAAGAAGAAGACCCACCACCTTGCAGAAAAGAAAATAATGTGTGGAAGCACTTTACTATACCTTCTGGGGAAAAGAAGGTATCAGTAAACTATATCAAGTGCACAATTTGTGGCAAGCAGTTATCCAGAGGCACTGCAAAGAAATATTCTCATGGGGCAAGTTCTATGTGGAAGAACATAAAAACAATTTATGAGAGGGTGTACAACCAGATGAATTGAGAGAAAGCAGGTGCAACAGGACAGACAACCTCTACAACAACCTTGGGGGAACCACCTTCAGCTGCACTTCTTACAATACCAGCTGCCTGTGAGGAGTTAACTGACATGGTTACTGTGCAAAATGCCACATGCTTGCCCCTGTAAAAATATCTTCTGTGGGTACATTCTTGAATACAGTGAAAAAGCATTGCTATTAGATTTGTTTTTTGCATTCAAAGACTACAAAATGTTTGTTTCAGAGTTAAGCCATTTGCTTCTTTGCATTTCCCCATCCTTACCCTTTTTGCCACCTTGTTTAAAAAAACAACAAAATAAAAAACTGTTAAACAACCATTCTAGAAAAAAATGGTTCATGTTAGAACCGCCATCTACTCAAACAAAGAGATAACTCTGCATTTTTAATGTGTTACTGACTGTATAGGTGTGAGAGTGGGTTTATCAATATATGCATGAGGGAATGCCTAGGTGTGTTAGTGTATGCATTAGTGAATGCCTGGGTGTGTTAGTGTATGCATCAGTATGTGCCTCGGTGTGTTAGCATATGCATCAGTGTGTTATTGGATGCTTTACTGTTTGGCGGAGTGTGTCAGTGTATGCATTGCTGTATGCCTGCGTTTGTCAGTGTCTGCATTGGCATGTCTCTGGATGTGTTAGTGTATGTATCAGTGTGTGCTTGGGTGTGTTATTGGATGCATTATTGTTTAGCTGGCTATGTCTGTGTCTGCATTGCTGTTTACCTGGGTGTGTCAATGTCTGTATTACTATGTCCCTGGGTGTGTCAGTGTATGCGTCAGTGTATGCCTGGGTGTGTTATTGGATGCATTAGTGTTTGGATGGGTGTTTCGGTGTCTGCATTGCTGCATGCCTGGGTGTGTCAGTGTCTGCATTGGTAAGTCTCTGAGTATGTCAGTGTATGCCTGGGTGCCTTAATAAATGCATTAGTTTTTGGATGGGTGTGTCGGTGTCTGCATTGCTGTATGCCTGGGTGTGTCAGTGTCTACATTGGTAAGTCTCTGGGTGTCATGTTGTGTATCAGCATATCCCTGAGTGTTTTATTGGATACTTTACTGTTTGGCTGGGTGTGTCAGAGTCTGCATTGCTGAATGGCTGTGTTTGTTAGTGTCTGCATTGAAAAATCTCTGGGTGTGTCAGCGTGTGTGTCAGTGTGTGCATCAATGCGTGCACCGGTGTGTTATTGGATGCATTACTGTTTGACTGGATGTGTCAGTGGCTGTATCAGTGTGTAGTTGGGTATGTCAGTGACTGTATCGATGTGTGCATAGGCATGTCAGTGACTCTAACAGTGTAAGCACATGTCTGTTAGCACCTCTGTTTGTGTGTAGCTGGGTGTGTGAGTTGCTGTACTGATGTGTACCTAGGTGTGTTAGTAGATGCAGCAATCTGTCCGTGGGTGTGCATCCTCAAAATCTAAAGTTATGGAACAGCACTACAAGAGCTAATTAGTAAAATACATTACCCCGATATATGGTGCAATTGATCTGCATAAAAAGAAAAAAAAACTGAAAAATGTATTAGTTTTGTTAATAATAGAATTACAAAACTTAACTTACAATTTCAACAATGCATAACGATATACTTCTAAGGAATAACTAGACATTTCTCATACTTTAGAGATATATGTTATTATAAATAAGCATTTCATTTTCCCTTTGTTTACTGTTCTCAGCATCTTTACACATGAACTGCAAGAGATGTACCTTTTAAGGAGACATCATAGAACAGTGGGGAAAAAACAATTAAAAAAAACAAATCTGCAAACTATCTCATTGCAATTAAGAAATACTACGGATTGCACTCACTACAAATAAACATAAGTCAACTTATTTAACTATTATTAACCATTATTAACTATTTACAAATATAGTTTCCTACACAATCTTTTCAAACACATGCATGTATATCTCTACAACAGCACGAAAGAAAGTGATGTTTGGGAGCACTTTACTATACCTTCTGGGGAAAAAAGGTAACAGCTAAATATGTGCAGTGTAATATTTGTGACATACAGTTACCCAGCAGCACTGCTAAGAAGAATTTGCATGGGACAAGTTCCAATTGGAAGTACTTAAAAGCAATTCATGAAAGGGTGTACAACTGAATGATGCATGAGAAACTAGGTACAGCAGGATATTCGACCACTAGAGCACCCTTGGGAGAATGTTCGTCAGCTGTGGCCATCAGAATAGCAGTACCCTGTGAATATTTGAGTGAGATGATTACTCGCTGTGCGAAATGCGACATGATTGCCACTGTAAAAATGTATTATGTGGCTCCATTTTCCCTAATACTGTACCCGTGTGAATGACTGTATAGGTGTGTGAGTACATGCATGGGTACCTGTATGGGTGTGTTTGTGACCCTTACATTAACTTAATATTACAAATATTCATAACTTTACAAGTATATTTTTTTAACATATTACAATACAATTTAAACCAAACAATTAACAAACATAACATAACATAACTTATTCAACTATTTACAAATACAGTAACACATTAAAACTTGAATTTCTACAACAAAACGTAGCACCATGGGAAATGAGGACATGATTCCTAGAAATGTACAAGAAGAAATAGATGAAGAGATACAAAGGAGGTGTATACATGCTCCTGTTTATAAATGATAGTGTAGTAGTATTTGTATGAATTGCCAGGATTAAATTGAAACAGTAGGACCCCACCCATGTGCTTCCAGTACAGTTGTCTATTTACTTTCTCTCTGTAAATATTGGGACAAATAAGTACTGGTATCATCGTCATGTTGAGCTTAAGTATAGGTTGGGAAATTTGGGAACACTAGCTTGGTTTCTAACCCTGAGTTGTGCAGAATATCCATGGGATCACTTACATTACCTTCTCAGAGGAGCAAACTCTAACATAAAAGGTATCATCCACTGAGCTTCTGAAAGGGCTTAAAGGTACAGTTGTGTATTTTCCTTTAGATGTGAAAAACTATATTGAAACTTTGGGTGTCGAGACAGAATTGGAAGGACCACTTATTGTTCTACTGAATGGTGTGCCCATGAAAAACAACAAAATCTGGCAAGAACTAGTGGATGCAATTAAGGTGAAGAAAGCTACATTATATCTTAAACACAATAATATGTGCTTTAAAGATGTAGATGTTCTCTTACATGGAAGTTGCATGATGGAAGACATGTTGCCTACAAGTGGACAGTTTGAAAAAGTGGATAGAAGTAGATCTGAAGAAATATATGAGCATTACAGTATCCATCTATTATATTCAGAAGGGATTATGGGGATTCCTTTGAACTGTATCAGATAAACAAGCTAAAAGAATTCCAATAAGTATCTGAAGAAAAGGTTCCTCAAGTTGCTTCTTCTCAGTCCTATTTGAAAAAAATCAAAAAGTATAAAACTGTTAGAAACACCTTCTTAAAAAAACAACAGTTTCTGACTAAATCTGAATTTCAACCTGCACTCCTCTGGTGTTAAATCTTACTTAATGACGATGACCTCCTTTTTAGTGGACTACCTCAACCTCTTCCCCTTCTCTAGAGCCAGCATGTTGTCACCATGAATAAGAGTTCAAAGGCATTTCTACAATCCTCCTAAGATATCTTCCTTACCACTACAGCTACTTCAGAAATAACCTGTCTATATCAACCCCCTCCTTAAAGTCAGGCACCAAATCTCTGAATATATGAAGTCTTTCTTCTGCACTGGACACTGTAGTAGTGCTCACACCTTCTCAGCTAAACTCTAACAGCTATTTGGCCTTAAAGTGCACGGCCTTAACACTCCAGCCAGCACAACTCATTTCTACTTCAAGATTATCTTAACCTCACCTTTTCACTCCTCTGCACCCGGCTGGCAGAGCTGTGGCCTTAGGTCCCACTCAGTCTGTCTGTTCTTGAGATCCTCAGGGGACTGGATTCGGGAGAAGACAGTACTTTTTGCACTATTTCCACCAGAGAAGTTTGTCTCTGGGGGAGCCCCTCTCTCCTCTGGAGACTTTACCCACTCATTTCTCCACTCCTCTCCCTCCTTCTGAAACCCACTACACTTGGGGCCCTCATTTTGAGGTCAATTACAATCAGGGCACTCACTTTTCAAGAGTCCTAAAGTAGTACTTATGAAACTCTTCTTGTGGTGTAGATTGCATTCTGTGCATGTTCTCCCAGGTTCTAAGGGGGAACTAGTAGTTAAACTTGAATGTATAGGTGAGTAAATGGGTGTGTGAATGGTTTTATGGTTGTGTGACTGAGTGTTGCCGTCACTGTCTGGCTATATGAGTGGTGGGTACATAAGTGGCTTTGGGGAAGTGTAATCGGATATATAAGTGTCTGTCTGACTGTATGACCATGTGCAAATTACATACTATTGAATTACATACTGTAAGTAAACACCCAAATCTAATTTCAAACACATTCATTCATACTAGCTTCACAAAATGGCCAAACTTTCAATATACCAATTTCTCTTTCTCCTGCTCACTGTATTTTTAGTTAATGTTCTTATGTAAGCTCCCTTCTATTTTCCCTTCTAGTATAGTCTCTAGAAGGTACACATTATCTTACATACACTCAGAATGTTTTATCTAAATATACTTTTATATACTACAACCTAATTAGCATACCTGTTAAAGATCTTTGCTGTTCTCCCAGTTTATTCTATCTCTGATCACATCTGTTTTCATTCCAAATGTCCAGTCAGAACTCCTGCAAAACACCTCCTCTCTGAGTAGTAAAGCAGGTAAAATGGCTACCCCTCCCCATGTGCTCTTACTAATGCTGCTCTTGTTAACAAATCACAGCTTCATTTCATCTTTCTTTCATGTTTTACCACTTCTAAATGGGCAGTATTTCTTTAACCCTTTTCATGCTTCCTGCGAAGAAGCCCAATTTGGTTGGGTTTTTCCACAAATCCACAAAACCTCCGTGACGTTCAGCATGGCCCCCTGTGTGGTGTTTCCTGAATGCGTATCCACTATGGGTGGATCCACGGAAGGTCCTCCCCCAACAACATATTTTGATTTTGGTTAATAGCTCTACTGAAAGGATTTACACCAAATCACAAAAAGACCTCTTTCTGGACCAAGAGCTAGCTTTCTGTCAAATTTGGTGTAATTCTGTCCAGTGGTTTGGGCTGTAGTTGTGTTCAAAATTCCTATGGGAATTAACATGGGGAAAATGTGTTTTGCCCCCCCCCCTTTTTCTTTGGCCCTGCTTAATGGGTCACCTAAAAACTTTCAGGACAGCAGCTGAAGTGACTGGCAAATTCATTTTGAAATGTTTGTGAATATTTGGCAGTTATTGGCAAAACAAAAAACACTTTTCCTATGGAAACTAGGTCCTAATTATAGCTACCTACTGGCAAGCTATATATACACACACATATATACAAATATATGTATGTATGTGCATGTGCACACATATATACACACTTCTTTCCCCATGTGTGATGCTCCTGGTTTGGTGTCATGGGACACTTATTCACCTGCATTACAGCAGGAGGCTCTTTAAACAACTTAACTTCATTCAGTGCTGTGCAGAGAGAGCTCTTTAAAAAGCTCAACTTCTGTTCTTAATGTGAAGAGAGGATCAGAGGAAATGTGAGCCTGCACCATGTTACCAGGCCACGTCTTTGTTGCAGGAAAAAAGTGTTGGGACGCCGGGACAGTCCTTGAAAAACCGGGACTGTCCGTGCAATTTTGGGACGTCTGGTCGCCTCACTTGATGCGAAGATTGCCCAGAGGTTACAGTTAGTTTTAGAGTGACTGGACAGGGATTTCCATATTCAGAACTTTCGCCCTATTTTTTTCATTGGGCAAAGAAGTGGAACAGAGATGCATTCCAATCCTGGATTTGTTAATGGGTATTGTTTATTGTCTGACACAGGTTCTTGTTTAGGACTGGTCCTTTTCTGAGCCCTAAATTTGTTATTTTATCTTCTTTCAATACTTGGGTATTTGTACCTTTGCCAGTATTGAAGGAGAAGGTCTGCCAAGAGGAAGCATATTGCATATTGATCCTTCTGAAGAGGAGGGCAGCAGGTGTGTTTCGTGGCGCTCTTCTTCTGGCAAACGGCCAGGCAGCTCTGACATCTTGTCAGCTTCTAATGTGCAAAAGATGAACACATCACCCCCACCCTGACTGAACTCCATTGGCTCCCCTTTCCTGCCCACAACATCCTCAAAAACAGCTGTATCATTTACAAACCCATCACAAACAGTATCCCTGTTTATTGCAATCTTATATCTGGTGGTTCTCGGCACTCTCGCAGCCAGGACACCATCAGACTGCAGAATTAGAAAAAAGAAATAAAACAAGACAGCAGGCCATTTCCATCTATGCAACCTGGATCTGGAAAAACATCCTCATATCCATGAGGACTGCTCCAATTTAGGAAAGAATTAAAGACTCACCTCTTATCAACATATCACAATGCATTACCTGGTCACAACACAGCTTCTGCTTTTATTACTCATTGGATTAGTGCTTGTCTCTGGCCATGTACAGCACTTTGCTGCCCTTTGGATATGTTCCTTCTATAGAAATACCAAAGACATATATGATAGAAGATGCTGTTGTCAAGGCTTTAGCCTCACTGAAGGGCAGAAGAACAGCCACAGTCAAAGCACACATCACAGTATTCACAATTTCAGTGATCCTGCTTCCTCTTCATTCTTCTTTTACAGAACCTAGCATTTCTTCTGGTAAGTAGATTATAAGAAGAAGTTGCCAGATATTGGGCCACATTAGAGAGAACCTGGGTTTTCCTGAGATGCCAGCAGAAGAAGATTCACAAGACATATTACTGCAGACTAATCAAGCTGGCTTTGCCCCTGTTGAAAAAGATCAAGGCCTTGATTCCGAGGGAATGGAGAGATCTAGATTTAGATTTTATTTCAAGGATACACTTCTTGGAGGATGCAGATGAGGTGTTGCCACAAGCCATTAAAAGTAATTTGATCCTAGCCACGATTATTGTCCATACTTCTATTAATAATGAACACTGGTCTCCATCTCCATAGACAAGAATATTGAAAGTGCTTTGAATCAATCCATATGGAAGTAATAATTTGGTGCTAAGGTATGCATGCAGAATAAACAGCTCAATCCTAGGTGAAGGATTTTGAGCTCCTCGCATGAAACATGAATGAAGAAGACTGTTACAAGTTGTTTCTTCCTGTGGAGCAGCAACTTGCTTCTTGACTGATATTTCCCGAGATGCTGTAAGAGCTGTTTTTCATAGCCTCTGGAGTTTCTGTTTTGGCTAGATGGCATATGCGTAGGAGAGACTGGAAGTTTCCACCAAAAAAATCACATTGTTGCAGATTTTGTTTTTGGCTTGGAAGCTTTTAGTGGGAACAGCTTGAGCTATTGTTACCAAAGCTTACAATTACAGAAAAGTTGTTCTTCCCTATAAAGGCAGCAACACCTCTGCATGAGCGCATTGTAGTTATGATTTTATCAAGTGCTATTCCTATTCTTCTAGGTTCTCATGTTGGATACATTTGAGCCTAAGAATTCAGATTAGACATCAGAAGCAGCCTCCCAGCTGGGGGCCAAGCAGAGGTTATGACATGAAGTAACAAGGAAACATCCAGCAGCAGAGGATAGTACTGAACGAGTCATGGAACTTTGGAAGGAGGATATCTCATACAAATGGGTCTTGAAGATTGTTCAAAAAGTCTATGCAATATATTTTCTTTGTATGCCTCCAAGTATAGTGCTCAACTATTCCCCTGTCCAAGAAACAAGACAAAGGCAAAAGCATTGTGGGAGAGAATTTTTGGCATTATTAAAGAAAAAGGTAATAGTGCATTTCCCTGCAGAGGAAGAAGGGCAAGGTATTCACTCAAATCTATTCTTGGGAAGAAGGCGACAGGTAGATTCTGTACAGTTTTTGATCTGAAGAACGTCAGTTCTAGGGTCAGGACAATTCATTTCAAGACTGCTTACAAAAGGTAATGCTGATCGCTCTACTAGGGGAGTTTGTAATCACAGTATATATTCAGCATACAGATGTACACATTCATTCTCTCCAGTGTCATCAAAGTTTCCTGAGGTTTGCTATATAGACTCAACATTTTAAGTTCTCTGTCCTGTCCTTCCATTCAACCACAGTCAGTGGCCAAAGTTTGGTTGGTACATTTGCCATACAGGGACCAATTTGTTTGAGACAAAGGTTTGGTTTTGGAGCGTCTATAGAACCATGGTTTCCTGATAAACTGGGCAAAATGTCACTTCCAGCCTGCTCAGGATGTGAAGTTTATAGGAAGCTTGTTTCAGTTGGTTTTAAGTCTGATTGTTCTTTCGATGTGGATAATTGAGAAGATCAATGTTTGTATTAATACATTCCTGAGTAAATGAGCAGCAACATTAAGATTGTGGCTGCAGGTCAGGGGACATGGCAGGTTCTGTCATGGTCATACCTCAGTAATTGTTTCATCTAGAGATGCTTGTAAGATAAATTTTGATCTCATGGGAAAATCCTATGACTTGGAAGAGAAAGCAACTTTTCAGCCAGCTCTCAGGAAAAAGTTAAACTGGTTGCAAGATTTGAAGCATCTGATGAAGAGTGTACACCTTTCTCCTCCAAATAGGCCAATAGTAACAACAGATACCAGCAAGTCAGCCTGGGTTGCTAGAATGGCAAACCAGATGCTGCAGGCAGATCATCTTCTTTAACTATGGAATACTCTTCAAACTGTTGTGAATTAGAGGAATCGGTATGACTTTGTTGGATTTTTGCCCCAGCCTTGACATGCACAGTCATTCTTGTAAGGTAAGGGTGGGCAACATGACTGCCAAGTCCTATATAAACAAACAAACATGGCCTCTGCCTCTGCAGAAGTGCAAAACAGGTTTTTCTGGCAGAAGGCTTCCTGTTTTGTCACTTGGCTATTCACATTCAGGGGATCCAGATAATCCCAGCAGGAAATATCCATCCTCTTATGTCTATTGCCTAAACCTGCCAATCTTTATGGTTCTATGCCTAAGGTAAGGAAAGCCAAACAATCTTTTTGCATCTCTGGATCTTTTACCGCATCAAGATCATACTCTTCTTCCTCTTTTCGTTCAAGGGTTCAGGAGGAGGCAGCTTGTGAGATAGATGCTCTTTCCTGATCTTGGCCTCAGATTCTCCTTTATGCTTTTCTGTCATCCCCTCTGCTATTGAAACAGTTGTAGAGGGTAAAGAGAGAGTGTGCTTTAATGGTGTTGAATGATACAATGTGGCCCCACTCTTCCTGGTTTCCTCTTCTGAATCAGAAGAACGCCTGTCTGGAGTGAGGTCTTCCAGCCTATACATGTCTCCCAGCTTATTCTTTTCTGTCACAAGGGATGCTATTTTGGTTATGCTTTGGCACTTTGTGCTTCTTTGCACTATTTCTACTTAAAACTTTCAAAAATTCAAGTCTGAAGTTCCCCTTTCTGGATTTGTGTAATTTTGTTTATTAAATGTTACTCCACTTTTCTAACTCATTGTGGGATTTGTATTGCTTTGCATTTCGAAGGTATTACTATTTTAGTACTGAAACAACACTTTACACATTGCCTTTAAGTTAAGACTGTCTGCTCTGTGCCATACCATATCAGAGGTCTGAGCTCAGGTTAAGTTAGTGATTCATCCTAACAAGGAGTGTGGTTATTGTCTGATGTGGGTACTTACGCCCCTCAATTAATAACCCAATTTTATACAGTGTGAATTACACAATTTATAAGACATAAACAGTGTACAGAGTGCTCTGCATGTAGCACACACTTTTCATACCATGCCCGCCCCATTGCCCGGTACATAAAGTCAAAGAAATCATGAAGTATAGACAAACAGAGCTCGGGCCAGGCATCAGAATGTTAGCCCCCGCCCCCTGCGTTTAGACATTTGAGGCAGCACATGCTTTGTTGGTTCTGTGTAAAGGAAACTTTCAATTCTGCTACTGCATTTATAACCCTACTTCAGAGTGCAAAAAGTGCTCATGCTACTTTCTGTGCCACACCAGCTCTTTGTGTGACGGACACTATCACTGCTGCTGCCTGTACTGTGTGTCAGATTTGTGCGTGACCAGGCCTATCACAGATTCTTCCTGGTTTAGCCTATTCTGTTTGTTTGAGGGAAGCTTGTACTCCTGTACTCTAACATCTGAATAATGTGTCAAATAAGATATGCAATCATCTATAAAAAAAAAGATTAAATTCACCTTATCCACCTCATAAATAAAATGAAATATTCAACATCCCCTTAAAGCTGCAAGTTTTCAATGCCAGATGTATGAATGTATGCCATATAAAAGCTGCCTGAAATGCATTGGGCACAGATCCTTTTTTAGGTCTGGCTTGACACTGGAACTGTCTGAAATGAAAATAAATTTTATAAAGCGCTTAATTGCCCGTGGGCGTCTTGGCGCCAGTCCAACCACAGAGGGATGAAAAAAAGAAGAAAGCAAGACTTATTGTTACAAATTTTTTAAAACTATACATAGTGTGAGTGTGTTGCTCCGTCCAGAGGAATATTACACTCTCACCTATGTTATTAGATATGTGGTGTATCATTCCACCTTAGGAAATGCTTCCATTGGAATGTCTATGGAACTATGTTATAATTGACACTCTGTTTTGTCTCTAACACATTTTATACTGAAAGCAAATCCGTTTGCTACATTGGCTCCCTGCCAAACCAAATAGATAGGTTCGTGATAAACAGGATTTGTGCAGCATGTAAACAACATTTTTTAACCCTGTGTGCACATGCATTGACATTAAAGCTATGCCAGTGCTTGTCTTTATGGAGATTTCAGGGGATGTTTGGAGTGAACCTGCTGCTTTATTTAATGTTTTTGTTTCCTTGAAAAGTGTCATAATCTGATTTGTGTTCTACTGCCCTGCTTTGAGTCAGTTGCTTCCTAACTAATAGAGGTCTAGGTCTGCCTCCACATTAGAAACATGGAGGACTCCTCTGTGAGCCTGTACAAACTGTTTAATCTTAGGGGATAGTTCTGCCACCAGATGGCATATCTGTATGATCTCTCAATGTACTGGATAATATTTCTATCAATGGCTTGGGTTTGTAGATTTTTGTAACCTTAAAGACTCTTTTGCAGGCATATGCCCGAGATTGAATTTATTTTGTAATATGAGAGATGGGTCTGTATTCATAGGTCTGGGCCTGTACCATTTTATGTAAACTGAGGAATAGCTTTTCTGTCAAATGTGTGATCCTGTATGATATATGTTCAGTCAATATGCACCCAAGAGAAAACTGGAGTAAAGTGGAAAATGTTATGAATGATAAACATACAGGAGTATTGTAATTGCTAGGTCTGGTGGCTAAGTGGACTAATGGATCCACTCCAGGGATTTGTGTTTGATCTAAGGCTTGCTTACAGGTTCAAATCCTAGTGGGTCCCCTCAATCGTTCATCCTTCCATGGTTGATAAAATGATTAAATTCAATGGCATGAGGGTTATAAATAGCCCTAATTGGTCCTAGCATCCTGAACAGCAGTAATATCGGAGAGCAACCTGATGTCATATCGCCTGTATTTTTGACATATATTCTTTGCAGGGGGAAAGCATATCAGAGAGACACTACTTCTTTAATGACACAAATCGGTATATATCTGCTGTGCACCCAAGTTTTTGTAGTCGTCTCACAATGTACACTTAGCTACACACATTATTCGCATTTAGCAAGAAATTGTACTTTGACATATTGAAATATTGGAATAGTTCATTTAGCTCCCCCTCAGGCCTCCTTGTAACACTGTTGGCTTTTCAGCAAATCTATTAGAAAATTATGTTGTACAAAATCCACTCATTGAGCTCAATTGTCCAAGGTTTTGTGGGTGGGCAGAATGTAGAACCTATAGAATCATTCCATTAGAAACACACGCTTTTTAGCTCGGGTTGCTCTTTTGGTGGTATTTTGGGCTGGCATTTAAAATTCATCATTTGCTGTTGCAGCTGTCTGTTAGCACAATACTCAACTTCAATGAAGCACTAGGAGCTCGATCTTACAAACTGACAAATTGGTGGGCTGGCACAGTTACACGTGGTTAGTATGGCAATGCTTGGTGTAAAGGCTTTTCACCATTATAGTATCAAAGCAGATTTGTGGTGCTTATAATGTGTGCTAAGAATATTTGTGCATATTTAAGCAGGCAGCGTGCAGTTTAAGTACAGCAGCCCAACAACAACACAATCCTCTATTACAGTAGCACATTAAAATAACAGCTGTCACGCACCAGAACACAACATAACAACACAACAATGTAACAATAAATCAATAGGAAATATACAAGTATCAAAATGCAGCACACTAACAAAATGCCACAAAACAACACGTTGACAACACAAACCAAAACTAAACAAATACAACACATCAGTACAATATACCAACACAACAACACAATGCAACAATACACCAATGTAAACGGTTGACATTCGAGACAACTAGAGAACGTCTTCAGACCTCATCCTGACTAAGTCAGATACTGTCTCAGTAAGAATATCTCAAGCACAACAGCTAATTACTAGGGACACATTGTGGGCCCTTATACACCGATAGCTAAGCCATGACAGAATTCATAACAGGACATGACTGCTTTCCAATGCTCAGAGTCCTCGAAAGCAGTAGTGCTACAGCAAATAGCAAACATTGCTTCTAGGCCTTGGAGAAATTTCAATTGCACTGGAATAATTCACATAATTCCCGGATTTACCGGTACAGACAATTCACGAAATGAATTGACATTTTTTATTATGCAATTCTGCATACTTTTTACGTGTAAGAGATTAGATCCTACAGAAAATATCTCTCCAAGACACTTTTTTGCAAAATGCAGTTTTCTGCCAGCATCTCCCAAGACTTTTTACCCAGAGTGTGCGCTCTTGTGAGAAAAGTCATGCGACTTAACAGCAAACCACATTTTGCTCTAAAAGCATAACTTCCTGAAATTTGTATGGAATTTAACTAGAAAAAAATACACTATTTTGCCCACCATTAATTACTACTGGCTGTTTTCATGGAACAGCATTTGTCACACACCTTGTGTGTGTTTTGAAGCATGTTTCAGCAGGTGCTGTAACATTGCAGATGTGCTGTCTCATTAGTCCATTCTGGGCTCCTTTAGAGGCCAGCCTCCTTAGAGTCTAGAAAATGTAGTTTACATAGTATAAGAGCATGACCAAGGCCTCTCATGACATAAGACTTCTCATGACATGAGACTCCCTCTCTTGGGTGATTCATTTTGCGTTGGCTCAAGGGTAAGCAAGAAGTCTCTCTTGAGAAAATAACTAACTGTTTTTTAACACAACTTTTTGGGTTTTGACATTTGTTAGATTTATGTACTCATCTAATGCAATTACCTATGAGGTATTTCTTCCAACGGGTTTTACCAGTACATATAACAATCAGCAATCTACATCATTCTATTGTTTTGGTAACTTAAGCAAAATAAAGTTAATTGTACGGTAGCTTATAACACTTTGCTGAAATATTCTTTACAGTAATCTTTCCACCCCATCCATATCTCCCCCTTTAGGCAAGCCAGAACTATGGGGCCTATTAGGATATCTGGCGACTCGCCACCGCCGGCCCGGCGGTGGCGATCCGCCCGTCAAATATCCTTTTTCACCCCCGCCATATTAGCATGGCGAGGGGCACTGCGGCGGACGGAAAGACCGTCCGCCGCTTTTCCGCCGGTCGGAATGCCGGCCGGGCGGAAAAGGCAGACAACATGGTGGCGGTGCCTTGCAGGCACCGCCATCCATATTAGCATGCCTGCGGTGACATGCCTTTCCATGGCGGAGACTCCGCCATGGAAAGGCATGTGGAGAATGCCTTCGGGGGCCCATTGCGGGCCCCCGGGGTGGTGGGGGGGTGGATGCCTGCACTTGGGGGTACCCATGGTACCCCCCTTCATTGGCATGCACAAGGTGGCAGGCACTGCGTGGTGCCTGTCACGTTGTGCATGCCAATGCACAACATGCATATATTGCATTGTGACGGGTGCTGCTTACAGCACCGCCTGCCGCAATGCAATATATGCGGGATGCCACCGCCACCGTGGCGGTGGCATCCTAATTGCCATTGCGGGACCACCGCGCCTCTTGCGGGCGGTCCCGTCTGCCGTTGCGGTGGCGGACGGACACAGTCCGCCCACCATCGTAATAGACCCCTATATTCGGAGCGGACAAAAGATTGGTCAATTCAATGAGACAAAAGACTGCAAATTCAAGCAAAGAAATAAAATCATATTGTGGCCACTAAGAATATAACTGTCATGGACAACATCCAGGGCCATATGGTTAAAGGTATGCTAATGCAGTATTCACAATTTACATCAATAAGGGTGAAGAATAATTTCCCCTAGACTGTTCATACCAGTATACTGATGAGCAAATTATAGGTCTATAAGTGTGACAGCCTCTTAATACTCAGAAGGTCTACCATTCCTTTGTCAGATCAGGGAAGTTTGTTATCGTTCTTGCATTCAATTGTGTGGGCTAGAAGCAATTAATTCCATTGTGGTGCAATATGGGTTTTCCTCAGCCCCCTCTTCTCTTCTCTTCTTGCTGTAAAGCCTGACACTCTGCCTCAGCCAATTGGGTTATGGCTCTTCTCCTCCTACTCAAAGGGTGAGGTCCAGTGGTCTTTCAAGAGGGGTGATCTCTCTCTCTTCTCTAATGGTAGCCTAAGGTCCAAAAATCTAGTTACCACTTACAAGGACACAAGTCATGTATACAAGATGTCAGATGTCTTTATTCAAGATACTTCAGGCAACAGAACGGAAGTACAGCTTCACCTTCAAAGCCCCCTCCCAACTGACTTAAGACCTAACATTCTCTCCCCATGGATACTGGCACATTCTAATAAAGAATGTGAAGGCCCAACACATCCTTCCCCTTATAACACCAGCAAAGCTTTCCTTCCAACATGGTGAGCTATAGCAATCTTATCCTTGTTCCACCACTTGCCACCTTCCAGTTTAACTACGCTCTTCCTCACCTCCACCACCTTCTTAGGTGCTGAGAACTTGGACTCACCCTTGGGTATAATCCTGTGAATCTTATTTCTCACATAATCTCCTGCAATCACCTTTGACTTCCTTCCCTGTTCACCTCTATATCTGTCCTGAGCTTGTTCTCTTTTCCTACCCACATCATCCAACTTGTGTTTGGAAAAGGTGAATTCCCACATCCACTGTCTTATCATTTTGGAACACAGGAACTCTACCTCTTAATAATACAAAAGGTGACACACCCATGTCTGAATTGGGAGTAGTGCACACAGCCCACAATAACTTTCTCAATTCCACCTTACAATTCAACCTATTGACTTTTGCTAACTGTATACTGTCCTTGAGAACTCTGTTGAACCTCTAAACAAGACCATTACTCCTGGGATGATATAATGAAGCCTTAGGGGCTGTTTAGGATCTCGGTCGGAGGCTTTCCGACCGAGATCGTCGGTTTTACTTCCAACTGTCTAATTACAATTTAGGCAGTCGGAAGTGAAACCGACCAGTCATTCCGGCTGGATTCTGATGGGCTCAAGGAGCCCATCGGCCAGTCAGAGACCGGCCCATAATCCATACGGATGGTGTTTTACGCCGTCCGGATTACGATGCGCGGTTTCCGGCAGGCTTTCCATGCCGGGCTTTCCAACATGGAAAGCCTGTCAGAAAGCGAGTTTGGAGGCCCCTAGCGGGGCTGGTTGGGGGCCAAGTGGGCACTTGTTGAGCCCTGCACCGAATATAGCATGTTACATCGCATGCTATTACATTGCGTTCTATTACAACGCCGTTGATACAACGACTGCGTTGTTAGAACGCGATACCTTTACATCGCAAGTCATTAGATCGACTTGCTGTAGGGGGCGCGCTGGACTTAAGAATAGTATAATATACTATTCCAACTCCAGCCTGCGCAACATTAGGGAAGGTGTTGGAATAGTAAATTATACTATTCCTTAGGTTAGAGCGCTCCCTACAGCAAGTCGATCTAATGACTTGCAATGTAAAGGCATCACGTTCTAACAACGTGGTCGTTGTAACAACCGCGTTATAATAGTTATGCGACGTGATGACAGCGTTGTAAATGCTGTTTCCCCCTGCACCATGTGGCAGGCACCCTGAGGTGCCTGCCACGCTGTGCAGGGATGAAACAACCTCCCATTTCCCTATGGGAGCTTGTGCTATGGCCGGTTTATGGCCGTAGCACATGCCCCCATAGGGAAATGTGAGTATGCAACCTCACCATGTGCAGTCGCATCGTAATTAGGCAGTCAGGACCGCTGACCGGAGGTTGGTCGGACCCGTATCCACGACAGTGTCGGGCAGACACAAGTCCGTCCAACATCATAATAAGCCCCTTAGTGTGTTTAATTCCCCCAAAACTTAAAAATGTAGAAAATTGCAGAGATAGAAACTGACAACCATTGTCCGACAGAATCTCCTGATTATGTCAATAGCCAATTTGCTCCACGCTTTATTCTATACTTCTATTGCCTCCACAGGACTAGGAACAGGGACATGTCACTAATAGAACAATTAATGCAATCCCTCACATTGTGCTCCACACTCCTGTCCAACCCTGACCACCAAACATTCTCATGCATCCTTCTCTTCATCGCCGAAATTCCTGTGTGCCCTTCATGAGCTAACACCATAATTCTGTTTGTCATTCATTCAGGGACCACTAATACACTTGAGCGAAACAAAAGTCCATTAACAATAGACAACTCCTCAAATATGTGCTTGTACGCTTCACTTTTCACCCCATCCGATTTCCGTTGTGACCAACCTTGGAGAATACTGTCTTTTGCTTCCTTCATTTGCTCGTCCAAATCACTTGCAGTGACCCATTCAGTTTCCGAAATAGCACCATCACAATGACGTTCTACAGAACACACTAGATCTGCCTTCACCACAACATCATCCAGGTTTTCACTATTCTCATTCTGATCACACCCAGGAAAACGAGACATGCAATCTGCCAACACATTTTTATCTACGGGTATAAACTCCACCCGATAATCATATTCCTGAAGCCTATACTTCCATTTGGCAATTTTAGGTGTGGCATGTTCCATACCTTTGATGGTAAAAAGTTGAACCAAAGGCTGCTGATCAACTTGTACAGTGAAACGTGTGCCCCATAAGTATATTTTAAAATGAACAATGCCCCACCAACATGCTAAAGCCTCTCTCTCAATTACAGACTAAGATGACTCAGCCCCCCTCAAACTCCTAGAGGCAAAAGCTATTACTTCATCTCTGCCATATCTACAATGTATAAGAACAGCACCTAGGCCCATCTGGCTTGCATCTGTCATGATAATGTTTTGTCTCGAGTGTCCAAACGTTTCAAGGGTAACGCATACATAACCTCCTATTTAATGAGCTCGAAGTCTTGATTGCACACCATACAAATCTCACATTTTGTTTAGTCGATTCCTCATGTTGTATGTTTTTTCTGTGCATTTGGGAATAAATCTTGTGCTAAATCCAATCAGACCCTAGAAAGCACGTAATTGATCCTTATTTCCTTGAGGTCTAAAATCATCAATTGCCTTAACCAAATTTGACTTGGGTTCTACACCATTTGCTGAAAACTTGTATCTTAAACAATCAATGCTTAGAGAGTTACATTTGCACTTCTCCACACCAAGTGTCAGCCCCCTTTCTCTCAAAATGGACAAAACGATGGACTCTCCTGTAATGTCGATCTTGATCCTTGCCAAACACTAGAACATCGTCCTGGAGTGCAATAACTCAATCTAGGCCCTTAAACAAGCTTTCTACAGCCCTCTGGAATATGGCCGAGGTCAACGCCAAACCAAACGGCATACGTTTGATTCAGGATAGGCCCTCCGGAGTTATGAAAGATGTTAGATGTATGGAACTAGGATGCACACACTGGCATTTCCCAGGTGAGATGTACTACTACATCTATAACACTCTAACTGTCTGAATGATTGTTTTTGTTGGGCTTGTCAGGTACTTTTCCTATGTCCTCCTTAACTTTTCCTTTCTTGTATTTAGATTTCAAAGCAAAAACATCCTACAGTTGGGACTTCACATCTGATACATTCATTTGATTCATGAAGGAAGTCAAACTTTCTATCCTGGACGCCATCTCAGCAGTCTCCTCAAACATTAGATTTGGTTCAGACAAGAATGCTTCTTGAATTTTGTTGTTGTTAGGTTTCTCAACTAGTTGATCTCTATCATTTCCTCTCAAAATCCCTATATTAACACAAGACTGCCAGAATTCTCAGAGCTCCAACATAATTAGCATTCACCAGAGATTAGAGGCCTTCTGTAAAACTGATGTCTCTCCATGATAACATTTTTCCGAGCTTTGAATCTTACATCCAGGACTTTTATGACCATTGCGTACTCATCAATGACACCATCACCCTCACCCTCACCATAGATAGTCATGACTGCTTCTCTGGGAATGTGTTTTAATATCTTCCGACCTTTAGAGTCTAGATAATGACAAAGGATGGCAAATTTCTTTTTGTGGGTGAATAAATCTCCTTCTAAAGCATCCAAATTCACTTCAAAGGCTTCCTTCCATTGTTCCCAATCCAACTTGGGGGTTGTTGGGCTCAGAGAAAAACCTAGGGGAGGAACTAATAAATGCTGCATTTTTAATGATGCACAAATTGCTCAATCCCTTGGTAGTTTTAAATATTAGTAGACAACGATAAATATAACAGTAGTACTGTGCAAATTCCAATGGCAGAGACTTGTGTAAACAGCTATGAAATCTTGTGACACAATGAAAACTGCAAAGTACCTTTTAATATGATGTGCCTGTCACGGCAGGCTGAGAAGAAACAGTACAACTTGCAATGAGCGTTGAGCCAGGGGGCTACCATGTACACTGTGCCTTATGATACATGTACCTGTCACCATACGTGCAGGCAGAGAGGAAGCTGTACAACAGATTAACAATGGCCATTGAGTGCTGGACAGAGAACCAGATATAAATCTTTAGTATGCATGTCACTGACAACACAACACGCAAATAATTCTGAAGAAGTCAAGTGTGCGCATCACTGAATTCATAGCAATAATAAAATACTTTCAAGATGGCCGGGACGCTGGCGAGTAGCAGGGTAGCTTCACCCCGTATACACGCTGCACCAGGAGTACACAGAAAGATGCGCGGGCTAAATTACTCCAGCTGACGTCACACAGGAGACTTGCACAAGCGGCTTCACTAGACTTCACAGCAGAAGGTTCCCCTCGTGGCTCACGGAGCTGAGCGCTAATTATGCACTGACAGCAATGCTTAAATTCAAAATAATTATAAATATAAATGGTACCTTTAAAGCATGGAGTAACAGTGTTGGCACGAAAATACTGTAACAATGATGTCAATGCAACGGTTCACCCGGAAATAAAGGTGACAGGAATTGAAATCTTGATGCATGGATCAGAGTTTGTCCTGTTGATCACTTCAACTCATTGCAACTAGAAGGGCGCAAGTCATGTAGGTAAGATGTCTTTATTCAAGACACTTCAGGCAACAGGACGGAAGTACAGCTTTACCTTCAACGCTCCCTCTCAACTGACTTAAGACTAACATTCTCTCCCCATGGATACAGGCACATTCCAATAAAGAATGTGAAGGCCTAACACCACTCTACCTTTTCTTGAACGTGGGAACACGCCCAATAGACAATGTTCCATATGGCAAAGATTCAATCTGCAGTTATGCAAATCAAGTGATATGTTACTCCTTCCCAGAAGGTTACTATTTGTGGACATTCCAACAACATACGCTTCAGATCCACTAACAGATCGCGCAACAAGGGTATTCTAATTTGACCTCAGAGTAAATTTTACTACTCTTATAATATATAAAATTGTAAGAGCTTGAACTGGGCATTATGCGAGACTTTGAGGATTTAGTGTAATATTTTAAGACAGTCTTTGTCATTAGAGTCACAGGCTAGATCCCTTTCCCACCTCTCTTCCACTGGGGCTAGCGGCGAGCCAGCCTGTTCTAAGACTGACCCATATAGCCAGCTAAGTAGTCGCTGCCCATCCCCATTGCATGAATCATTTGCATGGCAGAGTGTATTACAGGTTTGTCACCCGTTATATTTCAGAGCATGTTAAGGGCCTTCAGTAGCTTATTATGTATGAGAAATTGCCCACTGTGAAGCCCAGTCAGGACTTGTAACTCCTGAAAAGTGAGTAGTATATCTTCCCTTACTAAATACCTTACTGTGGTGACTCCTACCTCTTCCCAATTTACCCGTTGACCCGCAGTGACTGCCAGGCCTGTGTAGCTTGGACTTTAATGAAATCAATAGTGTATACAGACTCTCTGGGTGAATAATATTTCAACATTTCACCAAGCATTTGACCAAAACTTGGAGCAGCAGAGAGAGTGCCTTAGGGTGAATGCTCCCAGGGAACAGCAATGTCTGCTGCATCCCATCACTTAACTATGTGAATGTGTATCCCGTTCCAGTAAGATGGTGACCAGCCAATTATCTAGAAACCCATTGGAGCTGGGCAGCTAAATAATAATTTTCAAAACCTGGTACCTTCTCTTTCAGGAGCTTACATTTTTGATGCTATACTTCTTCTCCCTTGCCCCACCTGAGTGCATTCAGTCTTGTTTGTGAACTAATTTCTTAGGGTCATCACTGGCATATTGACAAAATAATACAACAGATATGGTAATACCACCTTTTTGATATTATGATCCGACCAAGTACTAACAATGATAGAGATGACCCGATGGAAGGGGCGCTGCTCCCAAAGCAGCTGCCCATCCATCTGCCCATCCCCCAACTCAGCTGCCTTTAGAAAGAGTATGGGGCTCAATGTGAAGACACAAGATTTACCTGAATTGATCACCAGGCACAAGATATCCTGAAACACTGACAGTACCCTAGGTCTGGATGACAAATCAGCATTTATGTCTCTCACATATAGAAGCATGTCATTAGCATGTAAGGAGATGGAAAGTGTGATTTCCCCAATCCAATGTCCCCACTACACACCCTTCTTAAACACCATAGCTGCAAAGGAGCTCAATAGCCAATGCCAAAAGCAATGGAGACAGTGGACAACCTTGACGTGCACCTATGTTAATTTGATATTTAAGCAAAATAAATTGGTTGATTTTCACCTTGGCAGTTGGCCTAGCATACAATAATTTAACCCATTGAAACAATTGTGTGCCTGCCATGGGGTGCAGGGATCAACAGGCCTCCAACCGGAGGCCATGCACCTAAGGGGGCCCTGCTGGGGGCCCCCAAATTCGAGTTCCGACAGCCTTTCTGTGTCCGAAAGGCCGGCACGGAAAGGCTGCTGAAACCCAACATCAACATCCTAAGGGCGGAAAGAGCCGCCCTTGGGATTACAGATTGCATCTCGACTGGCCGACTGGCTCTCAGAGCCCGTCGGAAGCCAGCCAGAATGATCGGTCGGATTCCTTTCCGACCACCTTCATTCTAATGAGGCGGTCGGAAAGGAATCTGACAGGCATATTACGATGCAGTCGTAAAGGCTCCAACCGAGAGTCAGAGCCTTTTACGACCGCATCATAATCGGCCCCTTAGTATTTTGTATTCTGTAGTCAGAATAGATATAGGCCTGCATGAAGCAATGTCTAAGGAATCCCTTTCTGGCTTAGGGAAAGAGACCACCAATCGTCATTCATTGATGGGTACAAACACCCCTCTTGTCATGACTCCCCAAATAGAGCAAACATCTTGGGGATTAATATGGAGGCATTTATAGTGTAGAACTCTGTGGGTAGCTGTTACAAATGGGTTCTATCCATTTAGTAAGCTCAGATTGTTGGCTATTTGATCAGCCCATTTTGGACCTTTATTGTGGTGTGTATCCCTATCAGAGTCTGGGTCCTAGTAATGTAATGGTAAATTGGACTGCACATTTTTACCGCCACTGTCTGCCTTGTAAGATAATGGTGCTGTGACACAGCTAGGGAAAGAGGCTGCAGATGGGTGCAGGCTGCATGTGAGAGACTACAGTCATGCACAGCCTGGTAGCTGCACACAGGTAACCTGTCTATGGCAGTTTTAAACTGCAAAATTGACCTGTCAAAATATCCCATTTGACAGGCCAAACCTTCCTTTTAGATAATATTATGTCACTCATATGTAGGACTTATTTACCAAAAAGGCAGGGTGCAGATATTTAAAAGTAAGACACATAGAAATTAATGTTAAATGTGTACTTACAGGGAAATATTCCCATAGATCATTTTTACTGTATCAAGGCTGGATACTGCCATAGGGAATCATTGGACTACATTGTTATATTTATTAAATGCCAAGGGCCTTATTACAAGTTTGACGGTCCGACCGCCAGAACCCCGTGGCCACGGCAGTCAGGAGACAACAGCGCCAGCGGTCTTCCAACTGCCATATACACGTTTACTGTGGTGCCCGCAGTGTTGCTGCAGAGTAATTTTTTTCCATATATATCAATGCCTGTGTGAGCATTTCGACTGCATATGTGTCAGATGCACACATATGCATGATACATATAGAAAAATACCACCTACCCATTGCCGCAGTCGGGCCCATATGTGGGAATTCCAGGCAATGGGTGTATAGTACAAAAATGACTCACCTGTACATCGCCATAAACAGGATCATAATCCTTGGGGTGAAGATGCTGCTGTGAAGGAGGTTCTGAATAAAGGGATCCACGTCAAACTCTGACCGATATCACACGAAAGAGGTGAGTAGACACCCTAAATCCTTCATTTCTGCCGACTTGAAGCTGGCACTCTCACCACTGTGGTCAGATAGTGGAAAGGCCAACTTGTAATACCGCAGTGCAGTTAAACTCCCCTGTACCGCCCTATAGCAGCTGCTTCTCCTCGACCGTGACCCCAGCTGTCTGAGGTGTGATGGTGGTGTCGGCGGTTCAGCCGCAGTCTTTCCAAATGCAATCTGCAGATCTCCTAATATGGCAGTCGGACCACTGCGCTCGCTGCATTTGGACTACGACTGCAGGTACGGTGGTTCACAGACCTCCAATCTCATAATAGGGCCATAGATTTGAATTGGTAGCAGCTAGAAAAACAAAACACTTTTTACACTCATTTGAATTGTAATTTAAAGTCCTCTTTAATGGTTATGTTGGATTTTAAATTATTATTTTAGAAATGCCACTTTTAGAAAGTTGACATTTTTTGCCTAAAGTTTAGGTAGGTAAATTTGTTTATTAGTTAATAAAAACCATAAACATTGATTAAAGCATACAAAACAGATAATATAAATAGATAAAATCTGAAATAAAGTTATCAATCATGTGAAACACTCTCTTATTTGAACAGCAGTCATTGATAAAACGTTTGCTAGTCCTACAATAAGCAAGACTAGCGTAAAGTGCAAAAGTGCCTACACTGATGTCTAAAACTGGGAAAGCCTAAGCAATGTGCAAGTTTATGGAGAAAGTGCGAATGTTTAGCCAGGGTAACATTTGGACAGCGTTCATTGATACAGAGTTGCTAGGGCTACAATAAGCCAATCTAACATAAAGTGCAAAAGTGCCAAAAATTGATATCTAAAACTGGAAAGGCCTAATTGATATGTGAATTTATGGAAAAGGTGCTGATGTTTAGCCAGGGTAACATGCAGACTAGTTTCAAAACTGGTGCTCAACCTGACAGGAATAGGGAACAGCAATAGTAATTGTCCCTAGTGGCCCGTCATGATCATAAATACCTACAAGGGTTCTTGTCAAGTGTGTTCTTCTTACCACTTCTGTATCCGTGTATCTGCTTTGGCAAGAGTCTGAAAAATATTCAGGAACTGTACTTGTCTAATGTTCAGCATTGAGTTCCTTGGATCTAGTGACTCCATCTGCACTGACATACAAGACCTAATCCCTAGGTTGTTAAATTCTTTTCTCAGCAAACCTCTTCGCTGTATGGCCAGGGTGGGGCAGATATATATAACGTGTTGCAAAGTTTAATCTGCCTGATGACATAGGCAGCATTTCTTGTCTTCTCTTTGACCCCCTTCCCTTCACTTTGGAAGGAAATCTAATTGTTGGAATATCACAGATTGTTAGTGGCAGTAAACTCTGCTTTGTCTTCCGATAGTAGGTGGCTTCCAGGAGGGGAGACTCACTTGGAGCTGCATTAGATTTCAAGACCAGCCACCTGTGTGACCCCCCTGGACACTTTTTCTTTGTCATTCATCCAGTTTTGCAGTTTAAAAGATGTATTTACTGCTCTAAAAAAGCCTGATCAGATATACAGGCATTCCATAGGTCACTCAGCTCCAGCATCTCAATGCTGTTTTCAATATATGTTTTGTGTTCGCCGTTCCCCCTTGGCAGAATAATTTCAGACCAGACTAAATTGGCCAGTGAGCTCTTGGTGACTGACCGTAGTTTATGGCAGCACTTGATGTATGCTGTGAGTCTGGCGAGTGACCTCTTCATCAATGAAAACTCCAGCCTCGCTTGGGCGGGCAATGCCAATCTAGTTAGTTGGAAAATTTGCTTGTAAGTTCTTATCATGATTTTATCAACGAGGCTGGCTGGCCTCAGTGCCTATCATTATTTCTGATCCACACGCAAGAGTTAGTAACAGTTTGGCTTTCATTACTGTTAGCAGTGGCTTCAAGTTAGGATCTCGAATAGATATTGCCAGTGTTGTAAAGGCATGATCGAGTGTTCGCACCTTTCCCTTAATCGCCTCCCTTTGAGGTGCAAATGTAGCTCTTGCATCTATTTTGACTCCTAGGTAGATATAGAGCGGAGCTTCATCAATTATGTTTCCGCTAAGGTGCCATTAGCACTTATTTAGAATACAATGATTAAATGAGATGACTTTTGTTTTTTCACAGTTTACTTCCAGCTCGTTATCCTATGCATATGAACTGAGGCAGTTTAATAACCTCTGTAGGCCTATTCTGGTATTGCTAGGAATTAACAAGTGGGCAGTATACAAGATGTTTGTCAGTTGCTGGCCACCCAGTCTCGAAGCATGGGATATCTGCCCATCCAGTTCTACAGAGAGGTCTGCAATATGTAAGTTAAATAGGAGAGGTGCTAGAACATAGCCTTGTTTTAGGACCCATTGATGTTTTCACTTCCCTTGACAGGTGAAGACCATCTCCGATCTTTATCTTGACCCATGTATCTGAGTACAGCTGCCTGATTGCTTGCAGGATATTGGTTGGAATTCCACATTGTTGAAGTTTGGCCCATAGCCTGTTATGTGGGATACAGTCAAATGCTGCCTTGAAGTCAACAAAGCACATATAGAGGGGTGTAGCTGTGGCCTTTGCTCTACTGAGTATTGGACTCACTGCAATAAGATTCGTTAAAGTGCCTTGACTCCTTGTAATTCAGGTTTGGTCGATTGGAAGTTGGCTGGTATCCAGTGCCCATGTCTCCAAATCATGCAGTAGCAGTGTGGAGAAAAATCCATGTCCAGAAGCGCAATGTATTGATAACTGCTTGGTGAGGATGCCATGCCTCCTTTACAAATAGGGTGGATTATTGAGCCTTTCCAACTTTCGGGAATGACTCCTTGTGCCTAAGTGTGGTTGAACATTGCTACCAGGAAGGTTGCCCATCTCGATGTCGAGTATTTAAAGAGTGCTCGTGGTGACCCATTAGGGACAGGGGCACAGTCAGCCAGCTCTTTTAAAATAATCTTTATTAACTCCGCTGGCGTATATGTTAAATGTGCCAATGACCCAGTGCCAATGACCGAGTCACACTCACTTATGTTTGCATTATGGACTGCTCTTGGACCTTATTAATGTTATTTATGAGTTTCCAAAATGTTTTCGCCTCGTTTGTTTTTAAGCTTGCAGCAACTGGGCCCATGGTGTTTCCTGCTTGGACATTTTAAAAGCCCAGCTCTACCTTTTCTGTTGTCTTTTCTCCTTACACAGACTTTTTAGTAGATTCTTATCCTTGGGGGTTCATCGTAGCTGCCTGAGAAGCCTGCACACAATAGATCTTTTCAAGCGCATGGGTCATGGCATAACTATATGTTTATTGTACCCGAGGTGGGCTCCCTTATTCACTCTACTGACTCCTATGACTTGATGTGTATTAATCAATTCTCTAGCAATTGTTTCACAATACTAATATCTGGTTTGAGGTCTCTACAGCCATCTCCTCAAGGCTGACCACTGCTTCTTCTGCCAAAACCTTGACTGAACTTGAGCTCCACCTTAGGCGTTTAAGGTTTTCGATGTTGGTCTCTCCCTGTAAGGCCGTTGCCACTTCATGTTTACGTAGGGACCTGCCTACAGTGATTACCTGTGGGTGGTGGTCACTCTCTGCACAGTTGGAAATTCTGAAGACCCGCACTTGCTTGTACAGCGGGAGGGTCACCAGTGTATAATCTAGGTGGGAGAATGAGTTGCCTGATGCTCTTTTCCAAGCGGAGGGAATATCACATGGCTTTCAGACCAAGTACTTCGCAGGCCTTGATTAGTTCCTCTCCTATCTTATCTTTGCGGATTTGAAGGGGCATGTTTTGCACTGGGAGAAGCCCAACTATTTCTGCATGCTCCTCACCTGGATGATAGAATAAAATGAGATTGAAGTTTTCTGAGACTAGCCAATACAATGGATGGTAGATGTTTTTTAAATGAAGCATGTGTGCTGTGAGCTTTGTTTCTAGGAAATTCAAGCTGCCTAGGTTTGTGATGGCTCTCGCACTGGGAAATGTGTATTGAAGCCAGACAGTGCACAAAGAAGACAGGGTGTAAAGGGAGTGAGTTGTCCTGACAGGATGGCTTAGGAGGAAATGAAACTTGCCATGATTACACGTCAAAGAGTCTTTTGCTAGCACACATAAAGAGACCTGATACTAGCCTTTTGTGTCGCTAGCTGGACTAGAGCCAAATCCAGGAAAGGGTGAATGTTAGATAAGGGGAGAATGCCCCAATCACAAACTGGACTGGGCATAAAAGTGGTTTCCGAGAACCTGAAGGAGAGCAAGACTTTGGACCAGGACTGCAATAATGGCAGACCCATGGACAGCTGGAGGGACTAGCCCCCTTATGCACTAATGAACTGAGGACTCTGTCTGCAGCTAATCCCAGGACTAGTGGGTGAATTTGTAGTGCCAGTTATGCTGGACACCTTATGAACCATGAGGACCAGTTGGTGGAAGTCCTGGACTCTGTGCCCCAGCAGGAGGAGGAGTGCACCAGAAGCCAGGCACAAGAGAAAGCTGGCACAGGGAGCCAGTGAAACAAGCTCCCTGCAAAGTGCACTCTTTGGGAGGCCAGGAGACCTGCTAATGTTAGAGATTGCCACCTGGCCTAATATGAGGCCAAGATCATTGAAGTAGGCCGAATTGGGCCTGAGATATTCATATTTAAAGAGTGTGACCTTTGGGGTTGGCTCAACGTTCATTAATTATCTACTGAGGAGAGGGGCATGCACGGGCCCCCCTCCCCAGATTCCTTCTTGGCTTGGGATCCCATACCATGGCCAGCAAAACTGGAGCGAATCCAAAGAACGAGTCCGGCATCCCCAAGACACACAGGATGTGTGGGCCGGAGCGGCAAGGGATCACCCTGCTACATTGCCCCCAATCATGTGCCTCTTACGGGCTGGGGGTAGAAGGATCTACGTGCTCTCCCAGCCCGCAGGAGACCAGTGATGGTGGGGAAGCCAAAAAGCTGTTACCTTGGGGGTACCCAGGTGGGACTGGGCACACCGTAAAGTGAAATAAAGAAAAACAAAAGAAAAAGACATGCAGCACGAGGCTGTGCACATATAACAAAAGTAACTGAGGCCGCTATTAAAATATTCAATTGATCCATGGAGAGAGCCCCCAAAATACCTTGCATAGCATGATTTGCATGGTTTTCTATCCTTGTGGTGGCCCCAGGAGTGCAAGGGCACCACCAACTTGAATTTTAAGTACTGTGTGGGGTGCTAGGGAGTGAAGCAGCCTTCCCCATGGTGACTTTGAAAACTAACCCTAAGTTTTTGGGGTCTTGAAATGTATGCCCCCCTTATATTGTGATACTCTGGTATAGGTGGTGGGGTACTGTGAATTTGGTGGTAATGACTCATTAGGGGTCCAATGGGATTTCAGAATGTCACCTGAGGTGTAAATGAATGTATGTAACCCCATTTTGTACAGAAGCCCAGCCAAGAACATCACTATCCTTAAAGGGTATTCCATCATTCTCCTAAGATTTATTAAATAAGATTTATTTTGTTTACTTACTCCAGAGGCTGAGATAAGACCGTGGGCCCCGTAACACAGAGCCAATATGAAAGAGCTAAGATGCTTATCTCTGGCGTATCATGACCTTAATGTAAAGAAACTGGAGGGAGTTTGCTAGCCAGTTTCTTACTGCAGCTGCTTTGGTTATACACAGGCCAATGTGAACCACCAACACAGTGGGACTACACCTAACTCACTGTCACCATGTTAGAAATGGGATTTTTGGTTGGCTAGGGTATGCACCTAAGCCAGGCAAAACCCACCACTCTAGTCAGGGTAAGGGAGTTACACACCCAAGTTAACCCCTGCCCACCCCCTTAGTAGCTTGGCAGAGCAGTCAGGCTTATCCCAGAGGCAATGTGTGAAACGTTTGTGCAACACACACACCAGTGACACACTCGGCACACCACAAAAAGAGACTCCACACATGGTTATATAAAAATATCTCATATATATGGAAAACATAGACCACAATCACATAAGTCACTTTGGCACTAGGCAGTTGTCATATTATCACATAGATCATAAATCACTTTGCCATAAGGCAATCATCACAACATTACATAGATCATAAATCACTTTGCCATAAGGCAATCTTCACGACATTACATAGATCATAAATCACTTTGCCAACCAGGCAACTTACATAACCATACATTTAGTGCAATAAAGCAAAAGACTTGTAAGTTGCACATGTCATAAAAGAACCATAAAGGAAAACATTATCACTGTACATAGTAGGTAGTTCCTACCAATGGTATTTTTTATCCTGGTACCAGGCATAACATGCCACATAGCACCTCATCAGGGCATGAAACAAGATGCAGCAGTTTATAACATACCTTAACTACCATATGTCTCCCAAAGCACATAGAGTGTAGCAAACCTGCATTCCTAGTACGTTTTGCATGGTAACTTCCACTGAACACATAGGAGTCCTCCCCTGGTCGCGTGCGCCCAACCCCAACAATGCCTGCCCACCGCTGTAGTAAGCGCGGAAGGGGTGATTGAAATGAACAGTGGGCCGAGTGGGACCTCCATTGAGGATTCCCGCCCACTCGGCTAAGTGTGGGGGAGTGAAGCATAATCTACATATAAAATGTATGTTTATTTTTTATGTTTAATATGATTTCATTTAAAATTTATAGTACACTAATTTGCATTAAAATATAATTAAATTACTTAATAATTCTATATACCACTTTTGATATTTTAAATACATAATAAATCCTATTTTGTACTTTAGGTGGGATTTTTTAAATTAAACTGCTGGAAAAGAATTTTATTTACAATTTCATATATTCAAAATAATGAAAGATTTTATTGAAAATGCATTTTTTTATAATAGTTTGCATTTAAAATAAATATATACAATTAACATTTAGCATACACATATTTTATCTATTTTTTAAAATGTAATTAACTTTTGGCTTTTCCAAATGCTTTACCATGCAGAGATCTCTGCCCTGACAGAGGAGTCCTCCGTCAAGTGTGCTGAATGCTAAATACGGTAGAAAAATTGATAGTAGTCGTACTTTTAGGGTCATATTTATTGTTTTTACTGACTTCAGCCCCTGTTTCTGGGGGTTGATATATGCTACTTTTGAGTAATTTTATACTCGGAAATTATGTATAGCTCAAAGTTGTAAAGTTACTCAAAAGTGTAAGACAAGCAAACTTGAGAGAATGGGAGATGATCCTGATCATGTACATCATATCCACAAATACAATTCATACATTACATATTTTTACCTATGAAGATATTGAGGGCCTGATTATGAGACTGGTGGACCATGGACTGCCAGACTCACGGTGGCGGTCCAGAATTACACAATGCGAAGTCAAGCATCAATCCTTGGTGTCCAGGCTCCAAAATAGACAGCTTTAGCTGCTAGGCCTGGCGCCCAATAATGGCAGCAACATAAAAAAAGGTGGAAGGGATTTACATCTGGAAAACATTTATTGCTCCAGGGAATTTTGACTGTGGTGTGTCACAAATACCTTTCTTGCATTCGAATGAAGAGCGAAGCCTGCAAGTCAGATATATATTATTAGGGTTTGGTGATGTGCTATTCCTCCAAGAAACCTTTAAAATGACTAAATGGTGCATTGCACAGGACAAGTTTCACCTGAAATGGCTAACATACAGAGGTTCTGAAAGAACACTAATGAAATAGTCCAAAAATATTTTGGCCTGCGAGTCAAACATTATCCTCCCCAGTGGAGGAGGGATCATCCTCCTCAGGAAAAATGGTGGCAAAACAGTGGATGCTTCAGCATTACGTCATTAACATTGACTGAGGAGCTTCATGTAATCCAGGCAGAAGAAAGAAATAAAAGTTTCAAACTCAGATATCCACTTTAAATATATTTGTAAAATGCAATTATTTTGTCTGAAACATGACCATTCCAGTTTCTAAAAAACATGCATTTCATCATAAAGCACATAAGTTTCATTTCGGATAAATGCATTCAGTTGCCATAATTCCCACAAAGCTTGCCATTTTTATGAGAACACAGTATAATGTAGTGAAGTGGCAGGTTTGCTTTTTTCAGTAAAACATGTTTTGGGCCCAAACAACAGTATGTCAGGTTTACCAATCACTCACATGTAATTCTGTCTTAGATGGACAGACTTACGTGCATTCATTATTGTTATCAAATACCAGAGAGGTCCACTATACAGAAGGGATTTACACCATTAATGTTCTAGAATTATCAAAGAATTACCCCAATATGTCATGAATTGACACAATTGTTCCTCCTGCACAATTCTGCAATGAATAACCACACTTATGTCAGGACATCCTACAGTATGCCAAGGAAGGCCAATTTATTATGCCAGGGACAGCCAGAATGTTGTGAAAACATAACTAATATCTCAAGGACTGCCCACTATTGTACAATACAGCAAGAATGGTGTCTAGAAAGTTCACTATATGTCAAATATGGGCCACTGCTTCACCAGGGAGAGCAAGACTGTTGCCAAAAATGACCTCTATATGTCAAGGAGGAGGTACCATCAGGCGAGGGATAGCTAGAATAACAAAGGAAAGCTCACTGAATGTGAAGCATGGCCTCTTTTCACTAGGCCTGGGCGGTGAACTTCGCTCCGTTCGCGGAGTTTGCAGAGTTTTCTGCACTCCGCGGAGCTCATGTAGTGCAGGGTTTTTCCCTGCTCGCGATCGCGAACGGTAAGTTCGCGAGCGCGAGCTGCCGCTCGGGTAGAATTTCTACCCGAGCAGTAGGAATACCAGCACAAACTGCAGTTCGCACTGCACTCTGCTACTCGCGGAACTTCGCTGAGTTTTTTGTAACTTCGCGGAGTTCCGCGTAGCAAAACTCCGCGAACTACGCCCAGGGTTATCATGATCAACACCCTACACCTCCCACCACGCCACTTCTTCTACCCACACACACACACATACATGCACTCATTCACCCATTATTACACTTATTGACACACACACAATACATATATATATAAATACAAACAATATGGTGGAAATCGGGTTATGTGTGAAAGATCGTAAGATCGAAACACGTCAGTTTCGTTTGCTTGAATAAAAACAATACCCGAAATCATTCCGCGTTGGTGTGGCTGTTTCCTCCAGAGTAGCAGGCGGGAGGATTGCATTTGGAATATGTTTGCGGTGGCGACCGCTGAAACAGCCCCAACCTGAAAGGCGTGGCTTCGTCAAAACACGACATCGGTGATTCATCCCTTTTGGTATTGAGAGAAGCCCGCCGGTCACAGACAAACAACCCGGAGAAAACTGAGGCATCGGGGATCGTTCCGGACTGAAACCGTGCCCTGGACTGAACCGAGAAACTGAACAAGTGATGGCTCAGCGAGATTGGGTACGAAGATTTCCTTATCTTCTTTGCGCGCTCTGTCATGCACACGGGGCACCGGCAATTTGTTTAAGGGATCTAACCCGCAGTGACCAAGGCTCGTCAGGTACTTTGCCTACGCAACGCGGTAAACAACAATAACAATGTCAACCAAAATGTTAAAGGAGCGCGAAGCATCGGCTCTTCACATATTCAAATCAAAGCCTGCTGCTAATGTAGACAATGCTGCGAACAAAACCAATGCTGATGGCACAACCGGCAATTTAAAGCAAAGGACAATAATGCTAGAGAAAATCAAGAAAAAGGAAATTAGTCGATGGTGGGAAGCCACAATGCTACAAAATTACCTGGATGTAAACAGAATACCCAGAGTCCTCAGAATATTCATAATCCCAACGTTGGCAAACCCCAGACC
The DNA here is from genome assembly GCA_963921515.1 of Calotriton arnoldi. Classification (NCBI taxonomy): domain Eukaryota; kingdom Metazoa; phylum Chordata; class Amphibia; order Caudata; family Salamandridae; genus Calotriton; species Calotriton arnoldi. Next base: position 599,088 of record CAWUFW010008720.1, on the reverse strand, counting down.
TGAGCTGTTAAAATATTGGACTAAGAACACACTTGCTTGCTCAACCACTATGCTCAGAATTCTAATTAAAAATGCGTGGATCGAACATTCCGAACTAACTATCCAAATCAAAAGCATAATGGATGACCTGGAAAAAGAAACAGACCAAGATGCCGTAAAGAAATTACTCAAACCAATTGAGGAACGCCTCAAGGTGCATGAAAAAGACGTAATTGAGCGTAAACAACGAAAATTCCTCCGAGATGAACTCGATTACGCAGCAGGAAGAATCCTGACATTTGCAAAGAAATTTGAGAAAGCTAGACAGCAACTCGCAAAGGGTAGAACATTGGGAGCAATGGAGCAGCGAGCATCGGAATCGGGAACTGACCAGAGCTCTGATCTCGGCTCATCAGAAGACCTGAGCAACAGAACAGCACCAAAGATTTCTTTTTCCGAGGAGCTTCGGATGCTACAGAAAGAAAACGAACATTCATTTCCGGCAAAGCAAAGAGGCAGAGGAAGGGGCACAAAAGTGAAAGCCAGAGAAGAAGGCAGTGAAGGAAAACAAACAACCAGCGGCATGGGAACACAGGGCCAGCAAGCAAGGAACAAATAATGGCTGTTCAATCTAAGGAAGTTACGGTAATAAACCTCTCAAATTGACAACTATCTTATGAGGACATTGAGACTTTGAAACTTGGACTTTCCTTTTGCCCCACGTCGAAAGTAGATTATGCACAATTGAGGATAGATTTATTTAAATTTATCAGAAAACTAAAATTGTTTAAACTACATGCATTACGTCCGAGTAGGGCTATTGTTGATGTAACAGTAACTAATACTTCCCAAAAACCGACCTAACAATTAAAGATCTAGAAACACTACAAACGCTACATAGTCTAGAAGGAAATGAAGAAATTACACCTAGCATCTCTAATGACCCTCTAGATCTTACAAATGTTGAATACATTCTAACAACCCTTGGTATTGATACAGGCGGGACTGAGACAACTAACTTTAAAATACCATCATGGTCTATCCCCCAAATACCCAAAGACTACATAGATGTATTCTCAGACACAGTTGCAGAAGACCTCCTGAGACTAAGCTGGGAACACTTGAAACAGAGTAATCTTAACAAGAAACAAAGGGACATACTGACTGAATTACAAAGAGACCAGACCATAGTCATCAAACCCTCGGACAAGGGGGGGCAACATAGTTATAATGAGTAGAGAGAACTATGTGAAAGAGGGACTTAAACAAGTGAGGAACAGTACATGTTACATAAGAACCGACGGGGAATATTTACAGAATGTTAATGTACATTACCGAGAAAGATTACTAGAGTGGCACGAACACCAATTACTCAGTTGGGATGAGCTACAATTCTTAAAAAATGAAACATCTACCATCCCCACACTCCTCAAGGATGCACTGAATCCCCCAGGTTGTCCTATTGTCTCTGCAAAGAACAGTATGTTTGAGAATACCTCAATCTTTGTAGATCATTTTCTGGCACCATATGTACAGAATTTAGACTCCCATGTCAGAGATACACAGGATTTTATCCAAAAACAAACAACCTATGTTGGGACAATGAATGTTGGCTAGTGTGCTTAGACGTGGAAAGTCTGTACACTAGTATTAGACACAAAGATGGAATGAATGCCTGCAAGTACTTTTTGAGGATGAGAGGAGCAAAGTTTTTACAGCATACACAAATGATCATGGAAATGATCGCGACATGTCTACAGGAGAATATTTTCCTTTTTGAAAATGTTTTATATAAACAAATACAAGGGACTGCCATGGGGACCTGCTTCGCCCCCAGCTATGCTAATCTTTTGGTAGGCTGGTGGGAGGAGCAGGTCCTTTGGAATCAGGATCAAAACAAATATATTGACCAGATCAGTGTATGGCTCAGGTACATCAATGACGTCTTCCTCGTTTGGGAGGGTAACGAGGAAGACCTTAAAATCTTTCTAACTGTCATCAATAACAACAACATAAATCTGAGATATACCATGAACCATAGACAGTGGAATTCCTGGATATTAAAGTTTCATTAAGAAACGGCACACTCCAGACAGATCTATATAGAAAGAGCACTGCTGGTAATTCAATCCTCCACGCGGATAGCTGTCATCCACCTAGCTGGAGCATACCCTACAGCGAGCTACTTAGAGCTAAGAGGAATAGCAGTACAAACGAAAGTTACAAAAGAACTAGACAGGATATGCTAGATCGTTTTGGTGCCAGAAAATATCGTAAGAAGAGCCTCAAGAAAGCCAGCGCTAGGGCTGATGAAAAATTGAGAGAGCAATTATTGCAAGGGAAACCACACACAGTAAGGGATCACAAAATTTACAAGTCAGGTGAACAATTTACGTAAGATTTTGAAGAGTAGGTGGGCAATCCTTTCACAAGATGCTATTCTAAGAACAAAGATAGGTAATGCTCCTGATATCACTTTTAAGAGAAATCTGTCTTTGAAAGATATGTTAGTACATAGCCATCTGACAAGCAATAAACAAACATGGCTTAAGCAGAGCAGAGGATTTAGAAAATGCGGTCACTGCAAAGCTTGTAAACATAGTACCAATGTCCATGAGATTACCCTAGACAGAATCAGGAAGAAACACCGCATTACTAAAGCAATCACATGCAAGACAGACTATGTAGTCTATGCAATTGTATGTCCCTGTGGAAAATGGTATATAGGGTCCACTACATTTCCCGTACAGAAACGGATACTTGAACACTGGCGTGCCATAACAAATGCAGACATGAGCTACAGCACAGCAAGGCATTTTAGAGAACACCATGAGGGAGACTGGACAAAGGGTAGATTCTTTTGCATAGATACGGTAGCCAAACACCCCAGGGGTGGTAATAGAATAACTGCACTACGCAGAATGGAATCGAGGTATATTCTTGAAGCAGGCAGTCTCACACCACATGGTATGAATCAGGATGAAGAGCTTCACACACACCTGTAATTTGCAAGCTCCTATATTTAACTTTGATTTCTAGATTTTTAAACTGATAATATCGAGTAACGTTGTAAATGCATACCTTCACAGGGGAGTACAAGTATGTTTTATTGTCACGAGCATCGAAAATGGCAAGGTCGCCGAAACGCGTCTGCTCATCAATAAAGTACAGGGATTGACCCCATGATGGCCCGTCCTGTTGTTGTATGGTCTGTTGATGTTTATACATGAGTCCATCCCTCATGAACGAAGCACCCGCCTCAAGGAGTTCGGCAGCATTTGGGTGGAAACGGTGGAACAAAGTTAATTATGCTGCCTGAACTGTCGCCCCGGGAAAGGACTTGGCTCGCTGCACACCGATGAACAGTTGGGGATTATTCAATCCGGGAAGCGGTCATTGGACTTGTGCTCCCCTGTGAAGGTTTGCCAGTCAATAACCGGATTATGGGCGGCAGGCGAGGGGCGCCTGGAATATGGTACCATCTTCAGCAAACACATATGGTAACATTAGGCGCATAGTATTGCAATTGCGCCCCTCTTACGGTATAGAACTGCTCCCAGGAGGATCTTTGGCAAGCCTATAAAGGGTTCTGTATATGAGGAGGGAAGGCAAGTTATTTATTAGCGTGTATAAATGCTGGTTGTGCTCATATAATATAAGGACATTAACAATAACTATATAGTAAGCACAACCGCATGCCATTGGGCGCCTATTTTTTGATGGACATGCTAATATGGCCGCCGCATAAAGTACAGTGATTGACCCCGTGAGTGCCCGTCCTGCTGTTGTAGGGTCTGTTGGTTTTTATAAGTGAGTCCATCCCGCATGACCGGAGCACCCGCCTCAAGGAGTTCGGCAGCATTTGGGTGGAAACGGTGGAACAATATATATATATATGACAGAGTGGCAGTGGGCACTCCAGTTATAGTTAGGGTGACCAAAGATAAGGAATTTTTGGAGATGTATATCCTTTAATAACTTTGCACCTGTTTGACGAATGTCTGCAAAACATAGCAAACCTACTGGCCCAGTTTCATTCTTGGAGTCATGAACGTTTTGCAGCTTTTTGTCAAGGAGGTGCAGAGTAAAAAGGGAGGTCCCAAAGCGGGCTTGAAATCAAATGCATTTTTCATCAAATTTTGTATTTCGCATAGCGCAAAAACCGTAACCTCGATTATTGTGAAATTTGGCAATAATGTGTAGTAGGTAGTGCAGATGATACTTTTGGGTACTGCAAGCAAATTAAGTATGTAAATGTTAAGTTATATGGAATTTGTTTGCTTTATCTATGGCCGCTGTAGTACGGCAGTACAATCTCGGTACATAGCGATGACATGGAATAATCTGATTGGCTAAGGACAACATCTCCAAAAACTCATGGCAGCCATGTTGATTTATGAACCACAAAAAGAAACACTTGGGTCTATAATGGAATATACCTTTTAAAGGACGGTTTCCCTCACCCACCATAGGTGGCATGCTTCATCATTGGGAACCTCCTCGTACTGTGATGCGTAGCCACGGTATGTGCCACAACCCCCTCTCTGAGATGGTGGTGCTCAGGATTGTTTTTTGAAAAATGTATAGTAAATGCCCATTTGAAGAGCTAGGGTGGTGAGGGCAGAAGAGCGAGGTGAAAATGATAATGAAAACTAGCTACAGGGCTCACAAATAGCTCTATCAGTTTGTCCCTGGGCCAGGATTAAAAACAGGGCACCATGGAAAGTGATTAAACACGCTTTTAGTGTCAAAGAAAGGTTGACATGTTTCAGCCTATAACCCTCAACAGACCGCTGCCAGGGATCTGCCATTCCCTGGCGGTGGCGCTGCAGCCAGGAGGCCGCAATTTGCTTGTGGGACTGCTGCGGTCCTGCCAAGCATATTATGAGTTTCCTCTCCGCTGGTGGCGTCATGGAGGTTCCTCCTCCATGTACACCATGGTGGAGAGGAAACAAAGAGGATGCACACAGGGGGCATAAATTGAGCAGCCCTGTGTGCATGCACACCAGTTCCTGCACCGCATGGACGTTTGAGTCCATGCCGTGAAGGAACCTTGTCAGTACAGTCCCATTACAGTGCCTTTTTAAAGGCACCCTCACCTTTGAAAGAGACATCGCCACGGGACCTCCAGGCCACCAAGCCGCACACCCACCAGCCCACTTTTAGGTCATAATCTGGCTGGCGGTTGGTGGCGAGTCTCGTCAGTGCAGTGGCGCGAAGGTGGCATACCGCCCACAGCGCCGAAACTCGTAATCAGGCCCTAAATGTTTATTTTATTGTTTTTTGTATTTATAAGTAATAGGACTCTTTCTTTTGTTCCTTATTTTTTGGTGCAGGTATACTCAAAGTTACCATGATGATTTTAAAACATTATCTAAAAAAATGAAATGAAGAGCGAGGTGAAAATGATAATTAAAACTAGCTACAGGGCTCACAAATAGCTCTATCAGATTGTCCCTGGGCCAGGATTAAAAACAGGGCACCGTGGAAAGTGATTAAACCCGCTTTTAGTGTCCAAGAAAGGTTGACGTGTTTCAGCCTATAACCCTCAACAGAGATGTTACGGCTTTCCTCAGGACCTAATTTCAGTGCTGCTGCTCAAAGTGATCAAATCAAAAAACAAATTACATTTATGATCTATACAAAACCGTCCAGTGATCCTATGAGACATCACAAGGTGAAGGATTCACTGGCGGTAACCAGCTAATGTCAGGAATTATGCCTTAACCTACCCTGGCATGGAGCTCAGGGTGCTCCTTGTCCTGGTAACAAAGATCTGACCAGCCGCTCACCACGCCAAGGAAGAGGAACGCCAAAAACTGTAATTATACAAAGTTTGCTATACTTGTTATATGTACAGGTAAAAGGTGTGTGATGTAATAATGGGTATTTAAAAATTTACAGAGTACCGCAGTACTGTAAAAGTATTTTTTAAATTAACCCATACGTATTGAAATATATTGATACTCTTTTAGGTTGGTCCTTAAAAGAATCTTTTATTATAACTCATTATTTTCAATTTAGATATGTTGTAGTCGAAGTTGGTGCATGTTATTAATGAAGATGTAATTGCCAGTTGTAGTAAAATGGACACCATTAGCACAATAAAGAAAACTATTTGAAAACATAATGTTAAGGTGATGCATGGAGGACATGTTGTAATCAGTTAGGAACACAGACACCATTTTGTTTACATGTCTGCATGTTTTTCATACTTCGCAGCATTTTTCATAGAATTTTTCACAAAATGGGTTTGAGGAAATAAACTAATTAAAGATGTAAAGATGTAAAAGTTGATCTCAATTTCGATTTTCACACCTGTGATGTGACCAATATTATTGCCTCCATAATGAATAATCATAACATGGGAATAATCACCATTACTAAGTGATGAAATTAGAGGTTGGATGTTATTCCACCAAAACCATTTTTCCCTACCCATGTGATCTCAACATTTGGTACACCTAAATTATGCTGTATTCCTTTTCTTTTGGTATACCCTTTAGCCTCAAAAAATTAACTGTGTCCAATTATCCACACATGAACCATTTTGTTTTACAAATACCACGAAAAAGCAGTTAGTCTATGTAGTAAAGTGAAAACTCTATGTAATAGCCTCACAATAGTGCCCAATGATCTTGTTTGTACATATTATACTTCTGAAAGAAGCATGCTGATTGGTTCAATATAACATTGAGCAGCAGACATAGCCCAAACAGTACAACTGCAGCCCATTCATTTTTATAAAGGCTAGACTGTTAAATTTTAGCATACTATAAACTAAATACAGCTATTTCAGTTGAAATGAAGGTCATATGACTACATTCACTAATTGAGCACAGTAATACCAATGTACAACCCTAATTATTTACGATGTACGTTGTGGTTGGTTCAAAATTATTCTACAACTCTAACTAACTTTAGTCATATGAGAAAAGTATCCAATTTTATGATTTGCTATAAATAACTTTTGGATGCAAAAGTAATACCTTGTTGCATTATATTTAACAATAAGCTTTCAACATAGCCCAATAGCACTAGGGTTTACTTTATTATAGCTGTACTTGAACAGAAGCTTACAGATACAGTTATGTGTTTCTCAGTGTTCCATTCTTAAGGGAATAACATGACCCTTTATTTAGATCTAAGGTAAATTAGAAGACACTGACATAATATTTATTATTAAACCAATGTTACATGCACATTTAGGCCTTGATTATGAATCTGGCGGTGCGAGAACCGCCAGACTCGCAGTGTCCAGTCCAGCCACTGCCGCACCGCTGGCCCAACCGCCCCATTATGAGTTGGGTGGTCGGACTGCCCTGGGACCGCTGCCAGGGATCTGCCGTTCCCTGGCGGTGGCGCTGCAGCCAGGAGGCCGCAATTTGCTTGTGGGACTGCTGCGGTCCTGCCAAGCATATTATGAGTTTCCTCTCCGCTGGTGGCGTCATGGAGGTTCCTCCTCCATGTACACCATGGTGGAGAGGAAACAAAGAGGATGCACACAGGGGGGCATAAATTGAGCAGCCCTGTGTGCATGCACACCAGTTCCTGCACCGCATGGACGTTTGAGTCCATGCCGTGAAGGAACCTTGTCGTACAGTCCCATTACAGTGCCTTTTTTAAAGGCACCCTCACCTTTGAAAGAGACATCGCCACGGGACCTCCAGGCCACCAAGCCGCACACCCACCAGCCCACTTTTAGGTCATAATCTGGCTGGCGGTTGGTGGCGAGTCTCGTCAGTGCAGTGGCGCGAAGGTGGCATACCGCCCACAGCGCCGAAACTCGTAATCAGGCCCTAAATGTTTATTTTATTGTTTTTTGTATTTATAAGTAATAGGACTCTTTCTTTTGTTCCTTATTTTTTGGTGCAGGTATACTCAAAGTTACCATGATGATTTTAAAACATTATCTAAAAAAATGAAATGAAGAGCGAGGTGAAAATGATAATTAAAACTAGCTACAGGGCTCACAAATAGCTCTATCAGATTGTCCCTGGGCCAGGATTAAAAACAGGGCACCGTGGAAAGTGATTAAACCCGCTTTTAGTGTCCAAGAAAGGTTGACGTGTTTCAGCCTATAACCCTCAACAGAGATGTTACGGCTTTCCTCAGGACCTAATTTCAGTGCTGCTGCTCAAAGTGATCAAATCAAAAAACAAATTACATTTATGATCTATACAAAACCGTCCAGTGATCCTATGAGACATCACAAGGTGAAGGATTCACTGGCGGTAACCAGCTAATGTCAGGAATTATGCCTTAACCTACCCTGGCATGGAGCTCAGGGTGCTCCTTGTCCTGGTAACAAAGATCTGACCAGCCGCTCACCACGCCAAGGAAGAGGAACGCCAAAAACTGTAATTATACAAAGTTTGCTATACTTGTTATATGTACAGGTAAAAGGTGTGTGATGTAATAATGGGTATTTAAAAATTTACAGAGTACCGCAGTACTGTAAAAGTATTTTTTTTAAATTAACCCATACGTATTGAAATATATTGATACTCTTTTTAGGTTGGTCCTTAAAAGAATCTTTTATTATAACTCATTATTTTCAATTTAGATATGTTGTAGTCGAAGTTGGTGCATGTTATTAATGAAGATGTAATTGCCAGTTGTAGTAAAATGGACACCATTAGCACAATAAAGAAAACTATTTGAAAACATAATGTTAAGGTGATGCATGGAGGACATGTTGTAATCAGTTAGGAACACAGACACCATTTTGTTTACATGTCTGCATGTTTTTCATACTTCGCAGCATTTTTCATAGAATTTTTCACAAAATGGGTTTGAGGAAATAAACTAATTAAAGATGTAAAGATGTAAAAGTTGATCTCAATTTCGATTTTCACACCTGTGATGTGACCAATATTATTGCCTCCATAATGAATAATCATAACATGGGAATAATCACCATTACTAAGTGATGAAATTAGAGGTTGGATGTTATTCCACCAAAACCATTTTTCCCTACCCATGTGATCTCAACATTTGGTACACCTAAATTATGCTGTATTCCTTTTCTTTTGGTATACCCTTTAGCCTCAAAAAATTAACTGTGTCCAATTATCCACACATGAACCATTTTGTTTTACAAATACCACGAAAAAGCAGTTAGTCTATGTAGTAAAGTGAAAACTCTATGTAATAGCCTACAATAGTGCCCAATGATCTTGTTTGTACATATTATACTTCTGAAAGAAGCATGCTGATTGGTTCAATATAACATTGAGCAGCAGACATAGCCCAAACAGTACAACTGCAGCCCATTCATTTTTATAAAGGCTAGACTGTTAAATTTTAGCATACTATAAACTAAATACAGCTATTTCAGTTGAAATGAAGGTCATATGACTACATTCACTAATTGAGCACAGTAATACCAATGTACAACCCTAATTATTTACGATGTACGTTGTGGTTGGTTCAAAATTATTCTACAACTCTAACTAACTTTAGTCATATGAGAAAAGTATCCAATTTTATGATTTGCTATAAATAACTTTTGGATGCAAAAGTAATACCTTGTTGCATTATATTTAACAATAAGCTTTCAACATAGCCCAATAGCACTAGGGTTTACTTTATTATAGCTGTACTTGAACAGAAGCTTACAGATACAGTTATGTGTTTCTCAGTGTTCCATTCTTAAGGGAATAACATGACCCTTTATTTAGATCTAAGGTAAATTAGAAGACACTGACATAATATTTATTATTAAACCAATGTTACATGCACATTTAGGCCTTGATTATGAATCTGGCGGTGCGAGAACCGCCAGACTCGCAGTGTCCAGTCCAGCCACTGCCGCACCGCTGGCCCAACCGCCCCATTATGAGTTGGGTGGTCGGACTGCCCTGGGACCGCTGCCAGGGATCTGCCGTTCCCTGGCGGTGGAGCTGCAGTCAGGAGGCCGCAATTTGCTTGTGGGACTGCTGCGGTCCTGCCAAGCATATTATGAGTTTCCTCTCCGCTGGTGGCGTCATGGAGGTTCCTCCTCCATGTACACCATGGTGGAGAGGAAACAAAGAGGATGCACACAGGGGGGCATAAATTGAGCAGCCCTGTGTGCATGCACACCAGTTCCTGCACCGCATGGACGTTTGAGTCCATGTCGTGAAGGAACCTTGTCGTACAGTCCCATTACAGTGCCTTTTGTAAAGGCACCCTCACCTTTGAAAGAGACATCGCCACGGGACCTCCAGGCCACCAAGCCGCACACCCACCAGCCCACTTTTAGGTCATAATCTGGCAGGCGGCGAGTCTCGTCAGTGCAGTGGCGCGGAGGTGGCATACCGTCCACAGCGCCGAAACTCGTAATCAGGCCCTAAATGTTTATTTTATTGTTTTTAGTATTTATAAGTAATAGGACTCTTTCTTTTGTTCCTTATTTTTTGGTACAGGTTTACTCAAAGTTACCATGATGATTTTAAAACATTATCTAAAAAAATGAAAATGAGCTCCAAAGGTATTGTAGAAAAGATAGTCACACAATCCAAAGGACAAACTGGATGATGTAAAAAGAATGGTAAGAGCAATATTAAATGTTTGCAAAGTAAAAAGTGAGTTTCCTCTCAGAAAATGAACTCAAACATGCGATGATCAATAAAGAACAACATACTAAAAGAAACAGGTACATTTTTCGTTCTTGTATAATCGTACAAGGAGGAAGACTAATCTTATCTCTAAACAGTTTAAAAATAGAGGGGCAGATTTATAAGCCCCTTGCAACACATTTAAGCCGCCGTTGCGTCACTTCTGTGATGCAGCGGAGTCGTAATCAATGCGCCAAGTTGCGACAATTTTACAACGTGATGCATCTAGGGAGATGTGTCACGTTGCAAAAGCCCTGCGTCACATTATACCTGCGTCAGGTATAATGTATGCAGGATGGGCGTTCCCACGCCAGAAAGCCTCGTAAAAGTGACGCAGTGAAATCTACAAGATTTCACTGAGTCACTTTTACGACGCCACTGCGTCAAAACCTTACGCCTGCTTGAAGCAGGTGTAAGGAGTGACGCAGCACAGCAAGTATAGGCCACCACTGAGCAGTGCTGGAGTTGCGTCATGCTTGCGACACGACTCCAGCACTGCATTACCTTTACACCGACAGATGCGTCACGCATCTGTCAATCCTTGCGCCATGGTGCGCCGCATTGTAAATGCGACGCATCCATTGTGGCGCAAGGGTTTTTTTACGTGACGCAAATTAACTGACGCATCTCTGCTGATATGCAGAGATGCGTCAGTTCTTGTAAATCTGCCCAGAGTACTTAGGGCCAGATGTACGACTGTATTTTGCGGCTGCAAGTGGGAAATTGGCCCGTTTGCGACCGCAAAATAGGTCTGGCCCATGTACAAACCCTATTTTGCGAGCCGGTAACCTATTACCGACTTGCAAAATAGGGTTTGCGACTCGCTATTAGGAAGGGGTTTGCCAAGGGCATCCCTTGCTAATAGCGAGTTCCAGTGGTATGTACCATTGTTTTGCGACCGCAATTGCTGTCGCAAAACACTTGTAGGTTACCACCTACTTCAAGTAGGTGGTAAGCCACTCACAAACAGGAAGGGTTACCCAAGGGACCCCTTCCCCTTTGTGAAGGGATTTGAAAATATTTTTTAAGCGCAGGCAGTGGTCCCAAGGACCACTGCCTGCTCTTAAAAAATGAAACAGAAATGTTTCATTTTTCTTTTTTAAATGCATCCCATTTTCCTTTAAGGAAAACGGGCTGCATTTATAAAAATAACTGCTTTATTTAAAAAGCAGTCACAGCCATGGTGGTCTGCTGACACCAGTGGGCCACCATCCGTGGGAGTGCTAGCCATTTCCAATGGGGTCGCAAATTGCACCTGCCTCATGAATATTAATGAGGCATGCAATTTGCAACCCCATTAGGAATCGCAAACATTGTCTGAGACACTGTTGTAAATTACATTTTGCGAGTCGCAAAACAACGCAATTTGCGACTCGCATATTGTAAGGGACGTACATCTGGCTCTTAGCAATTTACTACGAAAAAATCCTTCTTTTAAACACCGTACTGCTAAATTGAAACAAAAACTATGTGTTCATTTAATTGTTGAGAAAGCCTTTGCGGTGAAAAGGAAATTGTTTATTTTAGCAATGAATCGCATGAAAACACTAACAAACTTAATTGTAACTATTAAAATATCTAAGGTACTCAAAAGGAAATTGGATCACTTCAATTTTTCAAACATATTTGGAGGATGGTAGACACACACATCAATTAGTGAACTATACTTTCATGAAGATGGTTACCATACATATACTAATTGGCTTCTAGCTGTAAACAATGAAGGTAGTTGCTATGAAGTTATGCATGGATTTGTTGTTGGCTTAGAGAAAAAATGACCAATTTTATAGAGCATTCACAAAAAGAGGTTCACAAAAAAAGAAGTAAATATCCTGTTTACCAATGGAATTACACCTCCACATGCAAAGGCACAACACATTGTATGGAAATACTACTAAACTTTATTATCTCTTTTAAAAAAAAAAAAAACATTTACATGTCAAAATTAAAACTTTGGACAACTACCCATTTCGCATTCTTACACAGAAACAAGGGCATAGTTTCAGCTGCCTTAAAAATTACAACTGTTATTTCACTTTTAAATACATTACAATGCTTTCAATACATCATTCCACTATCAGAAAGCTTGAAAGGGCTGTATATTTAGTGAAAGGCCCTGCAATAGAATTGGAGGTAATTAATGATGCTTTATTACACTGTAATGCGGAAAAGCTCCTATCGATTACTAACTATACTTTGATGGTGACTGTGGGGAACATGTCTCCACAAATATGTTACACAAAGAAACTACAGTAGATGATACAATTATGGACTTCACACAGTTTAACTGGGACATTTTGGAATTTCATGAAACCATGGCAGAAATTCCAGTAAAGTATGCATTTACTGTAGACAAACACATTATGGAAAACAAATACAATTTATCGATTTAAAGGAGAAAATGGAGAAAAAAGTTAGAGAAGCTTGGAGAAAACTTGCTTTCTAGCTCAATGATGTCTGTTCTGATCTAATGGTATGTCATTATTGTCTTGGAAAACTTGACTGTAACTTTATGCCTTCACGGCCAATTTGGAATAATTTGGAAACTTGCCCTATACCTTCTGAATTGCAAAATTTTAAATTATACAACAGCATCTTAATTCAAACCTTACATCTTTTTCATATTATTGTTAGAATGCAACCAAAATCAGGAAAATTTCAAGCAAAGAAATGAGTGCATGCACTAAAAGGAACGGTTGTTTAAGAAAATATTGACACTGTGGGAGCACAGTGCAAATTAAAAGAGTTCCTACTAAATATTTAAAAGATTTGGCAAGAATTGAGAAGCATTTCAAAAATACAAGATGCTATTTCATTCTTGTTACAAAATAACACACAGTACAACAACTTCCAAGTGAAGGACTTGACACCAATGACCTACAACTTCTAGAGGACACAAATATAGGTCAGTTTATAAAAATGAATAAAGAACAGTCAGAAGAAATATACAAGCACTACAGTAAACACCCATTGTGTTCTAAAGATTTTATGGTTGAAGCCTTAGAACTCTATCAAATGAGAGAAGGTACAGGAAATCCTGTTAGTATTTGGGAAAAACTTTAGTGACCGATGTTATCCAGCTTTATTTACAACTGGAAAAGGAAGGTGATGTGATGATCTTCCAGTTCCAATTTCTACTTGCGAATATTGTTCTACAAGACTAAATTCTGAAGACCCAGGTTTTAGGAAAAACATACCTCATATTTTCATTTTACTATATGAAGGTGAATTATCTGTTACCTCTTATGCTGTTGCCCATGTGATGCATACTGGAACAGGGTTCAATAACATAACAGCTAAAGATTTTTTACTTTAAGTTGAAAGTAATAATTAGAACCTGGAATATAACTTAATATTATGGCATGACAGAGAGGTACAAATGAATACAGGTTCAGAAGACACAGAGAAATCAAATGTTTGTTAATGAATTTTGGAAAACCTACTTGGATTTTCACTTTAAGCTGTGCTGAATACCTATGGGATGATTTTTACACTTTCGTACTACAGGCTAACAATAATTTGCCAGATGTATGTATCAAAACACCAGATGAATTACATTCTTTAGATCCAGCAAATGTATGCAGATATTTTAATCACGAATTCCAAAGTATGATTAAGTTCCTAACAAATGTAAAAACCCTAGGTCAGGAGGTTGATTTTTTCTGGAGAAAAGAGTATCAAGCAAGAGGTGCACCTCACATTCACATACTATTATGGATAAAGAATCCACCAAAATTTGGTTATGACTCTGATGATTCTGTTCTTACTTGTGAAATTCCAAATAAAGAAAAAAACAGACAATTGCTTGACTAAGTACTACAATTTCAGAGTCACAAATGTGGACAATACTGCTTAAGAAAATATTAAAACAGAACAAAAATGTATACTAAATGTAGCTTTAGTTTCCCAAGGCCAATTTTTAAAAAGGAAGAGTAAATAATGTTATGTCTTCTGTTAGACATGTTCTGAAAGGAAAGTCCTAAAAAAACACATAAAATGTTAAAATAGGACATGTATCACAGCGGCGTAATGATTACAACCCTTTAATACTATACATATGTGGAATTCAAACACTGGTATGTGACTTCATATGTTTCTAGAGCTGAGAAAACTGATATGAATTAAGTATGAGAATAAATTTCTGCAGAGGGTTATATAGATTTAGCCTTCAAATGCTTTCTCATAGAGAGGTGAGCAGTTATGAGTTGTTTGACTGATTAAGCACTTCCAGTTTATATGCTAAAGCTTGCGCCATTACATGGCTTATTTTAGAATTAGCCTCATTGCGGAGAAGTTTAGAAGAAGTTTAGAAAAGTTTGTCTGAAATTGAATATCTTGCTCTCTTTGATCCTGAAAACAAGGGCATTGTGAAAACAAATTTATTAGACACATTCATTCTATCCTAACAGAAGTCTTTTATTGGAAAAGTTGTCACTATATGAGATTGCTTAATTTTATACTTCCAGAAATAATGTTGTCGAGGATGTCATTACTGGAAAATGTTATGTCCAGGGAAAAGAAGGCTTAATACATCATTATACACCTACACTCATCAATCATCGCAAACTTACATATGATATTGTGGCAAACAAAGAATTTTATTCCTTGGCACTCTTACAGCTTTTTAAACCATGGCGAAAAGAGGATGAATTAATTGGAACATTCATATCTTATGAGCAAGCATTTTATGACTACAAACCAAATATCACAATACTAGATTTTAAGATTTATGTTGGCATGTTGGAGCAAGAAATGTTAGAAGAAAAGAAATCCAAGAGGAAATATTATGTGAAGCTGGAAGTACAAAAAAAGCATGAAATAGAAGTGGTGCAGGCCCACTTGGAACCCCAAATTTTGTCTATGAGGGAACAACTGCTATGCGGGAGGTAGAAGCCGTAATGGCAGAAATCCGTAAGGAAGGAGAAAACCTTGAGTACATGTTATCACAATTAAATTCTGATGAGTGTGCAATATTTGAATAAATTACAGTAAGAGTTGATCATGGACTCCAACATGATTATGAACCTATATTAAAACATATATCAGGTCAAGCTGGTACAGGTAAAAGTTTCCTTATAAAAATTATAACAGCTTACCTTCAACAACTTACCAATTCAACCTTATCTTGTGTAGTTACAGCTCCAACTGGATTAGCCACACATGATATTAAAGGAATAACATTACATCGACTACTATTACTACCAGTAAAGCCATATCTTCACCATATTTCTTTACCACCCATTGCTGCCCCTCGTGTGGGTAAGACTCATGCTATATGAAGAAGTACTGTGAATTCTGTTGACCTAAAAAAAAAACAGTAAATCATGCCACTTATTTTCTGTTTTAAAAGAAGCACCTAACATAGCTAACTGAATCAGCAGCCACATCAGTTGGTGAGCTGGAGTCCCATCAATGCATATTTGGTTTCATTTTGTTTGACAGTGCTTAAAATCAGGGATCTAGTCACAGAATCTTCACTGCCATACCTTTATCATTAGGTTCCTGGGCATTGCATAAGAATGAAGTTGAGAATGGCAGTAATCTACTAGTCAAAAAACATACAATCACTTTTTTCCTTCGGCAAAGGCAATTATATGAGTACACATGCACGCTTTTCCAGTGTATACAATTACTTGCAAATTGTTTGTGAACACACACAAATGCATGAGTTTCTGGGTGCTCTCCATTAATACCCACATTGCAGCCACGGCATCTGCAGCCAGTGAAGAAAATGATGATGTTGATGTATAAAACACCTGGCAACCCCCAGGGACATACAAGGGTTAGGAATAAAACTGTCGTCATTGAGTCTTAGAGCATAACGGAAGAAGTAAACAGCCACGTTTTTAGTATTTTACGAAAAAAGAGTAGATTGAATTAGCCAAGGAGGTTAACGACCGGGGTAATGTATCTCGCTCTTTTGGTGTCAAGCAGTAAAAAAACAAGCATTTGCAATGCAATCGGTCTCGCCTTTGGAACCTTATATGTATTTAGCTATGCAGCACATTAGCCTGGGTGCTGAAACATCTACTGTTCTTTAACATGGAGGGAAAGTAAGCACCAAACTGCGTGACACGCCAGGTATGGGAACACATGGAGAGAAATATTGTCTTTCAGCAGGAAATGGTATAGTCCAAAGCTCTGTTTTTAATATAAAATCAGGGCCTTCGGTGGTCATATCACTGAAAATACAAGATTTGAAAAAATATTCTTGTCTACGGGTGCTCGTGGAAGACAATTTCTATGGACTGGAATCTAGAGAATGCTAAAGTGATTCTGGTATTTTACTGACCTCTGCTGGTCGTTTTCTATCAAGAAAGTTAAATAGAGGCAGTTGCCAGAAAAGAAAAAAAAAATAAAGTCCCTCAGCAGAAAGCAATTCTGGTATTTTACTGACCTTTACTGGTCGTTTTCTATCAAGACAGTTAAATAGAGGCAGTTGAACAGAAAAAAAAGTCCCTAAGCGGAAGCAGACCAGTCCTAGGGCTGATCTCCAGAGCCCACAAAGTTCATACTAATATAAGTATATACTAAAGTATATACAAGAGGTCTCGAAAGCTCGACCTAAAAACGTGGCGCTAGACCTGCTTCGGTGAATGAAGGTAGTGACTAGAAGAAAAGCAGATGCAGACCGAAACTGATACTGAAAAATAAAATGTTTTGATTGATTTCAGCGTTCATAAATGCAATTTACTAGACGTAAATTTCACACGTCCTGGAATTCCCGCGTAGATTTTATGTTCACAGTTTGCTGTCTTTGGGACAGAAGCAGAACTAATATACGCAAAATCATTTATTATTCGGGTTGTACTTCTTTAGAAGGGAATGGGAATTCCAAATGGATTCTTCTGCAAAAGCAACTTGGTCATTGTGCGTGTGGCGAATGCATAAGGATCAAACTGCGTAATTCTAGAATGCAGACAATAAAAATACTTCTTGCCCTTTCTTTGCTGTCCTTATTTTATGGACATAAACTACGATTTTTTTTTTGTTAACAAAGCATTCTGTTTTTAACAGAGCTAAACTAATCTGAAAAGTGTTTCTGAAAAACACACTCTAACCTCCTCCGATTTGTTTTGTGGACTTCAATTTCACATGACATAATTGTCCACAATATTTCTCTGAAATAGACTAATTATTTACTTCATGGGACACATATTCCTTTAAGCCACTGCAGAACAGCTGACATACATAAACTGTAACAGACGCAGGCAAATAATGTGATTGCATTTATGAATCTCTTCTATTGCTACTAATTTATTTTAAATACCTCTTTCCCTCAATCTTTAGTGGACGGTCTCATTTCTTTCTGTCTATTATCTATTTCCTTATAGAATTGTTTTTCTTTTAAATGTCTAATGAAATCCTGTCCCGAACTCGTTTCTTTTTTATTGTGCGGTTTTATTTTGTCCTGGGGTCTAGTTTGTCACATCTCTCGTAGGTATATCGTTCATTCTTGTATCAATCCCACGAATGAAATAAAAAAAAAAACGAGGGCTTGCTGCCGGAGAATCCTTCAGCCTCAGGTTTTAAAACTTCTCTGACCTTTACACGAACCTTCTGGCCTGTTAACCTGCTGTATTGTCTGTTATGAATATGTAATGGCGAGTTCTGGAGATGTTGACAACTTGAAGATGGGGGAGGGGTTATCTTAGCACTAGAGACATTTAAGAGATGCAAAGACATCTGTGTACTTTCTCAGTTGGGGACAAAATGCCTCGTCATAGTTTGCATTTTGTTTTATCCTATATGGAATCTGTATCAATGCCCTGCTCTTCGGCAGCTGGGAGAGTGACCTTTTGCTTTGATTGCCATTCCTGCCCTCTATTTCACACCTGGTGGTAGCGATGAATTATGAAAGGTAAAAAATGCCCTAATTGTGTGAAATCAAATGTGAAGTAAAAAACGAGCGCTGACATTTCTCAAATATGCATGGAATTCACCGGTAAAAGGTGAGGAGCAGTTCACCACGCTGGCCTCGTTCTTAATGTAACTGGGAAAAGGTTATGCTATGGTCTGACCTTTATAATTGGTACAACAAATCTTTAACGCAACATGGTCCAGACATAGACGGAATGAGAAACCAGATTAAATTAGCCACTCATAAATCAAACATTCAGCAGGTCTGCGGGGCAGGTGGAAGACTCTAACCCACTTTATTCCGAAATAGTAGCGAAGAAATACCCGACCAAGAGAAGGACATTGTTAAAATGTTGCCTTTGCTGTGGGTCGAGGACGAAGAAAGCCAGGTAGCAAGACAAAGTAGGTGAATGAGCTTTCTCTTCATCTTGCAAGGTTTTTCCTAGATATGATCACAATGTATTGCATCCCTTTCGATATATTACAGACATAAACTATATGAGGAGGGATGAAGGCTCTGTAGAACGTGAATGAAAGTGGTGGAGTTCTACTTCCTGTGAACTACTGGGCCCCAAATGTGGTGGTTGATGTTGTTTCTCACTGGTGTCTTGGAGTCAGTCCTACTATGGCTCTGGGACAAGTACAACTATTTCAGCACTTGACTCTCAGGGTTGCTAAGGCAAGCAATTGCAAGCTTCCCATGGAGGTAGTGTGGGCTGCAAGAGATCAGAAGTTGCTATGGGTGCAGAGTATGCACTGTGTTTTACCTGCTGGTTAATAATATAATTTCAGGGACTATGGTGGATGCAGTCAGGGCTTCTGACCTCTTGGTAGCAGCTCCTATGGGGGCACACCCGCGTACCTTGCTTACCATGAAGTTCACCAGTGTGATTAGCGAGGCAGATCTGTGTGGCAGCACTAGTCCTTGGTGGCAGAACTCCATGCCTGCTACAGGCAGGTGTTCTGGAGTGGCAACTGTGGCCTCAAACCTGAATCTCTCCAGGTGGTATCCTTCCGGTAGTTACAGCCACCAGATCGATCAGGACTTTCTGCTTCTGCGGAGACACAGCTTTCACTCATAGCATCACCAGAGGCAGCACCTGTCTCTTAAGCCGTTGGCAAACTTTTAGGCAACACAGGATACGTTTTGTGATATATTCTCATGCAGATCAGAAAGAAACTGTGCAAAGCAATCTGGGGTACCACTCCACAACATGGAACAGTATATCCGGTTTCTGTGGGTACTGCTCATGTCAGGAACACACTGGGCTTCTCTTCCTGAATAGTCCCTCCTCTTGCACGGCCAGGCATACTTCTTCCCTCTCCCAGTAATCAGGCAGGCTTCTAGGTACTTTAGTCAGACCTCTAGCACCTCAAGCAGTGAGTGCATACTGCAGGAAATGTCCCCTTACCTCTAGGAGTCTAGCTGTCAGGTACAATCAGACATAGAAGCCCTTTGAGTACTTTGAAGAACACTACTGTCCTTGGTTAAGAAGAACTTGGAACTGGAAAGAAGTGGAGTCGTTTGTATCTCTCTTAGACATTTTCCAGATAGGTGATGTGAATCTACAATCTAAGCTTTCAAGAACTGGTATGGGCTGGCTTTCTTTCCAATGTAATTTTCAGGCTGCTTGCCATACACACCCTTCAGGCAAAGTGATGGCTCTTACATCAGATAGCAAGGTTCCTGGCTCCAAGCATTAGTATCCTAAACATGGGCACAAGGGAGTGTGAGAACTCTGCATCTGGCAGATATCAGCCTTCCTGAAGCAGTAACCAGGGGCAGACAAAAGAGCACACTCTGCCTAGAACTTCCTCACCTTGGACAACAGAAACTGCAGTCCCACCCTTCACCCCTACCAGCGACCAAATAGCAGCCCTTTGCCAACAAGGTCCTTTTTGAATTTCTAATGGTAGTAGTGTTGCCATACTTCCTTGTTTCAGTGGCTGGGTCTCCATCCTCCACTTACAGGAAAGCAGGCAATACACTTGCACTGTCTGGGGAACGCTGACCTCATCCTCCATCTTCTGCCATGGTAACAGCATGGACATCAAAATAGATTCCACTGGCTCCCATTACTAAGACTCATACAAAAACCTGAGTCCTACTACCATACATTACCTACACACTCATTGCACAAACACACACTCATTGCACAAACACACACTCAACATGCACATGGGATGCCAGCGCAAGGCTGAGGTTTTCACATCACAGCAGAACTTTACACAAGTGCAGCCTGTAGGCTTGCCTCGCCTCAGCAAAGAGGAAAAGTTTTGGTCACATTATAGATTCAAAGAACACAGTACACTACTACACCTCTTGTGCCCCCCAAATCACAGAACAGGTTCTGTATCCCTCACTACCAGGGACAGACCTAGGCTGCTTCGCGCTTGCTAGATTAGTGTGACGCCAGGGCCAAAATAAAGGTCAGAATACTAGTTTCACATGCAGTCATGCACTCAGTACAGGGGTACGTGCCTGTTTATCTTGCAGGGGACATTTTGATCTTAACAGTCATGTGATACAACTCAAAATTTGAATATAGTATTTTATTAAGTGCTAGCCATCAAGATTGTGAGCAGGATTGAAGAACAAATTAGCTCTAGCATCAGTCCACAGCTCGACAGCACTCAGGCAGATTTTTGCACTGCAGAATGTGACTTTGTCAGAACCTGAGGATTTTCTGTAAGGTGCAGCTCTCAAGGAATGTGTTAGGCCATTGTGTGTGTCCATTATTCCTCTCAAAAGAAAATGGAGCAAATAAAATGTTTAACTTAAGTCGCATGAAATAATAACTATAGCAAAAGGAGCTAGGCCCTCTTAAGATGCAGTCTCTCGGTGGTGGAGCTATGCCTTGCAGACAATGGCAGCCCAGTAGTGGAGCTTGGACCATGTGAGCCACAATGCCGTGACCATAAATAATATGAGGCTCAACACCTTACTGTTAGACTTGTCATTCTTGGTGTGGTCTTCCTCCAAATGTTTTGTCTTCACCCCTCCTGTTTTCTGAATTTTGTTTTTGTTGGTATTTGGACTCTGTGCACTTTACCTCTGGTAACCAGTGCTAAAGTGTTTGTGCTCTCTCCTTTAAATATGGCAAAAGTGGCCTACACCTGACTGGCACATTTCATTGACTTGTAAGTCTCTAGTTAAGTGGTACTACATGTACCCAGCACTTTCAAATGAAATGCTGCTAATGGTTGTGCAGCACTCATTATGCTACCCACTAAAGTAGCCCTTTACAACATGTCTCCGGCCTGCCATTGTAGCCTGTTGTGCAGTTTTAAACTGCCACTTCAACCTGGCAAAATATACCTTTTGCCAGGCCTAAGCATTCCTTTTTAATACATATAAGTCATGCCTAAGGTTTGCCCTAAACAGCCTATATAGCAGGGTGCGGTGTATTTAAAAAGTAGGACATGCATTTTTACGTTTTACATGTCCTGATAGTGGAAAAACGTATAAATGTGTTTTTCACTATTGTAATGGCCTATCTCTCCATTGGATACCATTGGGTTATCTTATTACATTTAATAAGTGCCACATTTTGATTGGGAACTGGTGGAAATGTCAACTGTGGACTCAAATGAATTGTAATTTAAAACTCTCTTTAATGGGAAAGTCAGATTTTAAGTCACAATTCTGAAAATACCACTATTAGAAACTTGGCGTTTTCTTGTCACAACCATTTGGTGCCTACAGCATGTGCCCTGGGTCACATGACTGTGATTAGCTTGGCTGTTGGTCTTTGTGTAATCCTCCCAGACAGTGAGACAGAAGGGGATTAGTTGTTGGCAGGATGGTCCATCCTGCCAGGATGGGTCAGGTGGAGCTGCTCCTTGCCCCACTTACATTTCAAAGGGCTGTCAGAGTACACTCACAAAGTAAATTGACACTAGTCTATTGTCACCCCAGACTACTTGGAGACTTGGCAGGGGAAGGGAAAAATCTTCCAGAACCAGATGTGGGGGTAGGCAGAATGCCACTCCACTTCAAAGGCTGGCACTAGGTTTAAATATTGGACCGCTTTAATCGCCTCTTCAGTACGCTCCTGGACCTGTGAAAGGACTGCCTGCTGCCAGAATTATTGCCCTGCTGCTGGAAGGAGTGCCTTGGTGCAATGCTGACTGATGGAGTACTGGACCTGCTCCTTGAACACAGGACCAACAGAGTGACCCCAAGATCTAGGTGGCTAGTCTCCAGTGTGAGTTACAAGGACATAACAAGCTCCAGAGACCTTGAACCATGCACCTGGCCTCTGCTGGAGTGAGTCCTAACCCCCCAAGTGGTGCCCCCCAGGTCCTGGACCCTTGAAAGTGGTGTTGGAGGTGCTGCTCCTGCCTACCCTAAAGAGTGCAAGAAGAACCAACCGAAGACCAAGACCTAACAGCCAGCTAATCTGCCCAAGGTGGAGAAGTGTGGCTCAATGGTTAGAGCAGCAGACCCTGATGCAGAAATCTGGCCCGGGACCAGGGTTCAATTTCCGCCTCGGCGGGTCTTGGGCTCAATTTCCTCGGACCTGATAATTCTCGCCTCGGTGCCTATTCTAATCATGGGTCCCACTCTGCAACTCTGGGCAATAGCTTGCTTAATCTCCACAACGGCCCCAACAGCGCTGGGATGCCTGGCTTCACCCTGGGGGTGCCCAGGAGTGGACATTTCACAGGGAAAAGCCAGGAAGGGTTCCACAGCGGTATGCGTACAGCGCCAGGACACCCCTTTGGGGGTATAAGTGCGCTTTACAAGTACAAATTTAATTTCATTCATTTCACCGATCGACATGACTATGTTCTCCTTCTATACAGCAAATCCTGTTCAATGGGACCTCTCACCGAAGGTATCTGGCCTCCAAAAGCCATCATCTGCTACAGGCTGCAGCTTTGTCCCGCTGGAGGTTTTCAACTTAAAAAACAAAGTTCAGCTGTAGAAATATTCACCATGACTCCGTCTAGTAGCTCCCAGATGATGGCCCCTCCTCCTCAGAAACCGCTGGCTGTCTTGTCCTACTCAACGTTACCTTCTCTGGAACTTTTCTTCAAAAATGTAAGTCCGAATGTAAGCCAAGACTGGGGCCAATCCACCTCATGTATCTAAACCATGCTTCATCGCAGTCAGCCTTAACTTTAAACTTTGTCCCGTTCCCATGGGATAAGATACCCAGGGATAGAGCTTTGATCTTTTAGGTTTTCACTTTATTACTGTTTGTGTGCTGCATAAATACTTAACACAGTGCCTCTAAGTTAAACCTGACTGCTTTTGTGCCAGGCTTCCAGAGGGTTACGAACAGGTTAGTTTAATGACTTCTGTGGTTCTTCCTGACTTGGATTGTGGTTGTGATTGTGGTTGTTACTTGCGTAGGGTTACACCCCCCTCAACCAATAACCCATTTTCTTACACTTATTATGACCACAGCCTGGCATGCCCCTGCCTTTTGAGTCGACCTGCCGTACTGCTGCTGCTTTAGCGTAGATTGTGTGCCTGCAATCTGGATAACATCAGAGCAATCCACACCATTTGTCCTGCTGAATGATGACCTCGTCTGCCCTACTGAACCCCCGTCAGCATCCTACATCTCTAGTCCACCCATGGCTGCAACCAGAAGACTGCACTCATCTATCCCAGCGAGACAGTAGTCTTAAATATTATCGTCTAGAGGGTGGAGTGGCTGTAGCAGTTATGAAAATCCAAACAAAGAAAGGAGTATCACTCAAAGACAGAAGACTGTCTATATGGTGTATATGGTGTTGGGACAGAGACACAGGGAAGGTGATTATCCTTTTCTAAAAAGACCCCTCACTCACCAACCTAGTTGGTGACATGCTTCATCATTGGGGTCCCACCCGAATAGCCGAATGCTATCCGGGTGTGCTGCGACACCTGATTACAGTGGAGCTGGTTGTTGTGTGAAGTGAGAAGTGAGTGACTTAATCGTGTGGTTTAAAAATTGGCCAGATATGACCCTTTGAAAGGCTTTATTCTTGGGTAACTGGACAATATTAAAAGTAATATGATGCCAAGAGGGTTAAATTGACCTTCCGGTATCTCTTGATAAAAATAAGTGCAGTGAAGAAGTGCATTAAACGGTCAACATGTTTCAACCTATGAATGGTACTACTAGGCTTTCTTCAGGACCAGTGGTAGTGACCCGGGAGGTATACACTCGCTAAGGTGTACCCTACCCTTGGTCACTGAAACCGAACCATGTACTCACGGTCAGGTGTCCTTTTCTTCAATTCGAAAAAGGAAATAATCTAGAAGGACAAACACATAATAACAAACAAACAAATGAAGGTTAAGCGAGTAGCAGTACTGTGCTTGTTCAGGAAATAGGTGCTCTTATATTTCCCAACAAATGTTGAACTTAACATGAAGAATGTCACCAAAAAGCCCCGTAACTCGGGAGGCAGTGGACTATGGCAAGCATTCAATCTATTCCGTGACACACATGGTCATCAAAAGAATTTAGGGTCTTACCCACAATTAGTGATAATACAAGTGGGTGATTTTATGCACTCCTCGTGACTTTGAGGTGCAAAATGCATCGATGCAAACACATACCATGCAAAAAACAGTGAAATACATGGATATTGTGTTTAAAGCCACATACAGCATACACTCGTAGTGGCTAATGACGTTCTCACGTAAATAGGTGAGAGCGCAACTCGTTTACAATCATGCATAATGTGCAAGCGTGTAAATAATCAGAAAGAGACTGGGAACATGAAAAGGGAAGGAAAAGGAAATGAATATGAGGGCTTACTGAAAGCGCGATGGTTTCGTGCTTCATGGGAGTCAGGGTCGTAGTAAAGCTCCCTACGTGATCTGAACACACCGATAGATTAGTAAAGTTCCCCAAGTCAGAGGGAAAAAATATCGGTACGCGCATCTGAAACAACAACTTACTTGGTGGAGCTATTCACCGGCTGTTACGCCTACCCAAACGGACCCGTTGTCACTCCCCGCAGGATCCCGCATCGGATCTGCCATGCCGGTTAAAAGCAGGCATTTCCGGGTAGCGCGAGCAGGGGCGTGGCTAAGTGGTCACGCGGATGGCGTAAACACGTCAGTGGGAGTATCCCTCGGCATTGTCTTTGAAAATCATGGAATTATAAAGTTAAGGTATCAATACAGACACTGCACAAAAAACTGCACAAAAAGATTGCACAAAAAGATGGGGTTGGAATGATATTATAAACTTATAACCCTCAGTATAAAGATGAAAATAAGATGAAAATAAGCACAGGAAAGAGGGGAAAACTGTGCATATATACAGTGCGTGTAGTTAGACACTCAGTTATCGCTGCATATACGGTAAATGGTGACAAATGTTATCGGGAGGAATTAGATTCAATATTCATTGCATAGTTGAATCCATAAATATCTATAAATATACAGTGCACCATGTGCTGTATCTGTTACCTACTTACAGTTGTTTTTCTCATGGTTTCGTAGTAGAGCAAATAGACGATTCATCTGTTAGAGCAAAAAACACTAAGGCAAAAAACACTCAGGAAAAAAGGGAGAAAGAAAGAAAGAAAAGGAATAACAATACAGGTACATGTTCAATTATTTCGGAAGTACTGAATTCCATGGTATATTTTCATTTAATCCATTCTTATGAGTGGAAAGCCTATAAATCCACCGTTGCTCCTTCTCAAATAGTCTCTGTTGTACATTAGGACCCATTTCAATTTGTTCAATTATGGTCCATTTCATGTCATTTGGAGTATGGTTTTCAATGAGAAAGTGTTCAGTGAGTTTTGTGGTGGATCTTTTGCATCTAATGGTGCTGCGATGCTCGCATATTCTCTGTTTGATTCTTCTACATGTCATTCCCACATACTGTAGGTTACAAGGGCACTTTATTAGATAAACCACATTAGTACTGTTACAGTTGGTGTGGGCTCGCTGCGTCCATACTTTCCTTTGTTCCAATGATAATGTTTTTGTGTTGGTAGTCAAGTGGCAGACACTACAGTTGCCACACTGGTAGTGTCCTACCACTTTCGGTAGACCCCAAGCATTCAGCACAGTGGGAGTAGTTTGTGGTCTAAGTATCTTAGGCCGTGTTTGAACAAGAGAGTCCTTAAGGCTCCTCGCTTTTTAAAGGAAAACACCGGTTTTTCCCAGTGGAGATTACCTGAATTGATGATGGACCAATGTTTATTAATAGATCTGGTCACGTGGTTTGAAGCTGTACTGTAAGTAGTGACACATGTAAGAGGGATTGCTTCATCTAACCTTGTTTTATCCTCCAGTAGAGCTTCCCTAGGTTGGTTGCGTGCTCTCTTTTGACATTTCTTGAGGATATTCTCTGGGTAGCCTCTATCCGATAGTTTCACAGTCAGTTCTTTTGCCTGGATACAGTAATCAACAGTTTTACTGCAATTACGACGTAGTCTTAAGTATTGTCCAAAGGGTAGATTCTCCCTGAGTGGTCTGGGATGAAAGCTATCAAATCTAAGTAGATTGTTCTTGGCACTGGGTTTGTGATAAGTTCTTGTTTCCAAATGACCATTCTCTTTAGTAATAACTACATCCAGAAATATCATAGTTGTGGGGTCCAGGGTGTGAGTGAACCGCAGATTATGATCACAGGTGTTGATCCAAAGAACAAAGTCCCTTAGAGTCTCGATCGGTCCTTGCCAAATTGCAAGGACGTCGTCGATATATCTTTTCCAGAAGATAATATTAGTGTAGAAGGGATTCTGGTTATTGAGTATAAATTTTTTCTCAAAATTAAACACATAGAGTCCCGCTACACTCGGAGCGAATGTGCTCCCCATAGAAGTCCCCCCAGTTTGTAGGTAGAGGGCCCCTTCGAACATGAAGTAGTTTCTTTTTAATGCCAATTTGGCACATTCCAGGATAAAGGTTTTGGGTGTTCTGTATGTCCATGTCACTTCATTCAAGGCTATTTGTAGTACTTCCAAGGTGTCATCCTGTGGGATACTGGTATATAAGCTTTCAATGTCAAAGCTTACTAGGATAGTACCCTGATCCACTACAAGGTCTTGGAGTAAATTGAGAAGACATTTAGTATCCTGTAGGTAAGTAGAGGTGTTTTGTACTAATTGTTTAAAAAAGAAATCACAGAATCGTGACAGAGGTTCGAGCAAAGACCCAATACCAGACACAATGGGTCTGCCTGGTGGGGGAGTTTTATTCTTGTGCATTTTTGGTAGTGTATAAAAGTATGGGATCTTGCCCTCACTATTGCACAAAAAGCCTGCTTCTTGTTTTGAGATATGTCCCATTGTCTCAGCATGATCAACAAGGGATCTAATCTCTTGTCTAAGGTCTTCAGTAGGGTCATGTGATAGTGGTTGGTAATTCCTGTTGTCAGATAAGAGTCTTAGACATTCAACTCGATATGCCTCTTTGTCTTGAACTACCACTCCACCCCTTTATCCGCTGGTTTTATCACAATGGAGTCACATGATTTCAAGGTATTCAGGGCACAGTTCTCTTCTCTGCTCATATTGACAAACGGTTGTTGGATCTCTAGGTGTTCTATGTCTCTAAAGACAGCTTGTTCAAAGGTGGCTATCTCCACCGGGATGGTGTGAGGAGGTGGAGTAAAAGTGGACTTGATACGAAGTCCAGTTTCGTTTGTGTCAGCTGTGGACACTGTCTCACTCTGTTTCTCAAAAAAAGACTTAAGTCTGAGTTTCCTGAAAAAGCTAGCTAACTCGCAGTGAAGATGGAATTTGTCAAAATGTGTAGTTGGGACAAAGCCAAGTCCCTTATTTAGAACCTTTTCTTCTGTTGTTGACAGTGGTCTTGTCGCAAGGTTGGTGACTAAGACCGACTGTTGCTCGGTCCTGCTTGAGGTATCAGTGTTTTGCTCCTTGTATGGCTCCCTACCGGATCTTCCTCTTCCCAGTGTACCTGACTCGTACCTCTTCTTCTGCCTCTTCCCCTTCTGCCCCTGCCTAAAAAAGGCGGCCTAAAGGTGTTCGG
Organism: Calotriton arnoldi; assembly: GCA_963921515.1. Taxonomy (NCBI): domain Eukaryota; kingdom Metazoa; phylum Chordata; class Amphibia; order Caudata; family Salamandridae; genus Calotriton; species Calotriton arnoldi. The sequence continues at coordinate 570,681 of CAWUFW010008720.1, read as the reverse complement.
AGGAAATAGTGGTTGTGGGAACGGTGGTTGCCACCCATACATCGGGTATGGTTGGTGTGGATTGTACGGTCCTTGGAAACCTGGTGGTACTTGTGTATTGTAAGTAGGCCAGTTGTTTTGGGCTCTGTTCCTTCCTCTTTGTCTCTGTCTGCCACTGCCCAGGCTGGAATTACTACTTCCGGTAGAGTCAGTGCTGGAAGCATCTGAGTCCCGGTCCGATTTCGTTGGAGGAATATACTCAGGATCAGAATAAGGATAAGTTTTAACGTAGGAAAAACGTTTTAAGTCTTTCTGGAATTTTAAAACCTTTTGCTGTGTGAGGTTATCCTTATATTCATTTATTTCTTTGTTCAATTCATCAAGTCTTTTCTTATATCCAGTGATGGTCGTCTTTATCTGACCTTCCGTCAATTGGATTTCAATGAGCATTGCCTCCGAGAGGCGTAAGGCAGTCTTAATAATTAGTACAATCCAATCACGTGTACAATGCCACGCGATTTGTGCCCAATCTTTTCTGAACACAGGGTCATCAAGGAAGATTCTAGGAGCATTAGTGACAAGTAGACCCTTTGGTGCCATGTTGTTCCTCAGGTATTCTTTTAGAATAGTACCATGTAGTATTGTTCTGATTCGATTTCTTTTCATTTCTGTCAACTTTTCCCAATCAGTAGTTTGGGAAATTGTTTGTGCGATACTGGCATCCGCGAATAAAGAGGGATCGCCCAAAATTGCATCCACTTCCTCACTGGAATAGGTCAACCCTTGATTTTCCCCCATGTTCCCAAAGTCTCAAAAATAGAATACTATATGTAAACGCTCTCGCAGCTGTGCGCTGCCAAAATTTACAAAACAAAAGGAGAGGAAGGGATTTTCCCAAAATAGGGGGGAAGATACTCCTGGTCCCCTTAAAGTCTAATAATCCAAACAAAGAAAGGAGTATCACTCAAAGACAGAAGACTGTCTATATGGTGTATATGGTGTTGGGACAGAGACACAGGGAAGGTGATTATCCTTTTCTAAAAGACCCCTCACTCACCAACCTAGTTGGTGACATGCTTCATCATTGGGGTCCCACCCGAATAGCCGAATGCTATCCGGGTGTGCTGCGACACCTGATTACAGTGGAGCTGGTTGTTGTGTGAAGTGAGAAGTGAGTGACTTAATCGTGTGGTTTAAAAATTGGCCAGATATGACCCTTTGAAAGGCTTTATTCTGGGGTAACTGGACAATATTAAAAGTAATATGATGCCAAGAGGGTTAAATTGACCTTCCGGTATCTCTTGATAAAAATAAGTGCAGTGAAGAAGTGCATTAAACGGTCAACATGTTTCAACCTATGAATGGTACTACTAGGCTTTCTTCAGGACCAGTGGTTGTGACCCGGGAGGTATACACTCGCTAAGGTGTACCCTACCCTTGGTCACTGAAACCGAACCATGTACTCACGGTCAGGTGTCCTTTTCTTCAATTCGAAAAAGGAAATAATCTAGAAGGACAAACACATAATAACAAACAAACAAATGAAGGTTAAGCGAGTAGCAGTACTGTGCTTGTTCAGGAAATAGGTGCTCTTATATTTCCCAACAAATGTTGAACTTAACATGAAGAATGTCACCAAAAAAGCCCCGTAACTCGGGAGGCAGTGGACTATGGCAAGCATTCAATCTATTCCGTGACACACATGGTCATCAAAAGAATTTAGGGTCTTACCCACAATTAGTGATAATACAAGTGGGTGATTTTATGCACTCCTCGTGACTTTGAGGTGCAAAATGCATCGATGCAAACACATACCATGCAAAAAACAGTGAAATACATGGATATTGTGTTTAAAGCCACATACAGCATACACTCGTAGTGGCTAATGACGTTCTCACGTAAATAGGTGAGAGCGCAACTCGTTTACAATCATGCATAATGTGCAAGCGTGTAAATAATCAGAAAGAGACTGGGAACATGAAAAGGGAAGGAAAAGGAAATGAATATGAGGGCTTACTGAAAGCGCGATGGTTTCGTGCTTCATGGGAGTCAGGGTCGTAGTAAAGCTCCCTACGTGATCTGAACACACCGATAGATTAGTAAAGTTCCCCAAGTCAGAGGGAAAAAATATCGGTACGCGCATCTGAAACAACAACTTACTTGGTGGAGCTATTCACCGGCTGTTACGCCTACCCAAACGGACCCGTTGTCACTCCCCGCAGGATCCCGCATCGGATCTGCCATGCCGGTTAAAAGCAGGCATTTCCGGGTAGCGCGAGCAGGGGGCGTGGCTAAGTGGTCACGCGGATGGCGTAAACACGTCAGTGGGAGTATCCCTCGGCATTGTCTTTGAAAATCATGGAATTATAAAGTTAAGGTATCAATACAGACACTGCACAAAAAACTGCACAAAAAGATTGCACAAAAAGATGGGGTTGGAATGATATTATAAACTTATAACCCTCAGTATAAAGATGAAAATAAGATGAAAATAAGCACAGGAAAGAGGGGAAAACTGTGCATATATACAGTGCGTGTAGTTAGACACTCAGTTATCGCTGCATATACGGTAAATGGTGACAAATGTTATCGGGAGGAATTAGATTCAATATTCATTGCATAGTTGAATCCATAAATATCTATAAATATACAGTGCACCATGTGCTGTATCTGTTACCTACTTACAGTTGTTTTTCTCATGGTTTCGTAGTAGAGCAAATAGACGATTCATCTGTTAGAGCAAAAAACACTAAGGCAAAAAACACTCAGGAAAAAAAGGGAGAAAGAAAGAAAGAAAAGGAATAACAATACAGGTACATGTTCAATTATTTCGGAAGTACTGAATTCCATGGTATATTTTCATTTAATCCATTCTTATGAGTGGAAAGCCTATAAATCCACCGTTGCTCCTTCTCAAATAGTCTCTGTTGTACATTAGGACCCATTTCAATTTGTTCAATTATGGTCCATTTCATGTCATTTGGAGTATGGTTTTCAATGAGAAAGTGTTCAGTGAGTTTTGTGGTGGATCTTTTGCATCTAATGGTGCTGCGATGCTCGCATATTCTCTGTTTGATTCTTCTACATGTCATTCCCACATACTGTAGGTTACAAGGGCACTTTATTAGATAAACCACATTAGTACTGTTACAGTTGGTGTGGGCTCGCTGCGTCCATACTTTCCTTTGTTCCAATGATAATGTTTTTGTGTTGGTAGTCAAGTGGCAGACACTACAGTTGCCACACTGGTAGTGTCCTACCACTTTCGGTAGACCCCAAGCATTCAGCACAGTGGGAGTAGTTTGTGGTCTAAGTATCTTAGGCCGTGTTTGAACAAGAGAGTCCTTAAGGCTCCTCGCTTTTTTAAAGGAAAACACCGGTTTTTCCCAGTGGAGATTACCTGAATTGATGATGGACCAATGTTTATTAATAGATCTGGTCACGTGGTTTGAAGCTGTACTGTAAGTAGTGACACATGTAAGAGGGATTGCTTCATCTAACCTTGTTTTATCCTCCAGTAGAGCTTCCCTAGGTTGGTTGCGTGCTCTCTTTTGACATTTCTTGAGGATATTCTCTGGGTAGCCTCTATCCGATAGTTTCACAGTCAGTTCTTTTGCCTGGATACAGTAATCAACAGTTTTACTGCAATTACGACGTAGTCTTAAGTATTGTCCAAAGGGTAGATTCTCCCTGAGTGGTCTGGGATGAAAGCTATCAAATCTAAGTAGATTGTTCTTGGCACTGGGTTTGTGATAAGTTCTTGTTTCCAAATGACCATTCTCTTTAGTAATAACTACATCCAGAAATATCATAGTTGTGGGGTCCAGGGTGTGAGTGAACCGCAGATTATGATCACAGGTGTTGATCCAAAGAACAAAGTCCCTTAGAGTCTCGATCGGTCCTTGCCAAATTGCAAGGACGTCGTCGATATATCTTTTCCAGAAGATAATATTAGTGTAGAAGGGATTCTGGTTATTGAGTATAAATTTTTTCTCAAAATTAAACACATAGAGTCCCGCTACACTCGGAGCGAATGTGCTCCCCATAGAAGTCCCCCAGTTTGTAGGTAGAGGGCCCCTTCGAACATGAAGTAGTTTCTTTTTAATGCCAATTTGGCACATTCCAGGATAAAGGTTTTGGGTGTTCTGTATGTCCATGTCACTTCATTCAAGGCTATTTGTAGTACTTCCAAGGTGTCATCCTGTGGGATACTGGTATATAAGCTTTCAATGTCAAAGCTTACTAGGATAGTACCCTGATCCACTACAAGGTCTTGGAGTAAATTGAGAAGACATTTAGTATCCTGTAGGTAAGTAGAGGTGTTTTGTACTAATTGTTTAAAAAAGAAATCACAGAATCGTGACAGAGGTTCGAGCAAAGACCCAATACCAGACACAATGGGTCTGCCTGGTGGGGGAGTTTTATTCTTGTGCATTTTTGGTAGTGTATAAAAGTATGGGATCTTGCCCTCACTATTGCACAAAAAGCCTGCTTCTTGTTTTGAGATATGTCCCATTGTCTCAGCATGATCAACAAGGGATCTAATCTCTTGTCTAAGGTCTTCAGTAGGGTCATGTGATAGTGGTTGGTAATTCCTGTTGTCAGATAAGAGTCTTAGACATTCAACTCGATATGCCTCTTTGTCTTTGTAGCAGTTATGACCCAGTAAACCAGGAGCCACAGTTTTGGATGGTGAACTCCTCTGTCTTCACACCTTCCTGGTAGGCCAACTTCAGGCCTTTGTTAGTGCCACCTGCTGTCTTGGAGGTCACATTGCACTGCATTGATTTCCTTTACTGTTTGCCTACATGCTTCCAATAGCTTCTTCTGTTGCTTGTCTTACGTGTTCAGGAACTACACCTTGAAGTTCCTTATCAGCTGGAAGCATCAGTTCGAAAAACAACCTGGGTAGTAAGCCCCACTACTTCACCAGCCCTGAGCTACATCAACCAGCTTGCAGGTGCCCTCAGGTATCCTGCAGGCATGACTCTCTCCTTCCACTGTCTCGAAACAAGGCCATACAGCAACTACTGTTCTCAGAAGCTGTCTCCAAACTGTACTACTAAGTCAGACAATACCACCATGGTTTATATAACACTGGAGTTCACAATGAGCAACTTAAAGCTATTCAGTCTTCAATCTCCGCAGCTGAATGCTCCACGGCTGACACAAACAAGGAAATCAAGTAGCTGCGTGAGGATATGTCCTCACTAATAAAACAACAGGGGTCAACCAAATGGAGAGTCAGCGTCTTGGAAGCCAGTTTGTTGCAAACATCAGACTGGAGCACTGAACTTTGGCAGTTTGTAAAAAATTGACAGAGCTGGAGGACAAGTGTTGACATGGCAATGTCTGGATCTATGGCCTGCCAGAGTCAGAAGAGGGCCTGGATGTGATCCGCTTCCTCATAATGTGCCTAACTGTGCTCCTAAATGTTATTTTCAATCCACCACTTGAATTCCACAGAGGGCACTGACTTAAACCCAGAATCCAAGATCAAGCAGATACTCCTAGGCGAATCATCGCTAGCTTGGTGAGACACCAACATGTCAACTTAATTCTATCCACTTCCAAAAAGCAATGCACCTATAAGGATCATAGTATTTCTTTTGCTGCAGACTTCTCCCATTAAACTATTGTATTTCACATAGAATTTCAAGCATTACACCGTTCTCTTAAGGCTAAAAACATATGTTATAGCCTGGTCCACCCAGCCACAAAGATATGACAGGATTTCCTTACATTGCATCACAGGCTTGACCAAGACCATTTCAGGGACAATACAGAGGGGTTATAAGGCAACAACAAATCTAGATCACCACTTAAAGTGTGAGTCTCTCTTTTCTCATGCCATAATTCAGATCTACACAACCCCCAGAGCATAAGTAAAGCTTGCCTTCCGTTCTGGTCCCCACAGCCAGCCCTGCATGCTCTCTTACCCATCTTCTGCACCTATCACAATGCTTGGCCCTTTCCACTTTATTCTCACTCTCATACTCATGTCATTTAACTCCTCTCGCTAGATCACAGAGAGACAATGTTCTTTGATGGTTCTCCCCTCTCTCCATGTGCTCCCACACATGTGACTCTGGAGTAATTTTTCCTCTCCCTTTTGCCATTGCTTAGGGAAGCATGACATGAAGGGCCTATAACACCCTTGTAACTTTCCCTGGGTATCCTGCTTCTTCCTCCTTTTGACACTACCACCTTCCTCCCTCTCCCTCACAAGACCAGCTCAGCATTTTCCTTTAACTCATAATGGTTCCTTATGGGTGCAGGGACTTGACAATGTGGTTATTCAACATGAACAGTATGACGCATTTTATTAAAAAGTAAAAAGTCTTCTCTCAATCAAAAAAACAGACATATCACTGATTCAAGAGATCCACCTTTCAAGCTCCAGATCAGATAAGCTGAAGAGCGACTAGGTGGGTAAGATGATATTCTCATCTGTCAGTGACGATGTTGGTACTGTTCCATCTACAGGGCTCCGACATCTCCAGAAGAATGGTGTCGCCATTTTTTTACACAAAATCTTCAATTCACAGTGAGCAAAACCTGGTGTGATCTCCCTGGTTGCTACATTTTTGCTGCACTCCATGTTCAGGATATCACTCTAGTCTTGGGCTCACTACTCCCTGAACTTCAGAAAATTGAAAATTGAACTTTCTATCCTCCATATCTAGAAATCTCACTGAGATTGGCCGAACGAAACTCATTATAGGAGGCAATTGAAACATGGTTATTGATCCCTTCATTGACAAGTCAGGCCTTCCTGACACTAGCAAAGACATGGACAGGGGCGTGTTGATGCACCTGATGTCTGACCACTCACTCACCAACCTCTGGAGATTATTCCATCCCATATCCAGAGATTACGCATACCTCTCTCCTGTGTATGGGACGGAATCCAGGATAGATTATTTCTTATGAATCATGTAGTGCTACCACAATTCCCCTCCAGTGGCATACATTTGATCAGCGTTTCCACTTACGCCCAAATATACATATGACTCGGCCTTCATCTATTTCATCCTAAATCCTGAATGTGAATAATGAATGCCACTAACTACAAATTGCCATAGGAAAAACAAAAGCTACAAGGAATGTTCAAAGATTACATGGATTAGAATGAAACCTCAGTGAAATCACAACAACTTCTCTGGCTGGTGGGGAAAGCCGATATGAGGGACCTACTTGTGACTGACACCAGAGACATACAGAAGGAGGCAGTCCTCAAACAATCAAATTTGGAAACTGAAATATCCCAATTACCGCAGCAGTATTGACAGACCCCCACACCATTGCTGCAACGAACTCGAATAGTCCCAAAAATTTGAACTGAACACTTAATTCTCCACTGTGGTGGAGAACGCACTGCTCCACATCCAAGCCCAATCATATAAAAATGAGAAGAAGGCAGGCCTCTTGTTTGCCCTGTAGTTCAAGCAATGAGAAGTGTGGTCTGCCATTCCAGTGTTCCCTGACCAAGAAGGCCAGACAATCATACACCCAATGGAAATCACACAAGAATTCAGGGTCAGACTTTCCATCCCTCAGGTGCCCCAACAACTATGTGAGACGTTGGATCTGTACATTTCCAGTATGGATCTAGCCGATGCCATTAACTCTATGGCCACCAGTTGAACGCTGGAGAGGATGGCTTTCCTCTAGAGTTCTATAAAATAACCGCCTCCCACGTAGCCCCACTCCTGGAAAATGTCTTCAAAGAGGCGACAGAGATGAATCAACTGTGTTCTGAGCTGAACAGGGCCCATATCGCTCTGATTCCCAAACCTAGGAAAGACTCCTATCTCTGTTCCAATTATAGGCCTATTTCTGTCCTCCAGTATGATGTTAAGATCCTGGAAAAACTACTGGACAACCCCAGACATAATTCATCACAATCAAATAGGGTTAATACCAAACCTCTCCTCCTGACACCAATTGTGGACTCTTGCAATTATTATGGCAGACCAGATCTGTTCAGGACAAGAAGGTGGCCCTTTCTCTGCACGCTGAAAAGGCATTTCCTGGGGTAGAGTTGGGCTACCCGTTCCACACTCTCAGGAGATTTGGCCTGGGGACCAAACTCAACAATATGGTCAGTTGGCTCTATAGGTAACCCAAGGCACAAATCAACTGCAATGGATTACAAATTACATCAACACCAGCCGTGGCATGAGATAATGGTGCACTTTGTCACTGTTACTTTATTTGAAGGCCTTGGAACCCCTAGCTAACACTATCAAGGATTCTGCTGCCATTCGGGGGATCCCTACACCAGTGGGTGATCTTAAAATCATGCTATATGCTGACAACATATTGCTGACTCTAGACAAGATTGGGGGTATTAATTCACAGAGGAAAAAATTGGCGCACGCGGTGCAAAAGGTGAAGGAAAAACCCTTAAACCCTCAGAGTTGGGACCAAAGGTGCGTTACAGATAATGTCAAATCCTATGCACACACTATCAAGTCATACAAAAGTTCAATTGGATATAGATGAAAGAATGAAGGAAAGTGATGTCTCTTGAGATATTCTCTTTGTCTTTATTCAATGAAAAACACAGGGTCCAGCTAACACATGTTTCGTCTTAAGGGTGGTAACCCTCGAGTTCTTCAGGGCTGGAAACAATACAAATGAACTCATATCATTATGAGTATAAACCATCAATGTATGGAGTATTGGTGAGCCACACCCATGTTTCAAGAGGTGTGACCAGTGTACACCCGGTGTGGGGAAAATTGTGACAAAATTCCAGCAGGTGTGACAAAAATGCCACCGCGTGGGAACCATATTCATTCTTGAGACTCATAGACAATAGTTGTGACTTTGCGGGACATAATGTGCGAAAATTTTGATTTAAGAATAAGACACGTGTGTGGTGCAGTGATTCTGTGGTGAGCGCATGCGTGGATAATATGTGTCCGTGGTACAGACATAATGCGCGGAAATTCTGATTTTATAATAAGACGCTTGTGTGTAGTACCGTGATTCTGTGGTGAGAGCAAGCGAGGATAGTATGTTTCCTTGGTGCATCTTGTGTGGAAGCAAACCAGGCAAGCGTGCTGCTCTATGTGGAAAAACATAAGATAAGGGACTGCAGGGGCGATAGAAACGGTCAGTGTTGGCATACCTGTCAAATCCAAATAATGGTATCTCAGACCTAAGGATCAAGTATACAAATCCTAATCAGCACACAAATGAGAGTAAAGGTAGAGGACAGTTGAGGGTATAAACATTAGTGTTAGATGAGCAGAAATCTCATCTCAAAACAGGTTGTAATTCCGACCCGGCTGGTCATGTGGGGATCCAAAGTATCACTTCCAATTAAAATGTGCCGTAATTCTAAAAATATACATAACAGCTCCTGTAAATGATGTAGTGGTTGTTAGCATGTCAAAGGCACCATCAGCAAGCTAATCGACATCAGAAGTGTCAAAACACAAAGCCCCTTACCTTAAATTAAAGGCATCGACTTATAAGTATGAGAGAAGCTGTGGTATGATGAGTGGAATTAAATAGAGGCCGAAGTACGCCGTAAAAATTATCTGTAAAGGATATCATAAAAGCCTAATCAGTCTATATACATTACGTAAGGGGAAAGCCAAATTTAGTTTGTAAAGATACAGGGAAGAAACCTAACCAATAAATACCTTTAGCGAGTACGCTGGTTGAATTTCAAACACTCTCCCAGGAACGCGTTCTGAACCGGATAGAGTGAGAAACGCGACCCGGAAGTGTTTAAATATTAGCCGTGAGTGAGAGCAACTAGAACGCAAACCTCGGAGAGTCATGAGAGCCGTGACTTGAGTAATGCCAAGTCACATGTCAAGCTACTGTCTTCTTGTTGTGTCAATAAATTACCGGCACTGGGAAATGGAAAAGCCCATATAAGTATAAGTTTGGGCTGTGAGCTTAGCTCCTTACCTTAAAATGCGATGTGTGCTCACCGTGTCCATGTCAGAATCCACCACCGATGTGTCAATATGTTCGACAGGTAAAAGGAAGTGAAAATCAACTCTGTGTGGCAGATTTATACATGCAATGCACGTCGGTATACATGTGTGTGACATTGACGAAGAGAAAGCAACATCAATATCAATGTCTCACTCAGAGTTTACAGTGGAAGGTAGATACCAAATCGAGTTATGAGGAAATATCAAAAACGAGTGAGTGATTACATACATGTTGCCGGTGATAACATGCCGGTTTAGAAATTAAGGAGGAAAAGGAAAGAAAAAGGGCATTTAGTCATTTAGTGTGAAAAACAGGAATGTAAAAACCAATAGATTTCTATTGATGCCATATTAACAAAAAGACGCAAATTAAAGTAGTGAGGAAATATGCATTCAGAATGGCTGACCTTGTGTACGGTCCATATGTAACATGTTGGGTAGTTACATGAGAGAAAAAGGGAAGGAAATATGCATTCGGAGTGGGCGGTCAAAAGTGCGGTCCATGTGTTGTATGTCGAGTAGTTACAAGAGAGAAAATGGCATGCAAAATACTGGTGTGTAATGCAAATAGGCATATGTTAACATCCAGTTTGATACTGATATATATAATCCATTAAAGGGTGTTATATGGTGGTCGGGAGCACAGAATGGTGAACCAGAGCATCTTGCTTAGGTGAGCATCATAAGCGTGAACCATGAGGAAATTGGTTCCATGTTTAGATTATATAAAACATTCATTAGTCCCCTAGAAAATATTGCATTTCATGGTTGCTGTTGAGACCCTGCTCAACTGCTCTGAGATGCATAATCCATGTTGCTTCTGTGCGTCTTAGTCGTAGTTCCCTATTACCACCTCTGGGACTGGGTTCAATAGTGTCAATTCCATAAAAGGTAAAACGTTTGTGTGCACCTTGAAGGGAACATTCCGCTATGTGTAGTGCCATGGGGTACCTAGGGTCTTGCTGTTTGAGAGCTCTTGCATGCTCCCCAATTCTTTCCCTGAGGGTTCTGATGGTGCTGCCCACATATTGACGTTTGCACACACATTCCAATACGTAAACCACAAATTTGGTATTGCAATTGATCTGATGACATAGCTTTTGTTGGGGCCAGTAAATTCTTTTAAATTATCCATGGCCCATCTGCACATGCCGCAGGAGCCAAATTTGTGAAAGCCTAACGAGTGTTGTGTGAGCCAAGTAACGTCCTTCTGTGCTCTTGGAAAACTAGGGCTGAGTCTTGTTCTTAGAGCTCTACCTCTTCTGTATGTAATTTGCAGTCGCCTCGTAATATGGTCATTGTGGCATGCATCAGCTGTCAATAGCCTCCATTGTTTGTTTAGGCTCTTGAATAGAGCCCCATTGAGATCGTTGAAATCTGTGATGAGTCTAACCGGATGTTTGCAGGAGGTCTTGTGTTCCCTGTTTCTAAGTGTGTCACTCCTGAACGTTTTCCTGATTCTGGTCTCAGCTTTCGCTAGATTGGGTTGTGTGTATCCCCTATTCTTGAAACTCGATTTCATAGTTGCAAGGCATGACTCAAAATCATCATCATTGCTACAGTTCCTTCTGGCCCTAGTATATTCCCCAAAAGGGATGGCTTGGATCTGATGTGGTGGATTCGCACTTGCGGCATGCAGAATTACATTGCAAGCAGTGTCTTTGCGGAAAAGGCACGTTGTCTCTCACATATAGTTCTACATCTAGAAAAGTGGCGTTGACCTCACTGATCAGATGAGTGAATTTAATGTCATAGGTGTTGGTGTTAAGATACGTGCAAAACTGTTCAAGTTTGTCATGTGTGCCAGACCAAATTAACAAACAGTCGTCGATATAGCGACCCCAGAAAATAATGGAGTAATTGTATAGGTTGCCTTTACTGCCCCAGATCCATTCTTCCTCTAGGCCGCCATAAAGAGGTTTGCAAAGGATTATGACAAGTGGGGGTGCGCAGCTCAAAAATTCCAATAGGCCAAGATAAATTAAAAAGTAACTTCTTTATTCAAAAAAATGTTTTTCTTAAGATCATCAGATATAGAAAATCCAGCCTACGCGTTTCATTCCCATATAGGGAACTTCATCAGGGCAGACAAATATATCATTTGTAAAAGTACAGATTGTCAAAGTGCCAACAATTTGTATTACTAGCTTCAGAGCAGTTGGCTTCTCACCAAAGACAATATGTTCCTATATAGGCCTGTTTGTAACGGTTTGTCAAAATTCCAACAATTACCAGGAAGACGGATCCAAGTATGATAAAAAAAAACCACGAAGACAGGTCGACAAGCAGATGTAATCTGTTGTAACAGCCCATAAAAAACGCCCATGCAATTCCAGTAGACGAATCCGTATGACACAATAAAAAGGTCCCACAGAGAAAAGTCAACAGAAAAATGTAATTAGTAGCGCCTCTATGTCCACTGTGTGTCCTAAACAATTTTAAATATTTCAAAAGGTCAAGTGTATTGCACTGTGGCCCATATTCACTCTAAGCAGATGCGAAGATTCTCAGCTTCTGGATGGATCCGACCGTCCGAATCCCGCCGTCCAACGCCAATGAGTCTAACCGGATGTTTGCAGGAGGTCTTGTGTTCCCTGTTTCTAAGTGTGTCACTCCTGCACGTTTTCCTGATTCTGATCTCAGCTTTCGCTAGATTGGGTTGTGTGTATCCCCTATTCTTGAAACTCGATTTCATAGTTGCAAGGCATGACTCAAAATCATCATCATTGCTACAGTTCCTTCTGGCCCTAGTATATTCCCCAAAAGGGATGGCTTGGATCTGATGTGGTGGATGCGCACTTGTGGCATGCAGAATTGCGTTGCAAGCAGTGTCTTTGCGGAAAAGGCGACTGTGTAGCACGTTGTCTCTCACATATAGTTCTACATCTAGAAAAGTGGCGTTGACCTCACTGATCAGATGAGTGAATGTAATGTCATAGGTGTTGGTGTTAAGATACGTGCAAAACTGTTCAAGTTTGTCATGTGTGCCAGACCAAATTAACAAACAGTCGTCGATATATCGACCCCAGAAAATAATGGAGTAATTGTATAGGTTGCCTTTACTGCCCCAGATCCATTCTTCCTCTAGGCCGCCCATAAAGAGGTTCGCAAAGGATGGCGAGAATTTTGAGCCCATAGCGACACCCCTTCTCTGCCTGTACCATTGTTTTTCGAACAAAAAAAACATTATTCTCCAGAATAAGTTCCATCATTGTCATGAGCATATTGGTGTGCTGCCACTGGGTTGCTGCTCTTTTTTTTATGTAGATGTCGTTGAATTGCCCTCAAGCCAAGATCCGGTTTAATACTCGTGTAAAGGGACACGACGTCTAGTGTGGCTAGGATCATGCCTTGCTCCCAGTTCAAGTCTGTGAGAATGCTTAAGATGTTCTTAGTATCCCTGATATAGAATGGGAGATTCTGAACAAGAGGTCCAAGAAACAGATCTACGTATTCAGCAAGTCGTTCTGTTGGTCCCCCTATCCCAGAGACTAAATTCAACCAGCGTACTCGCTAAAGGTATTTATTGGTTAGGTTTCTTCCCCGTATCTTTACAAACTAAACTTGGCTTTCTTCTTACGTAATGTATATAGACTGATTAGGCTTTTATGATATCCTTTACAGATAATTTTTACGGCGTACTTCGGCCTCTATTTAATTCCACTCGTAATACCACAGCTTCTCTCATACTTTGGCTTGCATGATATAAGTCGATGCCTTTAATTTAAGGTAAGGGGCTTTGTGTTTTGACACTTCTGATGTCGATTAGCTTGCTGATGGTGCCTTTGACATGTTAACAACCACTACATAATTTACAGGAGCTGTTATGTATATTTTTAGAATTACGGCAAATTTTAATTGGAAGTGATACTTTGGATCCCCTCATGACCAGCCGGGTCGGAATTACAACCGGTTTTGAGGTGAGATTTCTGCTCATCTAACACTAATGTTTATACCCTCAACTGTCCTCTACCATTACTCTCGTTTGTGTGCTGATTAGGATTTGTGTACTTGATCCTTAGGTCTGAGATACCATTATTTGGATTCGACAGGTATGCCTACACTGACCGTTTCTATCGCCCCTGCAGTCCCTTATCTTATGTTTTTCCACATAGAGCAGCACGCTTGCCTGGTTTGCTTCCACACAAGATGCACCAAGGAAACATACTATGCTCGCTTGCTCTCACCACAGAATCACGGTACTACACACAAGCGTCTTATTTTAAAATCAGAATTTCCGCGCATTATGTCTGTACCACGGGCACATATTATCCACGCATGCTCTCACCACAGAATCACTGCACCACACACAAGTGTCTTATTCTTAAATCAAAATTTCCACACATTATGTCCCACAAAGTCACAACTATTGTCTATGAGTCTCAAGTATGACTATGGTTCCCACGCGGTGGCATTTTTGTCACACCTGCTGGAATTTTGTCGCAATTTTCCCCACACCGGGTGTATACTGGTCACACCTCTTGAAACATGGGTGTGGCTCACCAATACTCCATACATTGATGGATTATTCTCATAATGATATGAGTTCATTTGTATTGTTTCCAGCCCTGAAGAAGTCGAGGGTTACCACCCTTAAGACGAAACACGTGTTGGCTGGACCCTGTGTTTTTCATTGAATAAAGACAAAGAGAATATCTCAAGAGACATCACTTTCCTTCATCCTTTCATCTATATCCAATCGAACTTTCGTATGACTTGATAGCATGTGCATAGGATTTGACATTATATTGCTGACTCTGATTGAGCCCAGAGCCTCTATCCCAGCCTTAATGAAGGTCTTTGAGGCCTTCTCTGAATTTTGATGGTACATAATCAATTGGAGCAAGAGTGAGGCGCTGCCAATGACAACCTCCACCAGTCAAAGCACTCTGGCAAACACACCCACCAGCATTCTCATTAGCACTGACTTCCAGGCAATAGTCTCTGACTATATCCACAATGTGATAAAACAAATGGAGATGGACTTGGCCAAGTTGGGAAACTTCAACTTTTGCTCTGGGGTAGGATGCAGACTGTGAAAATGGTGGTGGCCCCCATGTTTAATTACCTTTTTTGTATGCTGCATCTCCCAATACGGTCACCCATTTTATAATTTATAGAAGGCCTGGGCAGAGCTGGCGGAGTTTCACTCCGCGGAATTCTGCAGAGTTACAGATAAACTCCGCTGAATTACACAGAGGTTAGCGAGCAGGCGGAGTAGGTTGATCACATGATCTAACTAAAGGTTTCAAAGGATGAGTACAGCGGGGCAGTTAAAGAGGGTTTGTAAAGGGTGTTTGTCAAAGGAGGAAGTTGTTTTCAGTGGGTTTTAAAGTTGTGTACAGACTCCAGAGGGGGTAACATGTTCAGGAGCAGGAATTCATTAACGTTCAGAGACTGGGACACACAAAGTCAGAGAGGTCCCACAGTCGGAGCCACTCCCTCCCATCTTATCACAGGTCTCACAGCCGGGCAGGGGCTACCCCCACCCCTGAAGCCGCTCAGAGCCTCTTGCCTGCCGGGGCCCATTCGCTTCCCCATTACTGAGGACAGACACAGCCAGGACAAGAAGACTCTGAGCAGGGAACAGCAAGGAAAGGTGATGCTCCCCCCAGCATTTGGCTGCTCTAGTTGAGGCTGCACTACACTGTCTTCCTGTCCCTGCCCTGGTAGGAGTGGCCCACAGGTAAGATCAAACAACTAGACCATTACCCGGCAGTCTAGTCTTACCAATGGGCCACTTATAGAGCAAATAACTAGACTGCTATCTGGCACACACACACACTGCCGAACCTGACTTTCCACAAACACTGATGGCTATCATCGACTCTAGCGAACGCAAAGCTCTGCATTCTCTGGAAATGGAAAACAATGGCAGTTCCAACCTACGTTGGCTGTAGGGATTCCATGGCCAGCCAATGAGAGACTCATATATAAATGCAATGATCAACTACAAACATTTCAGAGCGGGTTCCTCCGCTAATTAGTCCTTATTGAGATTGGCCCTTGCCCCAGAGGGGGACAGCCCATGTGGACCCCATGACCAGTCGTCCATGAACAGCTTTGCTTTATGTGACTATTGACCTTATTAGAAATTGTACTCTTGCATCAATCCTCACCTTCCTCTTGTACATACCTCCCCTTCCAACCACCCACCCACCGCTTGCTGGGAAATAATGCATCCCTAAAGGTCCATGAGATGCCTCAAGCAAATTGTATATTTCATACAGTTTTAATATACAAGGTGATGTCAAAGGAAGCATTTACTGCATAGTAGATATTATTATTCTTCACCATGTATGCCCAGACATAAAACCCCCAAAAATATTTTAAAGCTGACATGTAGACACTCAGATAACTACATTTGTGTGCAGTGGATTGTAGGTTGATGAATAACTCATTTCTCTTATTGTCCTCTGTAAGTTTGGATGCAGCGAGGGACCGAAAGAATAGAAATTGGGCATACAAATACTGGGAATAAAAGTAGAACCCCAGGGGCTGCTGCCAAATACTGCTGGAATCGGTTCCCTTAAGAAAGTACTGTAGGAAAGTTGATTGTTAGTAGGTGGGGGTATTTACCTTCAGCTATTAATAATACCACAATCAAAGGACCAGTCAAGTCTCAATAAATTAATCCTTGCTCAAACATGGGTAGCGGCTTGACTCTCAACAACGACCTGGTCTCCTCCTGGAGCTTTGCTGCAATCCTTTGCTTTCTTGGTTCCTTGGGGGAAAAATAACTATCCAGTAGCTCAGTCCAAGGTTTCAGAGACTCTGGGTTGCCTCTTGGGGGCTAGAACTCAATTTCCCATAATGCACCTGCACAGTCCAAGAAAAAACCAATTGCCATTAGTCAGCTGGGTGATCCTCACTTTGGCTGAGCAGGTGACTTTTTCCAGCTCTGTTGTACCTGTTGCTGATCAGTGAATCTACTCCTTTTCCTTTGAGTCAGGCACAGTCCTTTCTTTGTGGAACATTATGAGTGCAGCAGGTGCAGTCAAGCGTCCAACAGGGCAGACCTTCTTCTTCTGATGTTTCAAGTAAACTTGAAAGTCATCTAAGTCTTGAAGCTCTTCATATTCATACTCCATTGTGCGCTAGCAAGAAGGGGGACACCCCAACTAATAGGGCTAATGTTACTTCCCTCTGTTATGACCACTTCCTGCAAAGTGTGGTATAGTTTTGTTGTCCCAGAATGCACAGTTGTCTCAAAAATCAAAATGGAAAAAATCTCTCCTTGGTGTGTGTGTCTGTGTAACCCAACCCAAAGGTGTGGCTACCATCTGATTACACACCCATTCCAGACCCTCTCTTAAGCTAATTAGAGGTGCTCTCATCTCGTTGGGGATCAAGGAAGTGTGGGATGGCCTGGGTCCTGTGACATCTGTTCTCCTGCCTTTGAAGCCCAGCTTATCTCTCCAGCTCCCTTCCTCTCTCTGGATTCTCCAGGAAGCAAATCTCCTCCCACCAAATGGCTGTGCTGTTTCAGCCCCAGTCCTCTTTACACCTACTGAGCGGCAGCTTGGCTCCGGCTATCAAAGGCTGGCCAATCAGAAGAGGCTGCTACAGGGCTGTTTTAGGCAACTCCAGGATAGTAAGTATTAAAACAACTTTTCTGTAATATTTACATACATCCATCTTTAGCAAGTTGTTGGTCTTAATGTGACCATTAACTTGATACTTTGAATGATATTGTTAGCTAGCACCAATAAAAATGTAGACTTTATTAAGTTTAATAAAGCCTTCCCATGTTAGCCTGTGGGGCTAGGAGCACTACACTAGGGAAAATTACTTTGGCTGTTTTACCTTACTAGGGCATATTAAACAGAATTTATATTTTCCTTCCTTTTATAACAATGCGCCCTACCCATGCACCGAATGCAAACTTTAGGGGTGATCTATAAGCTATAAAAAGGTAGCTTTGGGTTTTGGAAGTACTTTTAATTCCAAATTTGAATTTAGACATCATTTTGTCTTAAAACCTGCCTGCAAGGCAGGTATGGCTTAAAATAACACCAGACACCACAGCAGTGCACCCCAAGTGCATTAAGTCTACTGGGGTCTCTAAACCTACATGCCGTACCATATATTAGGGACTTACAGGTAGGATGGATTTGCCAAATAGAATTATACCAATTACTGTATACCTTTAGAGGACAGAGCACTGGGCCTGGTTAGCAGAGAACAAGGCACTTCTAGAGTATGTAACCACCAGCATAAGTCAGAAAATGAGTAGTGATCAGGGCAAAAAAGATGACTTTCCTACATGCCACCCCCCCAGATGAAAGGTGATGGGCAACTAACCTACACCATGGTAGTCCTCGTCATCTAATTGGAAAAACCTGGAAAGTCCATCTACATTGGCATGCACAGTCCCAGGTCTGTGTTCAATGCTGAAGTCCATCCCCTGTAAGGAAATGGACAACTTACACAATGTTGCCCCCCTCATCTGCATGAGATATCTGAAAAGTCTGTGGTCAGCATGAACACAGACATGAGTACCAAACAGTTATGGTCTCTGCTTCTTCAGGGAACAGACCACAGCAAAGGCTTCCCTCTCAATGGCACCCTTTTTTTGATCTCTGGGGAATAGTCTTATGCTAATAAAGGCAACTGGTTGAACTTGGCCCTCTTCATTTACTTGTGCCAGTACTGCCCCAATCCCTTGCTCTGAAGCATCTGTCTGGACAATAAACTCCTTATTGTAGTCAGGGGCAGTAGTACTGGTGCTGAACTCATAGCATCCTTCAGAGTGTCAAAGGCCTTTTGACACTCTGGGGTTCAAATGACCTTTTTGGGCTGCCACTTTGAGCTAGGATCTGTCAGGGAAGCCACAATGGTCCCATTGTTCCTCACAGACTTTCTGTAGTAACCAGTCTGGCCAATAAAGGACTTGACATGTGTCTGGATTTTAGGAGCTGTCCAATCCAGGATGTTCTGGATCTTGGGCTGGAGAGTTTGTACATGGACCCAACCTATAAGGTGGCCCAAGTACACCCCAGAACATTGCCCTATCCGGCATTTGCTTGCCTTGATAACCTGGCCTGCCTGCTGCAGGGCCTGTATCACTTTCCTCAGGTGGACCAGGTGCCCCTCCCAGGTGGAACTGAATACAGTTATATCATCAAGGTAAGCTGCACTGAGAGTTTCTAACCCAGACAGCACTCTGTTCACCAACCATTGGAAAGTTGCAGGAGTATTTGACAAGCCAAAGGGTATCACCTTGAACTGAAAGTGGCCATCTGGGGTGGAAAATGCTGATCTCCCATGTGCTTCTGGGCTTAGGGCAATCTGTCAATAACTTGAGGTCAAATCAAATGTACTCCGGTAATTTTCAGCCCGCAACCTGTCAATGAACTCATCAGCTCTAGGTTTCGGGAGAGCATCAGTCTTGGTGACTGCATTCCAATCTCTATAGTCCACACAAAACCTCAATTCTTTCTTTCCCCCTTGGGGATAAAGCTTGGGCACCAGTACCGCTGGACTGGCTCATGGACTGTCAGAGGGCTCAATTACCCCCAACTCTATCATCTTGGCAACCTCAGCCCTAATGCTGGCTTTGACCTGGTCAGACAACCTGTACAATTTGTTTTTGACAGGAAGGCTGTGAGAAGTGTCCATCTCATGGATGCAAACAAATGGTGAGTCTAGGGGTCAGGGAAAACAGCACAGCAGACTGATCCAACACTTGTCTGTATTCCTTCTGTTGCTGGTCTGTCAATTTAGGTGAGAGTACTGCTCCATCCACTGACCCATCGTGTGCATTGGTGGAGAGGAGGTCATCAGCATCGGCATGGACATGTCTGCCCTGTGTTGGTAGGGTTTCAATCTGTTGACATGGAGTACCCTATGGGGACTTCTGGGGATGTCAAGTTCTACCAAGTAGGTGACCTCACCCTTTTTCTCCAGAATGGGGTAGGGCCCAGTCCACATGCCCTGGAGGCGACAGGCTCTAACACCCACACCAACTGTCTTGGATGGTACTCAATCACAGTAGCCTTCTGGTCGTACCAGAGCTTAATAAGCTCCTGGCTGGCCTCCAAGTTGCTGCTAGCTCTATTCATGTACTCTGCCATGCTGGACTGCACATTTAGCACATAATCCATCACATGTTGTTTGGGCTCTTTATGAGGCTTCTCCCAAGCTTCCCTAACCAAACTAAATGGCCCTCTTACAGGATGGCCAAACAGTTACACAAAGGGGCTAAATCCAACCCTTTTCTGTGACACCTCTGTAAGCAAACAGCAGGCATGGAAGGAGGACATTGAATCTACTCCTAAGCTTGTCGGATAAGCCTGTGATCATGCCCTTCAGGTTCCTATTAAATCTTTACACCAGACCATTGGTCTGGGGATGATATGGTGTGGTGAACTTGTAGGTAACACCGCATGCACCCAACATCGCTTTCAGGTAAGTGGACATAAAATGAGTCCCCCTATCTGAGATCATCTCCTTTGGAAAGCCCACTCTGGAGATGATGCCAAATAGGGCTCTGGCCAGTATGGGAGCAGTGAGAGTCTTGCTTCTGGGTATCTGGTGGCATGGTCCACTACCACCAAGATATATCTGTTTCCAGAGGCAGTTTGTGGGTCTAGAGGACCAATAATGTCAATCAATACCACCTCAAATGGAGGCCCAACCACTGGCAGTGGTATCAAGCGAGCCTTTCCGGTTGCCCCCTGCCTTGCCACTGTCTTGACAAGTGACATAGGAGCTATAAAACTCCTTTACCTTGTCAGACATAAGGAGCTAATAGAAATGGTTGACCGGCCGGTTCCAGGTCATGGTATGTCCCAAATGTCCAGCTAAGGGGATGTGATGAGCCAATGTGAGGAGGAACTCTCTATATTTCTTATGGTACCACTACTCTCCTGTTTGCCCCTGGTTTGGGCTCCGTGGCCTTAGTGTAGAAGACTCCATCATCCCAATAGACTCTGTGAAAAACACTGACATCACCTTCTCTTCCCTGGAGGCAGTCTGCGTCACGCCCTCAAGAGTGGGACAATCCCTTTGTCCCTGGCACAGCTCCTCTCTGGAGGGTCAAGCAGCTCCCTGCAACTCTACCAAGTTGGACAGATCTTGCAGGGGTGGAATCTCCCCTTCTGCTACCAGATCCTTCGCCACTGGTTGGATTATCTCTGGACCTCTTAGCTACTTGGGCTGGCTCACTAGACCCTTTGCCCTTTCTCTTTTTTTTTATGTCTTGGCCCATTGTTCCAGTATCCAAGTGTCTAGTACTCCCCTGATATGCAACCTGTGCTCTTGTCACAGCACAAACCCACTCAGGGAGGTCCAGCATCTGAGCATGGACCTGCTTTTCCACCACTGACCACTCAAAAGCTTCAAGATCATTTCCTAGTAGACACTCTACTAGGAGAGCAGGAAACACAACTACCTTCTTAGGGCCAGTCACACCTCCCAAATCCCAAGCTCACTATTGCCATGGGATGGAGCTTGGCTCTGTTGTCTGCATAGGTAACCTGGTGAAATACACCAGGTAGGATCTGCTCTGGGGAAACCATTTTGTCCATGGTCACACTGTCTCCTGGATCTCTCAGAGCCTCAACCTCATTCTTGTTGATCTTAGGCATTTGCTTGTACTTCTCCATGCTTGGACGTAAGGCTGCAAGGGTTGCAGCTTCCACCCCACCCCATGAATTTCCACTCCACATCTACACTAGCAATCCTTTTAGACTGCCCAACCATGGGGGACTTCTTTGTGCAGACTGCATCTCCCCTTTTGTGTTCTGACTTCATGAAATCAAAACACTACCCCGCTTTTGTAGGGCCAAACGTTTGTCCCTTATACCTCTTCTTCTTGTATGTAGTAGTAGGTAAATTCATTTTTAGTTAATAAAAACCATAAACATTGATTAAAACAAACAAAACAGATAATTTAAATGGATAAAATCTTGAAATAAAATTCTCAATCATGTAAAACACTCCTTCTCGCTTAGACGGCAGTCATTGATACAGGGATTGCTAAGCCAACAAATGAGCAAGTCTAGCAAACAAGTGCAACAGTGCCTACACTGTCCAAAACTGGGAAGGCCAAAGCAATGTGCAAATTTGCAGAGAAAGTGCTAATACTTAACCAGAGTAACATTTGGACATTGGTCTTTGATGCAGAATTGCTAGGCCTACAATAACCAAATCTTATCTAAAGTGCAAAGTGCCAAACATTGATATCTAAAACCAGAAAGGCCTAAGCAGTGTGCAAATATGCAGAAAAAGTGGTGATATTTAACCCAGTTAACATTTGCACAGAGGTCTTTGATACAGAGATGCTAGGGCTACAATAAGCAAATCTAACATGAAAATGGGGCGCTAGAGGGCGCACTAGCAAGATGGCCGCACTTGCATGAGGCTCCTTGCAGCCCAGGAACATAATCCTTCACAATTCTGCCCAAACTCTGCCTAAGTCGACCAACAACGACGGGACCGAGACACACGCTGTGCGTGGATGTCCCCTGGCTAACTAGATCACAGCAACGCCCGCACAGCGGCCGTGAGGTGTTTGTAGGCTGACTGGGGCTCGCACTGTGAAATGGCGGCCACCTGGTCCGAGACGCGGAACCGCGGCTAAACACGACAGAGAAAAGGACCCTGGTCGGTGATCGTCCTCTGCGACCGTGGGACTCGCGCTGTGAAGGGAACAGCTGTACCTGCCCCCCAGATGCCAGGACCCCTGCTGCCTGGGACGCCTAGAGGTAGCGGCGCAGGTGCCGACAGCGAGATCGAACGAAGTGGCGACTCCTGGCCCCCTCCAGACGCAGTGAGTATTAGCTACTGCAATCCCCTAGAACTGGAGGGAGGCCCTGCGGGAGCTCGGTCCGGCGGCCCCGGGCGGAGGAGCAGGCATGCCTACCCGCGAGTGCCGGGCGCGGGCCGTGGTACATGGAGTGAGGAGCCAGACTCGGCGCGCTGCACCCCCGATCACTGCTTTGCCCCCATCGGCAGCCAGAGTCAATTGTAAGGAGGCCTGGCTGGCCCTTCACTATCAGAAACCGAACAAAGCCATTACTCGGGCCCCAGGCTACAGCACGACTGGCCGCCCGTCATTGCCCTCCGTTGCCGCTTCAGAGCCTCGCGGTGAGCGGTCCCAGGAGAGCCTGAATTGGAGCGGGGCACCCCAGATCATTGCTTTGACCCCCATTGGCAGCCGGAGACAATTGAAAGGAGTCCGGGCCGGCCCTCTGTTATCTGGAACCCCATCAGGCCTTTCCTTGGGCCCCAGGCTACAACGCGACAGGCTGCTCGTCATTAACATCCGCTACCGCATCTGTGCCTCGCGGTGAGCGGTCCCAGGGGAGCCTAAATCGGTGCGCTGCACCCCAGATCATTGCTTTGACCCCCGTTGGTGGCCGGAGTCGATAGTAAGGAATCCGGGCGGGCCCTCTGTTATCGGGAACCACATCAAGCCTTTACTTGGGCCCCAGGCTACAACACGGCTGGCCGCTGGCTGTTGACCTCCGCTACTGCATATGAGCCTCGCTGTGAGCGGTCACAGGAGAGACTGTTGAACAAGGCCCAGCCGCCATTCCGGCTACAGAGGAGAGGCACTCCTGCCCCCTGCTTGCCCCCAGCCGCCGACCTAGAGGGTGGACCTCTGAGGCCCAAGGTCATCACATTACAGTGAGAGGGAAGGGAAAACAAATTGCACAGAGACACTGGCTCGCTGCCTTGGGAGCGGATTGCCCACGGCTGCCCCCAGAATGGGCCTCTAGCTGTCTGAGACTGAAGTGTGTTATCCCAGCTGGAGACTCAGGGATCTGCGAGGCGCGGGGCCCACTCACCGGCACAGCCGCCCCGGAGCGCACGCAGCGTGCGAGAACAGACACTATGGGCAAAATGGATGGCAAACAAGCCAAGTTGCCATTTGAAGCACATAAGTCCACCAGAGCTACAACCGAGCCTGCGGATGCCATGGCAGAAGGACCTAGCGCGGCTGCCCAGACCTCCGCCGACGACCTCAAAGAGCTACTCCTTACCATGAAGCATAGTCTTACCTCGATCGAGACCAAAATGGATGCCATGCACGCTCGTATCGATAGCATCACTCATAGAATAGACCAACACGAGGAACGCATTACCGAGACGGAGCAGAGGATCTCTACCTTGGAAAACACCTCCGCAAGCAGGAATGAACAGTTACTCCGGATGGAACGTCTCCTGAAAGTTATTGCGGCCAAAAACAAAGACTTAGAATATAGATCGCGCCGCAATAACATTTGCATCCTAGGAGTGCCGTAATCCACCAACACAGGTAGAATGGAGGAGTATGTGGAGCGTCTGCTGATGACGATTTTTGAGAGAAGCGCCTTCTCCACAATGTTCGTTATAGATAGAGAGCATCGCTTGTTGGCTGCCCGCCCCCTGCCAGGAGCTCCTGCTAGACCGATCATCGCCCGTATCCTCAATTACCGGGACCGGGACACTGCCTTGAGACTCGCCAGAGAGCGCAAACCACTGTCCTTTGAAGGTTCCGAACTGGCTATTTACCCGGACTTCACTATGGCAGTCCAAGATGTCCGGAAAAAGTTCCTACCTGTAAAAAAGAAACTGCAACAGGCTAACATCCCCTACGCCATGTTATTTCCTGCGAAGCTGCGAATCACCCACCAGGGCAAACAGCACTTTTTTACCAACCCTCAACATGTGGCGGATTTCTTAAAGGCTTCCCTCCGGAGGTCTCCTCGGCAGGACCCCGATCTGAGCCCCTCTCATTCAAATGCAGCCCTCTCTGACATAGAATAACTCTGCCTCTGGTGAGCTACAGTGGCGCCTAACATGCCCGTTCTACTCCAACATTCTTTGGATGGGTGGAGCGGTTCCTCGGAGCAATGGGCCGAATCGGGCCGATCCAGACGCCCAAAATGGTATTCCAGGGCCCATATGGAACAGAGCTCCCCATTAACAAAGAACTTGGTCCACACGGATTGTTCCCTATTAGCCGCTAGTCTGTCTTGATGGGTGGGAGAATGGACACGAATCAGACCCTGGGCACCCTCGTACTCAGCAAGGGAGGACTGATGTACCCTCGAGTGATTCCCCAACAGGTCAACCCTGTTATGCTTGTTGTTTCTTGGAATATTATTTTCATGTTATTATTATTGAATTTGTGTGTGGGAAGGGGGGAGGGACCGTAGGCCTCGGCAGGATTGGGCTGCCGCTGTGGGAGGGTGCAGGACTGAACTGCTGCTTAGGGGGAGGGGATGTTGGAGACAGTATCGAACACACTATACGCAAGCCTTACTACCGTACACTGCATTGCATACACAGCACAAAGCACACGCTCAGCCCTATATGCTTCTCGCATGCTAAATGGCGGGCCCGAACCCACTAAGCTATAATTTTGTCACCTGGAATGTGAGAGGCCTGGAAAACCCTATGAAACGTCTGCATGTACTAGCCTACTTAGACCGACACAACATACACCTCGCGATGCTCCAAGAAACTCACATGGGCCCCACATCCCCGAATACGTTTGCATCCCGTTCGGCCTCATATAGATGCTGCTCCTCTTACTCCACTTATGCCCGTGGAACTGGGATTCTCATCAAGACAAATGTCCCATTTGTACCGAAAGGACAACTGGCTGACCCCCAGGGGCGCTATTGTATTGCATTGGATTGACTGTCCTGCCACTCCATCACTCTAGCCTGTTGTTATGGCCATAACACCGACGACCCTACATTCTTCAATATCCTCTGGGGGAAAATTCTGAACATAGGATCCACACACGTGGAGTGGGGGGGTGACTTCAACTTAACCCTACACCCGACACTAGACCGCCAGCACCCGCAACCTTATCACTATACAGGGGCCCAGAGACAAATGGTGGAGATCCTAGCTGCACATGATCTGATAGAGGCACGGAGAAGCCTATACCCTGTAGATAGAGAGGGCACATACCACTCTTCCACACACTCCACATGGTCGAGGATAGATGGGTGGCTGCTATCCAGGGGACTCCAACCGTGGCTCCAGACTGCTCAACACCTGCCGCGCACATATTCAGCTCACTCGCCGGTCTTGCTCACCTTGTCCCGTCCCTATCAAAACTGGAGACTGCCGGTGAATGCCCTTCTCTATATACCATTTCAAACAGAACTGGGCCAGGAGATTGAGGACTTTTTTCCGCATAATATTGACTCAGTCCCCCAGTTTTTCACTGTCTGGGAGGCATTCAAGGTGACTGTGAGAGGCATCTGCATTGCTAAAGGGGGGGTATCTTGAGAGACATTCGCTCTACGCTCAGAGGCCTTGAAGGTGAGCTTCACCAAATTGAAACTCGAATACGCACAGACCCAAGTTCTCTTTTGAAGGCCCAGTTCAGGGACAAACTGTCGGAATATCAGGACACTGCAGAGTGAGAATGCAAATTCCGAGGAAAATACTTTCGCGCCCAACAGTATGGGGAAGGAGAGCGGCCTGGCAAGGCACTGGCGGAGCTCACCCGCAAACCTAGGTTTTCCAATACAGTACTGGAAATTACCGATCATGAAGGTTGTGTGCACAGAGATGCCCCAGATATCGTAGACACCTTCTATGCGTTCTACACCAAATTATATAACACGCACCGGACGCAACCGTTAGACTGTAGGTCCTACTTTGAGGACATAGCGCTGGGCTGGCTTGGAAACAGCCAGAGAGAATTCCTCCTAGCTGATTTTGAAGACGAGGAGATACGCTCTGCAATTATACAGTTGCAGGCTGGCCACGCGCCCGGTCCGGACGGCTTACCGGCAGAGTTTTATAAGACCTACTGTGACACACTCCTCCCTATCCTGAAACAAGTCTATGAAGAGGCGCGTGAGAAGGGGGTGCTCCCTCTCACAATGAGGGAGGCTCTCATCATTTCACTCCTCAAGCCTGGCAAACCGGGTGACAGGTGTGACTCTTATAGGCCGTTCTCGCTCATTAATTTGGACGCCAAAATCTTGGCCAAATTGATTGCTAATCGAATCAGTCCTCTGATGACAGCCATGGTGTTGCCGGATCAATCGGGATTTAACTTCACACAACCTTCGTACCCTCTTCGCTCTCCTGCAGGACATTGAGCCGGATCAGGCTGCGGTGGCGGTCTTCCTTGACTCCACCAAAGCCTTCGACTCTCTCGAGTGGGATTACCTGGCCAGTGTGCTGGTGAGGATGGGGTTCCCCCCCCTTTCTTGCATGGATCCAGTTATTATACACACAGCCCCAGGCAAAGCTATTGATTAACGGTCTTTGCTCCCCCAGGTTTTCCATTACGAGAGGGACGAGACAGGGATGCCCCCTTTCCCCACTCTTATTTGCCCTGGCTATGGAGCCGCTCGCGGCTAAGCTCTGGCAACACCACCGCGACCACGCTCTTATCTATCCTGAACGGCAAATTCTCATCTCCTTGTATGCCGATGACCTCACATTGAATCTACGCGACCCTGAGGAAAGCTTGAATCCCATATTGCGGGAGTTCTTGAATTTCGGGCAGTATTCAGGGATCAATATTAATTGGGACAAGTCACTAATCTTCCCCCTCACAGACGCAGTGAAGAGGTACACCCCAGACTTCCCCCTGGCTTGGTGCGACGATGAAGTTAAATACCTCGGCATAACCGTAACCTGAGATAGGGACACTCTCATGAGAGACAATTATGGCCGAGCGCTAGACACACTCACAGACTCCATCACAAGATGGATTTCTATGCCTCTCTCTCTAGCGGGCCGGGTAGCCCTGATTAAAATGGTCATCCTCCCAAAATTATTGTACCTTTTCACCTGCATTCCATATGCGCCTAGCAGATCCTTCTTCAAAGCCCTTAAATCGCAACTCATTCGCTTGACCTGGGGAGGCAAGCAACCCAGGCTGAAATGGAAGGTACTAACTCTACCCTTTGATAAAGGAGGCTTTGAGGTTCCGGATATGGAACTGTATTTTTGGAGCACTCAGGCCCACTTCGCGGTCTACTGGATGCACCCACCACAGTATTTGCCACACCTTGCGGTGGAACTCTGGCCTATAGTTCCGACCCCTTACTCGGCTTACATCAGTGCACCCACTGATCCTAAGTGTGATGACCCAACCACAGTTGAATGCACGAACAGAGGATGGAGGGCTATTGCCAACCGCATGCAAATTGACATACTGTACTCCCCATTGTTACCACTAGCAGGTAGATTAGACATCCCAGTCACTAGGGAAGTGAGATGTTAGCAGATGCTTCGAAAATACGAAATTCTGACCAGGGGAGCTTTATATGACGATGGGACATTTCGCTCACGCGACCATTTCTTTGGAGGCTGTCAACCCTCCGCCATGGAATTATTTATGTACGTGAGGCTCCAACTCGACGTAAAGTCCGCCACTCCTGACTTTCCCGCCGAGCCCCCCATATTCGCTCCACTACATGCTCTATTGCAGCAAACCTCCCAAACGCATGTAGTTTCGCTGCTATACCACACCACACAAAATAATTGCCTACAGCACGCCCCTGATGCTCGGACTAGGTGGGAAGACGAATTAGGCACTCCAATCACTGACGCGCAATGGACGTATTGTTGCCAACAAACTGGGAGGATCTCGCCAGTAGTAGACTGAGAATAATACACTTAAAATTTCTCCACCGCCTATATTACACTCTGGCACGACTATGTCGTTTCGGGCTCTGGGAGACTGACACTTGTGATAGATGCGGGAGGGAAAGGGCAGATTTCTTGCACTTGGTGTGGGAATGCGCCCCTGTCTTTGCATATTGGGAGGAAGTGACTGATACTCTTAGCCAGATGACAGGACTGCACATACCTAACAATCCGCTCACCATACTGCTAGGCCACACCAGGGATATTGAGGCATCCTCACGTAAATATATTTCACTCGGATTACTCCTTGCTAAACGGAGGGTGGCCTGTAGGTGGGGGAGAGGCAGAGCACCCAAGTTAAAGGCGTGGATGGGGGACCTCCTTTATTGCCAGGAGCAGCTGACGGTCTATGCGGAACTGATGCCACCTACGTCCCGCCCAGAGACATTTGGGAACTGCTACGTCTATACTTACAGGGGCGTTCGGCCACGGGCGATGGAACAGATGATACAACTGGTGACCCTGACACGTTAGTGCAGGATGGTTGAGGAATGCAGGCCTGATTGTGAGGCGTCTGGGAGGAAAGTAGGGCCTACGAACTGTACCCTTTGTGAGCGTCTGAACTTTCCACTAAGAGTTTCGCTACAATAAGTTATGTACGAGCTTAACATATTTCTGTGTCTGGCATATCTCCTCGCATATTGATAAGCTGTGGTCACACAATGTGTAAGGCATATTTCTGCTTGTGATTGTACTGTCCTTCTTTGTTTATTGTTGAAAACTCAATAAATAAAAAAATTAAAAAATCTAACATGAAAATGAAAATGTGCCAAGCATTGAAAACTAAAATTGGAAAGGCTTAAGCAAAATGCAAATTCACAGAGAAAGTACTGGTATTTAGCCAGGCGTAACAGTCAACCTGACGGGAGAGGAAACAGCAAAAGTATTATTCCCTAGCTGCCCACCATGATCATAAATACCTACAAAGGTTCTTTTTAAGTGCATTCTTCTTTCCCCTTCTGTATCCGTGTATCTGCTTTGGCAAGGGTCTGAAAAATATGCAGGAACTGTACTAGTCTAATGTTCCGCATTGTGATCCTTGGATGTAGTGACTCTATCTGTGCTGACCTATAAGACCTGATCCCTAGGTTGTTAAATTATTTTCTCAGCAAACTTCTTCACTGTATGGCCAGGGCAGGGCAGGTATATATAACGTGCTGCAAAGTTTCATCTGCCCGATAATATAGATGGCATCTCTTGTCTTCTCTATGACCACCTTCCCTCCACTTTGGGAGGAAATCTAATGTTGGAATATCACTGAGTCTTAGTGCCAGTAAACTCTGCTTTATTTTCCGGTAGTAGGTGGCTTCCAGGAGGGGTGACTCACTTGGGGCAGCATAAGATTTCAATAATAGCCACCCATGTGACCGCTTCAACACCTTTCATTTATCATTCATCCAGCTTTGCAGTTTAATAGATTTATTTACTGCTATTTTAAAAGCCCATTCAGGTATACTGGTATTCCATAGGTCACCCAGCTCGAGCATCTCAATGCTGTTTTCAAGATACTTTTTTTGTTTGCTGTTTCCCCGTTACAGATTAATTTCGGACCAGACTAGATTGGCCAGTGTGCCCTCGGTGGCTGACCACAGTTTGTGGCAGCACTTAATGTAGGCCGCGGGTCTGGCAAGTGACTGTTTTGTCAATGAGAACTCCAGCCTGACTTGGGCGGGCAATGCCAATTTGGGTAGCAGGAAAATTTGTTTATAAGCTCTTATCGTGATTTTATCAAGGAGGCTGGCCTCAGTGCCTATCATTATTTCTGATCCATACGCAAGAGTTGGTAGCAATTTGGCTTTCATTACTGTTACCAGGGGCTTCAAGTTATGACCTCAAATGGATTTTGCTAATGTTGTGAAGGCATGATTGAGTGCTTGCGCTTTTCCCTTAATCACCTCTCTTTGAGATGCAAACGTAGCTCTTGCATCTATTTTGACTCCTAAGTAGACATAGGCCATTGCTTCATCAATTATGTTTCTGCTAAGGTGCCATTTACACTTATTTAGAATACGGCGATTGAATGAGATCACTTTTGCTTTTTTATGGTTCGTTTCCAGCATGTTATCCTCTTACAAGTGGATTGGTTCTGGATATCCCCTCCTTGGGCTAGTGTTTGGGGAGCTTTGAGGACTCTTTCTGGTTTTTATCATGGTTATCCAGGGCTTTCCACTGGGAGGGGACCTGTCATCCTTTGTTCTGATTACCTCTCTGGTTCTTCTTGGTCACCCTGGTGCAAACCCACTCATCTGCTGTCCCACCCAGTTCCACAGGACTAGGCAGCTTAGAGTCAACTAGATACTGGTGTAACTTCTCTGAGGGACAGTTGGCCAATATGTGCTCCTTCATGAACAAATTGTACAGCTCTCATAGGTACTAACGTTGTTACCCTGTATCTGACCCTCTAGTGCCATGACAGATAGGTCTGCAAGGTCAATCCAGGATTGGGTACTGACTTTCTGGGTGTTCCTAAACTTTATCCTGTACTGCTCAGGGGCGAGACCAAACCTGATCAAGCTCTGCTTCATGTGGGGATATGATTCATCCCCCGCTCCCTCTAAGGTCAAGAGACTATATCTCCCCACTACTGGAATTAGTTCAGACAGGAGTGAGCTCTAGTATTGAGAACTCACCCTCTTCATCTTGAGGGTCCTCTCAAAAGCTGTCAGCCATTTGTCAATGTCATCGCCTTCCTCGTACTTAGGAACAATCCCCTCCGGTAGTCTTGGGTCAAACCCACCACCCCTAGACATTTCTGTCTCCTCTTCGCTACCACCATCTTCCACTCTACCACCCCTGGTGGTCTTCCTGTCCTCACTGGCCTACTTCTTCTTGGCCAGGGCCAACTTTTCTGTTTCTAGGGCTATATAAGCCAGCTGTTCCTCAAGCTTTTTTTCCCTAAGGGACAGACCTGGCTCACTTCTGGTGGCTCCTCTTCACCCACTAGCTTCAGACAAGGCCCTGGTCACTGTGTGTGTGGAGAGGTGTTCAATTTCCTCATCACTGAGGTCTAGGAGTTATTCCTCTCCCTGTCCTTCTATCTCTGGAGCCTCCTTTGTGTTAGAGTGTTGATCCTCTAGCTGGGCCTCTGCCTAGGACATAAGGGCTTTATCAGCTCTGTCTTCCTGGAATTGGAGGATGCCACTTGGAGAGTAGGTAGGCAAGCTAAATCAAGCTACCTTGGATTTAAGAACAAAAACTTTGCAAAAATTGAGTTCACAGTAATTCAGAAAAAAATGAAATTAATCAATTAATATTAGTCCAAATTAAACATAAAAACAATTTTTGCACTAGGTCAATTTAGAGGATTTTTATTTGTCCAACTTAAATACTGAATGGTGCTATTAAACACAAGTTATGACTCCTACCACCGCACACCAAATATAGGAACGTGGAGTATTAGTATGTGGGGGCATCCACCTTCAGCCAGTATTAGTACCACAATCACTAATAGGTCAGTCAAGTCTCAATAAATTAATCCTGGCTCAACCCTTGGTAGCTTGGTAAATGAGCAGTCATACTTAACTTAGAAGACAGGTATGCTTTCAGCAAATAAGTAAAAGACACAGCACAATAAAATTAGTAAAAATGGAGAATATTTTTATCTTCTGAACAACACCCCAAAATGACAAACATCTAATGTAGGGAACCGGAGATATGAATTTTTAAAGATTTAATCAGAAATTGTGCATTCTACCACCAAATAGCATAAAGCACTACTCATGATTTTCTGGTCGTGCTGGACCGGACAAAGTCAAAGTTTTAGGCCGACCACGATGGAGTGTGGGTTGGATAGGATGAGGGCAAGGTCCCAGTCAAAAGTTTACCTTTACCTTTAAACTTAGGGCCTGATTCAGAACTTGGCAGATGGGTTACTCCAGCACAACGGTGATAGATATCCCGCCTGCTGAAATATAAATCCAATTATATCATATGGGATTTATATTTCGGCAGACGGAATATCCGTCACTGTTGTGCTGGAGTAACCCATCCGCCAAGATCTAAATCAGTCCCTAAGTCTTTCTCTTGGAGCTTTTCTGTCATCGGAGGGTCTGAGCTTCTCGTATACAAATTTTGATTATTCAATGGTGGCCTGTGTGAGTCTCTGAAGGACTTTGTCCTCGACGTCAAAGGCGAGGAGCTCCAGAGTTCTTTAGCAGAGCAAAGCAGCGCATTCAGGCCTATTCTCAAGTCAATTACAGCTCCTTGACTCTCGACGTCAAGCTGGTCTCCTTCTGGAGCTTTTCAGCAAACCTTTACAAAAAGTTTCCAAACTTTAAAATATTGAAGTTTCTTGCTTTCTTTTGGGGAAATTAGTGTCCACTATCTCAGTCCAAGGGTTCAGAAACTCTGAATTGCCTCTTGGGGGCTAGGACTCATTTTCCCACAGTGCACATGTGCAGTCCAGAACAGCTCCAGTTGCAACTGATCAGCTGGGGTGATCCTCTCTTTGGCTGTGCAGGTCACTTCTTCCAGCTCTGTTGTACCTATTGCTGATGAGGGAGTCCACTCTTTTTTCTTTGAGTCAGACATAGTACTTTCTTTGTGGAGCCTCATGAGTGCAGCAGGTGCAGTCTTTTTGCATGCTAGCCTTCTGTGGTACAGTCCATGGGTCCAGCAGGGCAGTCCTTCTTCTGATGTTAAAGGCAGTGTTCTGAGGAGCTCCTGCAGGTGGCCAAACAGAAGAGACTGCTACAGGGCTGTTTTAGGCAACTTCAGGATAGTAAGTTCTAAAACGACTTTCCTGTAATATTTATATTACATCCAACTTTGGCAAGATGTTGGATTTAATGTGACCATTATTTTAATACTTTGAATGTTATTACTAGCTAGCTCCAATCAAAAGTTAGATTTTATTAAGTTTAATACAGCCTTCCCATGTTTGCCTAGAGCTCATGAGAGGAGCAGGTGCAGTATTTCTGTGTGCTAGCCTTCTGTGGTGCAGTCCAAGAGTCCAGCAGGACAGTCCTTCTTCTGATGTTAAAGGAAGGGTTCTGAGGAGCTTCTGCAGCTCTCCCATATTTATCCTTCAATCTGGGTGGGCAAGAGGGTGGGTCACCATAACTAATAGGGATAAAGTTACCTCCCTCTGCTATGAACACTTCCTGCAAAGTGAGGCATAATTTTGACCCAGAATGTAATATTTGCGCAAATATCAAAATGGAGAAAATCTCTCCTTGGTATGTGTGACTGTGTAACCTAACCCAAAGGTGTGGATACCATCTGATTGCACTCCCCTCCCAATTCCTCTCCTTATCTAATTAGAGGGCTCCCATCTGGCTGGGGATCAAGGAAGTGGGGGCTGGACTGGGTCCTGTGACATCTGTTCTCCTGCCTTTGAAGTGAAGCTTATATCGCCAGCCCCCTTCCTCTCTCTAGATGCTCCAGGAAGCAAATCTCCTCCTCCAAATGGCTGTATTGTTTCAGCCCCAGGCCTCTTCACACCTACTCAGGGAGCAGCTTGGCTCAGGCTATCAAACGCTGGCCAAACAGAAGATGCTGCTACAGGGCTGTTTTAGGCAACTTCAGGATAGTAACTTCTAAAACGACTTTCCTGTAATATTTACATTACATCCAACTTTGGCAAGTTATTGGATTCAATTTGACCATCATTTTAATACTTTGAATGTTATTACTAGCTAGCTCCAATCAAAAGTTAGATTTTATTAAGATTAATACAGCCTTCCCATTTTGGCCTATGGGGCTAGCAGCACTACAATAGGGAAAAATGACATTGGATGTTTTCTCCTTACCAGGACATATAAAACATCATTTATATTGTCTCTGCTTTTCATAACAATGCACCCTACCCTTTGGGCACCTAGGACGGACCTTAGGGGTGACTTATAAGTTGTAAAAAGGTGGTTTGGGGGTTTGGATGTACTTTTAATTCCAAAGTCGAATTTGGACATAGTTTTATTTTTAAACCAGCCTGCAAGGCAGGCCTGGCTTTAAAATGACACCAGATACCACAGCAGTGCACCCCTAACTGCATTAAGTCAACTGAGGTCTCTAAACCAACAAACCTTAGAGGTAGGTTGTCTTTGCCAATTAAATTATCCCAATTACCATATACCTTTAGAGGACAGAGCACTGGCCCTGGGCCTGGTTAGCAGAGCCCACGGAACTTTCAGAATCAGTGACCACCAGCATCAGTCAATAAACAGGGCTGATCAGGGCAAAAAGGATTACTTTCCTACAAGTATTAAGAGGGAGATCTTTTTTCAAAGGAGTAGGTTACGATTGTTTGCAGTCGTGCTGTACAAAACTGTCCTATCAGGCTTTGAATGTGATGTACGATTGAGTTCCCATGCTGTCAAAACAGGGGGTCATTCAGATGTAATCTAGTTTCAGCAAATACAATCTTAGCTTATAGTAGGTTAGCTGGCTTGAGTAACAAGACAACCTTCAGAAAAAATACGAAAGTTTAATAAGATATAAAGATCTTACAATGTCCACACCACATTTTAAATAACTATCATTATTTTTAGCAGAGAAATGTAGCAACTATGAAGAAACATTAAAAAGAGTTAATGTGGAAAATATAGACCTTGCAGGATTAAGTATCAATTATTTATTTTGGTTAAATGGGTTGAATACAAACATAAAATACTTATATAGCCATGATAGATAGAATATTTTTGGATGTGAATTGACAGCTCAGAAGTTGAAGACAATGGATGGAAACAATGAGTTCAAAAGAAACGTAGTCTTATCAGAAACAGCCACTAGACAGCAGCAATATGCCATGGATATAGGCTGTTCACTTGGACACTTTAGCCCACGTGTGCTCCCAGGGGCAGACAGGGTAGTGACAAAGTTGGTAACTTTGATGGACACTTTATCTCTGCTGATATAGCAGACATTCCAAGTTGTTTCATTTTAGGGACTGTTTAGGGCAGGTCCCAGTTCAGGCTCTAGAGACTTCATCCCTCTCTAATTAAATATCTGGTATATTTTGTACTGGAATTAATCCTTCTCAGTGGCCCCAGGGTTCTTCTGTTTCATCATATTTTCTTATTTCTAACATGCATGACTTCAGAAAACTAGGTCCCACAGCAGGAGTCAGTGATCTACAAAACACACATAGAACAACTGGTTTCAACCTACTACTCATGATTCCAGCACTTCCACCTAACTGGACACCCTCCAAGTTCAGCAGCTCTCTTTAGGCTTACATCACTTGTCTAAGCATAATAGTTTTCATGAGATAGCTCCCAATCAGTTCTAGATGAATGTCCCCAGCAGACACATACCTCACTAGAAGGACACAAAGCCATGGCAGAAGGTCAAGTAGATGTATTAAAATTCATAAAGTTTCCTGTGTGGCCTCATAAAATGGACAATGATGTAAACACCACAGTGGTCAGAGTAAAAAGGCGAAACACATTTATGTGAATGGTGAATGGATGGATTTGTAAAAACAAAATAAGTTCACCCTATTTGGACCAAACAGTGGTGGGTAAATTAGTTAAGGGCACTGTCCAACACAGAATTAGTGTGACAAGGTATCATGATCCTAAGAGTTTCATTGATCCACTTGTGATATTGTAAGTCTTCACAGAAGCCATTGTGGTGGCTCATGTGAAAGCACAGAGATCCCTACCGGGCATATCTCTAAATATGACAGGCTGTAGTTCACCAGGGCAGCTGAGTATATCCCTTAGCTGCCCTGATGGAACAGATTATAACCCGACAAGGGCTAAATAAGCCCCAGGTATGGCAAAATAACATCAGAAGAAACTTTTGAATTGAAGTGAAGAAATAACAATTAACTTATCAATTATGTTTACACCTAGGTATTTGTATGTGTCTTAAATTTGTAGGTTACATTCATAAAATTACAACGTGGATGGTGTTACAGATAGCAGAAAACATCAAGTAAGAGAGCAGACCTCATGTTTAACTTACATTGTAATTACATTGTCCCATTAGCAAAACCCTAGCTGAATTGAATTCAGTTTGTCTATTCAAAGAAACTTCTTGCAGTTGAGGATTGGTCCTATGTCTCCTTGCCTTGACGTCATTCTGACCACATCAATAGCCTGATATACTAGGTCAATTTAATTATGAACTGCCTCCAAACAGTGGCTGACCTGTGGTGCATTTTGAGTTTTGCAGTGGATCCTGCTGAATTGTTGCGAAATGCATGATCATCTTGTAGGTTGTCTGCCTTACATATATCATTCAATATGGGCACCAAATGCAGTATAGTAAATCACTGCAATTAAAATGTATGTGAAAATAAAGTGGGAAACTTTTGTTCTCATGTACAAGTGTTTTTGTATTCATGGTGAAAGGAGATACAATTTTTGCCACAGCTGTAGTACTCAAGAGTTGGTAGCAGGTCCCATTAAGATGTAATGGTGTTTCCGGTCAGATATGGGGTGTAAAGCTTTCTGGTTTTTAGATATCTTGCAAGCAAGTGTCCTGTGTGTTTGACACTAGACAACTGTCTGTAAGTTTAAGCCTTTAAAATAATTTTTCTAATAAGTTGATTTTTTGGGTTAAATATTGAGAGGCAGTTCTCTCTTTGAGGCTCAGTAGGGCCTCTCCTGGACAGTAAGAAACATTCTAAAGGTCCCATTAACCTGTTATCCTCTGTCACACAACTTGTGGTGCAATACTATGGCTTATTTAAAGTAATAACTCCTTAATTCACAGTTACATCAAAACCTGCAATACAATGCAAGCTACTACTGTCACAGCATAGACCAGCATGTATGCCACTCTTACAAAAATAATTCCTAGATTCCGTGCCAGGTGGAACTGTAGCACTGAGGTGCTTGCTTCTAGGCTATATTTTTACCTCTAACAGAAACGGTTAACTTCATATGGCCTTTTTATAATATAGTAGGCAACATATTCTAACTTTGCAAGTAGAAAGCAGGTTGCCCACTAAACACTGATGGAAACTTGACTCATGT
The DNA here is from genome assembly GCA_963921515.1 of Calotriton arnoldi. Taxonomy (NCBI): domain Eukaryota; kingdom Metazoa; phylum Chordata; class Amphibia; order Caudata; family Salamandridae; genus Calotriton; species Calotriton arnoldi. The sequence continues at coordinate 533,192 of CAWUFW010008720.1, read as the reverse complement.
TGACTGTGTGTGGTGCTGTGAAAGATCCACCTCTACATCATGCACTCCCCTTCTTGGCTTTCTTAAATACAACTGAACTAGTTACTGTAAACTTACAGGGCTTGAAATGCCAGACGTTGTGCTGGCTGAGAGTCTCCCTCTTAACCGACACCTGGAGATCACTTAGACAGCTAACAGATCTCATTGAAACTGATTTGAAAATCGTCCAGCATTTTGGACCACATCACTGCAGAGGTACAGACATGGCTCCACTGTTACTCCTTTTGCTGAAACAGGACAGTTTGCATCCACAAGAGAAGCAATACTGCCATAAACTCCTTGACAGAGTGGCAGTGGCATTAAATGGAACTGTAAAGCCAGAAGCCATTAAAATCTTCCCACACAATTCACAGCTGTCAGTCAACAACAATACTTTGAGGGACTAGGGGTGCAACTAGACCCGAACTTTGGGTGGGGCAAGCTAATAGATCAACCAATTGAGGAGGGACTAACACTTCAAATAACGGGGCAGAGCTATCTTTAGAGCCAATCAGGGCCGAACTGGCCTTAGTGGGCACCGGGCGATTCCCCGGTGGGCCGCCAGTGTGGCCATTTTTGCTACTGGGGGTCGTCAATATCGGCCCCTGTAACAAAATCGGCCGAAACCGGCCCTTGCAAACAGCTCGGCCGCACCCCCCTGCCCCCCAGGGGGGCCGGTCGAGCAGTTTGCCAGGGCCAATTTTGGTTCCCAGTCCGGCCCTGGAGCCAATACAAGAAAATTGAGTGGTATATTGTGCATTTTTAACTGGTCAAACCTGATATGATTAAAACAAACATGTTTCAGTGGATTTGGCAATGTTGAAGGCTACTGACAGAGATCTTTAAAAAGGAGAATGAGTGATTTGACCAAGTAAAAAGTAGCTTCTACAGATTTCAGTTCAAAGCACTTTAGAAAGAGTTTTTGCAAAGCTATTTCAAGATGACAATACTTGTTGCCAATTCCTTCTGTGAAATGACAGTGAGCTCATGAAATCATTTTAAATCCATCTTCAGAAAGATGCTCCTGCCTGAATGTTACCCAAAAATACATTTTAAGTCTGCTCATCAGTACTTTGAAACATATGCTTGTTTGAGGCGGCACACATTTGCAGATCTCAGAATATTGAGCTTAGTATATTAACACACCTGATTTCAGGATTTGTGACTAGCAAGTCATAGGTTTGATTCCTAATACATCTTTCTATTCTTAATGAAGTTGAATAAATGAGTATCAGTCAGTTGGAAATATTACCACTTGCTAATCACTCTGCACTCTACTAAATCAAATTAATAAAGTTGTTTTTAGCACCCCACATTTAGAAATTCTCATATAAGATGATGCAGGATGCCACCAGGCCTAAATAACTGGCAAAAAAGTAGTTGCCTTGAAATAACTTTACAACAAATGTTGTTGTAGCATGCAAAGGATACAAATATTCCTCTGAACTCCAGAATAGAAATAGTCGGCAATAGTCAATGTCTTGCAAAGAGGTCACTCCGTCTCTAAACATATTGTACCTCTTTCTATTGTATGTTATAATAACAACCTTGTTTCTAATTCCATTCTGAAAGTCCCAGCACATAAAGGGGCCTATTAGGATGGTGGGTGGACTTTCGTCCGCCCGCCACCCTAGCGGTGCTGGGACTGGCCGCCAGTGGTGCGGCGGTCCCGCACCAGCGATTAGGATGCCACCGCCACTGTGGCGGTGGCATCCTTCATTCCCAGCATTGTGGCGGGCGGTGCACACAGCACCGCCCGCCACAATGCTAGGAATGCACTGTGTGCATTGTCATGCACAAGGTGACAGGCACCGCGCGGTTCCTGCCACCTTGTCCATGACAATGTGAGAGGCTACCATAGGTACCCCCATGTGCACCCCACCCCCAATACCTGGGGGCCCGTGGCGGGCCCCAACAGCAAACTCTGCATGCCTTTTCGTGGCGGCATCGCCGCCACGGCAAGCTGCTTCCGCACCCATGCTAATATGGATGGCGGTGTCTAGCAGACACCGCCACCATATGTAGCCCCTTTTCCGCCCGGTCGACTGGTCAGCCGGTGGAAAACCGGTGGACGGTCTCTCCGTCCGCCGGGAGTCCCCCCCGCCATACTAATATGGCGGCGGGAAAATGGGTGGCGGGCGGAGGGAAATGTAGGGCGGATCGCCATCGCCATACGGGCGGTGGCGATCCGCCCTACATCGTAATGACCCCCAAAGTGTCTAATCCACTAAAATATCAATGTTGTTTTTTTAATTCTGTGGGCGCAATGTGCATTATAAAATACAACATTTTGAAAATATTTCTTCAAAATCTCTTTGAAAAGAATTACCATTTTCTCTATCTTGGTTGATCCTAAATATGAATACTTATTATAGCAATTAATCTGGTCAGGGTAGAGAAAGGGATAATGTTGAATGGAGCAGTGGAGAGGCACCAGGTATGGTTATCTGTCATTGGAACAAGAAATGCACAATGTAGTCTTTCCACAGTGCAATGCTTTTGCATCTGTAACTTATTACAGCCATTATCAGTGTCATGCTGGTTTTGACAGACACAGGCTTAGGTTTATCACAGACTAAGGTTCCATAAGCCTTTGGTCCCAAACAACAATAGTTTGAGAGGCAGGACACAGCAATGCAATGCCTACACATATGGAATGCTGGCATGCTTCCTCTGTATAAAAACCATTACAGATAAATAATACACAAGTCACATGTTAAAGCAAATTCTACATTTGTCTTACAATCCGCTCAGAGAAACTGATCATAGAGATGTCTGCTTTGTGCAACAGAGGCATGCCTCTTGTTAGACATAAATGATATCTTCTGGCTTCACATGGGGGAGCTATCTCTCAGTCTACACATAGGTTAGATCCCAGCCACCTGAGCTATCCCTTACTTGACGTTAGACTTGACAGCCTTAGGGCAGTCTTCCGCAAACATTTGGCCTGCTTGCCTCCAATTTTGCTCATTTCTTTTTGTTGGCCTTAGGATTCTGAGCATTTTACCACTGCCAACTAGTGCTAAAGTGCATGTGCTTCTTCCCTAACACATAGTTTGATTGACCGATCCACAATTGGCATATTTAATTTTCCTATATGTCCCTAGTAGAGTGCACTACGGTGCACAGTCAAAATATCGACTTTTAAATATCGACCTACATTAATATCGAGTTTTAAATATCGTAGGGACAGAATATCGACATCAAGAATATCGGTGACCAGATATCGACCTGAAGGTAAGAAATATCGTTTTTGTTAATATCGAAGTTGTTAATATCGATAGTAAAAATATCGATGTTAATAATATCGATGTTTATGTTAGTGTTATGTATTTTAGTATGTATTTTATATGTATGTGTTCCACATGTTTTGTTATGTTTTTGTATTATTTTTTAAATATATGTATTAATTGTTTAGAAGTTAGTAATTTTTTTTAAAGTAAATTTAGCGTTTTAGTACCGTAGCGGGTTGTGGGTTTATAGGGGAATAGGGTGGGAAGTAATTTAATTATAGTAAATTAATTCATAATTTTGAGATATTATTAATTATTTTTAATTACATTTTGCATTTTAGTTCTGTAGCGGGTTGTTGGTTTATAGGGGAATAGGGTGGGAAGTAATTTAATTGTAGTTAAGTAATTATTAATTTTTATTTATTGTTATTGATAATTAATTTATTGTTAATTAATTATTAATTGGTAATTAGTTTTTATTAATTGATTAATTGATAATTATATTAATTGTATAAATATTTTAGTGGAGCGGGTTGTGGGTTTATAGGGGAATAGGGTGGGAAGTAAATTAATTATAATAAAGTAATTAATAATTTATATTTTTGGTATTGATAATTAATTGATTGTTTATTAATTATTAATTGGTAATTAATTTTTATTAATTAATTAATTGATAAATATATTAATTGTGTTAATTTAGATTAGGAGTGGGTTGTGTGTTTATAGGGAATAGGGTGGGAAGTAATTTATTATAATTAAGTAATTATTTATTAATATTTATTGGTATTGATAATCAATTTATTGTTAATTAATTATTAATTGGTAATTAATTTTTATTAATTGTTATTTATTGGTACTGATAGTTATTTTATTGTTAATTAATTATTAATTGTTAATTAATTAGTATTAATTGATTAATTGATAATTATATTAATAGTGTTACATTTTATGTGGAGTGGGTTTTGTGTTTATTGGGAATAGGGTGGGAAGAAATTTAATGTTATTAAAGTAATTATTAATTTTCATTTATTGGTATTTATAAATAATTTATTGTTAATTTATTAATAAATCATCATTTAATTAAAACAATTATTTAATTGATAAGTATGTTATTTTTAACCCCTACTCTATCCAACACTTTCCCTACTGTTGCACTCTCTGGAGTGGGAATAGTAATTTTTACCCCTACGCTATCCAACACTTTCCCTACTGTTGCACTCTCTGGAGTTGGAATAGTCATTTTTACCCCTACGCTATCCAACACTTTCCCTACTGTTGCACTCTCTGGAGTGGGAATAGTAATTTTTACCCCTACGCTATCCAACGCTTTCCCTACTGTTGCACTCTCTGGAGTTGGAATAGTAATTTTTAACCCTACGCTATCCAACACTTTCCCTACTGTTGCACTCTCTGGAGTTGGAATAGTAATTTTTACCCCTACGCTACCCAACACTTTCCCTACTGTTGCACTCTCTGGAGTTGGAATAGTAATTTTTACCCTACGCTATCCAACACTTTCCATACTGTTGCACTCTCTGGAGTGGGAATAGTAATTTTACCCCTACGCTATCCAACACTTTCCTACTGTTGCACTCTCTGGAGTTGGAATAGTAATTTTTACCCCTACTCTATCCAACACTTTCTCTACTGTTGCACTTTCTGGAGTTAGAATAGCAATTATAACCCCTACGCTATCCAACACTTTCCCTACTGTTGCACTCTCTGGAGTGGGAATAGTAATTTTTACCTCTACGCTATCCAACACTTTCCCTACTGTTGCACTCACTGGAGTGGGAATAGTGATTTTTACCCCTACGCTATCCAACACTTTCCCTACTGTTGCAATTACTATAGTGGGAATAGTAATTTTAACCCTTTACGCTATCGAACACTTTGCCTACTGTTGCACTCTCTGGAGTGGGAATAGTAATTTTTAGCCCTACGCTATCCAACACTTTCCCTACTGTTGCAATTACTGGAGTGGGAATAGTAATTTTAACCCTTTCAGCTAACCAACACTTTCCCTACTGTTGCTCTCTCTGGAGTGGGAATAGTAATTTTTACCCTTACGCTATCCAACACTTTCCCTACTGTTGCACTCTTTTGTGTGGGAATAGTAATTTTTTTCCCTCCGCTATCTAATATTTTTCTGTATTGTTTTACTTAATGTTTTGTATAATTTATTTTACAAAAATTAAACATATTGTAATTTTTTAATTTGTTAAATATATTTATTACATTTTTAATAATATTATTTTTGTATGTGTATGTCTGTATTTATAATTTATAAAATATTTTTAACAATTTATAAGTTATTAAAATAATTATTTATGAATATTATTAAGTAAGTATATGTATTATATTTTATATGTATATGTTTAATTTATTTTAACATTATATGTATCAAGTTTTTATTTTTAAACATTTTTAAATAATTTTAACTGTTTCTTTTAATTATATGTATTATTTACTTTATTTTAGATTATTTTTTAACATTTAAAAAAACGATATTTTTTCCAACGATATTTTTGACATCGATATTTAATTTTCGCTATTTTTGTACTTATCATGATGTAGATAGGATGTCGATATTATTGACTTCGATATTTTTGTCACAATATTTTTGTACCTCGATATTTTTGAGGTCAATATTTTGTCAGTGATTCATGCACTACATAGGCTAAGGGCCTGTAAATTAAATGCTACTAATGGGTCTGCAGCACTGATTGTGCCACCCAAACAAGTAGCACTTTAAACATGTCTATAAAGCCTGCCACTGCAGAGCCTGTGTGTGCAGTTTACACTGCCATGTCGACTTGGCATTTAAAACCCAAGCAAGCCTTAAACTCCCTTCTTATTACATAGAAGTCACCCCTAAGGTAGGCCCTAGGTACCCCATAGGGCAGGGTGCTTGCAATCAAAAGGTAGGACATGTACTTTTAAGTTTTGCATATCCAGGTAGTGAAAAAATCCCAGATTCATTTTCCACTACTTCTGAGGCCTTCCCCTCTAATAGGTTAACATTGAGAATTCCTTATTACACCTAAAAGATGCAATTACTGATTGACAGGAGTAGGTCAGTCATGTTTCACATCATTGTAATGGTAGTGATAATCCTCTTTACTGGTCAAGTTGAACTTATCAGTACCCTTTTAAAAATGTCACTTATAGAAAGAGATGATTGCAGAAAACCGGGGCAGCCCTGTAACCAAAACCTGGGGCTAATGAACAGTATAAAAGCTAAAATGGTTCATGTTTCTAGTTTTAAGAAAATAGGGGCCCATTACGATACCCGGCGTAAAAAAATCCGCCAGGCATGGAAGCGGCAAAAATCCGCCCGCACACACCGCCTGAACACCGACCACGCCATTATGAGTACACAAACCGAAAACCGCCATCGGCGAAAAATCACACAAAATACCGCCCGCCATCGTCCGAGTCGGAGTCAAACCGCCCGCCACGGACGGAAACACGCACGACAACACAAAACCGCCCGCCCACACGGCCGACACACCGCACGTGAAATTACGATCGCACCGCCATGAGCGCGGAAAAACCACAAATATACCGCCCGCCAGCGCAAACAACGCCGATGAGAATCGACACGGCAGAAGCCATGGCGCCCACGTACCTGCACAGAAACCATCCGCACACAAAACCAATAGCACACAACATGGCCAACAAGTCCACACAGCAAGGCACACACAAATACACAAGCACAGTACACATCCCGAAAACACCCCCGGACAAACAAAAAATACAAAGGCCAGAACCCCAGACACAACACACCTGAAAACAACAGACCATGAGGACACACCCACATAGGTGAGTACAAAAGCAGCACTCCCACAGACCACAACCCCTTGCTACATTGCAAACCAGAGAGGAGAGGAGAGGACACAGTGACACAGCAAGGACAGCAGCACACCACAGAAACGCACACATCACAACCACCACCACCACCACCAAACACCGGCACCACAAACCCCCTGCACATTACACAACACACACCGCACCAGCACCACAAACACCATGGCACCACAAAGGATGCCCAAGTTCACGCCCATGGAGCTGACGGTCATGGTCGACGAGATCATCAAGGTGTACCCACAAATCTATGGGAACATGGTCCAGCACACACCACTAGCCACCAGAAACAGAATGTGGACCCGGATCGTAGACCAGGTCAATGCAGTCGGGACCCTGCCCAGGAACAGAGTCGAGATAAACAAACGTTGGAATGACGTAAAGAGCCTGGTCAAGAAGAAGGAGGGCAAAAACAGAGAGCTGGCTGCCGTCACTGGCGGAGGAATCCCGCGCTCTTTAAGACCTTCAAAGCGTGGGAGGAGAAGGTGCGAGTCGTAATCCATCCGGAGATCCTCGCCGGATTAGCAGAGGAGTGGAGGCTGGTAAGTACAAACTAATGTATACTAGCACACCGCTATGTACACACATGCGCAACCACCATGCCACAGCTCCCAGGGACAAACACCCCCATGTCCAGCACACAATACACAACACATCACACGCACATGCAACAGACACTACCACACACAGGCCAAACCGAACAACTGTAAGATGCGTGGGGACATGTGTACACTAAGCCAGCCACGTAACCACCAACAGGTCCCCAAATATGCCAGAAGCGCCACAACGAGCACCCACCACACCCATGTGTCCGCCACAGCTGCACTAACCGACAAGTAACAGGTAAGTGGCAGGAACACAAAGTGCAGTGGGTGGGACGGTGGACAGCCCAAGTACAACACACACCAGGCCCCAGTCCCACAGCACAGCAAGGAGGAGCATCCCCCACACCCCACAGCCACGTGTCAGCCACCGCAGTGCACAACGACAGCCGAAAGGCAGACATCACGGTCCACAGCAATCGGTGTCAGTGGGTGTACAGCCACCCCACGACCCACTACACCCCCCACCCCCACAGACCTGCAACATGGAGCACCCCCGCTTAGAGCCATGTGGCATCCAGTACAGTGCACGCACGAACAACTTGCAGGTGGGAAACTGGACAGGGCTGGATTACTGGAGGCATGAGGACCATAACACCACCAACACATGGGACATGTCACGTAGCACACGAACACGCAGCACCGCCCACCGTCACGAACAAGTGAACAATGTGCACACGGACATGAACAGCAGACTCACACCCCACATGACCCATCACAGACATAGCAACACCCAAGGAGCCACGTCTGCATGCACAAGCCACACTGAATATAGTCCCACACGGCAGCCACTGTGCAACTCATCACACACAACCGAAACACCATTGAAGTCCTGTCCATGTAGCCCCCACTGCCTGTCAACCCCACACCCCACAACTACGCCTATGTAAGACAAACAACACTAGACGCAACAGAGCGGAACAACAGAAATGCACACGAACACCACTGAACCCATCAAACTCACAGACACACCATGCACATACAACATACCATCCATCCCATCCGTCAGCCCCAGTCACATGAAAGGCATGTCATCCGCACAGCTGCCACACATACAGCAGTCACGCTAAGACACATGCCCATGACCAACCATGTGCCAGAAGTCAATTAAGCGCACGACACACTGTGAGCAACAACACACAACATGGGCCACACCCCCGAGCACTGCAGTGATGCACATGGCACAGGGCAGCACGCACACCAAGGAGATGGGACAACTGCAATACGTTGGCTGGCACACAACTATCACTCACTCATAACGATGCGTCCAATGCCATGTCCAGTAACCACAACAGACAGCAAATATGCAGGGCATGTCAGGCATGCACACACCTCAGACCATGCACTGTCATGCTGCCACAACACATGTCACGTTCGGCACCCATGGCTCACAGCATGTACCCCAAAAGCATATCCCCTCCCAAATGCGAATCTGGGGCATGGCCCCCATGTTGCCATATGCGTTCCTAAGCGTTCCATTTGAACCCCAAAAGCATATTCCATCCCAAATGCGAATCTGGGGCATGGCCCCCATGTTGCCATATGCGTTCCTAAGCGTTCCATTTGAACCCCAAAAGCATATCCCCTCCCAAATGCGAATCTGGGGCATGGCCCCCATGTTGCCATATGCGTTCCTAAGCGTTCCATTTGAACCCCAAAAGCATATCCCCTCCCAAATGCGAATCTGGGGCATGGCCCCCATGTTGCCATATGCGTTCCTAAGCGTTCCATTTGAACCCCAAAAGCATATTCCATCCCAAATGCGAATCTGGGGCATGGCCCCCATGTTGCCATATGCGTTCCTAAGCGTTCCATTTGAACCCCAAAAGCATATCCCCTCCCAAATGCGAATCTGGGGCATGGCCCCCATGTTGCCATATGCGTTCCTAAAGCGTTCCATTTGAACCCCAAAAGCATATTCCATCCCAAATGCGAATCTGGGGCATGGCCCCCATGTTGCCATATGCGTTCCTAAGCGTTCCATATGAACTCCAAAAGCAAAGTACAAACCAGACCCAGGATGGGCCAGGAGCCCGCATACACCAGAGTCACAATGAGTAGGGGCAAAGCAACACACCCATCGGCATGGCCAATCCGTCCCATGCCACATGTGCACAGCACACAGTCCCATTGCCTAGCACACACAACTACAGATGCCACAGCCACACACTCGCCTCCGGGAAACCCATGTACGAGATTGCACGAACTGCCAATGTCAGACGACTAATACATACTTCGCCAGGTGCAACACAATAACAAATCTCATTTTCTCCACAGGTGACGAACTGCTGGACGCTGGGGATGGAGACAGCAGCCAGCACAGCCAGCCTACAAGCCCCCAACGAGGACACACGGATCTGGAGGATCTGTCCACCTCTTCGGACACGGACCACCAAGCTGGCCCATCTGGCGTGGCAGGGCCCAGCCGCTCCCCAGGACCCCTCCTACCCACCAACCCATCATCCAGGGATGCTGAACAGTCCCAGTCCCCTGCTGCCACTGTCGTTGCGGCCACACCCACGGTCATTGCGGCCACTACCACTGCCGCAACCGCCACCATCGCCGCACCGACCACCACCGCCTCCACCACCACCACGTCTTCGCTGGCACCAGCCCCAGCGCAGGTGGTGGCCCGGCCGACTGGATCCACCCTGGGAGCCACAGCGAGGACCGTGGTGTGCAATGTGGCTAGTGGGCAGGCCGGTGGCAGCAGGACTGGTAGGAGGAGCAGGGTCAGGGAAACGCCAGCCTCCCCTGGGAGCCATGCCCTGCCTCAAATGGCCAGAGTCCTTGGGGCCTATGAAGAGGCCCAAGGACAATGGGCCAGGTCTGCTACTGACACGCGGGAGGTGCTGGGGGTGCTGAGGTCCATGGACGCCCATATGGGCCAATTCGTGTCCCGTATGGACCAACTCGTGGACCTCATGGGCCAGCTGGTGGTGGCGGTGGGGTCACAGGCAAGGCCAGCAACACCACCTCCGCCACCACCTGCTAGGGCGCAGGGTCGGCCAGCAGTGTCCACTTCCCCTGCGTCCACAGCCAGTGAGCACACCTCACCCACCACCAGCAGGTCGCCACCACACACCCCCTCCCAAACGTGGAAGGGGCCGTCCGAAGAGGAAACAGATCTCCCGGGAGGACTTCGCACGCTCCAGTCGCAAGTGAGGCAGCCAGCCAGCCTTCCGCCAGCCTTCCTTGACCAGCCACTGCATTGACTTGCTCTACGATCCCACTCCACACAGCCAGCTGGATGGCATGTGTGTGTTGGACTATGGACATAGAACCAGTGGGTACACCCTGATCATCACGCAGCCATGACCGACAGCTCATTGTCACTGCACGCACCACTTTTGTTATCACCTTACACACAATCACATGTCACAGTTCGTAATAAATGCACCTTATTCACTAACTGCTGTTTGTGCCCTGTGTTTTATTTGTACGGAATACAACGGCCACCTTGGGCGGAAGGGCACCTGATGCGTGGCATGGCAATGGAATCCGGAGGGCCTGTAGGGACCTAGGGGTGGGAGACAGAACAGGAGCACATTCAATGAGTGTGTCACACACCCATCACACAGTACATGTCAACAACTACAAGCAATGTACACACATCGCACAGAGCAATAGGGCACAATGCCACAGTCACCAACAGTGGCATACTACCCTGGCCATGGAGCGTTGACACACTGCACGCAGTGAACATACGGCCACCCTGACACAGCACACACACACCTGCACAGATACAGACACATCATCCGTCGTACATGGACACTCACCGTCAAGTGAAGTAGCGGGCGATGAGCTGCTGGCGCACATTCCCAGCTTCCTCCTCTCCGCTGTCCACCTCACTCGAGCTGTCCTGGTCTGCGGGCTGGGGCCCTGGTTGATCTCCGTCATCCACAATGAGGGGGATCTGCTTCCGAATGGCCAGATTGTGCAGCATGCAGCACGCCACCACTATCTGGCACACCTTCTGTGGGGAGTACGCCAGTGCACCCCGGTGCGGTCCAGGCACCTGAACCTGGACTTGAGGAGGCCAAGGTACGCTCGACCACACGTCTGGTCCTCCCATGTGCCTCATTGTATCGATCGTCTGCTGGGGTGCGAGGATTCCTCAATGGACTGAGCAGCCATGCCCCATTCGGATACGCAGAGTCACCTGGGTGTGAGGGACACAGAGAACCGTAGCTATTCCAACTGGACAGGGGACAGCATCGCACAACCAGCACGCTACACCACTCCACATACTCACCGACAATACAGGCACGATCCTGTTGCAGATTGGCCATCAGTCGTGGCAAGATGCTGTTGCGCATTATGTGTGCGTCATGGGCCGAGCCTGGAAACTTTGCACACACGTGGGTGATCACCATGTCCGCAAGGCACACCACTTGCACATTCAGGGAGTGCGTGTGCTTCCTGTTGCGGTACAGGTGCTCAGTGGCCTGTGGTGGAACAAGGCCAACATGAGTGCAGTCAATGGCTCCCACGACGTGTGGGATTCTGCCAAGGGCATAGAATGCACCCTTCACTGCCGCCAATTCACGAGCCCTGGGGAAGCGGATGTACCTGTTCCGGTACAGCATCATGGCTGCCAGTACATCCCTCAGCACCTTGCTGAACATGGGCTGGGACATCCCTCCTCCACTGCCCACTGTGTGCTGGAATGACCCAGTGGCGAAGAAATGCATGGCGGCCATCACCTTAGCCGTGGGGGTGACAGCAGTCGGATACACCCTGCGGGGACGGAGATGGGGCTCTAACATGGCACACAGTCGATGCAGAGTTGGCCTGTCCAGCCGAAACTTCCTGATTACCTCTGTATCGTCCATGTCCGCCAGCAATTGGTATGGGCGGTCAATGTTCGGTCTCCGCCTGGGTTAAATGGCAGAGGACACATGTCAAAGCAACACGGCACATAGCAATTTCGCATACACATCACTGACATGACTGAGCAAGCACATGAGCCACAGCCCAGCTGTCAAGCTGGGACGGCACGGCCACAATACACTTACACAGGTCTCCCAACAATGGCAATGGCAAGTGAGACATACCACTGCCATGTGCATGCACATGGGGATCTAGGCCCCAATGACTTGCGGGCGTGCTGATGGGGACTGACTGCATATTCGTCAAGCGGCAACGCCACGGCAACATGAGTGTCTGCTGAGCATGGAACTGCTTCCGAGGCTGGATGAGTATGGCACACGACGACGACGATGTGGGCACGGGCTGAGCGGCCAATACAAGTGGGACCTGTGGCACGAGGGGATATGAGACAGTAGTAGGTGTCAGCACTGCACCCTATGTACAGCACTGTACGGATCACAGCTCCCGAAACATTGACTGGTGTCCACATTGACAGCCCCATGCCAAGACGGCTGTGTGCTTGCAGTCACACGTCACAGGTGAGAGGTTACATTGCACGTGCCAGGTGGCAGACGTACATAGTGGGAGCTGGCATGTGTGTGCATGTGTCTCCTGTTCAGGATCCACCAGATGGGCGCTGACTCTGTACTGACCATTGGACACAGCATGTTCCGTGGAAGGCTTGTGTGTGTGGGATGGTGGCACTGGATGTGCCTCCGTTGGGTGGGGGGCCATGCACAGGGCGGGTACGTCGATGATTGCGCATTGTTGGTCACGGTGGGTGCACCAACTAAGATGTGTTGCCCTGTGTTCAATTCCTATGTCCGCATGATGATGGACTGTGGATGTGGGCAGACTACACATTGGTCGATGTGCTGTCTATATGCATGTGCCTTCACACCAGGCACAGCTGCCCCTGCACATGTGACCCCTGCTGGACTCGCTGCTGGGTCTGTGGAGCTGATGCACCTTCTGCGCGTGGGGCGGACAGCTCTCCTCACTTCCCTCATTGCGCATGTCATGTCTTTGCCGCAGGTGACATGGATCATGGAGGGCCCACATGTACGCGTGGGTAGGCTACACATGATTGTTCACTGGTCGCCACCCCCAGTCAGTGTTTCGAATGGGAAGGTTGTCGTGCTGGTGGTATGTTCGATGTGGCGGATGGGCGGGCCTAGGTGCGGGCTTACATTCCGGACATGGGGGGGTAGTTGGATTGGCGACTAGTTGCAGTACACACGGGACACGTCTCTTCCTTTCCACATCTGGGTCATCCCTTGTACTAACTGACAGTGATACAGTCATCTTCGCCCCAGCCCTCATGTCCTCCCCTCGCCCCCCAATATGCATGCTCACCTGCGAGGCTAGCGCTTGCACAGGCAGCCCCAAGCTCGCACCAGAGAGGGCAAGGAGTGAATGTGTGGGTCCAGTTGCACGAGTGGGCTGTCTCAGGGTATGATGTGTGGCGGGACGCCGTCCACCTGCGTGGTGCCCCAAATGGAGACCCGGCCTGCATGGACTATGCATCACAGTCTTCGCCTTCCGGATCCGCCACCTGCGACACCCAGTGGCTGTGGCTGCCCTTGCGGCCAGGCCGCGTCCGTCTGTGGCTGTTGGCCCACACATTCACTCTTTGGCCTCTCTGGGGAGGGCTCGGGGGTGGTGGCGCACGCGCTTGCACTTAGTCGCAATGGCATGTGTCGTGGTTGGTATGATGGGCAATGGATGGGATGGTGCGAGCCACCTCCCGTGACGTCAGTGCTGCTCGTGCTGTGGTGCGTCCCCCTACACTTCCATGTGACTTGTGCCATGCTAGACGTTGAGGTTCTATTGCCTGCGTGATATGACCAGGAGGAGCGCGAGGAGACCTCTCACACACCATGCTCCACTGCCATCCCGTGCCCTGTATCGCCTGTGCGGATTGACTATGTTGGGGTTACACCTGGTCGACTGGGGCTGTGTGTGCCTTGTCAAGGGGCATGGCGGGCGCACAACAGGATCCAGCTTGTCCACAGAGGGTGGGCTGAGGTGCGCCTGGTACCGCCTTGTACGTGTGCCCGGCTGCTGTGCACACACGTGTTCACTCCCCCCGACAGGTGTCCTCTCACAATGCCCAGGGAAGCGGTGGTGTACTGTTCATGACCCCTCCCAACACGGCGTGCTCCAACTTGGCATGTGCGCATCTACCCGTCGCACCCACCCACCTGAGCACTGCGTCCATACGACTTCACACGACACATGTGTGTCTTCCACAGTAGTGCTACTCATTTGCGTTGACATCCAATACCAGTGGACTACATGGTCATGTCACGACTGCCGTGTACTTCACATACTCTCATCCTCTCTCATTCGTACTTGTGAAATGAGTCAGCGGAGAGCAGTTTTGGTTTCAAACATTATATTGAGTCTTCTGTCCTCTGTGATGCAGTATAGTGGACACTACTGGCAGCGGAATACATGTTGAGGATATACTGAGCATGATTACAAATGGGATAGGGTGTGGGGTTACATCTGCTTGGCCAAGGCTGTGCTAATGTACATTTACGTATAGCTGCGGAGCTGCGGACTTTGACACAGACGGTATACATGTAGCCTACCAGACCGCTCGGCATCATGGGCACAGTCCATCTCAGTTCCATGTGACAGGTTTGCTGCGGTTGTTCCTCATGCACGCGTGCATGTGAGATGACATCAGGGCATGTGCTTGCGTGCATGCAGCGGCGTGCCACTTGTTGTTGCACTGTGGTGGTTACTGGACATGTCACAGTCACTGGGGTCGTGTTGTTGTTGTATGCACTTGTCGTCCATGCAAAGGTCCTGGTATGGGATTCCCGGGGCGGGGGTGGGAGGGGTGCAGCACCCACAGACTCCAGGCGACCTATTCATGTCCACTGAGCGGTGTGTGTGTCCATGTGCGCTGGATCCATGTCGTGTCCTGGTTGTTCGTGCAGTTCCGTCCATGTGGGTGCGATGCACAGAGCCCATGCCACTGCCTCCCACGATGCATGCGGTGTTCCTGGATGTGATGGGGAACAGTGTGCATGTCCCGGTCATATCCGATGTCATGGCGATGTCGTTGATGGTGTGGTTACAGTTGCCGGTCGTTTGGTATGGCTGTTGTGGTGGTGACTGGCCAGTCCGTGCGGAAGCTGAGCATGGGTGCGGGGTTGGACTTCATAGGTCACTCGGGAACCTGCGTTGTGGTCCGACGTATTTACAGGTTGTCAGGTATGCGATGCCGTCCAGCAGGGCTTCCATGTCATTGGTGGTGTACATGTTTGCCAGCCAATGAAGCGGATGGTGGCTGTCAAGGTGTTGTTCGTAGGTTGTCCCTTGGAGGACCATGATGGGGCATGCTGGGTGACATTCGATGTAGCTGTTCTCGATGATCCGTCGTGTGGAGGCACAGTGGTTCCATTTCAGTGCGCGTGCGATGTTGGCCACATACGCCATGCCCCCATAGGCAGAGCAGGCCCTGTCGTGTGCGTCCAGAGGAGGAGTAGTGGTAGCAGGTCCGCCTTCAGACATGCCGGGTTGGAGAGGCATATCTCGACGGGATGCTGGTAGGGACACCTCCGACAGTAGAAGACGGGCATGGCGCAGCTGAACAATGTGATGCGGTAAGTCAGTCGGTAACTTACGTTCAGCAGGGACAGGAGATCGCATCCCAATGTATGTATCGTGTTGGTTTGGTACAGCTTGAGCTGTTCGGCGTAGTTGGGTAGGTGTGTTGCGGTTGCCATTTCGCAGCGGTTCGTAGAGGTGGCGTGCTCCGGCTGTGTGTGCAGTCTGCAATGTGCACGCTCCGGGGTTGCTGTGAGCTCTGTGTAGTCGTGGGGAGACAGGACTTGTGTTCTGTTGGCTTGTTTGGAGGACACGGGCCCTCTTCCCACATGCTTCTCAGACAGTTCAAGGTCAGTGCTGTGTGACTCCTTCCAATTAACTTGCATGTGGCCGACATGGGGGAGTGTTTTCTTCTTTCTTCCCCGTCCGTTGTGTGCTTCTGTGATATGCGCTATCTGCCCTGTGGTCGGTCTCCTCGGCATGCCTGTGTTGGTCTATTCTTGGACAATGGCTGTATTCACCGGCTTCTGTCGTAGGGCTGTGGTTTCGGTGTTGGAATGGAAGGTCATTCAGTGCTGTCTGCTCTCCCTTGTGTGGGCGGCAGGCTGCCTTTCCGCTCTGCGTTGGGCCTTGTGTGTGGATGTAATTCTTGGGCCACCTGTTGTCGGTCCCCGGGCTCTTTGGTGTTCCGTTTCATGTGTCTTGTTCATATGTGCAGGGTGGTATGGGTTTTTCAGTGTGGTACTGGCGTTCCTCTTCCCGAAGGAGCCCTGCTTCTCCTAGTTGGTGTTGCCGCCGCTGTGTGCTTCGCCATGTTTGTTACACTGGGGTGTGTCCTGCTGTTGCGTGACTTCACTGACATGTGTGCGTCGGTTGTGTGGCGTTGGGTGTTGTCCGTGAATTGGGCGTTGGGGACATGTCTGTGGCCGGCCTGTCACGTGTCATGTGCGTTCGGGGTGGGGCTGATGTGTGTGCTGCTTGGTTGTGTCCCTGTGTCTGTGTGCGACGCATGCATGGCGCTGCGGTTGGCCTCTGCGTTGTGCGCATGTGTGGCGGCGTCATCGGCGCTTTGGGGCCGTGACGGGGTGGTTGGTTCCTAGTCCCAGGTGGTGTGTACACATGTGTTCTGCGATGTTAGGATTTGGCCTGTGTGTCATATGTGGATGCAATGGTGGATGTGTAGTGTGCACGCGCTGGTGGGGGTTGTCCGCTTTTTCCGCCCTTGCACTGTGTGCGCTGTTTGCGTGCACTTGTTGTGTGTGTGCCTACCTGCGTCTCCGCGGTACGTTGCGTCCTTGGTGGTGCATCAGCAGAAGCATGGGAAGGGCCTGCAGTGCTGGATTCATGCCCGGGGTGCCGCTTCTTCGTTGTCCGTGCTCTGCGTCCGTGTTTCCGCCTCTCTTTCACGTGCGGTGTCTCTTTGCCGTGGGAGCCGTTTGTTTGCGGCATCGTAATTTATGCGCCGGGCGGGACGTGTTTCGTCGGACGGTGTGTGTCAGTTGTGCTGCGCCGCTACGTGTGCGGGCGCACTTTGATGGCGGACGGTGTTGCTGGCTTGCCGGCGGTGTTTGGCCTGCTTTTCGCATCATAATTGGGCGGGCGTGTGGACTGCTGCGTGCCGGCGGTAACTGGTGGTTTTTGCATCCGCCAGCACGGCGGTTGTGCTTCCGCCCGCCATCGTAATGGGCCCCATAGACATTTATGACTTCAAGAGAAACATTTTGAACAATCAAATGACAAAATAACAAAATACCCTCAAACAATTGTCAACAAATATATAGTTTTTCTTTGGTTTAATTATACATAATTACACATGGTGCTCACAGGGTTACAAAAACACATAAAATTAACAAGGGACAAACTATAGTGTAAACAAAAATGCCAATAAAGGATTATTATATACAACAACAGGTTTTGTGGGATCACAAAGACACATTACACTTAATGCTTCCTCTTATTTTTTGCCAGGAAGGCGTCAACGGCGTTTCAACCTTATTCATTTGACAGGTCATCATCAGGACGAAGACAATTAAAGAGCAACCATCAAATGTTCGGGCTGAAACGGGAATAGAAATGAAAATGAGGGTATCGAAGGAATTTTGGTTATAATTAATATTTAAAAGGTATAATTCCTGTTTAGTAGTGACAGAACCCCAAAACCAAGGAAGGACTCCTGTGTCCTAATTAAATAAAAAGAAAGAAAATAAATGAATCAATATTTGTGAAATAAAATACATTTTTTTGAACAGAGTTTATATTGTATCAAAGGGTGTGCCAAAGCAAGAACATCACCCAAAAGAGTGAATCTCCATGCATGCGCAAAACAAAAATTACCAGAAACAATTCCATCCTTAACGTCAATAGATGCACGCCATGCGCACGCACTGTTCCAAAGTATCTGCAACATGACAACAAGGTTCAATACTACTATCCATCATTTCATGCATAGAAACTACATAAATGTAGGAAATTCTTAGTACCTTACAGGTTGCTCAAGACCACGAAGAATTTAATGTGGCTTGAGGGTTAACAAGATCGCCAATTACTTAGTACCGTCCAAATTCAATCCACAAGTTATTTACAATAGTTGTCAACAAAAGAAAAAGATTCCAATTCTCAACTGGGCCATACGTAAAGTCATAGCCTAATTGTTCCTATTCTGCAAAAGCCGAAGACAATTCAGGAATTCGAAGTGTACCTGTGTTCTAGTCCATGCTTCTCGCCAATACACTCCAAATGACGTGAGTGTCGGCGTTTCGGAGTGCGCATCTTAATCAGCACTACTCTCTAGTTAAAAAGGAAGAAAGACCTGAAATCCATACCGATTCAGAATGATTAACCTTCTAAACCTACTTTCCGAAATTACAAACAAAATCCGCAAGACATAATACTAAATTAGGAATGTCAAGAATAATGTGATAAAGAAACACAATACAATACAGATTTAGTTATAAATAATAGAGTTGCATTCCTCCAATGTATTTAACTCTCTATTAATACTGTCACATTTTAAAATCCAGCGACACTCTGCACGATTCAGTAACATCTGTATGTTACCCCCTCTTACAGGTTTTGTCACATGTTGAATGACCTGCCATCTAATCTCGTCCTCATGATGGTTACAATCAAGGAAGTGGCAAACAAGTGGGGCATTCAGAGTGTGGCATGGAATGCGGCTCTTATGTTGGGAAATTCTCATTTTGATCTTTTGGGATGTCTGGCCCACATAGATGAGGTCACACGGACACCAGATAGCATAGATCACATTTTGTGGATTGCAGTTTGTGTGATCCCTCAAACTGTGAACAATGTTGGCATGTGAAAAAGATTTTGTATTAGTTGTAGACTCACAGGCAATACAATTTCCACATTTAAAATGTCCCACAATTTTGTCGAGCCCCATATAGTTGCTAGATCAGGGGAGCTTGTTCTTGGTAAAGCTGCTCGTAACAAATGGTCTTGTATGTTGCGACCTCTTTTAAAAGAAAATAGTGGCAGATCATCCGAAATGCCACTTGATTTGACCAGAGGCCAATGCTTCTTGACAATTTTTCTTAAAGCATTGCTCTGAGTGCAAAACGTGGTAACACAGACTGCCCTATCAACTGTTTTTTTAGGGCATGGGGTGAGTAAAAATTTCCGGTGGTTATACCAAGCTCTCTTTTGTGATCGCTTTATTAGGCGTAAGGGATAACCTCGGTGCCCCAATTTCTTTGCTAGAATCTTAGGGGCTCATTACGATGGCGGGCGGACATCAGTCTGCCCGCCATCGTAGCGGTGCTGGGACCACCTGCCAGACGTGCAGCGGTCCCACCACACATATTAGGATGCGACCACCACACTGGCGGGCACATCCTGGGCTTTGACATTGCCGGGCGGTGCTGCTGGCTGCAGCACTACACGAAATGTCAAAAGTGTGTGCACAGCATTTCCCTGCACTAGGTGGCAGGCACCATGCGGTGCCTGCCACTTGGTGCATGGAAATGAGGGGGCACCATGGGTACCCCAGTGCAGTGACACCCCAAGGGGGGCCTGAAACGGGCCCCCAAAGCCCAATCCCCGCCAGCCTTTCCATGGCGGCAACGCACTGCATGGAAAGGCCTCTTCAAACCCACATCCTAATATGGCGGACGGTGCCTGCTAGGCACCGCCCACCATATCAGTGGCCCTGCTCCATCTGCCCAGGCAATCGGTGCGATTGCCTCCGGCGGAAAAGCGGCGGACGGACTTTTCGTCCGCCGCGGTACCCACCGCAATCCTAATTTGGCGGTGGGTAAATCACTATGTGATGGGGGAAGGACCGCCACCGCCGGCCCAGCGGTGGAGGTCCTTCCGCCATCATAATGAGCCCCTTAGACTCACGGAAGTAATCGTTTTTGAATTTACAATTTCTTCTAATCCGAAGAAACTGACCAAAAGGCAAACCATCCTTCAAACCTTTGGGATGATTGCTTTGATATTGGAGCAAGGTGTTCCTAGCAGTTGGTTTGGTATACAATTTAGTTGCCAGTTTGCCTTCATGTGCCATAATGGTCAGATCCAAAAAAGCAATGGACTCATTGTCATAGTTAGAGGTAAACTTTAATTCGATAGAGCATAAATTTAACCAATCAATAAATTCCAGTAAGGATGACATGTTCCCTTTCCAAATGAAAGAAATATCATCGATATAGTGTCGCCAATGGCGTACGCTATCGAAGAATGGATTGACCGAATCGTTATAGATGTAGTTTCTTTCAAAACAGTCTACAAACAACATCGCAAAATTGGGGCATAAGAAGCCCCCGTTGAAGTCCCCTTTATCTGTAGATAGTATTGGCCATCGAACTCAAAATTATTTTTAGTTAAATAAATTGCTAAGAGTTCAATCAGAAATTCAGTGGGAACAGATACAGGACCCGATCTACTGTCCAAAATCTCCTTTATTACAGTGATTCCTTCGATTTGGGGAATATTGGTGTATAAGGATTCGATATCAAACACACCAATAATTCAGTCTCAGAGGTCAAAATCAATGTCTTCAATTTGGGCAATCATGTCTCCACTGTCTCGTACATAACTGCAAGTGTTCTTAGCAAAATCTTTTATAAAGACATCCATGTATTTACACAAGGCTCGAGAACCGAACTGCAGCCAGACACGATCGGTCTGCCGGGTGGGCTCGTTAATCTCGTATGCATTTTTGGTAAAGTGTAAAGGACAGGAGTCCTAGGAGTCTTGTTATTTAGGTAATCAAACTCTTGAGAGGTTAAAAAATCAAGTAATTTGGCTTGTGAGGTCACATCAAGTACCAATTTTTGGATTTCAATCAGTGGATTAGATATCAACAACCTATAGTGATTAATGTTTGACAGTTGTCTCTGGACCTCAACCTTATATGATGAGGTTTGTTGAATTACAATGCCTCCCCCTTTATCAGCGAGTTTGATGGTCAAGTTTTTACGATTAAAGCAGGAGGGTGGTCTTACACAAGATGGGTTAAAGGTTTCCACAAAACACCCATCCTGAAAAAAGGCCTTGAGCCTTAATTTACGGAAAAAGATTTGTAATTCCATTTGAATATGGAAAAAATCTGTCACTTCAGTGGGTACAAAACTTAAACCTCTGTTTAATAATGTTGTTTCTGCTGCTGCCTTGAAGAAAAATAAAAACTTGACCATGAAACACGCTGATAAAGGGGAAGGCATTGTAATTCAACAAACCTCATCATATAAGGTTGAGGTCCAGAGACAACTGTCAAACATTAATCATTATAGGTTGTTGAGATCTAATACACTTATTGAAATCCCAAAATTGATACTTGATGTGACCTCACAAGCCAAATTACTTGGTTTTTTAAGCTCTCATGAGTTTGATTTCCTAAATAACAAGACTCCTGGGACTCCTGTCCTTTACACTTTACCAAAAATGCATAAGAGCTTAACGAGCCCTTCCGGCAGACCGATCGTGTCTGGCTGCAGTTCGGTTCTCGAGCCTTTGTGTAAATACATTGATGTCTTTATAAAAGATTTTGCTAAGAACACCTGCAGTTATGTACGAGACAGTGGAGGCATGATTGCCCAAATTGAAGACATTGATTTTGACCCTGAGACTGAATTATTGGTGTGTTTGGATATCGAATCCTTATACACCAATATTCCCCAAATCAAAGGAATCACTGTAATAAAGGAGATTTTGGACAGTAGATCGAGTCCTGTATCTGTTCCCACTGAATTTCTGATTGAACTCTTAACAATTTCATTATCTAAAAATAATTTTGAGTTCGATGGCCAATACTATCTACAGATAAAGGGTACTTAAATTCGGGCTTTTTATGCCCCCAATTTTGCGATATTGTTTGTAGATTGTTATGAAAGAAAGTACATCTATAACGATTTGGTCAATCCATTCTTTGATAGCATACGCCATTGGCGACGCTATATCAATGATATTTTTTTCATTTGGAAAGAGAACATGTCAATCTTACTGGAATTTATTGATTGGTTAAATTTATTCTCTATCGATTTAAAGTTTAATTTTAACTATGACAATGATTCCATTCCTTTTTTGGATCTGATCATTGTGGCGCATGAGGGCAAACTGGCAACTAAATTGTATACCAAACCAACTGCTAGGAATACCTTGCTCCAATATCAAAGCAATCAACCCAAAGGTTTGAAGGATGGGTTGCCTTTTGGTCAGTTCCTTCAGATTAGAAGAAATTGTAAATTCAAAACCGATTACTTCGGCGAGTCTAAGATTCTAGCAAAGAAATTGGAGGGCCGAGGTTATCCCTTACGCCTAATTAAGCGATCACAAAAGATAACTTGGTATAACCCCCTGGAATTTTTACTCACCCCACGCCCTAAAAAAACAGTTGAAAGGGTGGTCTGCGTTACCACGTTTTGCACTCAGAGCAATGCTATAAGTAAAATTGTCAAGAAGCATTGTCCTCTGGTCAAATCAAGAGGCATTTCGGATGATCTACCACTATTTTCTTTTAAAAGATGTCGCATCATACAAGACCATGTGGTATGTGCAGCTTTACCAAGAACAAGCTCCCCTGATCTAGCAACTGTATGGGGGCTCGACAAAATTGTGGGACATTTTAAATGTAAAAATAGTATTGCTTGTGTGCCTACAACTAATACAAAATCTTTTTCACATGCCAAAATTGTTCACAATTTGAGAAATCACACAAACTGCAATTCATAGAATGTGATCTACGCTATCTGGTGTCCGTGTGACCTCATCTATGTGGGCCAGACATCCCAAAAGATCAAAATGAGAATTTCACAACATAAGAGCCGCATTCGATGACATGCTCTGAATGACCCACTAGTTTCCCACTTCCTTGATGGAAACCATCATGTGGACAAGATTAGATGGCAGGTCATTGACAATGTTTCAAAACCTGTAAGAGGGGGTAACATACAGATGTTATCGAATCGTACAGAGTGTTGCTGGATTTAAAATGTGACAGTATTAATAGAGGGTTAAATACATCAGAGGAATGCAACTCTATTGTTTATAACTATTTCTGTATTGTATAGTGTCGGCCGCTGTTAATTCCAGTACTGTTTACCTCTGATGTTCAATTGCAACTTTTTCTTGGCACACCAATGTTGCATAATTATTTTCATATAAAATGTGCTGATTGTTGATTTTAATGTTTGGTTCCCAAACCTTTTTGTAATTTTCCCCTTGTACCCTCATTACAAGTTTGGTTATACTCAACATTACATGTTTATTAATATTACAGGTCTTCATTTCACTAATTTTTTCCTAATTTTTTCCTACTTTTTTCCTCTTTTCCTATTGACTAACTCATGTCTCTTTTTGAATTTCGTTCGATATATTCTTAAATGTTGCAATTTCAATTTTCATAATCTCAAATGTTTTTGAAATTCGCGAAATTGTTCTAAATCAGTGTTTCTCCTTCCAATTTTTGGTCGGGGTTGATATGCTGTTTAAGCATACCTGCGCATTGGGGGTTTATTGACTTTCAACCACCACGTAATGAACACGGGACGCTGATCACAGCAGAGAGCATGCGCAACACAGAGCTCACTTTGAATGAGACAGCACAGCATTCGTCGTGACTATGAAATCCAGTATTTTTTATCACATTATACTTGACATTCCTAATTTAGTATTATGTCTTGCGGATTTTGTTTGTAATTTCGGAAAGTAGGTTTAGAAGGTTAATCATTCTGAATTGGTACAGATTTCAGGTCTTTCTTCCTTTTTAGCTAGAGAGTAGTGCTGATTAAGACGCGCACTCCCAAACGCCGACACTCACGTCATTTGGAGTTATTGATGAGAAGTGTGGACTGGGACACAGGTACGCTTGTAATTCCTGAATTGTCTTTGGCTTTTTGCTGAATATGAACAATAAGGCTATGACTTTATGTATGGTCCATTTGAGAATTGGAATCTTTTTCTTTTGTTGACAGCTATCGTAAATAACTCGTGAATTGAATTCGGACGGTACTAAGTGATTGGCGATCTTGTTAACCCTCAAGCCACATTAAATTCTTCGTGGTCTTGAGCATACTGTAAGGTACTAAGAATTTCCTACATATATATAGTTTCTATGCATGAAATGATAGTTAGTAGTATTGAACCTTGTTGTCATGTTGCAGATACTTTGGAACCGAGCGTGCGCATGGCGTGCGTCTATTGATGTTTAGGATGGAATTCTTTCTGGTAATTTTCATATTTTGGTTGAGCATGCATGGAGATTCATTCTTTTGGGTGTTTTTCTTGCTTTGGCACACCCTTTGATACAATATAAACTCTGTTAAAAAAATAATCTTTAATTTCACAACTATTGATTCATTTATTTTCTTTCTTTTTATATAATTAGGGCACAGGACTCCTTCCTTGGTTTTGGAGTTCTGTGAATACTAAACAGGAATTTTACCTTTTAAATATTGATTATAGCCAAAATTCCTTCCATACCCTCATTTTGATTTCTATTCCTGTTTCAGCCCGAACATTTGATGGTTGCTCTTTAATTGTCTTTGTCCTGATGATGACCTGTCAAATTAATAAGGTCGAAACGTCATCGACGCCTTCCTGGCAAAAAACTAAAAGGAAGCATTAAGTGAATTGTGTCTTTGTGATCCCACAAAACCTGTTCTTGTATATATTATTCTCTTTTTGCCATTTTTATTTACACTATAGTTTGTCCCTTGTTAATTTTATGTGTTTGTGTAACCCTCTGAGCACCATGTGTAATTATGTATATTTCAACTAAAGAAAAACAATATATTTGTTGACAATTGTTTGAGGGTATTTTGTTATTTTGTCATTTGATTGTTCAAAATGTTTCTCTTGAAGTCATAAATGTCTATTTTCTTAAAACTAGAAACCTGAACCATTGTAGCTTTTACATTTTTAGAAAGAGGGTATTTTTCTGCTCTTAGACCTGTGGGCCGGCAGCTGTCTCCAATACATACCTGGGTGGGTGACAGCTGGAATTTGTGCATTCCCTCTATACAGCCACACAGAAAGGGTGCTTAGGTGTGACTGAGTGGCCATCCACATCCTGATGGGGTAGCCTGGGCAGGATGAGAGGGAGGAGCTGACACTTATACCTGAATAGACTATGTCCTGTACCCACACAAAGGGCTGCATTCCCCCATGAAAAGAGTCAGGAGCCAGAGCTGGGAAGGAGGGCCTCTGTGCACTCAAAAGCCCCTCTTTGAAGTCACCTCCACTTTTAAGGTGCAACTAGATATAAGTTCTGGGTCTCTGACCCCACCAAACCAGACACTAGTGGACCTATGAAGAACTCTGCTAGGAGGAAGGACTGCTGTGCTGCTACAAGGACTGCCACTCTGCTGGACTGCAGCTCTGCAAGAACTGCTTTCTGCTGTGCTGTCCTGCTGCCTGCAACCCTCTGCCCTGCTGAGGAAGGACTGGACCAATCTCACTTGAACCCAGAGTGACTCCAAGGGCATGCTGGCTTGTCTCCAGTTCTAAGTCTCACAGACATCAAAGAATTCTCATTCACCTGCAACAGTACCTGGACTTTGCTTGCTGCGAATCTTGCCCTGCCAAGTGCTGCAAATCCAGTCCTGGGCCCTTGGAAGTGGATATAAAGTGCTGCAACTGCTAAAAATCCATGCATCAATGACGTTGCGCCAATTAGAACTGGCTCATCTCCCTCGACGCATTACTGCTGGGACACGGACATGGACCTCACATCGTCGACTGCGTGGTGCATCGCATCCAGTTCCCGATGCATCGTCTGCAATCTGCGGCTAGATGATGATGCCTCTCTGATTTACGCAGCTCAACGATAAAGCATCGCCTTCGATCCAGCGGTTCAATGCCGATGCATCGTCTCTTGATTTCTCGCATCTCGACCCCCTTGACGATGCATCCCAGGTACTTTTCAGTAGGCCAAGGCTGGTCCCTGTATCTGACATGTGATCCCTCGTGGTCGGCCTGAACATTTGGATTTACCCCGGTCAAGCTTCACCAGATGTCCCCGGTTGGCACTTTAAGCTTTTAAGCACTACATTTTCATTTATTCTTTACAAACTTCATACCTCTGGTGATACTTTTTGGATTTTTGTTGTTTTGGTGTTGTTTTGTTCATAAAAATATAAGCTATTTTCTAACTTGGGGGGTCATTACAATAGCGGGCGGATCGCCACCGCCCGTATGGCGGTGGTGATCCACCCGCCATATTCCACCGCCCGCATGCCAATTCCCCCCCACCACATTACGATGGCGGGGGGACTGGACCGGGCGGAAAAGGGCACTAATATGGTGGTGGTGTCTGCAAGACACCGCCATCCATATTAGGATGGTGGCGGAGAGCAGCCTTTCCATGGCGGCAACACCGCCATGGAAAGGCATACGGTCTTTGCTGTTGGGGGCCCGTTGCGGGCCCCCAAGATGTTGGGGGGGTGCACATGGGGGGTACCTATGGTACCCCCCTGCATTTGCGTGCGTGCAAAGGCACAACATGCATATATGGCATTGTGGCGGGTGCTGCTTACAGCACCGCCCGCCACAATTCAATGTATGCGGGATGTCACCGCCACCGTGGTGGTGGCATCCTAATGCCTACAGCGGGACCGCCGCTCCTCTGGCGGACGGACCCATTCACCGTTACGGTGCCCGCCATCGTAATGTGCCCCTTGGTGTGGAGTCTTTTTGTGGTGTTTTCACTGTGTTACTATTTGAAGTGTTGCACAAATTCTTTACACATTGCCTCTTAAGTTAAGCCTGCCTGCTCTGTGCCAAGCTACCAGACGGCGAGCACAGGTTAATTTATGGTTTGTATCTGAGTTACCCTGGCTAGGATTGTGGTTCCTGCTTGGACAGGGTGCATATCTCTGCCAACCAGAAACTGAATATCTAACAGGTGATAATGCTCCATCACCACCACAAGAGCCACAACACAACAACATTTCTGCTAGGTTTCTTCTTAAATTGTCACCGGCCCTCTATTTAGTGCTGGAAGGCATTCACTAAATATTAAAAATACATACATGCAAGATATGGTTTCAGTTAAGTTGTTACTTATAAAGTGCACTGAATGCCCTAAGGCATCTTGGGATCGAATTGACTAACAAAATCATATTATATATGAAAATAATCATTAAAATAGTAGGGGTGGACGAAACTAGTGGAGTTTCATACCACGGAATTCTGCGGAGTTACATAGAAACTCTGCGAGATTCCGCAGAGTTCCAGAAGTGGGCAGAATCGGCACCAGCACTATTTTTAGTGCCAGGAGCCTGTTCCACGCTGCAAAAACAGTCCAAACGGCACCACACGGTGCACCAGAGTTGAGTTAGCAAAGCTCCGCGAACTTGGCCGGTGGAGCAGAATTTATCGTCCACCCTATAAAACAGCAGAATTTTAAGAACCTTCCTAATCATAGAATTATCCTTTATTTTGCAATGGCCAAGATTGTGTGCATTCTAAATAGAGAAAGCAATAAAAGAAAAGGAACATAATGGAGCCATGGCTTGGTGGTTACATGCAACGAACATTTTGAATGGTCCCACAAAGCAGGGAGAAAGCTCCCTGCATGTCAGGCAATCTGTGTTTTGCATGGCGAAATCAAACTCTCACTTTGAGAGTTTATTTTCTCTATACAAAAACGTTTTCTAAGTTGGTGCTGTAAAGTTGATGCTCCCTTAGCAAGCCTGCAGTGCTCTGAAGTAGGTGTGACTATGGTGTATGCCCTTACAGAACAGAAATCCCATCCAGACAGGTGGGGGATCTCTAAATAGGGCAGACAGACCTCTGTCTGAGTGGTGGATGCCATGAGTTTATCCCCCTCAAGATCTATGGATTGTCCTCTAGTTTCGAAATATCCCCCTAAGAATGGTCTACAAGGTTAGAATAAGCAGGGCATTTGATATATAAGGCAAGTTTGGTGACCATTGTGTATTACCAATATCTATGCATAATCTTGATTATCTATTTAGCTATCCTCTTTGATGTTACCATGGTTCAAGAGCAAAGACAGAGCTGGTGACTGCATGAAGATGGACAGAAAAATGGATACTGTCAGTCTCCACTCCCCCCACTAAAACACACTCCCCCCTTTGCTGTTTATAATATGTAGTTGTATTGCCAGGGCAAAGACAAAGGTGGAGATTAACTAGAGAATATGAGGTTACAGCAGGTAGATAAATAGGCAACCTAGGCTGGCTTGGTGACTCCAATTTGATACTTATACATTTTAACCCATGTACCTATATAGATATCATTGTGATTGAAGCACAAAGACAGATTTTAAGACTAAGGCCATGGGTCCAAGTCATATAGCACAAACCAGTACCTGTCATCTATGTAGTAGTCTGCATATATATGTTCGAATCACATAGAAATGGGGCTAAAACGTGCATAGAGATGAAGGGAACTGCCACTGGGAAATGCAAAGTCAGGGAGTGAGGCAGCTATGAGGGCTGAGAGTGTTTCCAGTCAACCCCAAAATACCCTCTGAAGAAGGAAAAAGCCATTTGGACAGCACAGTATAACAGGGCCTACAGCACCCAGAATACACCTTCTTTAAGTTAACAACTACCTGGGATCAGCAAAGTGGGCAGGCTTTGGAGACCTTGGGCACTAATTAGAATTATTGATGATCATGATGACAGAATATATGAAGATAAAACAAAGCAACTTTCCTGCCATATCTGCGCTTTGGGGTGGAAGATTGGAAAAAGTGCTATGCAAATGACAATACAATACAATATCATTGTCTTTCTGTATTAAATTCTGATGAATTGTTGCATTTTGTGTCTTTTGTTGAAATTAAAGTCTGGTGAACTACCCCTGCTGTGCATTGGTCGGCGTGGTGGGCTCTGATAATTGGGCCTTTCCTCTCTGATGAAGTATTCCTCTGCACTTTAAGTAGTTCACAATTGCTAAATATAATTTGAACTGTACTGGTGGGGTGCAAACTCTGTACCGGTAATTATCAGTACTGTCCGGCAACAACCCACCAGGATCTTGCAACCCCATGGATTTACAAGCTGGTATTCCTCATGGTATTTCTTTTCCATGGGCTTTAACATTAACACACACATTTACCACCTGCTTTGAGAAGGTGGCAAAAGTGTGCAGGGGCCTGTGGTAAAAGTGGGCATGTTGTAAGGTGAGGTTTGGAGGGGGAAGGAAGGAGTGGAGAATGTTGAATGACAGGAGCGAGCAGGTAATGCTCTCTACGTGCCTTGTCTGAGGTTCATGCTGGGGTTATTGAAGGAGTCTGGGCTACAATGCAGCTTTCTCTAACAATGATTTTTTCTGCTGGATTTTCTAGCTGGTAAAATTGGGCTTGTATTTCCCACACTGAGTAAACCTGGGTGCCGGTACACTGGACCTCTTATAACTGGAATTATTATTATTCCATTCTGCACAGTTCCCAATGAGACTTATGTCTTTAATGTGCACCTTGCCAGTGGGCTGATTAGGCAGAGAATGTGTGACACCATGAGTAGGAGCAACAATAAAAAAAAAAAAAAACCTCCTCCGCTTGTAAATGGCTTTTAGATATACTCAGTGGTTGAGATGAGCAGGATCTGTGGAAAATGACATTCCCAATCTTTTTTAATTTGTCAGGAACAGTTTCCATGCCATTTGTTAAAAAACAGCAGTTCCAGAATGGATAATGCCGACATGCAGATGCCTTTGTATGAAAGGGAAGGGAGGGGTATCCTATTCCTTGAAGTGGGCGAGCCACTGAAAGCTCAATTCAAGCTCAAGCCAGATGTCTGGTTGTGGCACAGTTCAAAGTTCTCTTGGACCCTCAAGACGAAATCGAGCCGAGCTTCCATGTGCCCTCTAGCTACCACCCATGCTCTAACCTCAAGCACAAAGAATTAATAAAAACAAAGCATTTTAATTTGATATAAAAAAGAAGAGTGAAAGAGATACCCATCTAGTGGCTGACTCACACAATGTGAAACCAGAAAACCTAGGACCAATCACAGCTTCCCAGCTTGACCAAACTATGTGATCCTAGGCAGATATTTTTTTACATCGAGTTGCCTTTCACTTCATTGTCACATATGAGAGCAACTTCAAATGTGTGAGTTAAGGATGTGTGTTGTACAAAACCTCTT
Organism: Calotriton arnoldi; assembly: GCA_963921515.1. NCBI lineage: Eukaryota > Metazoa > Chordata > Amphibia > Caudata > Salamandridae > Calotriton > Calotriton arnoldi. Next base: position 502,454 of record CAWUFW010008720.1, on the reverse strand, counting down.
CTGTTTGGCATTATAAATACAGATGTCACTATGCCCCAGTGCACCAGCCAGGATTTAGATCTATGACTGGTTACATGCACAGTCATCTGCAGTGATCACCTTAACAAACTGAGGTTTCATAACATAAAATAATGCATTTCCCTTCTATTACTTTTACTAGCATTTATTTTTTACTCAAGATGTATTCTTTATATTTTATATGTATTTACCTGAAGGCGAAAAGCCAACAAAATAGTTGCAGAATATTTTGTTCTTTATAGCCACATCTCTGGCCCGCCTCCAAACTTCCTGACCCTACCCCCATCACGCTCAGAATCCCAGTTTCCTTATTTTTCGGCTGTCATTGAGAGATCATCTCCAATGCAGCAAAAGACATCAGGTAAAGAACTGTGTGTGTCCTGGAAGCCAATAACTGTCAATGTATCCTCTGGTGGACTATATATTACACACCACTCTTCATATACAACCAAATCACATATGCCCCTTCATACAGGATCTCTTTTCTCGACTACAGAAAACCGGACGCTCAGCATCCCCGATTATTGAAAATTGAGGCCCAGTTGATGAAGGGCAAGATTTGGAACCTTGTTTGGAAAGTTCATTCGTTCAAAACAATCAGGATATTATTATCATTTGATGACATATATTGCATTTTCGATACTCAATTGGAGAGAATTTATAAAGATTGAACAATCTTACGGAATTATTTTACCCTTCTGAGAAAACCCTGGTACAGGGATTTAGTGTACCCGAAAAGGAGACGTCCCTGGGTTTCTTTGAGTAGTGAGGAAGTGCAGTACTAAAGGTGTACTACATTGGTTGATTTTATATATACCCTATGAGAGTTACAATCCCACTCTTGATAAAGCTTGTTTAATATGAACGATACCATCAAAACGCGTCAACGTTATAATCCCTAATCTGTGTGGTTGCCTGGAATCACAGATATATAATACTTTTCAACAAATCGAGTTCCAGCCTGAAATATCACCCTGTCACAGATTGGCTCTATTGATGACAAAGGGGGATATTCTCAAGAACGTGTGATAATTATCGCAAAATTAGCTTAACGCAACTTTGCACATCGCAGTCTATCGCGTGAAAATAACGCCGTGTTAATGTTGTATTCTCAACACGGCGGTACCATGCGGTAGTCTCATGCTAACGCGTCAAATGACCGCGATAAAATTACTGTGACGGCAAAAAACGCGAAACACGAACGCGAAAAAAGTTGCGATGTGGCCAACCGTGATAAAAAAATCAGCGATAACCAGCGACAGGCCTGCAATTCCCACGCGTCATGCGGGAAAATGCACTATAAAAGCACCGAAAAACACAAACAAAATAATTCAAACTGCGTAGCACCATGGAGGAAGCCGGAGCAAGTACAGAGGACGACCAGAACCCCACAAGCCCCCTGGAGGACCAGCCTAGGACCTCGGGGTCACGGAAGGGCAAGGAGAAGAAGACGAGGTTCAGTCCGCAGGAAAACAGGATCATCATCACGGAGGTGATAGAACACCACCAACAACTGTTCGTCACCTCCAACGTGTCATTTGCAAATAAAAATGCAATATGGCAGTCCATCCTGGACAAGGTGAATGCAGTCGGAGTGAGGAGGAGGACAATTGGAGAGGTCAAGAGGCGCTGGAATGATGCGAAGTGCAAAACCAAGAAGAAACTCGCTGACAACCATCAGGCAGCAATGCAGACTGGAGGTGGCAGTTAAGCAGAACACCAGGAGCTGGATGAGATGGAGGAAATGGTGGCCACAGTCATCAGTGGGGAGACGGTGGCAGGAGTTGGGGGTCCGGACACTGCTCGACATGACCTGACACAACAGCACCAGGGTGAATACCCAACAGGGACTGGGGCGATGGGGGGAGATGGGCACAATGGCACACATGCACAATTAAGTAGAGCACACTGCACACCCACAATGACTCTGGATCATGTCCCTGATCCCCTTGGCACACTGCAGCACACATACAAACAGCAAGTAGGCCCCCGTCCACTATGGGCACAAAGGGGTCCCTCCCCACACAGCACCAATCTCACAATCAACCCATGCACACGTGTCAAAACCAGCAAAGCTGCGTGTCTGTGAGCCACCATGACAATGCAAGTGACACTACATGACGAATAGCATGGCTGCAGTCCAATTATCATGACATGGTGCACGCCACGACACAGGGGTGGCTGAGTGTGGAACACATCCGGAAAGGAGCAGGTCACACTCTGACACATCCATGTGCACAAACAACCCCTGACGTCAACAACACATCTGCGGATAAACCGTGCACAAGAGTCCAAAATACGAACAAGAGCCAAAATTAGCCAAGTCTGCAACATCTCAGCACTGTAGAAGCACAGAAGTCAAAGGCACACCGCCTCAAAGGGATAAGGGGCAGCAAAATCACAGCTGCAGGGGCGACTCTCCCACAATGCAGCACACACACATAGCAATGACAGTACATCAACATTGACGACAATGTGGTACAAAGTGCAACACTTTCACTACAGAACAGAGGACACAACTGGTTCCGCTTGTGCGTAGAAACTGGTCAATCACATCTGGCATAGCAGGAAACTGTGAGATGAAAATGTACGTGTACAACCTCACATCTGTGATGTAGTTCAAATGTCCACTGTCCCGCATCAAATAGTCAGCTCCTCCCAAACAGTCCCAATGTACATTGTCATACAGTCTGTATGTAAACTAGAACAATGCGTCAACATACATGTCAACACAATGTTAACATGCATCTCCCCTTCACATTGCAGAGGGACAATCAACACCTCCTGCAGAGCAGACCAGACAACCCATCAGTGATGATGAAGAGGACCTCCACACCTTTGACACCGACGCCCTACAACAGCTCATGGACATCTTAGGCAACCCACCTCCAGGAGCAGGGCAACCCAGCTGCATCGAGGAGACCCCACCCCCTGCACAGACCACACAGCAGGAAGCACCCACCACCACAGCTGGCTCCCAGCACCTCACCGAAGCACACATCGCATTCCAAGGCCACGTGTTAGACTGCCAGAAGGAGGTGGCTGAACAGGTGCGGGTGGGTTTCGACCTCATGGCAGCTGAACTAGATTACATACGTGGGTGTCTAATTCCCATCAGGGACCACTTACACTCCCCAACAGACACCCAGACTGCGACAGAGACACACCATTTGCACATTTCCAGTACTGAACCACGCCCAGAGCCCCGGTACAATCATTCACACCCCTACGCTGTACTTGCATACGCCGGCCCAGTCCACTCCTCTTACGTATAAAGGTGGGGACAACAAAGCTACATGTCCAAGGTCTTACCCACTGCCTGAGGTGACATGGTTGCGTCCGCTGTCCACAGCACAATGTAATGTGGTAGGGCCCTGGCCCATCATGCATACATAATGACCACACAGACACACTTAGTAAGATAGTTGTACTGGCTACGGGCAAGTGCACCCGGCCACCTTTTATTACCAGGGTCACATGTCCAGTGACGCCTGTGCTGGATGGGAGTGGGGTGGGTGTAAGCCAGCCCTCAGGGAGTGGTTGGTGCTGGCAACAACTTGAACAGTGATCACTATTAAAGCGGAAACAGAAAACACTAACATGACACAACCAACTGCGAAGCATCATGGTGGTAGCCGGAGCAAGTACAGAGGTCACCCAATATTCAATCAGAAGGGTCCGTGAGTTGCAGTGCACTGAGGTAGGGGCACCAGAGCTGAGCGTGCTCATGTGAAGAAATTGCCTAGGATTGTGTCCCTTCGGGATATCCTGCTGCAGCGGCAGTGGGGTGTGTTACACCTGCCTCATCTTCCTCATCATCATCCCAGGTCTTCCCCACTGCCTGAGGTGACATTGTTGCGTGAGCTGTCCACAGCACAAAACTCAATCAGAAGGGGTCCATGAGTTGTGGTGCACTGAGTTAGTGGCACCTGAAGAGCTGAGCAGGGTATCAAGCTGATGATGGCATCCAAGACAGGTGTGACGAACTTGGATGGGCTGGCTGTGAGACTCCTCCGACTCTGGCAGTTGTTGGTTGGAAGGTACCAGAGGCCAACAGGTGCAGCACAGCCAACAGCTTTGTCTGCGGAGGGATGTTGGTTGCCCGCTGTGTTGGTACCGTCAGCCTGTGGGCAATGATGGTCAGGATGCGGAGGATGGTTGTCCTTTTGAGCCTGTAGTGGGCAATGACATCCTCTGGTGTTAAGTCTGTGAGGCTGGTGCGCTTTCTGAAGGTCCGCTGTCTTTGTCTGCGCTGCCTCTGTGGTAGTCCGGCGGGGGGCGGGGGGTGGGTCCGGGGGGGGGGGGTGGCCCTCTTGGGGCTCCGAGCTGCATGATCAGTAGCTCCATGGCATCTGTTGTTCTTCAGGTGTGGCCCTGGACTGGGCTCCCTTTTGTGGTGCAGGTTGTCGTCCGACTTAACACCAGGTAAGAGCAGGTATTAAATCCCTGCTGCTAACGCACCTTATCGCCTGTTTTGGGATCTTATCGCCGATCTGGCTGGTCGTTGAGAATATAGCGAAGTGGTGTTATCGCGGCTTTTTGCACAGGAACGCCTACTCTGCATCTCATTAGCGTTAGTTGCCAGTGTCATCCATGGCGATGTTTTTTGCGGCTGCTATCGCAGAAAAACTGGCGATATTGGCTGTTCACACCAGCTTGTGAATAGGGAGATAAATCTATCGCCACTTTGGCTGCAATAAAGTGCCGCTAACTCAGCGATAAGTCCTTGAGAATATGCCCCAAAGTGTATTGTCTTAAATAAAAACTCTCTTTTATTTCTCTTCATTCTTTCTTTTTTGATTATGCTGTATTTGATATTTATATACATTGTGTAGGATATTATTATTATGTATATGTATGCAACATAGGAGGTTGGATTCTCTTGTAAATTGTTGTTTTGTATTGAATTGATAAAAAGCCTTTTAAGGATTTTAATAGATCTACTCATATAATTCTAATTTTACATCTGCGTGGTGGCACACAGAATTTAGTAAAGGTTGATATTTCCCCTTTGGTGTTATGTCTGTATGAAGTGGCGTACGTGATTTGGTTGAATATGAAGAGTGGTGTGTAATATATAGTCCACCAGAGGATACATTGACAGTTATTGAATTACAAAACGGTACCCTATTCCTTTGGTGCATAAGGGGTCCCTCTCACTTGGTTTTTGGGTGGGTCCTGGAAGCTGAAGCAGCCAAGGCTGACTCACGAACTGGGAGGTGAAGGGGCCTGAAGCCCTTTTAGCCCGATGGGTATCGTACGCCTGGTTGGACCCAGAAGCTGGAGCAAAAAGAATGTCGAAAAATAAACTTTCAGGGACAATGCCAGTTGCATATAAAAACCATAGAAATTACAGCATGTGTGTTGAGCATTCATAATGAAAGCAATGGAGTGTACTAAAGAGGTACTTGAATACCTGGAAGTTTATTTGAACGTTTACTGCATAGTTACTGTAGCATAATATAATATTGTGAGGTGCTAGTTGGTGAGCAGTGCATAGTGAAAGAAGGCCAAGTGGCATCATGAAGCTTGAAAAGAGATGCAGGGATGGTTAATGGAACATGTGTGTGGAATAATATTGAGTAGCTCCATCAATAAATATTGGGGGCATTAAGGAAAATTATGATGACAGGGTAATAACAAAGCTTTTCAAAATGCCCTGGGAATTTAAGAACAACTATTTAGCCTAGTAGACCACGTGGAGGAATATTACAACATGGTATTGCTATTGGGGGATGGAAAATTGCAAAGTATGCAAGCTGGAGTAAAGTGAAACTTTTTAAGGGTTGCTAACTGGGACATAAATGAAACATAGATGTTGTGCTAACACAGATATTTTTATCAATGTTTTGTAATAATGCATACATATAATAAGAAGCCATATTCCATTTATCAAACTGCAGCATTTATACCTAGGGATCCCATTTATAACCTATCCTATAGGAAAGTGATTTAAAAGTCAGTTATGACACGCCGTACACTCCTCACAAATGTGAGGGAAGCTATTCCTTTTCACATACCTGTTTGCTCTTTCCTTCCCCATTTCGGCAGCATAGAGAAAAAAAACCCTCACTCTGTACATCTATTCCCCCAGTACACAGTTAATAGCAAGCATGAATAGCTCTGGATTTTTGCACTGCCCTTGACACACTTCCATATCTCATACTTAGGCTAGGGGCAGTCACAGCAGGCTAGTATCGTCCTTGTCTTTAGCCTGGCCTTAAACGTATCCCAGTCACTGCACTTCTGCCTTATGTCCCCTCCTTTTGCTAACATAGGGGCATATTTATCAAGCAGTTGCATTGCCCTTGCGCCATGCAATGGGGATCAAGGGCGATGCAACTACTAAGTAAGATTTATCAAGCCATAGAAGGCCACCTTGCAAGGCCCTGTGCGGCTTGATAAATCTACCGTAACGCAACACAATGCAAATCTCTGCATTGCCTCAGTCTGCCCCAGGGAGGAGTTTCATGGGTGGAGCATGGGTGTTCCCACGCATCCACCCATGGATTTTGGTGCATTCCCAGATTTATCATTATTGGTGGTCCTCCGAATGTATTAAAATGCTATGCCTCCCCAGGTGAGGCATAACAAGGAGAAAAATCTTTATTTTTCCTCGTTCTTTCCTCTTTCTATGTTCACACACGGAAAGAGGAAAGTGCCACATAGGATTGCTTTTGTGCAGGAAGGTGTGCCTTCCTGCACAAAAACAATCCTGCTTAAAACGCAGATAGGAATGCACCTTCTAACATTAACTATGGCGCATTCCTACCCTTTCCCTATCATGCAGCGCAGCTAGGCGACTTGCTGCACTGTGCGATTTTTTTATATATGTGCCCCATGGTCAAAACCATAATTGCGCTAACAAGCTCAATTCAAAAAGGCGTCATCAAAATCATCAAAAATGTCAGCATCGTTAGAGGATTGGGCAACCCTAGTGAAACGCCAACACACCTGGGTTGCATTGAATAGCTACACATCCCTGAGATCTCAGCAGTACCTAGCGGAAGCCCTAAATCCCAAGACAAAAAAACAATTCTTGTTTTGCCAACTGGGCAGATTCCGGTCGCTACCATTTATCAAGCCCTGGACGAGGACAGCTAGAGACACGGCCTGCAGGCTATGCGGCTTGGCAGCCGAAGACCTGGTCCACACCATCTGTCTTTGTCCAGCCACACTAGGAATTCGCCAGACACTTTTGCGCCCACATTGGAAACAGCAAGGGGTGCGCACTTGCAGGAAAGCAATCTTGACCTGCTTCAATTCATCAGAATCAAGTTCCATTGCCAGAATAGTTAAGTATATTCATGGTGTGGAAAAGGCACTTATACAGGCAGAAAAACATTGTATGGGGCCAATATCCCAACCTGCCCTCACAACAGACTGACAACTGCTTCTTGCTTGAGGAAATAGACACCTCTTTGGACAACAGCTTCTTGATTGAGGAAACACATATCTCCATGGACAGTGCCAACAAAGCACCCTTCACCAATCTACTTCGTCATTTTAAAATGTATCCTTCACTAATTTTATCACCTTGTCTTCTCATTGATGTACAAAAAAGGAACATAAGGTTGATTATTTGAATCACATGATTTTATTGATATTCTAAATGATCAGTATTAATGCTGTATTTTAATTGCTTTTTATTGTAAAGATTTTAAATAATCAAACAATAAACATATTTCAATATAATTGCTCTAACACCCTTAATGGTGCATGTGAATGAATATTACAAAATGAACAAATTTTGTGGAATTTATGAAAACTGAAATGTGTGCTAATGTGTGCAAATAACAAAATAGAAACACATCACAAAAACAATGTAACAATCCAGCCCTGAAACAAATTTTTAAAAATCCCTAAAGAACTAAAAACCAACAAAATTCAACAACATAAACTAACAAACAAATTCATGCAAAAACACAACAAACTTACTACTGTGATTTTATGTGGTTGTACTAGTGTGCTATTGTTTTGTATTTGTGCATTCATGTGTTGTGTTCATATGTTAGGTAGGTATATGCTTCAGTGAGAAACTATCCATGGGACTATGAAGGACCTGCAAGGTACAATTGTGGACTGGTGCCACATGGAATTTATCTCCCATCTACGTCCTCATTCAAGGCATGCCCCCCCACTTACTTCCACAGCTTACACTGTCTACCACTTATTTACTGTTAGAAATTGAGGTCTCTATTTGACAGAGGTAGGTACTTTTGTCCAAATAGGGACCCTTGCTTCTAGTCAGGGTACGGGGGATACACACTTTAGATAACCCCTGCTCACGCCCTGGGTATCTTGACACGAGCAGACAGATTTATCCCAAAGGCAATGTGTAAAGTATTTGTACTCAAAACACACAGTAATACAGTGATAACACCACAAATGGACACCACACCAGTTTAGGAAAAATAAAGTTTCTTTATCTAAACTCAACAAGACCAAAACGACAAAAATCCAACATACATGTAATAAGAATATGACTAAAGAAAGGTTTCAAACAACTTGGTTCATAGAAAACTATGGATGCGTGATTTCTCACAAAGTACCTGAAGATGCGTCAAAATTCACAAGGCCAAACAGCCGCAGAGATGGGAAGTGTCGAAAAACAAAGAGATGTGTCAGTTTCTGAGACCAAGGGGAGGCGATGCGACAGTTCTGCTGCATGCAGGAGAAATGATGCGTCAAATCCGGTCTGTAGGGGGAAGTGATGCGTCGATTCCAAGACAGTTCTGGTCTGCGGGTGATGTGTCGGGAAAACTTGCCACACAGGTACGATGCGTGGAGATCAATGCGGCGGCGTCGAGTGGTGCTGTGTCGGTTTCTTTAGCCGTCATCCCTCAATGTGTCGATTCTTTTTTTTTTTTTTTTGTATTTGTTTATTAGGCAGCTTGTAGTAACAAATAAGCAAAAGCCCAGTGTGGGGCTACAATGCACATTAAACTTCAGATAATACAAGCCATTTTAAATATGAATCAGCGGGCAACAGCTACATATGCACTGGAACAGAGGTACTGTAATAACATTATACAGTCCTAACTTCTTTCCCTTATACTAACCTCCCCCAAAGAACCCATCCCCCCAACACCCCCCAGCAAAGTGGCTTGCAGTACATTGCACAGCTATGACACAGCATTGCACAGAATACATTCTAGTAGGTGACAGATAACACTGATAGCATGGTCCGTGTCTTCAAAGAAATGAACTCTCAGGGAACATAAACAGTGCACTTTTTAAAATTACAATAGATTTGGTTGAGTATGCAGATAATTCGTAAGGGGCGCCCAAAAGTCCTTGGGGCACGAGGGTTCAGGCAATTCCACGGCATATATCTCCAATTGGTCTCTGCAATTAACCAAATCCCGGATCCAACTTTTGACAGTGGGAGTAGTCTTTGCCCCCCAGCAAAGTGCTATGGACCTCTTTGCAATTAAAGTAGAGACAGCAACCACCCGTCTATTACATGGTTTCAACCTTTTAACAAAGCCTAGCAGGCAGAGTTCCGGTTCACATCGTACCTGTTCTAATACAACCTCTGTAAGAATATGAACAACCTTGAACCAGAAAGCAGAGATTCCAGGACAGGTCCAGGACATGTGGAAAAAATCAGCACCATCTTGCCCACACCTTACACAATTAGCATTCTCACGCAAGCCATACTTATGAAGTTGCAATGGGGTATAGTAAAATTAGTGCAGATATTTGAAATGAATCAACCTCAGATTACCATTCGCCGTGAGATGCCCTGTCAATGCGCAGCAGTCCTTCCACATTTCAAGTGTGAGTGCAGTACCCAGTACCCGCTGCCATCTACAATAAGATGGATGTTCCTCAATCTCTCTCTCCCGCAATGAGGCATTGTATAATTTGGTAATAAGGCCTTTCCGTCCCTCCCCTCCCAGCATGTGCTGCAGTGCCTGCAAGGCAACCGGCTCTGTCGGATAGTCCGGATAAACAGATTTTATAGCTTGTCGCACTCTTACATAAGTGAAGCCCAGCATCAACCCGCGATCCGTGGAGCCCTGTATTTCCTTCAGTGTCTTGAACCGACCTTGTGCGTAAAGATCTCCTAGAGTGGATATACCAACTGACGCTAGTGCCTTCAGCGCCGGCGACTCCCTCGCCACAGAAATGCCCGGGTGAGAAGCCAGAGGTAACTTCTGGGCATAAATATACGAAAGTCCTGCCCGCTTAGCTAGCATTTTCCAGGCCCAAGCAGTGCATAATACAGGGTTTATTTCTGTCCTAGGGCCCCCCGATCCTCCAGAAAGGGTCGCTGCCTGTAAAGGCAGAGGTCGGATAGCATCGGCTTCAATCGCAAGATGAGGTAAAAATCGCGTCGGGTAATGCCAATAATGTGCAAATTGCGCCTGAGCGCATAAATAATAAAGATAGAAATCTGGAGCTTCAAATCCACCCCGTTCAAATGGTTGCACCAGCACCCCCCAACTACATCTAGGCTTTTTCCCAGCCCACACAAAGGTAAGTAGTGCTGATTGTAATGTCTGAAAGAAGGCTATGTTCAGTTTAATGGGTACGTTAACAAATAAATAGAGCAGTTTAGGTAGAAAGGTCATTTTAACGACCGCAAGCCGATCTGCAAGAGAGAGCGGCAAGTGCGCCCATCTCTCTGCCCTCTCAGTTACGTGTGTGATGGTCCGGCAATAGTTCTCCGTAATCACCTTTGCACGGTCCCTGTACAGCCAGACCCCGAGATACTTTACCGGTTCCTGAGTCCACGTCAGAGGGAAGTCTAGGCCTATTTCTTTGGTACCAGCCGTCAATGGAAATACCACAGACTTTGACCAGTTAATTCTTAGACCAGAGTATCGTTCAAATTTCACGTATTCCCGCAATATGGCCGGTAAGAAAACGGCAGGTTCCCTGACATATAACATCATATCATCAGCGTATAATGAAACCACAAGTGGTCTTTGCCTGAATCGTAATGCCGCATGCGCATGTAGCTGTCTAATCTTGCACGCTAAAGGTTCCAAAGCCAGCGATAAAAGCATCGGCGACAAAGGGCATCCCTGCCGTGTGCCTCTTTCTATAGTGAGCGTCGGGGAGACCCACCCATTAACCGGCACCCTCGCAACTGGATTCGTATATAGGACCTGGATCCATTTAAGAAAAAAAGGAGGGAAGCCCATGCGGTGCAAGACCGTAAACATGAAGTCCCAACGGAGGGAGTCAAAGGCCTTTGCGGCATCTAGTAGTACAGCCACTGCCTGAAAATCAGGTTCAAAGTAGTGTAACGTAGAGAATACCGTGCGCAGATTGTGTGTTGTGGATCTAGCGGTCACGAATCCAGACTGGTCCGGCAAGACCAATAGGGGAATCAATGGCTGCAGCCGGGTAGCAATCATCTTCGCCAGAATTTTGGCGTCGATGTTTATAAGTGAAAGGGGCCTGTACGATTCGCATCTGCTTGGGGGCTTGTCAGGCTTCAGTAGAGTTACTATTAGAGCCTCCCGTAACGTAGGCGGAAGCAGCCCTTTATCGTAAGCCTCCGCAAATACTGCCAAGAGGCGAGGCGCTATCTCATCAACATACATTTTGTAGAATTCACTAGGGAATCCATCTATACCAGCTGATTTACAAGTGGGTAACGCCATTATAGCGAGTTTGACATCTTCCTCATCAAAGGGCTGCACTAAATATTCCCTATGCGCATTGGAAAGCCACCCCAACGCCACATCATCGAGGTAGGAGTTTATTTCATCTGATGGAGGGCCTTCTTTAGCAGTATATAGAGTAGTATAGAATTTTAACACAATATCAGCAAGCTCAGTGTTCAAATAATGTGTTTCCCCATCTTCATCTACTAGTTCCTTAATGTGGTCCTGACTACGGGGTTCTGACAATTTCTGTGCTAACGAGCGACTCGGGCACCCCCCCTCACCATAATAACGAGCTTTCGCTCGACGAGAACAGTGCCTCAGTTCCTGGTCAACGGTATCATTATATTCGGAGACCAGATCCCTAATTCTAGCCAGAAATGGAGATGAGGGATTCGACTCATAGTCGCGCTCCAGTGTGGATATCTCAAGCGCCAACCTACGAATCCTGCGTCTGATATCTTTCAATACTCCAGCTTGCGCTCCGATACAGGCACCCCGCAATGTCACCTTGAAAGCCTCCCATAACAAACCAGCGCTGTCCACCGTCCCCTCATTTTCATGAATTTTTTTTCGAATAGCTTCCCCAATAGTCTGCCTAAACACTGGGTCCGCAAGCTCAGCAGGCTGCAGTCGCCATGCAAATGGCGGTCTCTCACACAAGGGTATCTGCAGAGCCAGAACTATCGGAGAATGATCTGATAATGTGCGTGGCTCATGTTTCACCCCAACAGTCCAAGCCCCAACCATCTCAGACACAAGCCAATAATCAATACGGGACCAAGTCCCATGCACCGAAGAGACGAACGTGCTTTCTCGGTGTCCCGGATGCTGGTGCCGCCAAATGTCCAGTAAGGGGCCCGCATCCAGAAATCCAAGAATGGCCTCCGCCGCCCTTCTGCTTCTACCCACAGTATTTTCCGTTCTATCTATGGAGGCGTCCAGACAAACATTAAAATCTCCTCCCCAGATTATTTCCGCAGACGGAAAGCTTAGAATACGACGCCACACATCAGCAAAGAATGAGGGGTCATCTATATTTGGCCCGTATATATTAACCAACAAGACCGGCCTTTTCCCCATTTGGCCATACATGATCGCTACTCGCCCCTGGTCATCTACATCTGTCTATAGTAATGTAAAGTGTGTCCCTTTTTTTATGAGTATCATCACTCCCCTTGAATAGGTAGAATAGGAAGAGTCAAGTTTTACAGTAGCCCACCTCGTACCTATGCGCTGCGCCGAGCTCTTAGTTAAGTGCGTCTCCTGAAGGAAGGCTACAGACACACCCAATCTATCCAGTTGAGCAAACACTGTGCGAATCTTTTTCGGTGAATTCAGACCACGGACATTCCAAGTGACGAACTTAGTGATACCACTCATACTGTGCATTGATCAGTCAGATAGTACCTGAAAGCAAAGCCATCAATGAACATGTACACTGCAATATTCTTGAGTACTACACAGCCCCATCCAACCCATCCCACCCCGTTCCCCAGATGCACCCCCACCCACTTCGGCTACCCCAACTCGCCAAAGCCATCCCATATATATCTAACCAAACCCTAAGAACTGTCCCATCAAACAGCATAACGTGGGGTATTCCCATAAGGGGGGCGTCAGAGTGCTACTATCCTCCCATTTCGTAGGAGGTGGCTGTTCAGGTCTTGTACCTGTGTTACAGTGTACGGTCGGATAGTCAAAGCTTAAGGCATCTCGAATCTTGGATAGTTCCAATACATAGCATACCTGGGAGTACCAGCCCCATTGTACATAGATAATTGGCTAAACATAACGCAACAGTTCTACGCATCTTACTATTGATACATCACAATATTTAGGTTATTATGGTCAGTCGTCCTCTTCTCGCCCAGCAACCGCCCCTTGGCTGTGTCTTTTCAAGTGTTTCGCGTGCTCCATCGCCGCTTTGGGGGTGGAAAAAATCTTAAAATTCCCCTCTGTCCCCGAACGAAGTCTTGCAGGATATAACATAGCGTAAGGGATCTTTTCAGCCTGTAATAATTTTTTCATCAAACCTAGAAGGAGCTCAACCGCGGCAAAAGCAGGGGGTCCAGAAGGATCGCGGTGCACTGCCAGTTGCGGCCTCTAAGTAAGTCAATCACATCCTCCCTGTGCCATCAGGACATCCCTTGATCAACACGCCGTAGGCACCGCACACTCAGGATCAGCCGGCACCCTTTTATCGCCACAGTCCACAGCGCGCCCCCCCCGGCGGAACAGCCGCTGACAGAGGCCCCAAGCAGGCGCACACCGGCCGCGCGCGCAGACCTCCGGCGGCAGGCCGCGGCTTGGATCCCGGGCCCACACCCACCTCCACAGCCGCGAGTCAAGGTCCGGGCCGCACCCACCTACCTCAGCCCACCGCTGGCGCCGCCGCACCTCCGCCCTCGGGGCCTAGAGTCGTCCGCCGGAGTCAGCGCCTCACATCCGGATTGCAGGCCGCACTACCGGATTCCCAGGAGGTACGTAGCGAGGCAGTCGCACCGTCCCTACACCACTGCAGGTCAGTGTCGTCAATTCACTCCGGCAGCCCGTACAGGTCGATGTGCCATAGAGTACAGAGTCTCCAAGTCGTCCGCTTACTCCGCACACCACACGGCACCCGGGCTCCTCCTTCTGTTCGCTCGCGCCGCCATTTCACTGTCGCTCGAGGTGAATCCTCATCGTCCACTCTCAGCTTGCCACAGCGTTTTCCGGACCTTATTTCCACACCATTCACCCCAGGGGCATTAGCACTCCCAGATCGCCGAAGGAAAAGTTAGGATACCTCGTTTTTTATGCAGATATTAGGCGGATTTCAGAACAGCCGGGCAGAGCTGCACTAAAGCGCGGCCATTTTGCCTGGCGCTCTCTAGCGCCCCCCAATGTGTCGATTCTTGCAGCGGCGACAGGCGCTGCGTCGGTTTCTGCAGTGGTGCGCCGCGACGATGCCTGGAGATTCTTCTCGCACAGCGGTGCTGTGTTGGAAAAACAGCCGAAAGAAGAGCGATGCGTCAATTTCTTCAGTTCTTTAGGTTTCTTCCAGCTCCCAGCAGCAAGCACAACCTCCAGAGGCCCAGAACCGGAACAGGCACTTCCTAGCAAATCAGAACTCTCAGCAGCAGAGTTCAGAGGAGCTGGGGGTGAATACTTTGTGTCCCTGAGACTTCAGAACAGGAGGCTAGCACACACAGGCCCTTGGAAATCTTCTTCAAGCAGGTTCAAAGCACAGTTCCAGTCTTTGTCCTATCCTTGGCAGAAACAGAAACTGCAGACCAACCCCACACAGCACACAGCAAAGGGGCAGTACTCCTCCTTACAGCTCTTCAGCTGTTCTCCTTGGCAAAGGTTCCTCTTGAGTCCAGAAGTAATCTAAAGTTCTAGGGTTTTAGGTCTAATACTTATACCCCAAAATGTCTTTGTTCTTTTTGTGCAAGGGTATCTGAGCCCAGTACAAACCAGTTCTGTCCTCACTGGTACAGCATGACCACAGGGGGTGGAGACAGAATTGTGGAAGGGAAACAGGCCCTATTCAGGTGCAAGGAAATCTCCTCCCACTACTCTAAATTCAGCAAAGGTCTATTCAGCTCAGCTCCGAGTCATCCAGGAAGGGCCAGGCACACCTCACCCTCTCCAGTGGCTCTACAGTGAATACAGATCCCCAGCCTCTGTCACTCCGAAACCAGACAGTCAATACACAAACAGGCAGAGGCACACAGAATGGTTAAACAAGAAAACGCCTACTTTCTAAAAGTGCCATTTTCAAACACACAATTTAAAAACCATCTTTACTAAAAGATGTATTATTAAATTCTGAGTTCAGAGAGCCTAAACTTTATTTCTCTATCGTGTCCCAATGGGAAGTTATACTTGTAAGATGTTACAAAGCATTTCCCATTCTATCCTATTGGGCAAGATAGCCTTTCAATAGTGAAAAACGAAATTGGCAGTATTTCACTATCAGGACAGGTCACACACACCAGTACATGTCCTACATTTCACAAACACTGCACCCTGCCCAGGGGGGTACCTTGGGCCTACCATAGGGGTGCCTTACATGTAAGAAAAGGGAAGGGATAGGGCCTGGCAAGTGGGTGCACTTGCCAAGCCGACATGGCAGTTAACAACTGCGCGCAGACACTGCAGTGGCAGGTCTGAGATACCTTTTCAGGGCTACTCATATGGGTGACACAATCAGTGCTGCAGGCTCACTAGTAGCATTTGATTTACAGGCCCTGGCACACTCAGCGCACTTTATAAGGGACTTACCAGTAAATAAAATATGCCAATCATGGAAACACCAATCCATAAACACATTTTACACAGAGAGTATATGCACTTTAGCACTGATCAGCAGTGGTAAAGTGCACAGAGTCCTATAGCCAACAACAACAGGTCAGGATAAAATAGGAGAAAGAAGCAAAAAGTTTGGGGATAACCTTGCAAAAAGAGCCAAGTCCAACATTTACCCTTTCCCCCTTCCTGGCAATGTGCCTGCTTCTTTGTCCAATACTATCCCAAGGGCTCAAGTTCCCATACCCCACCACTTCCTACCGCCCTTCAGGGTAGAATATTATATAGATCAGCCTCTAAAATTCATCCCAGGTGGTGAATACTTTTTAGGATGAAGCCTACTAGACAGTGCAGCTGCCTTGGGTGCAAAGACTTCTTGAGAACATTTGGAAATCTTCACCGACAATGCATTCCACCCTTTGCTTACCATTGACTTTGTGTTTTGTAACTCACGGTTGCTTGCTTTCTATTTGCTGGCTCTATTTGTTTTAGGCTGTCCAGTATGTCTTTGTCCCTTCCTTGGATCATAGCCTGTCTACTGTATTCTTCCTCAAGTGCTTGTTTTCTGCCTTTAAATGTTGTTCTTATCTTGTCACATTTGCTGTGCGTTCAAAGACAGAGGTCAAATGTCCGGCTCTGTCTTCCAAGGGACCTTGGTGTCTACTTCTCTTTCTCAGACTTCAACATGCATGGACTAATGTGTCAATCATGCTGGAATGCTGAAAGAAGGCTGTATGATGTTACTTTTTTAGCTCACAAAAAAATGTCAATGTCTGTAAGTAAACTTCAAATATTTGAGAATATATCAGAACTAGGAAAGTACTAATGAAGCCCTTTTTTTGTAATTTTGAAGTGTGATGGAAACAAATATTTTAATACAATCATACACTAGGTGATGCCAATTCCACACATTATTGTTTTTGCACTGCATAGTTTTATAAGTAGAACTGTATGTCTGTGCAAATGTAATGTCATTGTGAGAAAGTGCCCTCTTTCTGCATGGTTGCCCCCACTTTTTCTGAACTGCTGATGTGCTTTGACTGAGAGGGGCCTGGGCTCCTGCCAATCAGGTACCCCGGGCCTATGTTCTTTCCCTAAAACTGCATTATAGACCAAACCCAATTGCCACTCTCTGGCCATAGGTCAGTCCCTGGTAAATGGTACCACAGGTACCCTGAGCACTGTGACCAGGGAAGGCCTCTAAGGGCTGCAGCACTTATTGTGCCACCCTTAGAGGCCTTGTACCTTTACACTCACACACTGCCTTTGCAGGCTGCGTGTTTTGGTGCAGAACAGAGTGAAGAGTCGACATGGCACACATCCCTGTGTGCCATGCCTACAACCCACTGCCCTGGCATAGGTCAGTCACCCCTCTAGCTGGGTGCACTATACCAGTGGTGAGGGTACAGGTGCATGAGCCCTGAACCCCTACAGTGTCTAAGTCCATTCTTAGACATTGTAAGTGCAGTGCTGCCATTAAGAGTATATGGTGCTGGGAGTTTGTCATTACGAACTCCACAGTACCATAATGGCTGCACTGAAAACTGAGAAGTTTGGTATCAAACTTCTCAGCACATTAAACCCACACTGATGCCAGTGTGGGATTAAATGAAAAATGCACACAGAGGGCATCTTAGAGATGCCTCCTGAAAAACGATCTACCACTAGTGTCCAGGCTGAGTGGCTGCTTTCAGCTGCCACCACCAGACATGTTTCTGGACCCCTGGGTCAAGAGCCTGCTGCTCTTGGGGGACTGAAACAATGCACATCCTGGGACGAGGTGCGAAGTCTCCTCCCCCAGGTTGGGCAGGGTCCACTAAGGGGAAGCTTCAAAGGCTTGCTGCCTTTTCTGAGCTTCCCCAGGCCTTTGGCTGCTTCCAGCAACTGGTCACCACTGGTTCTGATCCCCACTTTGGGCAGAAGAACCGGCGGGAAAACCAAGTGAGGAAGGGAGGTGTGCCCACCTCTGCCAACCCCACCTCTCAGGTGGGGGAGACGAGGTGAAGCACAACTCTCAGTCCCTGCCATCTTGCAGATGGGGGGACCCAGCCAACCAGGGTGAGGCTTATGCCCCATCCCACTGGAAGGTGGCATAATAGGGGGTGTACCCACCCCAGGGAAGGGACCCATTGGTCCCAAACTTTTACCTACCTGTAACGCCCCTAAATCTAGTATTTAGGGACACCCCTGAACCTTGCTTCCTCAGACAAGAAACTACAAGAAGAAAAGAAGAATAAGCTAAGAAGAGGAGGACGCCCACTGACTTGGCCCCAGCCCTACCGGCCTGTCCCCACCTCGAACCTGCAGAAGCGAAACTCTGGTGTGTTCTGCAGCCAGCAGTCTCGAGAACCCAGAGGACCTGCCCTGCCTTCCAAAGAAAAGACCCTGTCTCCCATTAATACCAGATTTGTTCACCAACAGACTCCAGGTACGGCAAAGTCCGCGAGTCTGCACCACTCTGCACCCGACGGCCACGGCCCGAGTTCGAGTGGCCCAACACCACGAGGAGGTCTCCCCGGTGATCCTGACCTGAGATTCGGTGGCCCCTGACCTGCCTCAAGCCTCCAGCCAATGCCTGCTGCCTCAAACTGGATGGTCCCCCAACCACGACCAGGAGCTGGTAAGAAGATCCGACCCTAAAAGGCATCCCTGCGCGCGACGCCCCACGGCCTTGGGTGGCCCAACCGATGGTGCCTAACCAACCCCCAACATCCCAATTTACCTCTCCACGTGGTGGTCGCACCCAGAAGACCTTCGTCCTCGAGCCTGCAGTGTGTTTGCAAACCGGAGACTCCCCATTGAAAGCTACAGGGCACCCAACGCCAAAACAGCACTCTGCACCCGGCCGCCCCAGTGCCGCTGAGGGTGCGCCTTTTGTGCTGGCTTGAACCCCCATTTGCCCTGAGCTTAAGTCCAGGAGCTTTGCTCCCACAACCTTGTGGCCTGCTCGTAAGCAGCCACCAACCGGAGGCCCCTTATCCCCCATTGGATAACACTGGGCGTCAGCACTCTGCACCCGGCCGCATTTGTGCCACTGATGGTGTAACAAGAGTGCATCCTTGACCCTGGGGGACCCCTCAGTCTACTCCCAGAATACCAACCCCCACAACCGAATACTTACCTTTGAACCGATAACCCTATTTTCCTCCATAGGATAACACTGACTGTTTTTCTGTGAAAAGTTTCCTAGTGTGGAGTTGGAAAATCTATAAAAGTTTCTAAAACTGTAACAAAATAACCAAAACGCTTTTACTTACCTGTTTGCAGGAAATGTCCCAGTGCAGTATCCAGGTATACTGTACTGTGTAAGAAAAGTAATCTGTAAAGTAATCTACTTGACATTCTACTAAAAAGCCAATACAAAGTATATGTACAATATTTCAAAGCATTGCATTACTAGTAGTACTAATCTAATCAAACCAAAAGTATATATACAACTGCAATACAAACTGTTTACAAACTGTATTCTCACTACAAAGTTCTTATCACTTTCCTGTGCCAGGCTTGCTTGGTTCTAGGAAATAAAATAACTAAAAGAATATTTTTATACAAAATCAATTGGTCTGAAGTTCAGTCTTTGAGTGTGTTATCATTTGCTGATTGAGTGTGTACAACAAATGCTTAACACTACCCTCTGATAAAGCCTTACTACTCGCTCACACTACCACAAATAGAGAGTAAGGTGCTATCTACTTTTACCTCTGCCTACCTTTGGGGTTCCACTGGACTCTGTGCACACTATACCTCACTTTGGTGTAGTATATACAGAGCCAGCTTCCTACATTGGTGGATCAGCGGTGGGATATACAACTTTGCATTTGTTGGACTAACTTGGTTACCACCTGATCACACGACAGAACTCTTAAATTGTCTTTAGAATTCTGATTTTTGAATTAACAAATTTTTCCAAATTACAAAAAGTCTTGTTAGGGCCTTGGTTAAGTCCCTTTAGAATTTTAGAAAAATAAAAAGTCACTTTAGTTAGGGATAAGAGGGGTTAGAGGTTTTTTTTTAACTATGTCTCTTAACAAGAACCCAGCTGTTAGTGAAGATAACCACCATGACATAGAGGACCAGATTGAGGAGCTCGACCTCACCCCTTACCTCCACTTAATTTTTTAAGGAAGTAAGGTCCCTATGCAAAATTAAAAACATAACCATGGGATCCCATCCCACCAAACAAAAGCTCCAGGAGCTGTTGGCTGGGTATGCTAAGGACCATCCCTCTGAGAATGGTGAAGACCTCTCAGATGTGGACGAAGATGGAGGGTATGAGGATGCCATCCAACCCCCAGCCCCCGCCCACTTCAGAGGGAGAGAAGGGCCCCAGGGAGCCTGACTCCAAAAATCAACCTCTTAGTACCTAGAGCCCACACAGGTGGATCAGTTACTACTGAGGACATTGAGGACAGCCTCAATGAGGAGGACAGCCTTCTAGCCAGGTTGACCAAAAGATTGGATCTAGAGACCAGACTCCTGGCTCTAGAGAAAGAGAGAGAGCAGAGATGGGCCTAGCACCCATCAATGGTGGCAGCAATTTACTTAATAAGGATAAAGAGCAATCTTATGATCCTAAAATCCCCAAAGGGATTTCCCTAAATATAAAGAGACTGATGATATCACAAAATGGTTCACAGCCTTTGAGAGGGCCTGTGAAATGAGAAAAGTGAAGAAGTCACACTGGGGGCACTCCTTTGGGAACTGTTCTCTGGTAATTGCAGAGATAGGCTCCTGACCCTTTCAGTGGCAGATGCTGGGTCTTATGACCTCATGAAGAGAACTCTGATTGAGGGATTTGGACTCACAACTGAGGAATACAGAATTAGATTCAGGGGGGCTCACAAAACCCAAAACCAATCCTGGATTGACTTCGTTGACTACTCAGTTAAGACACTAGATGGTTGGTTAACTGGACACAATGTGCATGATTTCAATGGACTTACAATTTGTTTATGAAAGAACATATTTGAAGTAATTGCACTAATGAAAAGTTACATCAGCATTTGGTAAGACCTAGGTCTAATTTCTCCCCAAGAATTGGGAAAGAAGGCAGACCATTGGGTCAAGACAAGGGTGACTCAAACAACCACTGGGGGTGACCAAAAGAAAGGGGTTACAAAACCTCCCCAGGGGAAAGGTGGTGAGAATCCTCAAGATAAAAATCCAGAGTCTTCAAAAGGGCCCCAAAAAACTGCACAGGGGGTGGGTCCCAAAACTCTTCCCAATCTACTAATAAGTACAGGGGAAAGAACTTTGATCCTGCAAAGGCCTGGTGTAACAACTGTAGAAAGTTGGGACACTTAACTGGAGATGCTACTTGTCCTAACAATAAGCCCCCTAGTCCTACTACAGCTACTCCTGGTGTAGCCAGTCTCCAGATGGGATCAGCAGTGTGCCAAGAGCAAATCGGGTTGCTCACTGAAGAAGTTCTAGTCACAGAAGGGGAAGTTGAGTTTGCCACTTTAGCTGTGTGGCCACCCAACTTAAAGAAATACTTACAGTACCCTTGGATCAATGGGACTAGAATAGAAGCCCTGAGGGATACAGGTGCCAGTGTCACTATGGTGAGAGATACACTGGTTTCCCCAGAGCAATACTTGATTGGGAGAACTTACCCAGTCACCAATGCTGACAGTGTTACCACTAACCATGCCATGGCTATGGTGACATTATACTGGGGGGAGGGTGGGGGTACTAGCCTGAAACAGGTAGTGGTCTCTCCAAAGCTTCCAGCTGCATGTCTGCTTGGCAATGACCTGGAAACCTCAGCATGGGCTGAGGTAGAATTGAAAACCCATGCAGCAATGCTGGATATCCCTGTGATGGTGTGTGTAAAAACAAGAGCACAGAGCAGAAAACAGGGTGAAAAAGAAGTATTGGAGCCTGAAAGTATGGCCCAACCTTCCAAGAGAAAAGGTAAGAAGACTGGGAAACCAGCTTCTGTACAGCAAGAGGATCGGGACCCCTTTCCTCAGGGAGAGGACTTGGACACCCCAGAGGGAACTGAGAGCATGGAGCTTGACCCTTACCAGATTGAACTCTTAGGCCCAGGGGGACCCTCTAGGGAAGAGCTGTGCCTTGGACAGCAGGACTGTCCAACTCTTGAAAGCCTGGGGCATCAAGCTGCTACCTAGGAAAAATGAGATATCAGTGGTACCCACAGAGTTTATTGGGAGGAGGAACTACTGTACACTGAGGCCAAAGACCCCAACCCTGGAGCCACTAGGAGAGTGGTAGTGCCTCAGAAGTAAAGGGAGTTCCTACTAACTTTAACTCATGACATCCCCCTAGCTGGACATCTGGGCCAAATCAAAACCTGGGAAAGGCTAGTGAGCCACTTTTACTGGCCCCAGAAGTCTCAGAAAGTGAAGGGGTTTGTCAGCTCCTGTGTCACCTGTCAAGCCAGTGGCAAGACAGGTGGACACCCAAAGGCCCCCTTGATACCACTACCAGTGGTTGGGGTTCCCTTTGAAAGGGTAGGTGTGGACATAGTGGGTCCACTTGAACCTCCCGCAGCATCAGGAAACAAATTAATTCTAGTGGTAGTGGCTCATGCCACTAGGTATCCTGAGGCAATTCCCCTTAGGACTACTACAGCTCCTGCAGTAGCTAAGGCCCTCATTGGTATCTTCAGCAGGGTAGGGTTTCCTAAGGAGGTGGTTTCAGACAGAGGTTCCAACTTCATGTCTGCTTACCTAAAACACATGTGGAAAGAGTGTGGAGTGCAGTACAGGTTTACTACAACCTATCACCCACAAACCAATGGTCTTGTTGAGAGGTTCAACAAGACATTGAAAGGCATGATTATGAGGCTCCCTGAAAAACTCAAAAGGAGATGGGATGTCCTCTTACCATGCTTGCTTTTCGCCTACAGAGAGGTGCCTCAGAAGGGAGTAGGGTTTTCCCCCTTTGTACTTCTGTTTGGCCATCCTGTTAGGGGACCACTCTGTCTTGTAAAAGAGGGTTGGGAGAAGCCTCTCCAAGAACCAAAACAAGACATTGTGGACTATGTACTAGGCCTAAGGTCCAGAATGGCTGAGTACATGGAAAAGGCATCCAAGAATCTTGAGGCCAGCCAGGAGCTTCAGAAGCACTGGTATGACCAAAAAACTGCACTGGTAGAATTTCAACCAGGGCAAAAAGGTGTGGGTTTTGGAGCCAGTGGCACCAAGGGCTCTCCAGGACAGATGGAGTGGCCCTTAAGCCATCTTAGAGAAGAAAAGTGAGGTCACCTACTTGATTGACCTGGTCACAAGCAGGACACCCAAACGGGTGATCCATGTGAATCGCCTTAAGCTTTTCCACGACAGGGCTGACATCACCCTGCTGATGGTGACTGATGAGGATCAGGAGACAGAGAGTGAACCTCTCCCTGACCTCCTCTCATACAGCCCCAAAGATGGGTCAGTGGATGGAGTTGCCTTTTTAGACACCCTCACTGCCCAACAGCAGACTGATTGCAAGCAAGTCTTGCAGCAGTATGCTAAGCTCTTTTCCTTGACCCCATGTCAGACAAACTGGTGTACCCATTATTGGGACACTGGTGAGAGTGCACCTGTCAAGAACAAAATCTATTGACAGTCTGATCAAGTCAAGGAAAGCATCAGAGCTAAGGTTAACAAGATGCTGGAGTTAGGGGTTATTGAACTCTCTGAGAGCCCCTGGGCCAGCCCAGTGGTTCTAGTCCCCAAACCTCATCCACAGTGTGGAAAGAGAAAAATGAGGTTCTGTGTGGACTATAGAGGGCTCAACTCTGTCACCAAGACAGATGCTCACCCTATCCCAAGAGCAGATTAAAGAATGCCCCGCCACCTTCCAAAGGTTGGTGAATCAATAGTGCAGCTTATCTAGATGGTATTGCTGTCTTTAGTTCCACCTGGCAGGATCACCGGATCCACCCTGGGAAGGTTTTAAATGCCCTGCAAACTGCAGGCCTAACTATCAAGGCACCCAAATGACAGATAGGGCAGGGAACTGTGGTATACTTGGGCCACCTTGCTGGTGGAGGCCAAGTGCAACCCTTACAGCCCAAGATCCAGGCTATCCTGGACTGGGCAGCTCCAACAACCCAGACCCAAGTCAGGGCATTCCTTGGCTTGACTGGGTACTGCAGGAGGTTTGTGAAGGGATATGAGTCCATTGTGACTCCCCTCACAGAACTTACCTCCAAGAAGATGCCCAAAAAGGTAAACTGGACAGTTAGCTGTCAAAAAGCTTTTGACACCCTGAAAGAGGCAATGTGCTCAGCACCAATTCTCAAAGCTCCATACTTTGGCAAGCAGTTCATTGTGCATACTGATGCCTCTGAGCTAGGGATAGGAGAGGTCCTATCCCAGACCAATGATGATGGCCAAGACCAACCTGTTGCTTTTATAGGCAGAAGGCTTCTCCCCAGGGAGCTGCGTTGGAGTGCCATTGAGAGGGAACATTTGCTGTGGTTTGGTACCTGAAGAAGCTGAGACCATAATTGTTTGGTACTCACTTCCTAGTTCAAACTGATCACAAACCTCTCAAGTGGCTAATGCAGATGAAAGGTGAAATCCTAAACTGTTGAGGTGGTCCATCTCTCTACAGGGAATGGACTTTGTAGTGGAACACAGACCTGGGACTGCCCATGCCAATGCAGATGGACTTTCCAGGTTCTTCCACTTAGAAAATGAAGACTCTCTAGGGAAAGGTTAGTCTCATCCTCTTTCGTTTGAGGGGGGGGATTGTGTGAGAAAGTGCCCTCTTTCTGCATGGTTGCCCCCACCTTTTGCTGAACTGCTGATGTGCTTTGACTGAGTGTGCCCTGGGCTCCTGCCAATCAGGTACCCAGGGCCTATGTTCTTTCCCTAAAACTGCATTGGAGACCAAACCCAATTAGCACTCTCTGGCCATAGGCCAGTCCCTGGTAAATGGTACCACAGGTACCCAGGGAACTGTGACCAGGGAAGGCCTCTAAGGGCTGCATTACTTATTGTGCCACCCATAGAGGCCCTGTACCTTTACACTCACACAATGCCTTTGCAGGCTGCGTGTTTTGGTGCAGAACAGAGTGAAGAGTCGACATGCCACACATCCCTGTGAGCCATGCCTACAACACACTGCCCTGGCATAGTTCTGTCACACCTCTAGCTGGGTGCACTATACCAGTGGTGAGGGTACACATGCATGAGCCCTGTGCCCCTACAGTGCCTAAGTCAATTCTTAGACATTGTAAGTGCAGTGCTGCCATTAAGAGTATATAGTGCTGGGAGTTTGTTATTACGAACTCCATAGTACCATAATGACTGTACTGAAAACTGAGAAGTTTGGTATCAAACTTCTCAGCACATTAATCCCACACTGATGCCAGTGTGGGATTTAATGAAAAATGCACACAGAGGGCATCTTAGAGATGCCCCCTGAAAACCCACCTACCACTAGTGTCCAGGCTGAGTGGCTGCTTTCAGCTGCCACCACCAGACATGTTTCTGGACCCCTGGGTCGAGAGCCTACTGCTCTCGGGGGAATGAAACAATGCACATCCTGGGACGAGGTGCCAAGTGTCCTTCCCCAGGATGGGCAGGGTCCACGAAGGGGAAGCTTCAAAGGCTTGCTACCTTTGTGAGCTTCCCCAGGCCTTTTGCTGCTTTCAGCAACTGGTCACCACTGGTTCTGACCCCCACTTTGGGCGGGAGAACCGGCAGGAAAACCAAGTGAGGAAGGGAGGTGTGCCTACCTCTGCCAACCCCACCCCTCAGGTGGGGGAGGTGAGGTGAAGCACAACTCTCAGTCCCCACCATCTTGCCGATGGGGCGAACCAGCCAACCAAAGTGAGGTTTATGCCCCCCTCCCACTGGAGGGTGGCATAATAGGGGGTGTACCCACCCCAGGGAAGGGACCCATTGGTCCCAACCTTTTACCTACCTGTAACGCCCCTAAATCTAGTATTTAGGGGCACCCCTGAACCTTGCTTCTTCAGACAAGAAACTACAAGAAGAAAAGAAGAAGAAAGACCGCACAGCCGTGCTGAAGCTAAGAAGAGGAGGATGCCCACTGACTTGGCCCCAGCCATATCAGCCTGTCCCCACCTCGAACCTGCAGAGGCAAAACTCTGGTGTGTCCTGCATCCAGCTGCCTCAAGAACCCCGAGGATCTGCCCTGGCTTCAAAAGAAAAGACTCTGTCTCCCGGGAACACCGGATTTGTTCACCAACAGACTCCAGGTCCAGCAAAGTCCGCGAGTCTGCACCACTCTGCACCAGACACCAATGGCCCAAGTTCGAGTGGCCCAACACCACAAGGAGGTCTCCCCGGCGGTCCTGACCCAAGATCCGGTGGCCCCTGACCTGCCTCAAGCCTCCAGCCGATGCCTGCAGCCTCAAACCGGAAGGTACCCCAAACCGCGACCAGGAGCTGGCAAGAAGATCCGACCCTAAAATGCACCCCTGCACCCGATGCCCCACGGCCTTGGGTGGCCCAACCGACGGTGCCTAATCAACCCCCAAAATCCCAACTTACATCTCCACATGGTGGTCGCACCCAGAAGACCTTCGTCCCTGAGCCTGCAGTGTGTTTGCAAACCGGAGACTCCCCATTGAAAGATAGAGGGCGCCCGACGTCAAAACAGCACTCTGCACCCGGCCGCCCCAGTGCCGCTGAGGGTGCACCTTTTGTGCTGGCTTGAACCCCAATTTGCCCTGAACTTAAGTCCAGAAGCCTTGCTCCCACAACCTTGTGGCCTGCTCGTAAGCAGCCACCAACCGGAGGACCCCTCTCCCCCATTGGATAACGGGCCTCAGCACTCTGCACCCGGCTGCCCTAGTGTCGCTGAGGGTGTAGCAAGAGTGCATCCTTGACCCTGGGGGACCCCTGAGTCTACCCCCAGAATACCAACTCCCACAACCGAATACTTAGCTTTGAACCGGTAACCCTATTTTTCTCCGTAGGATAACATTGACTGTTTTTCTGTGAAAAGTTTCTAAAGTGTGAAGTTGGAAAATCTATAAAAGTTTCTAAAACTGTAACAAAATAACCAAAACGCTTTTACTTACCTGTTTACAGGAAATGTCCCAGTGCAGTATCCAGGTATACTGTACTGTGTAAGAAAAGTAATCTGTAAAGTAATCTACTTGACATTCTACTAAAAAGCCAATACAAAGTATATGTACAATATTTCAAAGCATTGCATTACTAGTAGTACTACTGTAATCAAACCAAAAGTATATATACAACTGCAATACAAACTGTTTACAAACGGTATTATTACTGCAAAGTACTTATCACTTACCTGTGCCAGGCTTGGTTGGTTCTAGGAAATATAATAACTAAAGGAATATTTTTATACTAAACCAATTGGTCTGAAGTTCAGTCTTTGAGTGTTTGATATCATTTGCTGATTGAGTGTGTACAACAAATGCTTAACACTACCCTCTGATAAAGCCTTACTGCTCGCCCACACTACAACAAATAGAGAGTAAGGTGCTATCTACTTTTACCTATTCCTACCTTTGGGGTTCCACTGGACTCTGCACACTTTACCTCACTTTGGTGTAGTATATACAGAGCCAGCTTCCTACAGTCATTTCAATTGAAAACGTGTTGTCTGAGAAAGCAGTGAGCTACTGCGCCCTCTACTCCACAACACTCTATGACACTCTACTCATCTCTACGCTATGCAACTCTACCCTACACCACTCCACTCAACTCTATGCTGCCCCACAACACTCCACACCACTCCACTACACAACACTCTACTCCACTTTACGTCACTTTACTCTACTCCACTCTATGCCACTCTACTCCACTCGACTTCACTCTACTCCACTCTACGCCACTCTTCTCGACTCTATGCCACTCTACTCCATTCTATGCCACTCAACTCCATCCAGCACCACTCCACTCTACGTGACTTCAATCTATGTCACTCCACTCTACGACACTCTACTCCACTATGCTCTAATGGAGTCTGCTCTATGATACTCTGCACCACTCTACACCTCTCCTCTCCACAACACTCCACACCACTCCACAAGACTCAACTCCACTCTACTACACTTTATGCTTCTCTACTCCACTCTCTGCCACTCCACTCCGGGCCACTCCACTCTAAGCCACTCTATACCACTTCACTCTAGTCCACTCTACTCCACTCTACGCCATTCCACTCTATGGCACTTCACTTCACTCCACTATAATCCGCTTCTGATGCTCCACTCCACGATGCTCCACTCTATGACACTCTACTCTACTCCATTCCACTCTACGACACTTTACTCCACTCTACTATGCTCTACTCCACTCCATGATACTCTATGCCACTTCACTCTCAGCTACTCTACTCTACTGTGCACCACACCATCCTACCATCCTACACTCCACGACACTCCACTCTACGACACTCTATGCTACTCTACGACACTCTATACCACATCAATCTATGACACTTAACTCCACTCTGTGCCACTCCACTCTGTGACACTTTACTCCACTCTATGCTATGCCACTCTACTCTACTTCATGCTATTCCACTCCACTCTACAACACCTTACTCCACTCTACAACCCTTTTTCTCCACTCCACTCTCTGCTATGCCACTCTGACACTCTACTCCACTCCAGTCTATGACACTCTACTCCACTCTATGCCACTCTATGTTACTCTACTCCACAGCACTCCACTCTACTCCGCTCTACTCTACAACACTCCACTCCACTCTATGCCACTCCACTCTACATGTCTCCTCTCTATGCCACTTCACTCTATACTCCTCCACTCTACGACACTCTACTCCACTCCACTCTATCACACTCCACTCTATGCAACTCCCCTCTATGTCACTATACACCACTCTATGCCACTAAACTCTATGACACTCTACTCCTCTCCACTCTACGCCACTCTACTCCCTTCTGCACCACCATACTCTTCTCTATGCCACTCCACTACTCTACAACTGTACACTCTTCGACAATCTACTCTACAACACTCTAAGACACTCCATGACGCTTTACTCTATGACACTCCACACTACGCCACTCTACACCTCTCCACTCTAAGGCACTGTATTCCCTCTATGCCACTTTAATCCACTGAATGCCACTCCACTCTAAAACACTTTACTCCACTCTATGCCACTCCACTTTACTCCTCTCTGTGCCACAACACTCTACAATACTATACTTCACTCTATGTTCCTTCACTATATGCCTCTCCACTCTATGCCACTATACATCACTCCACTCTACACCACTCCACTCTGCTCCACTCCAAGCCGTAACACTCCACTCTACAACAATCCATTCCACTCTACCCCTTTACATGATGCTCTGCGCCACTCCACTCCATGCCACTATCTTTTAGCCATGCTAAACAGCAGCCACGCTGGTGTACAACATAGCTAAAAATTGGAAAAAGTCAATAGGTTTTGCATAGGCGAGACCTATTGACTTTGCCAATGCTTGTTAATAACTGCAGCTGATAAAGGAAGTGGGATGTCAGGATGACTCTTGTTCATATTTGTCCATGATGCACCAATACAGTTTACATGACCATGATTCTTTATGACTCACTATGTGCAGGTTTTTTTAATCAAAATTCATTGTTGGGATTCAGGGCTGCAGGTTTATGGTCTGTAAAAATAGGTGCATCTTTTTTCATTGACTTTTCTTCATGAAATACATGAGATACTCAGATTTAAATAATGTTCTAAACTGTTTTCTTTTGCTCATAGCAAATGTATATATGCCCAGTACTGGGAACAGGTATTCCACTAAAGAGTTAAATTAGCATTATCCGTTGGCAGTGGACCTATGAACAATTAACAGCTATGACAGCCGGAAGCATGCATTTAGGGAGGAGCTGTCAAACCAGTTTTAATATAATTGCTTGCAATTTTATTTGTAATGATTTAAATATGCTATTATTTGGACAGAAATATGTTGCAATTAATTACTATTGAGTACAATTCATTTTGATGTATGAACTACTCTTACTCGAATTTTTAGGAGAATTGCATAAACTAACTGCTTTTCTATATTTTAAAGATATTTACATTTTAATCTCTATTGTATTGAAATGCAGGCATTTCACGTTTAGATGTAATTCACTGCTTGATCACACTGAATGTATTAGGTTTTCTAGAGATTGATTTAAGCTGTATTAATTTTTCTCAACGTGTTTTTGTATATGAAAAAATGGCAGACGAGGAATACAGTGGATTGTTTATAAATGTTTTTTTTCTGTGGTGAGATTTTAGTTTCATAATGTCAAGCATTGGAAGATGAGGCCCCTTTTTAGACATTTTATTGTAACCAAAAGGTTCATTTACAAACACCGTTCTCCGTGCTATTTCAGGCTCATTGTCTTGCAATCCGGGGGATCATGATGAACATGAGGCCTAAAAAGGTGTCCCTGATATATTCACTGGGACGTTTTGGCCTTTGTGTGACATAACAACAAGGAAAAAATGCAATGTCAGCCATGGGAAAACCACAATGTACAAAATAACCCTGCAAATCATAGTTAAGAAATTAAGAAATTGTTCCTTGTCTTTCTATCAAAGAAAAAATATTTCTTCACTTTCTACATGCTAAAACCGTTTATTACTTTAGGTTGGCCACCAATGTAACATGATAGCTTTCGAATTTATAACATGGCTATGCAGGTGACGTGACTGGTTGACCTGCTGCTAAGGCAAATGAACAGAGGAATGGTCCACCTTCAGAATCCCTCCATATCCTTAGACCATCCTGATACCGCTTCCATTCCATATTCCATTCAGATTTTATTTTCATTAATATCAATGATGTCCTAAGCAGACAGGAACATACCTAAGTCACTAGAATGGCTTCCACCTTATTATGATGCCTTTTAGAGACACGTCTATTCCGCTTTGCTGAGAGGATGGCAGCCAGAGGTGATGAAAATACTCAAAAGCAGTTTTCAGGCAAAGGAAGGATCTATTTATTAGGTCAGCATCATTTCTCAACCTTCCTTCCAGCAAGTTGAAGGACAATGCCCGGGATCAGAATGGATCAGCTATTAAAGGGTTTCTTTTTCAAAACATGGAGCTAAAAGCAAGGTTGCCACATGACCACATGTCTCTGTGCTGCGTATGGCACTGGCCATAATATGGAGTGCAAATATTAGTGAGCTCAAGACAGTAGGCGACATTTGGGGAAATACTGAGTGAGTGGGTCTTGACTGTCTGCTCAGAGCTATTGCTTTATGTCCTTTTACTATTTGGGTCTGACTTACTTGATATTGGTTTTTAAAGCACACTGCATTTTAGATTTGTTTGAAACTTTTTTAAATTATTTTTATATTTTTTAAATCATATGTGTGAAAGGCAGCTATGTTTTGTACTGTGGGTTGAAAGCATTTTAATAAATTCAAATTCACTGGGCAGTGAGGACGGTTTGGAAGGAAGAGAGAAGGCGGTTCGGAGACTTTTCTTTGAGATCTTGGGATTGTCTTATGATCAGCAGTGTGGAGTACTGTACATTCCATAGTGTTCTTTAAAGTGTCCTCTCCCTTTGGCAGTGCAGCTTATTTTTGATAAGCTTAGTACATTTTTGTTTACTGGATAAACAGCGCATTCTGGGCAGGGTCATGTTTCCTACTTCAGAGGTGCTTGGCTGGACTTCTCTGCGAATAAATACATTCATAAAATATACGATGGTCCTGAGGATCCCCAGAATGTTTATTAGGGGCCATTTCGGGATCCTACTGGGAGTATGAGATGGATTGTTAAATTCTCTTTTGCAATATTAACCCTGCTAAATACATTTTTGATTACCTGAAGATGGGGCACATGCCATTTTCAATGTCCTTCAAGTGTTGGTTTCAAGGATAAGTAATCAGCATTGTCGGGTCTTAAGCTGGCAGTAGATTCAGATACCACTGCCTGCTACCTGGAATGGAATGACTTGCAGTGGACGTTGTGGGAGTAGTGATCCCATGACCCCATGGGGTAAACTTGACAACTCATCACCTAAAAGTAGTCCCCGGATTGTGCTGGGAATGTTCTTGTTTGAGTGCATCCTTTGCAATGCTTTGTCCAAATGATGCACAAAGGGAATGGACTAGGATCTGCGATGCTATTTCAGTCTGCTCTGATCTCTATGTGATACTTCAATGGCGGAGTCCATAAGGCACAAAAGAAATAGAGGATACTTTTGCAGAAATTACAAGCACACTTCTTTCATCAGACCCTAACAAGTAGCTCTATCAGTCCAAGATTTCACATCAGTGCCTGAAATATAGCGTGAGAGCCATTAAACTAACTCAAGGTGACTATAGCATTGTGCAGCGGTGCTCTTTCAAATAAGGCGGCTTATTTGATAACTGTGGGGCATATGTACAAGCCCCTATTGCCACCACAACATCACTTTTATCGATGTTTATCTGCAGGAAGGGACACCTTCCTACACATAAACAATCTTCCCCTGCACCAGACACCCTTGCACTTTAGTGCTTGCACTATAGTGCAAGGGTGCCTGTGTTGGCGCTAAGTTGCTAAACTTAGCGCCATCGCAGGGGGAAACGCAAGGCTGCACCACATTCTTGTAAATATGGTGCAGCCTTGCGGTTCAGAAGTGGCGGAGAGAGGCGTTAGTTAAGCCAGGAAGGCTAACGCCTCCCTCCGCCACTTTCTTGTACATATCCCCCTGTGTGTTTTGTGTGCAATGCAGTTCAACGTGCAATGACTTTTATTTGCATACCGTATGTTTGTACGAGACTGGATGCACAGGAGCTGGAGTCAGATTCGCTATAGCTGCTCTCTATACCTGTCGGGCAGAGGTCTTCAAACTGTGGGGCGCGCCCCCCTGGGGGTCCGTGGAGGCATTCCTAGGGGGGGCAAATGCTTCACGAAGTACTTGTAAATAATGATGGCCTGAAAGCGCGGTTTTCTTTGTTTATCTTGTTTCCAGGCCGTCTTCATTTACATGAAGCGGTTGAGGATAGGAGTGCGACCTTTCACGGTGGAGGCCTGCCATCTGTTCACGTGTTAAGATTCTGCAAAGGCCTGGACACCGGCATTCATTCTTAACATGGCTTTTCTGTCTGACTACTTTACTTATCATTCAGAGGTCATTAGGGCAGCAGTAGAACACATTTTAAAATGTTTCCTTTTAACATTTTCTATTTAAAGTATGTGTTAATAATAGAAAGAAATATCGGTTGTATGTGATTTTTCTAATATTTGCATGACATTAAGTTACTGGTCATGCCAGCAATTGTGTTCCTGAGTCCTGTGGTTGAGAAGTATTTTGTTACTTTTTTTACATTCACGGCAACTGCATATAAAAACTGCACATGCTCTTAAATGACACCTTATATAAAAAAATAAGTGCAGATTAAATTAATTGTTGGCAAATGCACTCTTTCAGTTATGAAACAATAATTGGTTAATGCCCTCACTGCAGACGTCTTTTTGTGAGACCAGAGTCACAGAACTGAATTCAACTTGGCATAGTGCAGAATACTGACACATGTATTTATAGTGGTCTGAGGTCCCAACAAGTAACAGAAAGCACTGAAAATATTTAAGTCATTATTTTAAAATTGTAATAGTATAAGATGGGCTGCCACACAATAATTTGGTATATATTATGAAAACACGTACTTTCCAAGAATACATTTTCATAATAGCTAACCTAGTGTAGACATTTTTATAAGTCCATTAAAGGACACTTTTCAAAACTCAGCATCCTTACATTATCTTTCAAAAAAGTTATTAATGTTTGTCATCATGAAACTTCAAGTGACTCTTTAAATTAAATCAGTTTAGAGCCCTCTTCCCTGACCTCCCACCTTCTGCACCTTCCAAGTACTCCAGGTCCCCATTAACAATTCAGGGATTGTTGCTTTTAACACAATATATGGGAACTGTTTTGTAAAATTAAAAACACCTTGGTTCCCATACACCTAGCCAATTTCAACCTCTGTTTTCATGCAGATGTCCTCTCAGGTGAGTAGAGGGGGTGGGAGGAAGGAGGCCACCAGGATCATATTCAGATCCCTGATTGTCCTGACCTCTTGGGCCTCAGACAAATGGCTCAGGAAAAAGCGGAACAGAGCAAAATCCATGGATAGAGTCAAAGAGATGACCCTGAAAAGAAGGTGCAATGTGGGGTCTATTTTTTTAATTCACAAATGGACAGAGAGCTGCCCCACTTCCTGAATGAGATGCTCTGAAGAAGGTTTCGAGAAATGCGGATTCATTAATTTTTTATTTTTAGTGCATCACTACCATTAGTGCAACAGGTGCATTGGCACTGGGGCATTGGTGTGAGGAATCATTACACCCCAATTAAGGATATGTCACTAGCAAAAAAGGTGGGCGAGGGGAGCCATTTTCCTGTTTGGTATTGGGGCCCAAGTTCTTCATGCTGCACAGGGAACAGGTCCCAAGCAACAGAGGGGCGAAATGTGGGACTTTTCCTTTTTGTTTTACAGAAAAGAGCAGACAGCCTGCTTTAGGCCTCAGGTCTAGCAGCAATGGCCCAGTAGTGTGGGCAGAGGAATAGGTACAATTGCTGCTGCAGGTGCAGTGTCACCGGGTCCCAAGGGTGTGAGGTACCAACTAAACCCCTATTATGGCTGTTTTACCATCATTCCTGTCTTATATTAGGGCTCAATGCTCCCTTGTTGTGCCAGTGTTGCTTTGAGCATTGAACCAATGGCACCAGAGAGAAGAACATTGAAGCAGAGGAGACACCTTAGCTAAGGCCTCAGAGGTAGAAAGGAGGATGGGGGTTAACAAGTGGCAGAGGAGACGTCCTGCTTCACAAGGCATTAGCTCTTATTAGTGAGGCAGGTGCAGTGGTGCCCTGCACAGGAGTGTGAAGGGCCCCTGCTCACAATTATGACATTCTTACTTTAGAATAGAGGCATGCTGGATTGCATTAGGGCTGAGGGCATCCTTGCTGCAAAGAGGCGAGAAACACATGTGATCTCATTTTTTCTGAAAGGGACAGAGTCTGTTTCAAAATTGGGGTGATGGCCATGCTTGGCGGGAAAGGGGTGAAAGAGTCAGAGGGATACCCTGCTCCTCAGGGCTGCAGCTATAATTAGTGCAGAAGGTGCAGTTGCATTAGGGCCCAGGAATGGGAGGGGTTCACAAAACCCCAAATGATGGGAGTAGTTTTTTCTTCTATTTCAGGTCTTTTAATATATTTTCTCATAAGTCTCACATTTAGTGTGGCTTATGAGATACTAAAAAACTGTCCATGAAATGATCTCATGCACACCACCCCCTGTGCTCAGCCCTGCTCCTCTCGCTTTCTCCAGTCTTTCCATAAAGTTTTGGAGGGGGGCCCGACTTCAAAATATTTTGGGAGGGGGGGCTCACAGTAAAAAAGTTTGAAGACCTCTGCTGTAGGGAGTCATAAAAAGGATCAAGTCTGTTTTCCTGCTCGCTTGACGTCTTCCCGCAGGTGACATCAGATTCATGAAATATGCCGGCAGTCGGACTGGGGTCTGTAGCTGCAGAGGCGTTCAAACCTGAGACAGGTGCGAGCTCCTTTCCGAAGGCTTCGCAGGCATTGTCTCATCGCCGCCTTCGCGCAGAAGCCACTGCGCGGTGTTATTTTTTCAGTGGATATTAAGTGGCCCCTTGAGCACAGCACTTGCCATTAACATTTCAGTGCAACAGCTTGAAGCACAATGATATGTAAGATGCTTCCCAGCAGGGTTACTATTCAAGTCAGGTTTTCTGATTTCATTTGAAATAAAATGGTTCGCTGTTGTGACATGAGAGGGACAAAAACATCCTCACTCTGATTGCATTAGAGCATCCTGCAAATCAGGGAATTATTCCGGAAAAAAGATAACAAAAATGATGCACACCGACTCCACCACGAACACATGCAATGTAACAGCTTCGGTATGAATTTACATTCCGGTCTATCACGCCAATTTTCACAAATCAGTTTTATCAGCTCCATTAGCATTGGGAACTGATAAAAATCTTAAGTAGACTTCCTGCTGTCTCCTCTCTAAGTGTCAGCAGTAATGTTTTCCATGTAACAAATATCCGGGAGGCAGAAAATGTCTGCTGCTCTCACTACTGTGGTATCTATTGTTCCTCGGGAAAAACATCTGCTCGAAAACTCATTAAAAATTACAAAATAAATCACAAATATAAGCTGCTGAAACAAAGAAACCGACTGCATTTGAATGACTGCGAAAATCTCGGGTAGTTCAGACCCATTTGATTTTATTAACTCCCGGTTCCATGCTAGCTGGTGCGCTGCAGTCTGCTGTGCGGCGCCTTGGCTGGGAAAGCACACCATTCCATTCTGAGCACAGGACATTGGCTGCAAGGTCCTGCTGATCAACAGATTGGAAGTATATGTGGGCTCTTTAAACGCAGAGAGGAATTAATTACTGAAAAGGTCGCTCTCCTTTGCTATTTGGCCACCAGCTTGCATTATTTGACACTTTGTGTTTATTCTCTATGACGGGTCACTGGCAAATGCTGTGCATCCGGAGGGTAACATTTAGAATGAAGTTTCACTTACTACTGACCAGGATCTCAACTGAGGTTAGAACAATCATCACTCCTTTCTCTCTATATATATGTAGTACATTTAAGTAAGTAACCATGCCTACTTACTTAAAAGTACTATATCAAAGATGACATCTTCTTTTAGGACCCTCACCAAACTTTTATAAATGCAAGTGTTGCAAAATGGGTTCCGCCCATTTAGTGTGCACAGATTTTTTGCCTTTTTTAATCACCCGGTTTTGTTTTTTTTTAACTGTGGGTGAGTCTCACTACATGTGTCTCACCTATAGTAATCAAATGGTAACTGGACTGCACATGTTTACCACCAGCAGTGGCGG
Source organism: Calotriton arnoldi (assembly GCA_963921515.1). Taxonomy (NCBI): domain Eukaryota; kingdom Metazoa; phylum Chordata; class Amphibia; order Caudata; family Salamandridae; genus Calotriton; species Calotriton arnoldi. The sequence continues at coordinate 465,703 of CAWUFW010008720.1, read as the reverse complement.
TTCCTCTGCTAAGGCGGAGGAAGGTCGCCCCACTGCTTTTAAGCAGTGTCACGAAAGGAAATATAAAGTGATAACTTGTTGTTATTATCATTTTATTGTTTCCAGCTGCTTTACGGGCGGGCGGGGCAGCTCTGCTGTCAGAGCAGGGCAGGGAAGGAGTGATTTGCCCACTCCAAGTGCACATGAATGCCTGGTCGGCCCTCTGGGTCGGCCAAACAGTCATGTGCACTTTGCATGTTCTCCATGCAGGCTGCATTACAGCCTGCGCGGAGAACATGCCCAGGCCCCCAGTCTCCGTCTGAGCGCCGAACCACAGCACACAGACCAATCACAATGCTGCATTGCAGCGTTGGGATTGGTCAGGGGAGCCTGGGTGCTTACCAATCACTACGCTCCATTGCAGCCTTGTGATTGGTCAGGGGAGCCTAGATGTGCTTCCTGGTTGCTGTTCCAGCCCGAGTCTGACGTAGGAGAGATGCACCGATAAGGTAAGTGTTTTTTTTTTCCATTCCCCTTGCTCCTCCCCTTCCCCCACCCCCTGCCCCTCCACCCCGATTTGTGCTGCCGCCACTGACCACCAGTGTCCGCCTTTTAAGATAAGGCCGCTGTGACACAGCAAAGGTAAGGGGCACTTGGCTTGTTACACTAGAAGATGTGGGCACATGCGTGTGCACAAGTGTGCAGCTGTGTGTGTGAGAGTACTGTTGTACTCAGACCAGTAACTGCGCACAGGTAGACTGGCCCAGAGGGGACTCTGCAGAGTTAGATATTGACCTGGAGTAGGCATTATAATAGAAGTGGCCACTTATGGGTAAAGTGAGCAAGAATTACTGTTTTGTCTGCAGTGATATTAAATGGGGGTAAAAGGTGTGTGCCCAATTGAAATATGCATGTCCCAAGCAGATATATGTACATCTTATGGATTGTCCTAAATGTCCATATTTCTCTGGCTCAGCTCAGGATCTCATAGCCCAGGCCTTTTGTCACCCAGCTTGGCAAAGATAATTACTCTGCTTCCCAGCAGAGAGAACAAAGGACTCCCTACACAAAAGCACTGTATCAGGGCTGTGGATAACCAGGGCCCAATGAGCAAAGCAGGAAGGCCAGACAACTGGAGCCAACATAGGAGGGAGCTCCTCTTTGAAATTTTTGTGGGAAAGGCTCTGGAAGTGATGTCAGCTATAGGTGGAGCTGAGGCTCCCAGAGGAGATGTGACCAGTGACTCATGGACCCTGCCATATTCAACTGTTACAGCATGCTGTGCAGGAGGGTTGGACAGGGGTAGAGAGGTGATGTGGCACCCTAGGATTTGGCCAGGGGTGCCTGGCATATAGAACCTTCCACCCCCATTTAACAATTCTTGCATAAGGGAGAGAGAGAGCTTTTGCTGTGCTTTTTACTTGAAATGGATGAAAGCAGCAGCCATGGACAACTGGAAGGACAAGCCCCCTGGTGCCGTATAGAACTAAGGACTCCACCCACTGTTGACCCCAGGACCAGTGGGACTCTCCAAAGGTAAGAGAGGCTGCCCTCCTTACACCTCTTAGGAGCAGCTGGGGAAAGATCTGGAATTCTACATCCTAAAAGGAGGACAGGAGCTCCAGAGACCAAGAAAAGAAGAAAAGCTGATGCAGGGAGTCAGTGGAACCAGCTCCTTGCAACGTGGATTGCCTTGGAGGCCAGGAGGCCTGATCAGACTGCTCTTGGTGGCTGGCACTCGCCACCAGGATTAAAATGAGCCCAGGATCATCCAAATCTGCCCAATGGGGCCAGAGATATGGCCTTTTTAAGGTTGGTGACCTTTGACTTTTTTGAGAAATGGAGCATGAGGAGCTTTGCTGCAAGATGTGACAATAACCCTGGGATGGACCAGGGGCAGGGGGTAGGCACAAGCTCATTAATTATTTATGAGCTTGGGCGGGGGCATGCATGGGGCCTCCTCCATAGAGCTCTTGAGGCCTGGGCACCTCAACCCCAGGGCCGACTTATGCCAAAGGGGTCATGGGCCCTTCTCTAATTCCCTGATGAGAGAATACTAAGGGGGGGGGCTTCCATCATGCCCTGATTGTGGTGGCCTTGTCCCCACTCCCTTGACTGGGGGGCTGCCACTGCTGAAGAGTGCACCATGCACGTACGGAGCAGGCAGGGAGGACAAGCCTGCTGGCTTACGCACCAGCTGATGTAGAAGGCCCAGTGCGAAGTAGCCAACTGGGGTAACGGGGGCCTTGGGGTCCCTTGTCACCCGCATCGCACCCTCACCTTGGGGGTGTCCAGGGTGGGACTGGGCACCCACGGATAAAAAAAAAGGAAAAAGGATTATGATTTTCCCAAGCAGTGGGAGCAACAGTCATTAAATATTTACTGCTCCTTGGCTGGGAGAGCCCATAATGCTTCAGGAGGAATCGCATCCAGCACACCTAATTATGCTCAAACGGCCTAAATGAGGGTATTCCGGCCCGGAGGCGGAGATTCCAGCCCAGAGGCGGAAATTCCGCCACAGGGCCGGAATCTCCGGCCCGGGAGCGGACATAAAGTTAGTATTGGTAAGTGTATTCTGTGAATACCGAAAATCACTAACTTTACGTATTTCACGTAAGTCAGTTCTGTGAATCAGGCCCACTGTGTTTGTAAATGAAAGCTGCTGCAGTTCCCTGGCACGAGGTGAAATTTCTCATCCGCCTTCGGGTTCGGGGAAGGGGAACCGAGACACCTCTCTAAAAATAGTGGTGGAACTCTGTACACCTGCATCCACCCACAACTTGTGCCCTGGGTCAGACCACCCACATAAATTAATCATTTGTACCATGGATGGAAATCAAGCAGGTTTAATGACACCACATTGCAATATGCCCAGAGCAATACAGGCAATCAGTATTTTAGTCATTTACTCACTCACTCGTTGCTAATGGCCACATTTTCAAAGAGTTCTGTAACCTTGGAGAACCGAATGAATCTAACCATTATTTTTAAATTCCCCGCCAAGAAGCAGAATCCCCCTTAATGTTATTTGGTGAGATTTGGCGGTTGCAGATAAATATGATAAACAAAGTGTGATTTATATTTTTATAGCTGAAATATTTGAGAGAGGGTAAGGCGGAAACGAAAATGATAGGAGGCACTTCAAGGTAAGGAGCACAAGATATTCGCAAGATATTCACCTGTGAAAATGAAGGCAGTGAATGAGTTCCCATATTAACGATTACCATCTTAAGATGCTAGAGCCAACAAGACCGAAAGGAAGAAAAAGAAAACATCACATGTGATATAGGTGGACATTAGGCAGAACAAAAATGAAAAGGTAGTCAACACTCAGACAAGCTCTATCAAAGACGACCCAACTGTACTACAATAGTGAAAACAAATGTTGAGACAGAAGCCATGGAAAAGAAAATTGAGGTATCAAGAAAAAACAAACAACAAACAGATAATATGTTTGTTATAATATATAACCCACCAGGATTAAGATGTACTCTATACAACTTCGTGATTGTAGTCCTGTATTTACTAGGAAAAATAGTTAGCTAAAAGAACCAGAATGCAAATGTTGGTGTCACTCAAGGTGGAATTTCTGCTTGCTGCACTCCTTAAGTGTTGGCCATATTGAAGAGACACAGAGGTATGGAATGCCAGTTCTTATGCCCTTTCTCTTTCTTACGAAGGAGGAGCATGCCTAAAAACAAATCTTGCAAGCCGCCAGTAAGTGGTGGCACTGTGGAAGTTATTTAGTAAGATTTTGCGTAAGTGCTCACGTGGTACAAAGTGATGCATAGTATTGCATCAATTTACTCACCTTCATAAAAGACCACTGAAGCAGCTTAGAACTGCACAGTGCTAAGAGAGTGCACAAACAATCATTTGAACACCAGTCAATCATTCACAGGATTTGTAGAGTGCACAGCTACTCAGAGAGTGTCCCGGTGCTAGCAGATTCACTGATCACCGAAAGCTAAAATAGATTACTGATATGCTGATTTCAAAGAGCCAGTGTTTTAAGGTTGCATAAGAAGGAGAGTACATTCTTCATAGCCCGTAGTTGAACAGGGAGATCGTTCCAGTCCTTGCCGGCAAGAAAAGATACCCTCCTTGTTAGGTCTCGCCATGCGCAGCTCGCTCGGCGAGATTTATTGTAGATGAGGATTTTAAGAAAAGGGCTTTAAGCCCTGCCCCTCATTTTCATTGGCTGGCGTCACCGTTTATGCTAAATGGTGGCCTGCCATTGAAAATGAGCTGTTGGCGTTGCCTCCCTTTCGCCTTTTGGTCTGGCCCATCCGGACTGGATCGCCTGCTTCACGGCTGTCGTGAAGCAGTTTCTTATCTCAAGGAGGCGTGTTGTATAAACAAGCCCTGAGATCCAGTCCAGATGGGCTGTCTCAAAAGGAGACAGGGCGCCGCGTGTTTATTTTTGCATCGCGCTTTAAAGTGAAAGCGCGATGCAAAAATAAACACGCGGAAATGGCGAGCGCTTGTTTTGTGTCTCCTCGTGTTCAGCCTACCGCCATTCTGTTCTGGGGCACTTTGCACCTATTGACTTTCTTTTATTCTTTTTTTTTTTCCTTCTGTGCCCCCTCGTGCTCTTGTGTTCAGCCTGCCACCGTTCTGTTCTGGGGCACTGTGCACCTATTGACTTTCTTTTCTTTTTTTTTTCCCTTCTGTGCCCCCTCGTGCTCTTCTGCCCAGCACTCCTCCTTCACTGTGTGCGGTCGTGCGCACACACTTCTAGAGCGCTCGGGGGCCCTGGCAGTGTCTCCCTGGCCCGCTAGGCCTCACACGCTCTCCTGAGACACTGCTCCTCATGTGCGGCACCTCCCTCAGGCAGCCCCCCCCCCCCTTCGCTGCCTACGCCAGCAGAGGGGACACCATTGCTTCTTCGCTGCAGACTTGCTGCCTGCTCTATCCAGCTCCAGGCAGCTGGCCAGCTCGCGTACTCCTGTCTCGCACATCATGTGGACTTGCTGCCTGCTCTTCACAGCTCAAGCCAGGTTGCTGGCCAGCTCGCGGACTCCTGCCTCACACATCAATCTAAGAGCTACTGGACACATCTCCCGCCAGGCAGCATTCTCAAGAGACACGAGAACAGCAGAAAGAATGGCAGGAAAACGGAATGAAAGTGCTTGTCTTAGGGGGTGGGGCATGCTGAATATAGGGTCTGGGCGAGCGTAAGTATGTGCCCGATGACTACATCATTTTATGTTATCTCCTTTGCCAATGGTGTACATTTAAGTATTCGTTTCTAAACAGCAACTATTAGCATGAACAAACTATGCAGAGTGCTTAGCTAGCCAGCAAACTAACTATATATGTACCTTCGCTGATAACGTCTTGAAGGGAAAATACACACTATAGACATTTAAATCATAGCATTGCCAGCCTCGTTTGAGACTCACTGTAACACGCATAGTCTGAGTATGGGTGCCGCCATTTCCTAAGAAGCCAGGGTCGGTGCCAGGCTCCAGGTAGCACGTGGGTCTCTCAAACATCATACAACCACGGACAGCTGTGACTTTCTGATGAACATGGACCATGGCGAACTCAGCATGCAACACAGTACACTCAATGTGAGCCAAAGCTGAAATACCTGTTCGATAAGTGTCTGCACCTTTTTTCTTAGCATTCTTTTCGTGTAGGCTGTGCGTTTGCTATTGTGTGACGTTTACGTAATGACATTTTGGATTAGTTTGTGCTACCTGTTATATTTTGTTATTAGGATGCATGCGGCATACAGCTTTGATGATAGCTATTATTACGATGCATACAGCAAAGAGCTTTGTGCACGCGGCATGGAGATGCTTGTTTTCCTTGAGGAGGAAGGATTTTGAGGTGGCTCTAAACGCACAAAGCGGCTCTGGCATCGCTGAGGGCGGGTCCAGCACAGTGTTTCGTATACTGCAAGTGTGGCGTTTGCCTGCAGTTTCCTCTTGCCCAGGGCATTAAGTGGGATGAAAAAACTGGGGGATCTCTCAAAGGGGTGTGGTCAATGTAATTAAGGGCGTGGCTTAAACAGTAAGCTAAAACTCTCTGCTTAGCATAGTGTGCCGCCCGACTTGTATTTTGCCGTTTCTGTGATTGGTCCAGATATATGATAGAACAAGTCACATCATACCTACAAGTCAGGACTATTGGCTTTGTCAATGGTTGTTAGTTGCATAAGATAAATAAGCAGCAACTGTGGCTTGTATACAATATTGAAAAAGCTTCCACTTGAAGCCCTGGTGACACCACGACAATGTTGCTGCCCTCAGTTTGAAAAAGGAAGGGAAATCCAGAGAGAAAATGACTCTCTTTAAGGATTTCCCTTCCCCTGCAACGCTCACCTGGCATGACGTCATGCCGTAACTTCTCCACTAGTGAGAAGTGAGCAATGTGAGCAGCGCACATCGATGTGCTGCTGTCACTGCAGTCCAGAAACAAGCATTAAAAATGCAATAGGTCTCGCCTTTTATTAAGTTAAAGCCATTTGCTTTGCAATACAATACCATTAGCAAAGCAAATGGCTTTAACTTAATCAAAGGCGAGACCTATTGCATTTTCAATGCTTGTTATTTGTGGAACCACCGCCAATAGAGTGTCAGAGGAGCAAAGGGCTCTTGCCGGCAGGTACCGAGGACCAGCCCAATAAATGGCCCTGTGAGCCAGCATGAGCCTCTTGAGGCCCATGTCTTCTTGTAAGGAGCTTGGAGGGAGTGTCACATAACGTCTGGCTAGTGATGTCACTTCAACAGCCTCTAGCTTCTTCTATGAAGAATGCACTCTGTGAGAGTATATGCGAAACTGGCGATGAAAGGAAAAAAATGTTTTAAATATGCAGCAATGACTGTGACTTTGTCCTTACATGTATTTCCCTAGGATGGGACCGCGGTGACTCATTGCTGCATCTTTTGTGTGGTTACGGCTAAAGGAACCTGGCGTGCTGGCTGTAAAAGGTAATTGTGAGGCAGGATTGAGAAAAGTCAGAGGGAAACTGAAGGGGGAATAGAAGAGAAAAGGAAAGAAACAGAGCCATGTGGTGGTGGATTAGGAAGGAGGGGAGGGTGGAAGCCTATATCTAATTGGGGCTGTCAAAAAAGGCAGGATGAGATAGAGGATGGCTGAAGAGAGGAGGGTACGAAAGAGAAGGAAAGAGAAGGGATGTAGGGTAAAATAGGAGTGGTGTATAGGGAAGGAGGACTGGGAAGCACTGCAGAGAAAGCATAGCTGAGTAGAAATGGAGGGCGAGACAGAGTGGGTAGATAGAAGCAACACAGAAAGATAGGAAAGAAGGGGGAGGGAAGTAGAGAGAGAGAATGTGTAAAATCTTTAAATCTATTACAGCTTCCACAGAATGCCTCTGAAAGTGTGACATGAATGGTGGCTAGTTCCATCCATACTGGGTGACTATGTAGAAGGATTTACTCTAAATGTGTCCTCAAAGATTAAAATCAGTGTGTAGAATATGTGCTTCTGTTTCCCTGGTGGTAATTTTCAGCTACTCAGTAGGCAGTTCTGAGGGTGTCTGTGAAGAGCTATGAACCGTGAGAATACCCCATTTACTTTAATGTGTGATAGTTGCTACTGTGTTGTGCAGTACTGTTAAACATGCCTAATTCTACTTTGTAGAGAGTAAACGGATCAAGAACATTGTGCCGCCCTAGTGCCGCTTAGAATAAGTAGTGAGTAAAGTTGAACTTAGAGCAAAATCAATGTATTTATTCAAGTGTCAATTTTATTATAGTTCACTAGGGAACTGTAAGATTGTTTTTATGTGGTGAGTATTAAATATATTTAATGTACTCGTAGGCAATGACGTTTAAACATGGTCAGAAAGCATGAATGAACATCCTGAGATGTTTGAATAAAGGATAGTGTGGTGCAGAGTGCCAGCTATGCTACAAGCTTCCCTGGCTTGTAGTGCTCAGATCGCATGCACAGGAGGATGGCTTTGAAATGGTTTTCAAGGAGCTGATAGGGTGTGAGGGGATGTTTTCACAGAGGAGAAAGGTAGCGTATCATAGCAAAGGTGTTAAAGAATGAAATATTATAGGGAGGCTGTGTAAGTAGGGTGGATTGTTCACAGTGCAGGCGACCTTTTGTTCATTTAGCATAGAATATACATCTTTTCCAGTCAGAGGAGTCGTGGAGTACAAGACTGCATTGCTCTTATCTATTTCCCATCTGCCTGAGGTGAGCACCTTCCTAGCTCCCCAAGCAATATACTGTCTGTCACTAGTGTTGCTATACTGGTCAGAGCCACAGAGTTGATACAGGTTTATTATGTATTGCAAAAACAAACCCCTAAATAGGTAACCTGCCGTAGCAAGCTCAGATTGACTGAATTAAGCAATGAATTACTTGCATCTAAACAGTACATTTATTGGGTTTTTTGTTGCATTTTTAGGGGCAGTTTAGTGGACCACAGCTGCACTAAATAGATTCCTTGGGACAGAAGTTCGTTTCAACTGCGCATGAGGGTGCGTGCAGTTGTAGGCTACAGTCTACACCCATGCTTGTTGTGCCCTTCAAGGCCCACTGAATGGGCACCGGAACTGAAATGTGGAGTGGCTTCAGGGCTGATGCTTCACATTTTTGCTCTGGGCTCTCTATTATGCATGTGAAGAAGTACACAACCCCGTAGGTGCACGCTGGTACAATTACGAGGCACACGCGCCTTGGAGCTGCCTTCTTGCCATTTACTGTGTTTTTAATCCTACAGGCGGGTGGCACAGAGTCTCACTATTCTCTACATTGAATGCTTGCCTTTTATGCTACTTGTGCAGCTTTTGCACACTTTTACTGTGGACTACATAAAAATAAAATAAAGCAATTTGTGTTTACTATTGGGTACCATATTTTAAGAAAAAGTACATGCAGTGAGATACTGTTTAGGGGTTTTAATCTACCAAGGACCTCGATTTCCTAGTGTAAAAAAGCGTCCATTTACATTCCGAGTTTGTACCATATCTGCAACTGCTTTTATAGTAAACTGAAAATAAAAATCCACTTAAAAATGATTACTCCTGTCTACAAGTCTACAAATGTAGAAAGACAACGATGCTCATTGCAAAGTATTTCAGAGTCTGTTGTGATATTGCACTCAGAATTAACAAAGTAACAACGAATGAAATTCAGGGGTGTGTGTGTACCATTGAAATCTATTTTTACGAACTAAAAATGTGTGGAATGACTTGAGGAATTGGTCCTTTGGTACTGATTCCTACAGTTCTCTTTTACAATTATCTGGAAGAGAAAGCAGAAAAAGAACGCTAAGAACACTATACGGCATCGTGCTAGCAGCTTCCCACTCCTCCTCAAGCTAGAAACACCCTCCCCCAAAAAATTTGAAGGAGATGTAGTGTATATGAGGCTACAGCACATTTATTGGCCTGGCCTCTTCCATCCCTCCTATTCACTGTGTGACTTGGAGAGAGTGACTTACGTGCCCTGGAATTCACAGAGAAAGAATGAGTGATGGGCCTGGTTCACAGTTAAAGACATAACTTTACACATGGAGGTTGACTACCATGCACCGGGTGATTTTATGATTATGAACCTGCGTCAGCCGCAGCCACGGTAGAGCAGGGTCGGATTGGGATCACAATTCGGCCAGGGCGCTCTCAAAAAAGTGGCCCACATCCCCTGATCATCCCTTTCATGGATCACCTTCTGTTTAGTCTCACTGGAATCTGGCCGGTTATTTTTTGTTATAGTTTTATATAGTGTGAACTCGGCCCAAAGTCATTGGAGCAATGTACATGAGGACTCAAACTTAGTATAAAGGTCTGCAACTCTGACCATAGCGCAATTTTATGCAACCCTCTCCTCTCCCCAAGTCCTAATAGACACTGGGGATAAGGTCGCATCACCTGGCTGGCACTTCTCTTACTCACCCCCTGCCCAGCACATTATAGCCTCAGGGCATTTACCGGGCAAGGGAGGTGTCAAAAGCACATTGCTGCTGCTCAAAGGGGTGAGGGTAGGTGAGAATGTCCCAATAAAACCTGCCCCCCCTGTGAGGCCCTTGCATACAACCTACCCTCCCTGCACCCGCCATGGCCTAAAAGTGATGGCCCAGTGGGGGATTACACTGCTTCTGGAAGGGCACGTGAGGCAGGGCACCAAAGTTAGGATGCTCCAAAGTCTAAAGCAACACCTGGCCCCGCAGACTCAATTTACAGCAGGGGAGTGACCAAGATACTGGCGCCACATTAAAGTGGCCTGGCGGGGACTGGGAAAGAAAGTTAGTCTCTTGGGCCGGTTTACAGAGGCCTCAAAAATCTAGCCCACAGGTGACCCTGGGGCACCGGCCCATCGACCAATGCCCGATTGCCCGCCTTCGCAATCTGAGCCTGGGTAGGTGTAAAGTTATTATTAGAAATTGGGTTTCTGGTTGGCTAGGGTATGCACCTAAGCCAGGCAGAACCTACTACTCTAGTCAGGGCAAGGGAGTTACACGCTGAAGATAACCCCTGCTCACCCCCTTGGTAGCTTGGCAGAGCAGTCAGACTTATCCCAGAGGCAATGTGTAAAGCGTTTGCGCAGCACAGTCACACAGCAGCGACACACTAGGCACACCGCAAAAAACTCCACACAAGGTTATATAAAAATAGCCTTTGTATTATCCATAAAACACATTAGAACACCATCACATATTTTACCATGCCACTAGGCACTTGTCATGACTTTACAGGGATTACATAAATCACTTGGCCAAATGGGCCACTGTCATAAACATCACAGTTGGGGCAACCAGTAACTACCAGCAGGATTATTATACATCACCATCATCAGTAGTGCACTACAAAACACTTGCAGCAGTACGCACATTAGAAAAAGCATTAGGTGTAACCCACATCAAAGTGCACTATAATAACCACCTATAGGGTGCACACATCAGAACACCTTATGCCCACAGTCGGCATATGCAGATCACCATTACGGTACATAGGGTGCCAACCTGGGCAATGTAATACCGCATATATGTAAGCATCAGGCATTAGGCATAAACATCAGCAGCAGCAGAAACTTACGGTAGGGTTCCTGTGCTCGTTTTACCTAGGACGTGGTGCTCCTCACTCAGACTGGGCACAGCAGCATCTGCGCTCCTACAACTGGGATTACCATACTCCCAGTGACGTTGTCCCCAAGGCAGCTTATTCCTAAGCGAGGCCCCGTCCTGGGCTTGCCTCGTAATGCCACCATAGAACAAAGCCCCTGATAGTGCAAAGCAGCTGCCCCCAGTCGTGTCGTGCAGCTGCCAAAGGCCAAGACAGTAGAGGGCGGGGGCTCGGCCCTCCAGAAATGCCGGTAATTGAAATTCCCCCAAGGCAGCTGCCTGTGATCACGCGGCGCTGCGGCCCACCAAATGCAGGGAAGGGTGAGGATTCCGCACCGGCCTCTTCTGGCCAGGACACTAAGTGAAGAGAATCATTCACCCGGCAACCCCTCGTTGCAAAGACTCTTCACTGGGTGACGAATGAGACCGCGAGGCTCCGGCTCAATCTCTCCTGTCGGCCCTGCCCACAAACAGGCTCAGGAAACACGCGGGGTTCTCCTCTTCCTTACGGGAGCCCCGCCCACAGCCAAGCATCCCCTGCCTGACTTACGGTGGCTTCTCGGGGCCCGAGAATATGGAGCGAAGTCTCCGTAGGGTCTTGAATCTTTAGTCCTCCTCCTGGCGCGATCACTCGCTCTGCGCCCGTCGTGTGGGGGAGGTTCAGCCCGCTTCTTGGGCTCAATCCATAATGAACAACAAAACGCCCACCAAGTACGCTACCTGGTGTGCGGACACAGCACAGTGCAGCCCAACATACAGGAAGTGCCCCACGTGCTTGACTGAGGATCACCCACTCACAGGGGGAGAAAGGAAAGCACAGCACTGTCTCAATTTCTTCCAAGGCCAGCCACACAGCCCTGGTAGATTCCAGAAGACCTGGCTCAGGCATGCCAGCACACTGGGTCTCTTCAGCAGAGCAGCAGTCCCTTCAGCTTCCAAGCAGGGCAGCAGGTCAGTCCCCAGTAACTGTTCCTCCTGGCACACTGCAGTCCACGCAATGCGTTCTCCTCAGTTTCTGAAGTTCCAAGTTAGCTCACAAGTTTAACAGACATGGGGTCACAGCCCCAATACTTATAGTCCCATATGTCTTTGTTCTCCCCCTGGCACAGGCTCCGAGCCCAGTCCAAACCAGTTCTGGGGGATACTTTGCAAGTGCACAACAACTTCTATTGTCAGTGTATGCCCTGGCCCCAGACACACCACAGGGGGGCAAAGACATCATTGTGGAAGGCAGGCACAGCCCTATTCAGGTGCAGGTGCTACTCCTCCCACCACTCCAAATGCAGACCAGGCTTATTCAGACTAGCGCTGACTCACCCAGACTCTTTGGAGTCACTGCACGTCCCCAGCCCATGTCACTCCAAAGACAGACAGTCAATACACATCCTAGCAGAGGACCAAAGACACATAGCACACAGATATGCCTACTTCTAAAAGTGGCCTTTCTAAAATAGTAATAATAAATCCGCTTTCACCAATACGCAGCATTTATCACCACTATTCCAAACATACCAAACTTGATCATGCTACCACTCTCATGTCAGGAATTACCATGGAAGCACATATCAGGGAATCCCCAATGCATCCCTATGAGAGGGCAGCCTCACAGCAGTGAGAAACCAAATAGGCTGTTTGTCACTACCATGACATGCCACACAGTTAAGGCACATGTCCTACCTATTACCTACACCGCACCTTGCCCATAGGGCTAGCTAGGGCCTACCTTATGGGTGACTGATATGTAGTAAAAGGGGAATCACAGATGTGGCAACCACTTTATGTGCCACGTCACAGCGGCAGTAAACTGCGCGTGCAGGCCCTGCAGTGGCAGAGGCCTGAGACAGATTTGAAAGGCTACTTTGGAGGGTGGCGCAAGCAGCGCTGCAAGCCCACCAGTAGCATTTAGTTTACTGGCCCTGGGTATATGGAATACCACTGTACAAGGGACTGATAGGTAAATTTAATATGCCAAACAGGCGTAGACCAATCTTACCAAGTTTACCATAGAGAGCACATGCACTTTAGCACTGATCAGCAGTGATAAAGTTCCCAGAGTCCTAACATCACCAACAACAGGTCAGAAAAAATACAGGAGGAAGGCAAAATGTTCTGGGATGACCCTGCAAAAAGGGCCAAGTCCAACAGTTATCAAACCCAAGAAAGTAGCAAAAATACTGCACAATTGCTCAGTCCCTGCAGCTCTCCCTATAGTACATGCTGCTAATGGAATCCCACAAGCACTACTGCAGCAGCAGAGTGCACATGGGGGCCTCACATTCCACTTGTTTGTGCTTTACCAATGATAAATAAGGATCAGCGATGCAATGTGGACAGAGCACACATGTTAGATGCCAGAGATTGTCTGGCAAGGGGTGACTGCCTGTTAGTAGGAAGGGGGCAGCAGCAGCTGCATTGACCCCATGGGAAAGAGGTATCCACTGGCCAGAGGACAAAGACCACGATACACTACTCAGAAAATACATTTGTAGGCAAATTATCACATAAATGGGATGGGGTTTTAGTGACGGGTTCCTTGCTTTAAAAAAGATGCAACATTAAGGGCCATATGTAGGTAGCCAAATACCGGTCGGTAACGGCCAAAATTCGGTAAATCTCCCGTTACCGACCGGTATTTAGGCAATTGAGATGTAGGAGGCTAAAAAGAAGGATTCGGTAATTATGAATCGGTAAATACCGATTCATCATTACCGAATTCAAAATTACAGATTCGGAATTACCGATTCCTTAATTACCAAATCGGTAAATAAGAAACGGTAAAAACGAAAAAAGAGATGTAGGTAAAATCGGTAATACCGAATTACATGAAATTCGGTATTTAAGAGTCGGTAATTAACACTGACTGAAAGCAGGTGGTAATCATCTACAGCGTATATAAGCAATCCCAAAATGCAACAGTGTGATCACTATGGCGGCTTTCTATGTGATTGCAAGGCGGCTACGTCTACAGGCAGGAGGAGTGAGGATCTGGAGACGGGAGGAGCGCATTTACAGACAGCGCATCACACTCTTCCAACAGACTGAGGCTGAGATCCATGAAAGGTACAGGCTACACCCCCACACCATCCTGGACTTGATAAGGGACTTGCACCCACTCCTGGAGCACCCAACACCAAGGGCGCACGCCATACCACCACATGTGCAGGTGCTCTGTAGCCTACATCTACTCGCATCTGGCAGTTACCAGGGGGTGATAGCTGCGGTAGGCGGGGTGTCTCAGAGTTGCCTGTCCCGTTTCTTCAGAAAGTTCCTGGATGCCATGATGCAGAGAATGCATCACTACATTAGCTTCCCAAACACACAGGCGGAACTGCTGAAAACCAAGACAGACTTTTACCAGATGGCACAGTTCCCGCATGTCATAGGCTGTATTGATGGCACACACATTCCAATCTGCCCACCAGCAGCCACTGAGTATATCTACAGGAATAGAAAGTCCACCCACTCCATAAATGTGCAGGTAATCTGCGATGCTGCCAACATAATCACTGACATCGTGGCCAAATTTCCTGGGAGCACCCACGACTCATACATCTTCCAGAACAGTGGGATCTACACACGCCTGGCTGCGGGAGAATTTGGAGAAGGATACCTGCTAGGTAAATCACTGTGACACTCACTCATACTTATTGCAGATGAATGTGTATTGGTGTATGTGACTAATGGCACTCTCTTCCTCACCTAGGCGATAGTGCATATGCCGTGCGGTCATTTATCCTCACTCCCTACCTAAACCCATCAACCCTGAGTGAGAGACGATACAATGTGGCACACAAATCAACACGCAACGTTGTGGAGCGCACGTTTGGACTATTGAAAAGCAGGTTCCGCTGCCTCCACAAAAGCGGAGGCGCACGTCAGTACACACCCATCATCTGCTGCAAAATCATTGCAACTTGTGCAATGCTGCACAACCTTGCCACAAAGAAAGGTACAGAAGTGGAATTAACTGATTTTGAGGACAATGATGATGAATTAGCACAGCCAGAGCCCAACGCAGCAGGAGTGCCACCAGCAACAGATGGGAGACAGAGACGGGCAGAGATCACATGCAACTATTTTTAAGTAAGTAAGGAGACACAGCCAGTTGTTGTATGTAATGACGTAGTTTTAATTTCTGGGCACTACGCCACAACACAAACGGCCAAACTTGGCATTCCAATTTGTGACATCCATAGTAGGAAGTCATGGGTTACTTCACCAATACTGTCCTGAAAGTGTGGGCTGCATCAGCGTCTGCGGCCACGCACAACAGTACTGGATGCCATTAACTGACTGTCCTCACTGGCTGTGGAACCACTGGCAGCCCCATGCCGTCTGCTGCTCCTCCGGGTGTCTGTTACAGGGGGTAATGCTGCTCCGACTGGTCGTGTCCTCGCTGTCCCCAACTTCCACAGCACCAGTAGTGGCAGACTGACTTGTAAGCAGCACTTCAAGAGCAGTGGTCACCTTTACCAGCCCCTAGAGACATCAGTGCTGCAGTGCGCCAGCCCCTCCTGCATGGCCACGGAGCGCCTGCAGAGCAGAGAAGTGGCAGTTGCTAGGCGGTTCACTGCCCTCGTATGGTGCTCCGTTTTCTGCCTCTCCCTGCGCTGTGTTACTCTGTCCTCATCCATTTTGCTGCACAGCAGCATCACAGACTGGGACATGTCCCGCATGCCCTCAGCCATCTCCTTCATGCCCTCAGCCATTGAGCTTATGCCCTTGTCAATGTTGGTCATGTTGTCATTGAGGCGCCTCATTTGTCGCTGGACTGACTGAATTGCCTTGCCGGCGCTGCACCTTCACCATGGTTGCCTCCAGCCCTCCGAAGACACCATGGCTCTCACCCTGTGGAGGTGGACTGCTCACACGAGCCCTGCGGCGGCGTCTGGCACCTGTGTGTGCTCCCTCAGAAATGGACGGCAAACCAGCATTGCTACCATCCAGTGGCACAGTAGATGTTCCCCCCCCCTCGAGTCTTCTGAGGAGGACTCAAACTCCAGCAGTCTGGCAACAGCACGACACCTAGGTCTAAGCACTGCAGGTGGTGTTGATGCTGGCGAGGCTAGCAGTAGTGGCGAGGCTAGCTGTGGTGGCGAGGCTACCTGTGGTGGCGAGGCTGGCTGTGGTGGTGAGGCTGGCTGTGGTGGTGAGGCTGGCTGTGGTGGTGTTGTGTGCCCTGCACTCGTACTGGCCTTCTCTGTGATGTCCTTCCGGGGTGCCCTCTCTCCCTTGTCCTGAGCAGTCCTGCGCGATGTCTCGCCTGTGGACAGAAATTGTACATCAGCTCAGTGTACCTGCAGCCCTGCATTGCAAGAATAAATATACATTTCTGCCACACTATCTCATTGTCTTCTGCCTGCTTATCGCTGATGTGTGTCACATGCCTTGTTGTTCAGTGCGATTCCTGTCATGATATGGGTTTCACTGACTACATCTCCCATAATGCATTGCTGGTTTGAACAAAAATCTGTACTGGAGTGGGATTCACATAGCCCAATTGGGGATTTGGGATAGGGGAAGGGGGGGGCACAATGCTGTGCATGCTTCTTACCTTGTTTGGTAGCAGCCCTGGCAGAGCTGTCTGCATCCCCGATCCCACAGACACTTTCTGGCTCTATCGTGGACTCCACGAGCCACTCAAGTTCAGTCAGGGCAGGTGCCCTGTTCCTTCCTCCTCCTGTCAGCCTGGCTTGTTTATTAAGATCAGCCATCTTCCTCTTGGTGATGATCCTGATGTCATACCACCGCTTCTTGAGCACATCAATGTCCCGGGGGTCACTCCAATGGCATTCACCTGAGACTGGATTTCAAGCCAGATGTTCCTTTTACTGACTCTGCAACTTGCAGGGACTGCTTTCCAAACAGCTTTGTGTGCTGCTTCACTACCTCCTCCACAAGGACCTGCAGTTCCCTCTGACTGAATTTCAGTTTCCTCTTCCTTTCCCCTCCTTCTCTTTCTGTGTCCTGGCTGTCCATTGTGCAAGATTTGCAGACGAGGTTCAGGCAGTGGCTCTGTTGCTCTCCTCTGCACTCCCAGCCTCTCCAGAAGGTTCTGCTTGTGTGCACCTGCCTGGGTGTGGCTACTTCCTGGTTGGGAGGGGTGGTGGTTGCACAGGATTGGCTGATTCCTCAATTGCTGTTTTTTTGAATTACCGATCGGTTTTTCCGATTCGGTATTTACCGATTCGGTATTTACCGATTCGGTAAATACCGAATCGGAAAAACCGATCGGTATTGTGGATTCGGTAAATATTTACCGATTTTTACCGATTCGGTATTATTTACTGAATTATTACGTACATCGGGATTACCGATTGCTAAATACCGATTCGGTAAAATTCGGTAATTAGGAATCGGTATTTCCAGATTACCTACATATGGCCCTTATTGAGAACAGGATACGATTTACAAGGGAACCTGTATCAAGGATCTATGGCACTTATTCCAGTTTTCTATGGCCAAAAAGTTCTTTCTGTGCCTGTGAACCAAATATTAAGGAGAGGTGCTCTGTTTAGATGGCACCTGAACCTACACCAAAGTAAAATGCACTGGCCCTCGCAACAAACACACTCACCGCCCGCTAAACTGAAATTGTCAAAACTCTTTACCTGAGAACTGATTTATTCTACCTGAAGAACACATGTCACATCCTACCCTGACTCTAACTGACCACGAATTACATGCTGCCTATTTTTCTTTACTTTATTATCTGCAAAACCAAATTCCCTGATGTGAGAAGTTGGCCTGGCATATGCTGTCCACTAATTATAGTGGGCACCTTGCACCAGTCCAAACAACCCCTTATTGGAGATAGGTTAAAGACAACCTTATTGAAAGCTATCCTAGTGGTAGCTATGGAGAGCAGCCTTCAGGCTAAGTCTTGAAGGAATGTAAAGCAGCTTGTTTTACCAGTCTATAATCTCTTGAGTGACCAAATGAAAGAGCACCACACCAGGTATATATTCAAAATATATGTATTTATTGCTAAACACACCCCTCTAGTCTCTTTATGAGGCTAGAGTTCAAGTACATAAGTTATAAGTTATCAAATCACAGTAATAGCACAAATACACGTTTGGGCCCTAGGGGCGTACTCAAACCATATACCAATAAAGTGGTATGCGAACCACGACTGAACTAGACACTAGGCCTAGAGCCTCTAGAAGTGCTTGGACCACAAGGAACCACCCAAGGTAGTGACACAGGGGACCTACGGGAGACGCGTGCAGTGTAAATACACAACCGCGATACGCCGTTGACTTCTATGGAGAAAGTCGGGATCGGGAAATTATAGAAAAGGGACACTTAAAAGAGGACTAGGACAAAACCCTTTGAGATCTAGGACTTTGAAGAGTCTCTACCCACGGGAGCACCGGAGTACTCGTGCTACCTCACCCAGGGAAGCCGGGTGCATAGGTGCCTTTCGGGGTCGGGTTTCGTCGTCGATTCGAATGGCGATCTGCTGCAAAGTGCTGCTGGCGGCCAAGAGAAAAGTGTCCGGGTGGATCCAAGAGTGGATCGGAGTTCTGAAGAACCTGAAAGCAGAGGGGACAGAGTCTGGGTCACTAGCCAGTGACCAGGAAGGCGATGGACAGATGCCCACCGATGTCGAGTGCTTCAGGTGCGTTGACGGTCGTCTTGACTCTTCAGCCACGAGGTCCAGGAGGCGTTGTCGGCAACCAGGAGCAGGATTCGGGCTGGTACACGATGTTTGTCAAGTGCTGAGGTGTCGGCGACCGGATCGGACCCAACAAGCCTTGGCAACGGCAAGTCTCGATGAAGATGTAGATCGTCGATGGTGCAGACCAGCAAGGTCTGTGGAACTCACCCAGTGAGGGTAAGTGAGGGCAGGCCTGGAGCAATCAGGATGCCAAGTTAGAAAAGGATTGGCCTTCATTAAGGGCTACTAGCCAACGGGCTAGCGACCGCGAAGGAGCCTCGTGACGCCGCACGTGGAGCTGGCTTACAGGACACTCGTGGAGTGGGGGCCAGGGATCTTCGGTGCAGGTGGTGCTGGAGGCTAGGGCTACTCGGAGCCCAAAGCACGACTTCTTGGAAGACCCAGAAGATCGTGCACTTGCAAATGTGCTTGGTGTCCAGGGGTCACGGTCTCAAGTCACCCACGATAGCCACGGGCCTCAGCTTTGCTGGGGACTCAGGGTAGCCTCGGGGAAGTCTGAGAATCCACCTCTGGTGATGCGATGACTTCGGCGTCCGACGGGAGCTTCAGAAATGCGAACCAGACAGATGCTTCTTTGGTGCCTGCCAAGCAGGGGAGTCACTCCTTGACCCCAAGGGAGATTCTTCAGTCCTCTAATCTTGTCGTAGAGCGTCGAAGGTCCAGGATTCAGTTTCAGAGTTTCGTCCAGGTATAATCTAAAGTCCTAAGGACTGGGTTCCTACCTTTATTCTAAAAATAGGGTTGGACTACTCTGTGGCCCCACCTATGGGTGGGTCAGGGCAGAGGGGTGGCTACACCCTTTTCCTTTGTCCAGTTCGCGCTAAAGCAGGGGCTGCAAGCCCCTGATCCGGTTTGAACTGGGGTATGCACAGGGACACCAAATGTGCCCCCAGTGCAGGACTTCAAAGCACCCGAAAGTGCTCCCGCCCAGCCCCAATACACATTATCCTGTCTGGGGAGGTGGTCACACCTCCCTGGGACAGGAAACCTATTGTCCAGGCCTCCCCTGCTGGAGTTTCGTCCAGCAGCAGGAGGCCAGACTCGTGTCTGTGGCAGCAGCATCCATTTTGTGATGCCAGGGCTCTGGAAAGAAGTTACCGGACTAGTCAGAGTTAACATGTCTTTCCTCTAGAAGGGTGGAATGCTACCCCCGCCGCCAGAATTGGCGGGGGGTAGTATTCCAAGATGTTTGACACCAAACACGACATGTTTAGGTGCAGCCATTCCAAAGTTAGCATTTTACCGCGAGGATATAATGCGCTTAAGAGTATATGGTCAGGCTGCACTACAAACAGCATCAGAGATGGTCTCCGAATGCTGCAGAGGGGCCCTGCTCATGCAGGGGCACCCTCTCACATAGGAACCATGCACTCTGCCTTTAGGATTGATAAGGCCTGCCTTAGGAGTGACTTATAGGTTTATATGTGTGTATGTATTTAGTGATATAGGTAACCTATATCACAGTAAGGGGTGCATGCACCACCTTACCCAGGCTGCAGTAGCAGACCTGTGGTGTCAGTTTGGATGGCCTTCCAGGGGTGGCATAATACATGCTGCAGCCCCTGGCAGGCCTCTGAGGTACCTATGCCCTTGGTACATAGTATACCATATACTAGGGACTTATAAGGGCACTCCAGATCCCTAATCAGTGATGTGCCTAAGGCACATGGAAACCATTTTAGAGAGGAAGCAGCTAGGCTGGGGTTCTGATTAGCAGGGCCCCAGCCAGACTAATGTCGAAAAACAGTGAAGCATCAGCAAAAAGTGGGGGTACCCATGTGAAGCAGATCCTACTCTCCTACACAACCCCCCAAACGTAGGGACATTAAACTAACCTTGCCCAGTTAAGTCTTCATGTTCTAAGTGGAAATACCTAGAGAGTCCATCTGCATTCGCATGGTTACTCCCAGGCCTATGTTCCACTGTAAAGTCCATCCCCTGTAGGGAAATGGACCACCTAAGCAGTTTGGGGTTTTCACCCTTCATTTGTTTTAGCCATAAGAGGGGCTTATGGTCTGTCTGAACCAGGAAGTGTGTACCAAACAAGTATGGCCTCAACTTCTTCAGAGCCCAGACCACAGCAAAGGCCTCCCTCTCTATGGCTGACCAACGTTTCTCTCTAGGGGTCAGCCTTCTGCTAATGAAAGCTACTGGCTGATCCTGACCTTCTTCATTCAATTGTGACAGTACAGCCCCTACCCCCAATTCAGATGCATCAGTTTGAACAATGAACTTCTTGGAGTAATCAGGACTCTGTAGAATTGGAGCAGTGCACATGGCCTGCTTGAGGTCATCAAATGCCTTTTGACAGCTAGCTGTCCACTGAACCTTTTGGGCATTTTCTTAGAAGTTAAGTCATTCAGGGGTGTCACTATTGATCCATACCCCTTGACAAATCTCCTATAGTACCCAGTCAGGCCTAAGAAGGCTCTCACCTGAGTCTGGGTAGTGGGAGCAGTCCAGTCCATGATGGTCTGGATCTTGCTCTGCAAAGGTTGAACCTGGCCTCCACCCACAAGGTGGCCCAGGTACACAACCTGACTCTGCCCTATCTGGCACTTAGTGGCCTTGATAGTCAGGCCTGCCTTTTGCAGGGCCTGTAAAACATTCCTGAGGTGGACCAGGTGATCCTCCCAGGTGGAGCTAAAGACAGCAATATCATCTAGATATGCTGCACTATAGGCTTCCAGACCTGTGAGAACTGTATTCACCAACCTCTGAAAGTGGCAGGTGCATTCTTCAGACCAAAGGGCATTACCACAAATTGATAATGCCCACTAAGGGTTGAGAATGCTGTTTTGGGCTTTGCAGTATCAGCTAATCTGATCTGCCAGTAGCCAGCTGTTAGGTCAAATGTGCTGAGATATTTGGCAGAGGCCAAAGTATCTATGAGCTCATCTGCCCTGGGTATTGGATGGGCATCAGTCCTAGTGACTGCATTGAGACCCCTGTAGTCCACACAAAACCTCATCTCTCTTTTTCCACCACTGGTGTGAGGTTTTGGTACAAGGACCACTGGACTAGCCCAAGGGCTATCTGAGGGTTCAATAACTCCCAACTCCAACATTTTCTGGACTTCAGTCCTGATACAGTCCCTGACATGGTCAGGTTGCCTATAAATCTTGTTTTTAATAGGCAGACTGTCCCCAGTGTCCACTTCATGAGTGCACCAGGTGGTCTGACTGGGTGTCAGTGAAAACATATGTCTAAACTGATTGAGGACTTGCCTGCAATCAGTTTGTTGCTGGGTAGTGAGGCTGCCTGCCAAGGCTACACCATCAACTGACCCATCGTCAGGGTTCTGTGAGAGCAGGTCAGGGAGTGGGTCACTCTCTTCCTCCTGCCCTTCATCAGTAGCCATGAGCAAGCCCATGTCTGCCCTGTCCACATATGGTTTTAACCTGTTGACATGGAGAACCCTGTGGGGACTCCTGGGTGTTCCTAGGTCCACTAAGTAAGTGACCTCACCCTTCTGCTCAACAATAGTGTGGGGTCCACTCCATTTATCTTGGAGAGCTGCTGGGGCCACTGGCTCCAACACCCACACCTTCTGTCCTGGCTGGTAAACAGTCAGAACAGCTCTTTGGTCATGCCAGGCCTTTGAAGTTCCTGGCTAGCCTCAAGGTTTTTGGTTGCCTTTTTCATGTACTCAGCCATCCTGGAGCGGAGACCAAGTACATAGTCCACTATATCTTGCTTTGGGGGCTTGAGAGGTAACTCCCATCCTTCCTTCACCAAGCACAGTGGACCTCTCACAGGGTGGCCAAACAGAAGTTCAAAAGGGCTGTAACCAACCCCTTCTGAGGCACCTCCCTATATGCGAATAAAAGGCAGGGCAAGAGTATGTCCCATCTACGCCTAAGCTTTTCTGGGAGCCCTTTAATCATGCCCTTCAAGGTTTTGTTGAATCTCTCAACTAAACCATTGCATTGTGGGTGATAGGGTGTGGTGAACTTATAAGTCACTCCACACTCCTTCCACATTGCTTTTAAGTACCCAGACATGAAGTTAGCACCCCTGTCTGAGACTACCTCCTTAGGAAAGCCCACTCTTGAGAAGATTCCCAGGAGGGCCCTTGCCACCACAGGTGCTGTAGTGGTCCTGAGGGGAATAGCTTCTGGGTACCTGGTGGCATGATCCACTACCACCAGGATAAACCTGTGCCCAGAGGCTGTTTGGGGATCCATGGGACCAACAATGTCAATCCCTACCTTTTCAAAGGGCACCCCCACCACAGCTAGTGGTATCAGGGGGCCTTTGTAGTGCCACCTGCTTTGCCACTGGCTTGGCAGGTTACACAGGAGCGACAAAACTCCTTGCTGTCTTCAGACATGTGGGGCCAGTGAAAGTGAGGGACAATTCTGTCCCAAGTCTTGTTCTGGCCCAGGTGACCTGCTAAGGGAATATCATGGGCTAGGGTCAATAGGAAGCCCCTGAACTTCAAAGGTATTACCAACCTCCTGGTAGCACCAGGCTTGGGGTCTCTACTCTCTGAGTACAGGAGTCCATCATCCCAATACACTGTATGGGGACCACTAGCTTTCCCAGCAGCCTCAGCAGCAGCTTGCTGTCTGAGGGGTTCAAGGGAGGGGCAGCTCTGCTGCTCCTGGCTCAGATCTGCCCTAGAAGGTCCCCCTGTCCCCAAGAACTCAACCTGGTCAGGTTCAAGTTCCTCTGGGACAGTTCCTTCTTCAGGGCTGAGATCATCCCCCTCAAGGGACTGATCTTCCTCCTGAGCCAAGGGGGAAGGCACTGCCTTAACCCTACTACTCCTCCTCTTGGAAGGCACTTGGTCCATTCTTCCAGAATCCAAGGCCTGTTCAGTGCTAGACATTTTGGCTTGTGACCTGGTCACAGCAAACACATCTGCAGGGATCCCCAGCATTTCTGCATGGGTCCTGAGCTCCACTTCTGCCCAAGCAGAAGTCTCTAAGTCATTGCCAAGCAAGCATTCGACTGGTAGGTTTGCACTTACCACAACCTTCTTAAGGCCAGTTACCCCTCCCCAGGAGAAGTTAACAACTGCCAGAGTATGGTCTGTTCTGACATTGCTAGCATTGGTCACTTGGTACATCTCACCAAGCATAACTTGCCCAGGAAGCACAAGGTCTTGTGTCACCATTGTGACACTTGCCCCTGTGTCCCTAAATGCCAAAGCCTCACGTCCATTGATTAAAGGCTGTTGTCTGTACTTGCCCAGATTACTGGGACTCATAGAGGAGGGCACATCCATGCCTCCATCACAGACTAACACAGCCTGAGTCAGTTCCCTGACTAGGTCAGAGCCCAACTCAGTACCCAGGGTGAACCCTACTAAACCCTTGGCTGGAGCACTCCCACCAACTGTACTAGGGGGAACAGGTGCCTTAGGGGCATTGGTGGGTGCTGGACTGGAGTCTTTGGACTTGGTGCAATCACTGGTCCAGTGGGTCTTTGCTTACAGACCTTGCACCATGGTTTTCTTTGGCCTTTCCCTTTGGTAGACTGTGAATCCCTACCAGAAGAAGATTTTTGGGGGCCTGATGAAGACTTTTGATCTTTACCCTTCTCCCCACCCTTTTCAGAGTTCTTAGCATCTTGCTTCTTGGTTTCCCCACCTTGGTTCTGTACCTTCTGCTTCACCCTGGTTCTGACCCATTTGTCTGCCTTCTTTCCCAATTCTTGGGGAGAGGTCAGATCAGAGTCTACCAGGTATTGATGCAACAGCTGATTTTGACAGTTATTAAGAATCTGCTCCCTCATTATCAGATTGTACAATCCTGAGAAGTCACACACCTTACTGCCCATCAACCAGCCTTCCAGAGCCTTGGCAGAACAATCCACATAGTCTACCCAGTCTTGAGTCTGTGCTTTTGGGTGTCTCTGAACTTCAACCTGTACTGTTCAGTGGTTAGGCCAAACCCATCAATAAGAGCACTCTTCAAGACCTTGTAATTGTCAGCATCCTCCTCTCTAACAGTGAGGAGCTTATCTCTACCTTTGTCAGCAAAGGAGAGCCACAAGATTGCTGCCCACTGCTCCTGAGGGACCTTCTGTACCTTACAGGCCCTCTCTAGAGCAGTTATCCACTTGTGGATGTCATCCCCATTCTGATAGGGAGGGACAATCTTGCTCAGGTTCCTATGGTCATAGGACCTTTCCCTATCTCTAGGGACATGGCTGCCACCATGGGACTCTAGTCCCAACTTTCTTCTCTCTCTAAGGAGATCTAGGGATTCCCTATCTAAAGCCAGTTGCTTTTTTCTGATTTCCAGCTGAGTTTCCTCATACTGGACCAGCCTGGCTCTCCTCTCATGAGAGGATTCCCTCCTGTGAGAGGAGACAGAGCTCCCTATAGAGGTGCCAGAGTGGTTAGACTCCTGAGAAGGAGATCTAGACTTCCTGGGCACACTCTTAATCCTTCCTGGGGGACAAAGAGGGCATCATCTTGATCATCCTCATCATCATCCACAGGAGGGATTGGGTTTTCCAGGTCAGGGTCATTGTCACCCTCCTGGCCAGTTTCAGAGGGGGGCTGGGGGTATTGGTACCCCTGGCCTCGTCCTCTTCTTCTGCCCCACCCTCAGCTCCTACCCCTTCAGTCCCTACAGGCTTACTAAGGTCATAAGCCACCAACAACTCCTTGAGGTGTTGGGTGGTGGGGCTTTGGCCTGTCCTTATTTTTCTCAAGTTGCATAAAGCTCTCAATTCCAAGAATGGGAGTGTATCATACTTGGAGGGTGGAAGCTCAATGGCTTCCTGCAAGGATTCTTTGGATCCTGCCCTTAAAGACATTACTAGTGTGGTGTGGTGTATGCACTACCTACTCTAGTGTGGCCTACTAAACTCTCTTGAGTTGTAGAAAGGGTTGTACTATCCCTTAACACACAACTCTAAGTTCAGTAGAACTTACTGTATTCTAAGCTTAAATTATATGTACCTTAGGTACCTTTAGTGGTTTTCAGTTGATCAATTCAATTGAGATTATCTGGTAAAACAATAGCAAGCTGGAATCCCACACGCTGCACACCAATGTGAGAAGTTGGCCTGGCATATGCTGTCCACTAATTATAGTGGGCACCTTGCACCAGTCCAAACAACCCCTTATTGGAGATAGGTTAAAGACAACCTTATTGAAAGCTATCCTAGTGGTAGCTATGGAGAGCAGCCTTCAGGCTAAGTCTTGAAGGAATGTAAAGCAGCTTGTTTTACCAGTCTATAATCTCTTGAGTGACCAAATGAAAGAGCACCACACCAGGTATATATTCAAAATATATGTATTTATTGCTAAACACACCCTCTAGTCTCTTTATGAGGCTAGAGTTCGAAGTACATAAGTTATAAGTTATCAAATCACAGTAATAGCACAAATACACGTTTGGGCCCTAGGGGCGTACCAAACCATATACCAATAAAGTGGTATGCGAACCACGACTGAACTAGACACTAGGCCTAGAGCCTCTAGAAGTGCTTGGACCACAAGGAACCACCCAAGGTAGTGACACAGGGGACCTACGGGAGACGCGTGCAGTGTAAATACACAACCGCGATACGCCGTTGACTTCTATGGAGAAAGTCGGGATCGGGAAATTATAGAAAAGGGACAATTAAAAGAGGACTAGGACAAAACCCTTTGAGATCTAGGACTTTGAAGAGTCTCTACCCACGGGAGCACCAGAGTACTCGTGTTACCTCACCCAGGGAAGCCGGGTGCATAGGTGCCTTTCGGGGTCGGGTTTCGTCGTCGATTCGAATGGCGATCTGCTGCAAAGTGCTGCTGGCGGCCAAGAGAAAAGTGTCCGGGTGGATCCAAGAGTGGATCGGAGTTCTGAAGAACCTGAAAGCAGAGGGGACAGAGTCTGGGTCACTAGCCAGTGACCAGGAAGGCGATGGACAGATGCCCACCGATGTCGAGTGCTTCAGGTGCGTTGACGGTCGTCTTGACTCTTCAGCCACGAGGTCCAGGAGGCGTTGTCGGCGACCAGGAGCAGGATTCGGGCTGGTACATGATGTCTGTCGAGTGCTGAGGTGTCGGCGACCGGATTGGACCCAACAAGCCTTGGCAACGGCAAGTCTTGATGAAGATGTAGATCGTCGATGGTGCAGACCAGCAAGGTCTGTGGAACTCACCCAGCGAGGGTAAGTGAGGGCAGGCCTGGAGCAATCAGGATGCCAAGTAAGAAAAGGATTGGCCTTTGTTAAGGGCTACTAGCCAATGGGCTAGCGACCGCGAAGGAGCCTCGTGATGCCGCACTTGGAGCTGGGTTACAGGACACTCGTGGAGTGGGGGCCAGGGATCTTTGGTGCAGGTGGTGCTGGAGGCTAGGGCTACTCGGAGCCCAAAGCACGACTTCTTGGGAGACCGAGAAGATGGTGCACTTGCAAATGTGCTCGGTGTCCAGGGGTCACGGTCTCAAGTCACCCACGATAGCCACGGGCCTCAGCTTTGCTGGGGACTCAGGGTAGCCTCGGGGAAGTCTGAGAATCCACCTCTGGTGATGCGATGACTTCGGCGTCCGACGGGAGCTTCAGAAATGCGAACCGGACAGATGCTTCTTTGGTGCCTGCCAAGCAGGGGAGTCACTCCTTGACCCCAAGGGAGATTCTTCAGTCCTCTAATCTTGTCGTAGAGCGTCGAAGGTCCAGGATTCAGTTTCAGAGTTTCGTCCAGGTATAATCTAAAGTCCTAAGGACTGGGTTCCTACCTTTATTCTAAAAATAGGGGTTGGACTACTCTGTGGCCCCACCTATGGGTGGGTCAGGGCAGAGGGGTGGCTACACCCCTTTCCTTTGTCCAGTTCGCGCCAAAGCAGGGGCTGCAAGCCCCTGATCCGGTTTGAACTGGGGTATGCACAGGGACACCAAATGTGCCCCCAGTGCAGGACTTCAAAGCACCCGAAAGTGCTCCCGCCCAGCCCCAATACACATTATCCTGTCTGGGGAGGTGGTCACACCTCCCTGGGACAGGAAACCTATTGTCCAGGCCTCCCCTGCCGGAGTTTCGTCCAGCAGCAGGAGGCCAGACTCGTGTCTGTGGCAGCAGCATCCATTTTGTGATGCCAGGGCTCTGGAAAGAAGTTACCGGACTAGTCAGAGTTAACATGTCTTTCCCTCTAGAAGGGTGGAATGCTATCCCCGCCGCCAGAATTGGCGGGGGGGGGTAGTATTCCAAGATGTTAGGCACCAAACACGACATGTTTAGGTGCAGCCATTCCAAAGTTAGCATTTTACCGCGAGGATATAATGCGCTTAAGAGTATATGGTCAGGCTGCACTACAAACAGCATCAGAGATGGTCTCCGAACGCTGCAGAGGGGCCCTGCTCATGCAGGGGCACCCTCTCACATAGGAACCATGCACTCTGCCTTTAGGATTGATAAGGCCTGCCTTAGGAGTGACTTATAGGTTTATATGTGTGTATGTATTTAGTGATATAGGTAACCTATATCACAGTAAGGGGTGCATGCACCACCTTACCCAGGCTGCAGTAGCAGACCTGTGGTGTCAGTTTGGATGGCTTTCCAGGGGTGGCATAATACATGCTGCAGCCCCTGGCAGGCCTCTGAGGTACCTATGCCCTTGGTACATAATATACCATATACTAGGGACTTATAAGGGCACTCCAGATCCCAATCAGTGATGTGCCTAAGGCACATGGAAACCATTTTAGAGAGGAAGCAGCTAGGCTGGGGTTCTGATTAGCAGGGCCCCAGCCAGACTAATGTCGAAAAACAGTGAAGCATCAGCAAAAAGTGGGGGTACCCATGTGAAGCAGATCCTACTCTCCTACACCTGAGTCATTCTGTATCTAATGCATCACTAAATAGCAATGCACCTTCAAGTTGCCTCAACATGGCATGTTTGGTGCCAAGTACAACATGCAAATAAAAACTAAACTGAAAATTTCAGCTTTCTCATTTTTTTAAGTCTGGCAGAGGGCTTGATATAGGTAGAATCGGTGTTGACGATTCTGGCTAGATTTAATTACCTCCTCGTCCGACCTTCCCATCACAGTCCTTACATCAATGAGCCACCGCTCCTCCCCGCAGCCTTAATCAAGCAAACCAAAAAAAACACATACAGATCCCATCCATCTTTTCCCTCTAGGCCACATCCCCATCCTGTGGGATATAAAACCCCTGACCTCACGTACCGAAATCCTGTTGTTTTTTTCTGCAGTGCATCATCAGGCAGGTTCGTGGTTTCGCATGTCTGCGGGATGTGCAGGTGAGTATGTACTGGTCTGCCTTAGTGGCTGGTTGTGGGACCGGACTTTGCAGGTTGTTAGACTCCCTGCTTTAGCAGAACCTGTTCTGTGCGGTTTTGCCTTGAGTTGGAGCTCTGTTTAATGCGGCCCGCTTTCCTCGGCTGAGCGCACTGTGTGCAGCTGTAGCTGCCAGCGCGCTCTGATATGGGCTGGGTTGGAAGGCTGCGTTGCCATTGGCTGGGACAGGGTGAGCCTCTCCTTGGTTCTTCGTTGGGGGCCTCGTACTGGGAGCCAGGTGCTGTGGCTTAGTGGCTGGGCTTTGGCTGTTTGGAGGCACAGGCCTCTCTGCTGCGTGGGGCCTGAGGCCATACCACCCTGAACACACCTGATCTCGTCTGATCGCAGAAGTTAAGCAGGGTTTGCCTGCTTAGTACCTGGATGGGAGACCGCCTGGGAATATCAGGTGCTGTAGTCACAGAGGCTCGCGCATGAAGGTCCTTCGGTGGTCCGAGTCTCTACTCTGGTATTCTTTGTGTTGGGGCGTGCTCACGCAGTGACTGGTGCTGCATGAGCCTCCTTGGGGGTGTTGGTTGCTTCCCCTGGCTGTTCCTTCTTCTACGCGGGAGTCCCAAGGCTATTGGTGGAGCGGCCGTTACTTCGGCTTTTCTTCCTTGTTTCGGTGTTTCCTGGTCCTCGGTGGTTGTGTTCCCCTGAGCATCTTACTCTTGGTGGTGATTCGGTGGAGGAGGTGTGGTTTTGGTTACTCTGGCTTGAAGCCTTTTGGTTTCTCGCTGCATGTTTTGGAGATTCCAGACAACCCAGGGGCAGCGGACTCGTCACATGTCTTTGCTACCTACGGGGGGGCCTGTGTCTCTTCCTGTCTTTTTCTTTGTCCGGTTGGTTATGGTGTGTGTGGGAATGTGTAGCCATGCATACCTTCCCGGGTTTCCTGGCTGGGTGATATCCTCTTCAGTGTTTTAGAAGGTATTGCCTGCGGAGGTCAAAATGATACACTTGTGGCTGCATTACCGCCTCTGAGTATGTTGGTGGCAGGGATAGTCTAAGGCCACGTCTCCCTGTTAGCACCCGCTCTCATCTGCGCTCTGTAGTAGGGCAGGTTCGGGCCTGGTGATTACCTGGATGGGTGATGGGGCCCTGGTGTGGTTGGCTTCCTATTGGCGATTGTTTCTGGGAGCAGGCCAATGAAGCCTTTGTGCGTGAGGGCCATGGGGCTGCGTTTGCGCCCATTTTTGTTTTCGGGTTTCCTTGGAAATCTGAGTCCCTGCTTTTGCAAGACCAACTCCTCTCCTGTGTTGTTGACATGGGGCTTAGTGTCCCAGGCCCCTTCTCTGGCATAAAGGGTGTGTGCCTGGTGGTGGTCCTTGGGGGCATCTCTGGCTGGGGGACGTGTTTAGGGGAATGCACATTGGCTGAGCCCGTGTGTGCCTCTGGCTTGGTGGATTTGTACCTGAGCGTTCGACAGCGCGAGTCCCCGGCTTTGGTTATGGCTTAATTCAGGACGGCCTGGGTGCTTTTGCTCCGGGGTGGATCTTGTGCCTCTGGTGGCGCTTCCTCTCTCGGGTCAAGGGTTCGTGTCCTGCCACTGCTGGCGGAGTGTCCTAGGTGGTGTATTCATATAAGGCTTTCGGTGTTTGGCCGGCACGAGCCTCATTGGGGGCAATCGCTGCTTCTGTATGTTGCTCTTTGTTCAGTTGCTTTGCTGGCTACATGGTTTTGTCAAGGCGGTGGCCTGTCTGAAGTCCAGGCAGTTGCTTCGTTGTTGTGTTCCCTGTGAATCCTTGGCTATGTTTGGGCAATGTTTGCATGTCCAGCTTTTTTCTGGTTCTCTTGGAGCTGCCGCTGCTGGTGCATCTCTTGCTGCATGAGTACTGTTGTGGCTTGGGCCGTGGTGTTTGCTCCGCTTGGGGTTTCCTAGCCAGTGTTGGTTTTCTAGGCTGTGCCTTTGGGCATCCCGGACGCTCCTATTGTAGTGCCTTGGAGTCGGATTCCTGCTTTTATGGTGGGTGGGCCATTTTCTGAGGGCCCTTCCTTTGCCTTCCTGTGGATCAGCCATGCTGCGGTGGTCGCCTCTCCCCGTGCGACATCTCTGGATATCTGTTGGGGACCTTTGTCCTTTTGGCTGTTGCCCTTTGTGTCTTCTGTTTCTCCGTGAGTTTTACACGGGGGTTGGCCCTTTTTGGTGGGCTTCTTCCATGCTCTGGGGATCCTGGTGTTCCCTTTCTTAGTTGCTGGCTGGTCTGTTCCTCCTATTTTCTACAGCTCAGGCTCAGTTTCTGCTGGTCTGCGGTTTGCTGCTATGGTTTGGTGGGTTGAGGGGCCTGGAGAGGTCTCCGTCATTCCCTTGCTGGTAATGCTGTTTCGTGATGGAGTCTTCCACTCGTTGGTTTGGTAAGTGTTCCTTTCGGGAACGGGAGGGAGGTCTCTTATGTCGGTACTGGAGTCTGGTTTGACCTCCTTTGCTTCCAAGCTGAGTCCTTTGGTGGCATCTTCCAGGTTTCGTGACAGCTACTTCATGTTTCTTCCTTGGGCCTGGTTACCTTGGGTTTCCTTGTTGAGTCGCATCATGTTTCCTTTGTCGCCCACGTCGCGGGTTTCGCATGTCCTCCGGCGGGACTGATCGACGCCCACTCATTGGCTTGATGTTTGGAGGTGGGGAATCTGGCCTTGGATTTGCTATTTGTACTCATGCAGTGTGAGTCTTGTCGCCCGATGCTTGCAACTGGGGTTTGGGGGCTGTCTTTGCTTCCGGCCAGGTTCTGGGTCTCTGGTGATTCCGGGTGGCCCGGTGGTCATCTACCTGGTGGGCATTGGGTGGTGCCATTGGTGCTGGTTCTGAGTCTTTCTTTGGTGGTGCTCCAGGAGGTTTGGTTGAGTTTGGTCATCCCTTGGGTGGGATGCTTTCTTTCTCCGGGGGGGGGAATGCCAGAGTGGCTTCTTTGGATGGGTTCGCATAGCAGAATGCCAGTGGCAGATTCGGTTTCTGCTGTTTCTGCAAGCAGTTCTTCTTCCTGTGGTGCTGTATGCCAGTATTTGTGAGGGTTTTTCCTTCCCTGATGGGTTTCCGTTTCGGAGGGGCATCTTTGGGGTTCTGGTGCATTGGTTTTGGGTTCCTGGTGTGGCTCTGTTCGTGACTACCGGGGTCACATTGTGGGCCACCTTGTGCTCTTTGTGTTTGTCGCACATGGTTTGGTCGGCGGTGGCACCGTCTTTCTCTGGGATGGGTTGTTGTATGCCTTTCCACCATTCGGTTGCTTTCAGGGGTTCTGTTTTGGTTTCTCATGCATGCTGCTTCGACCAAGGTGCTATGGCTCAATGGTAAGTTTTGTGCCTCTGGTGTCCCAGGCTCTCACTCGACGAGGGTTCGGATCCGGCCACTGCTGTTTAAGTATCCTAGGGCAGTAAAATGTCATACAGTGCACAGTGGTTCAAGTGATTCAAGGCTATGGTGGAG
The DNA here is from genome assembly GCA_963921515.1 of Calotriton arnoldi. NCBI lineage: Eukaryota > Metazoa > Chordata > Amphibia > Caudata > Salamandridae > Calotriton > Calotriton arnoldi. The sequence continues at coordinate 433,336 of CAWUFW010008720.1, read as the reverse complement.
TGCCTGGTTCCCTCTGGTGCGGTTGACGGTGTTGCTGAGTGGGTGGGTTTCTCGGTGTCTGTGCCCACTGTGCTTTCCCGGTCTGTCTGCGGGGGTCTCGCCAGGTTGCACTTGGCAGGCTGGCTGTTGGTAGGCTGGACCTGGTATCTTTGGTTTGCTCTCCTGTAGTTGCTCTCTTTCACCTGTATCCAGGAAACTGGTTGTGCGGTGTCCTTCCAGGTGTTGGATTCTTTTCGGTGAAGGTGTGCTGGGAAAATGTTGGCCGGCTTTTCCGGTGTGCATCTTTATGTTCTTGTCCTTTCTTCCTGAGGGTTTTATTTGGCCTTGACAGTTTCCCCGTTGTTTGCATGGTGGGTGGCTGTTGGGCTTCTGCAGGTCCGGATGATGGGAGCTTTCTGTCCTTGGTTGCAGGTCCCTTGCGGAGTTGTTTTCATAGGGCCCGGTTGTGCGGTCACCTTCTCCTTGTTGGGTTGTGATGTGGGGGTTACTGGTCTTGCGTTGGGCGCATGAGCCTGTGCTTGAGGTTTCTCTCTTGCTTCTATCCCTCATGGTGGTTTTCTGGTGGCTGTTTCGTCTACTGGTTGTGTGAGGGTGTTGATGATCCTTGCGGTGTTCGGGACCATTGTTGTCCTGCTGTCTGGATATGCTGGTTCTGGGCCCGGTTCATGGGTTGGTTCCTTGGGTGCCTTCCGCTTGCCATTGTTCGTGGCTTGTTTTTTGTTCTGACCCTCAACCTGGGGTTGGGGTTGTTCTGCATCTTCTGGAGATGACCGGGGCTTTTTAGGCATCTCTGTCTCATGCTCTTTCTTTCATGCTGGGGCTTCCACAGCGGGTTCTGTGGGCTGCCTCTTGGTGTTCGCCACGCACTTTTCTGTCCCATTATGGTTTGGTGGTGGGCTGTGCGGCGTCTGCGTGTTTTGGTGCTACTATGTTCTGTTCACCTTTTCTTCTGTGCACCTCTGTGGCTTTTGTGATACGTTCTGTTTCTGCAACAGTGGTGTATGAAACTGACGGTTGCTTGGGTATACGATCATTGATGCAAGGACTGTGACGGGGAGGTCAGACGAGGAGGTAATGCCCGGTTACTTAACGGTAAGGTTCATTAATCTGAGTCTACGACCTCCCCGTCACAGTCCTGGTTCCCATCCCTCCCTCCCTGCGTTCGACTTCATTGGTTTTGGATTACAGGATTTCTGGATGTGAGGTCAGAGGTTTTATATCCCACAGGATGGGGGTGTGGCCTAGAGGGAAGGGATGGGAGCTGTATGTGTGTTTTTTTTGGTTTGCTTGATTAAGGCTGCAGGGAGGAGCTGTCGCTCATTGATGTAAGGACTGTGACGGGGAGGTCGTAGACTCGGAGTAATGAACTTTACCGGTAAGTGACCAGGCATTCCAAACCACCTATATTTCCCTGAAACCTTTAACAAACTGGAATTGCCAGTTGTATAGTGCACCAGTGCCTGATGTAAAGCTTAGTTGAATGCAACATGGGTGGAGAGTTTCCTATATGGGAAGAGTATGATGATGTGCGCTCAGTGACTTGCCTCATCAGTTTTATTGAAAATGTAAAGGTGCAGCCGGGAGAGCTGGTGACAGAAAGATGCTTTAGAGTAGAAGTGTTTTATGCAAGCTTGGTAGCAGCGTGGAGAGAGGAAGTCCTATTTGGCAAAGGAAAGGGTTCGGGGTCATGTGTGTTGACGAGAGATGTGCACCCATTGCGACTGAAATACATGGACACTGCAGAGAAGCATGTTGCCTCTTCAAGGTGCAGAATGCAGCGGGGGAAGCATCTTACCTTCCACTGTGACTGCAAGAGATCTTATCTGGACCACAAATCAGGGTACACTGAGATGAGTAACCATATCCTCTATGCAGTGGTAGTGCTATAAATATAGACTTTCATTCCCTGCCACTACAGTTCATTATTCATTTCATACTGATGGAGCAGTAAAAATAAAAAAAAATTTAACCCCTAACAAATTATATAATTAATTAATTAAAAATGTTCGTTTAAATGTATTAATCAACATTGTATATGTGGGAATGGTAATATGCTAATGTACGTGCTAAATAATCTAATAATGAATGTCCGTGTGTCTAATCATAACGTAAGAATAAAAAGCGTACTAAATAAAATAAATGCATGTTTGTGCTTCATAGAAATAAAATGTGTCATTGCAAAAACAATAGTGATGGTAAGTAAGGAGCAGCTTAAATGTCGCTTTTGCTAGGTAACAACTAATTGGGGTACGTAGACGGGAGGGAAACGAAAGGGATATTTTTCTCTATTTTAATTATGTTTTATTTGCCTCAAATTAGTGCTTCTAAAGTAGAACCGAGTGGCGAGATAAAATGGCCGCCAGTGGGAAGATGTGCGCAGGCGCAAGGGGACACGTGGTACGGGATGAGATTGAAGAAATCTGGAGCCGCGTGATGTCTCTGAGAGGCTAGGATGCAAGAAATGGTCAAGGCTGGTGTGACCTAATTGAACTGATAGTGTGCCGTAATGATCAGGAGAGAGTCCGTGGGAAAAGAGCCCAAGAGAAAGGACAATGACTGCGGAGTTCTTGAATGTGTCAAAAGAAGATACAAATGAACTGATCGAATCGGATGGAAATGTTTAAGCGTATGGGAAAGGAAATGATCCAAGGACCCTTGAATCCAAGAGAACTTGATTAAAGAATGAATAAGATGACATGCATGGACCAATGAAAGAAAAGCGTGATATTAATGTTGCAACAGTTAGTTAGCAAAGTTAGAATTGGGGTATAAGAGGGCCTACTCTTAGTGGGAGGGGGTCAGTCGCGGTTGCAGTCACAGAGAGTTGCAGTTCGAGAGTCGTGGTTGCAGTAGAGGAGACGGGTTGCAGGTAGCTGATGCTGACGAGCTGAAGTTGCTGTTGCGGTCTTAACTTTACAGTTGAGTATGAGATTCAGGCTATTTCTAATCCCAAAGTTAGGTTAGGAATCATTAGGCCAAATTAGGAAGCTAGGCAGGTAACTAAGGTTTTTGGCTTCATGACAAAATTTCCTTTCTGCAATAAATTGATTATGCTTAATAAAATTGTGAATTTAAAATGAATAATTGAATAAAGTATTAAATCTTTTCATGTTTTTAAAATTATATAAAATTTAAGATCCTTTAAAAACCAAAATGACTCAGTGGTTATTTTCCTAATTGATTGTGACCTGAGTAATTGGTTGATTGTGATTCAGCTGGTCTTAATCACTATGAACTAATTTCTTAAATGAATGATTCATCGACAAAACAATGAGCAGGAATATCTTAAGAAATAATTAAAAGAAAGTGACAAATTAAGGTAAATAGATATCCTTGCTCTTCCAGCGGTACACAAAATGGTGTTCTCCATTTAGTTCTCATGCTTCTCCTAGGAGTACGGAATTTCATAAAGGTGTAAAAGGAAATCCAGGAGTGTATGTGTGTGTGTTTAGGCGATGTTTATGGGCCCCATCGTCATGTGGATATGAGAAATATAGTTTGCCCCTGGATGACCTATAAGTAGCCTGGGAGGAGGATAGTTTTTATTGTACACGCTGCATCAGATTTCTTGGTAGCAGAGTTATGGTTTTCTATAGATTAGTTTAGTGATTATTGTTTATTGATTATTGATTATTTGATGACTAACACTATATGTTGAGTCACGTTATGTTATATGTAAGTTTTCACGCTTCTGGGATGTAGGAAGTGGAACACGTGTGGCAAGAGAAGTCACATGGAATTTGGTACATGGTCTGAATTCATTTTGGTTATAACACAGGTTGTGTTATGTTAGGGTTTTCGGTGTGAAAAGTGTGTAAATGAAATAGCAAATCACGTTTGCTTGTGAAACTTTGGCCTTAATTCTCAGGAGCCTAGTCTCCACATGTGTCTTATCCCCAGAGAAACGAGTAAATTGTTTGTTTGAAAGAAGGGTAAGGTAGAGGGAAGTGCTACTTTATCGGCGAAAGTAAATAATTCTGTGGTAGGGTAGAGGTAAGCGCTGCCTACTGGAAAAACAGGATTCTTGTATAAAAGGACAAAGCTGTCACTTTGTTTAGCGAATCAGACTATGGAATTGTTTATTTGTTGTAACTAACGAAGAAAACTGTAAAAAAGAAAAATTGCCGATAAATTTTGTAAAGGAGGGGTAAAGAGTAGAAGTGACGTGAAAAAGTGCCGCGCTAGGATTGGTTAGTGCACTAGTCACGTGAATACAGAGCAGGAGTGACGTAGAAAAGTGCCGCGCTAGGATTGGTTGGTTCGCGGACGGTGGAAATTGTTCTGATTGGTACGTTAGTGTGAATCGCGCTGTAATTGGACGAAGTTCCGTACACAGAAACAGCGTTAGAGTAAAGAGAAAACAAATAGAAAACATGCCATATTACGAGTATGAAAGGGAGAGAACGTCATGGACAACGAAATTAAAGAATTTCTTTAAGAAAGACAAAAAGGTTGTGACTAGAGAGGGACAAGTAATTCCTCCGCCGAAATCAGCAGCTTCACATATGATGCTGAAATATGGATATCATACGTGCATATGGTTGGATAATTGGGTAAAATATACAAAGAATGATGGAGCATTGGCTTTTCCTGAAAATGGTTCTTTTAATGTAGCGATTTTACGGAATTTAAAAGAAAAGATGCTTAAATTGGAACCTAGACCTAGACCGACACAGTTTGAGGCTTTAACAGAATGGGAAGATGAGATGTACGAGAAAGAAAGATTCAGAGGTATGAAAGGTTATGAGTTCGTGCCCGGAAGAATGTGGGGAATGAATCATGAGGACAGAATAAAACGATGGAGATGTGCTAACATGACAGGAGGTTTGTTTCCAGCTTTTACAGTTGAGGAAGGGACTAAGAAAAAACGGACTGAGAAAAAGAAACATTTAGAGAGAGAAAAGTATATGCATGAGAGCGAAACGGATGACGAGTTGCTGGAAGACATATTAAATAAAAATCCACCTCCGTATCAGCAGAATTCTACAGTGGTGACACCAAATGCGCCACCAATAGAAGCTATGCGAAATGAAAGCCCAGAAAAAAGACAAGAAATAAATAGGTCACAAGAACAAATAAGAACTTCCCAAATTGAGGGAATAGAAAATGATAGTGCAAGAGAATTGGCAAGGACAACAAAAGAACTAACTGAGAAAATTAGAGAATTAACAAAGAATATGGAAGCAGTTACCGTACCCGTAACAATAGGTCCAGTAATACCAGTTTTCGAGAATCAGAAAATTGATGAACGATCTTTGGTGATTTCCTTGAGTTCGCAATTCCAAAGAGAAAAGGAAAGAATAGAAACAAGTCCAGGTACGAGCAATTTGACTAGTGTTTACAGACCAAGTCCACCTGAAAATTTGACAGTAAATGAGTGTAGCGGTAGGAAAATGCCTATGGTAACTGAATCTGCAACAGTGACACCTGAAAAGAGTGGAAATTGGACAGAAATAAATAGTACTCCTATAGGTCCGACTCCTGATGAATTAAATGAGTGGATAAAAGCTTTTAAAATAAAAGAAACGGAAGAAAAACCATTAGATGTGATCAGATTGAAGATTGACATGGAAGAATTAATTCTAGGAACGATTGGTACAGAAAAGATAAAGAATTATCAGGATGATGAAATAATGTTTCTGTGCAAAAGTATAACATGGAGGGCAAAGAATTTACATGACAAACTAGAAGAAGTGGCCGGTGAGATTGGAATAGATTTTGCAAAAGTAAAAACGTTGCAGAAACCATACAGAGTAGATTTTTGTGAAAAAGATATTGAAAATTTGAATACAGCAGGAAGGCTGACACAGATAAAAGAGTTGATTGTTTTGTTGAGAAAATGGGGTGATGTGGACAGATGGAAGGTTAGATGGACAAAGAAGAATGAGAAAAGTGTAGACAAAGGTTCATTGGCTTTTATGATAACAGAAAAGGAACATGTTGTTAAAGAGTACCCTATGAGAGAAACTCCAGGTGGTAGTTATGTGCATGTTCCCTGGACTAGGCAGGACATCCTGTCATTTACAAATGACTTTCCAAAGTTAAGAGAAAAGCCAGTTGAGTGGTACCGACAGGTAGAAAGGTTTGTAAAGGTCTCGAAAGTGTTGTGGATAGATTTGAATGGATTGTTTGACATAGTAGTACCAACGGATCTGTGGTCAGAATGTAAGATTACAGTTGACTGGCCAACTACAGAATATCCAAGAGATCCTAAGACAGGAGCTCCAGGACCAGATGTGATGAAGAAATATGATAAGGTGATTACCTTTTTGAAAAATAAGATTCCTCCAAAAGAGACAGATTGGGTTAAGATTGATAGAACTACACAGGAAAGCAAGGAGAGTGTACATGCATATTATGAGCGATTGTTGTTGGTTTTCAAACAGTATAGTGGTTATGAGGAATTAAGTGAGAAGGATATGAGTCATTTTGTATACCGATTTGTATTTGGCTTGAAACAAGAAATAAGTGATATGATTAAGCAACATATGATAAACTGGCAGAATGCAAGTGTAGATGAGGTGCTGAGGTATGCTAAGTATTGTAGTGATGAAATAGAGAGTAAACAGCGTAAGTTGAAAGAAAAAGCAATGTGGGCACAAGTGAAAGTGGCAGAAAAACAAGAAGCTCAATTGGATAATAATAATGGAAACGAATCAGGGCAAAATAAGATGCGACCAAATATAGGTAAAGGAAAAGGACAAGTGAGTCTAGAAGAGGCAAAGAAGAAATGGCCATGTCATAATTGCGGAAAATTGGGGCATTGGAGAAATGAGTGTAAGTTCCCACCTAAACCTAATCCGGAACATCAATCATTAACTCCACAGGTGCAGAATGAGGTAGTTGTTCAACAAAGTCAGGTGCCACAACCACCACTTCCCAACACTGTTAACCAGCAAAGATACAGTACAGAAACAGGATTCTACGGAGGAGAGCAGGTAACACAGTTGCCGAGAGCAGCTAACATTTCCCAGTATTGGTTGCATCAGAGTGAGGATGACCCGGATGAAAGTTTCTGACGGTGCGCAAGAGAGGGAAAGAATGCGTGCTTGGCGCAACTCTAGAGGTAGATCAGTCTGGTCCCTTTGTGGATGGAGAAGTGAATGGAGCAAACGTAACATTCCTTGTCGATACTGGAGCTACCCGTTCTACTGTTAGGTCAGTGGAAATTCCGAACCTTCCTCTCTCAGGTGAATGCATCCAAGTGGTAGGAGTTGCCAATCAGCAGATTAAAACCCCACTTACTGAATTGGTAGAAGTAAAAATTGGTTCTTTTAGGAAAATGCATAAATTTGTAGTGTGCGATTGTAGTCCTGTAAATCTTCTAGGTCGTGACCTCTTGTGTAAAATGAATTGCACAATTTATTGTACACCAAATGGAATTGGTTTTCAGACTTCAGATGAAGATGCTTTGTATAAAGTAACTTTGATGAATCAGGAACCTGAAATGAATGGGTTGTTTCCTGCATTTGATGCAGGAAAACTTCCAGAAGAGTTAAGAAGTGCAGTGAAAGAAAGTGTGTGGGATTTTACAGGAGAAGACATTGGATTAATGAGAGAAGTTGATCCTGTAAAAGTGACAGTGAAAGAAGGGATAAGTTATCCAAACACGCCACAGTACAAATTAACTCCAGAAATAATTGAAGGAATAACTCCTGTGATAAATAAGATGATTGAACAGGGAATTCTGAAAGAAATCATGAGCAGTCCATGTAATTCACCTATTATGGGACTGAAAAAGCCAAATGGAACATACAGAATAGTACAGGATTTGAGAAAGATCAACAAAATAGTTGTACCATGCTGTCCAATAGTGCCAAACCCTGCAGTGATTCTATATCAAATTCCGCATGAAGCTGAGTGGTACACTGTGATAGATTTGTGTCATGCATTTTTCTCTATTCCTTTGCATCCAGATAGCCAGCCATTATTTGCATTCCGTTTTGGAGAGCGTATTTTGGCATGGTGCCGAATTCCTCAGGGGTATACAGAGAGCCCCTCAATTTTTAATCAGATTCTAAAGAAATCTCTGGAAGATTTAAAAATGCCAGAAAAATCAGTGATGGTGCAGTATATCGATGACCTATTGGTGGCATCGAAAACCAAAGAGGCATGTGTAAGTGACACAATTGCTTTACTGAACCATTTGGAGAAAAGAGGACATAAGGTGTCCCCTTCAAAATTACAGTTTTGTCAGAAAGAAGTCCAGTATTTAGGACATAAAATTGAGAAAGGAGTGCGGAAAATAGCGACAGAAAGAGTAAGAATGATTCAAGGAATGAGAGCACCAATGACTCAAAGAGAGGTAAGAATGTTTTTGGGAATGGTTGGATATTGTCGACAATGGATAAGTGGATTTTCTTTGATTGCAAAACCATTACAAAAATTGACAAAGAAAGATGTAAAAGACCCTTTTGAGTTAAACAAGGAAGAAATGAAATCTTTCAAAGAATTGAAAAAGAAACTGTGTGAGGCCCCTGCATTAGGCATGCCTGATTATGAGAAAGATTTTGAGTTATACTGCAGTGAAAGAGATGGATGTGCATTTTCAGTACTGGTACAAAAACATGGCACCATGAAGAGGCCTATAGCTTACTTTTCAGCTGTTTTAGATCCTATAGCAAAAGCATTGCCTGGATGTTTGAAAGCAGTTGCTGCTACTTGTGTAAGTCTGGAACAAAGTGAAGGTATAGTGATGGGGTATCCACTGAGAGTATATGTTCCCCATTCAGTAGAAATTCTTTTGACAAGAACAAAAACACAGTACATGACACATAGTCGGCTGACTAAGTACGAAAAAGTCATCTTGAGCGCAGAAAATGTGACCATAGATAGATGCATAAATGTAAATCCTTCGACTTCATTGCCAGATGAAGAGAGTATAATTGAACAAGATGAAGTAGATCATGATTGTCTGAATGTGCTGGAATATTGCACAAAACCAAGAGCTGACATAAAAGATGAACCGTTAAAGGAATCCGATTATGTCATGTTTGTAGATGGTTCATGTTTACGCACAAAGGAAGGAGTGTTAAGCGCAGCTTATGCAGTATGCACAGTGGCAACTGTAATGGAAGCGTCTTGTCTGAAAGGAGTTAGGTCTGCCCAAGTTGCAGAACTAATTGCTTTGATTCAAGCATGTAAATTGGGGAAAAATGTACGAATCACGATTGTGACCGATAGCCAATATGGTTTCGGCATCGTACATGATTTTGGCCAGATTTGGTCACAAAGAGGATTTTTGACATCTGCAGGAACACCTATCAGAAATGGAGATTATGTTAAAAAACTGCTTGAGGCGATACAGCTGCCTGAACAAATAGCTGTAGTGAAGTGCAAGGCGCATAAGAAAAACGAAGATTACATAGCGGTTGGCAATAATTATGCTGACGAGATCGCTAGATATTGTGCGGAAAACATGGCGTCCCTGAACAGAAATAGAGAAAGGAGCATGTCTCTTGTCCTTTGCTTTTCACTAATGCAGTCGAAACGTGGGATGAAGTAAGGCAGTTACAAGAAACAGCAAGAGATGAGGAAAAGGATTACTGGATTAAAGCAGGATGTAGAAGACAGGAAGATAATGGAGTGTGGGTATACAGAGATGAAAGACCAGTTATGCCTGATAGCATGATTGCAGACATGGCACGGATGTACCATGGACAAGCTCATATTGGGAGAGATGCAATGATCAGACTTTTTAGACAAACTTGGTATAATCCAAAATTCAGAGCCATTGCTGAAAGTCTTTGTCAAAGATGTCTTATTTGTCAACAATTTAACCCAGGAAGAAAGACAGTAGTGAGTCTAGGAACAATAGGACGAGAAGGAGGTCCATTCACAAGGATACAGATGGATTTTATTGAGATGCCCCTAGTAACAGATTAAGATATGTTCTGGTGGTCGTCTGTTTGTTCTCTCGTTGGGTGGAGGCATACCCAACAAGAAGGAATGATGGAACAACAGTGGCAAAACTTATGCTACGAGAGTTCATTCCGAGGTATGGTTTTCCAGTCACAGTTGAGACAGATAGAGGAACACATTTTCAAAATGAGTTGATCCAATTGATTTGTGAAGCATTGAGTATTAAACAAAAACTACATTGTGCTTACAGACCCGAAGCTTCTGGGGTAGTAGAGCAGATAAATGGAACAATTAAAAACAGATTAGGAAAAATGTGTCAAGCTACAGGACTCAAATGGCCAGATGCACTGCCTCTTGTTCTGATGACCATCAGAAGCATCCCTGAAAAGAAAACGGGACTCAGTCCTCATGAAATGATCATGGGACGAGCAATGAGACAAGCCCACGTACCAGTCAACAAGTTATTGACAATAACTGATGATCTAATACTGGATTATTGCAAAGGACTGGCTGATGTGGTGCGTTCTGTGTTTCATCAGGTTGGACCGGATGCGACCACTCTTGAAAGAAAACCAGCCCACGACTTGAATCCAGGAGACTGGGTCCGTATTAAAGTCCACAGGAGAAGAAACTGTCTAGTTCCGCGTTGGGATGAGCCAAGACAGGTAATCCTAGTAACAACGACTGCTGTCAAGTGTGCAGGAGTAAAGAACTGGGTTCATGCCAGCCACACAATCAGAATTCCAGAACCTACAGATCGACATGTGAGTCGGCGTCTGGAAGTGTGGGATAAAAGTTTAACGGCGGGAACAACCAAGATAAAAGAAAGGGTGCCAGAACTTGAAGATCGACCTGAAAGTCGACATCTGGAGACCCCAACGGAAAACACCTCTAGAGAAGAAGAGGAACAAGAAGAAGAAGAAGAAAGAAATTCAGAAGTTCCAGAACTTGAAGATCGACCTGTAAGTCGACATCTGGAAATATCTGACACAACTTCAGGATCTGATGATTCAGCTGCAAATTGGGAAGAATTCCGAAAAGGAACTTGGGGTTATAAACCAATTAGAGAAGAAACTGAGCAAGAAATTGAGTTAGATGAACAACCAAGTACAAGTTATGGTGGAAATCATTCAGAAACAATATTAATAGGTGAAGTAGGGAAAGAAGTACACAAAAAGTTAGAAAATCGAGAAGAACCCCGAGGAGCAATAGGGATAGATAGAAAAACAGGAGAACAGGGAAATTTAGAAGCAGGTAAGGAGGAAAACACGAAATCGGAAGAACCCCGAGGAGGGACAGTGATAAGGGAAAACGAAAAGGAAAAGACAGATCCACCAGTAGGAGATGACGAGATTATAAGTTACAAAATAAGAGACAATAGTGAGACAGTTGAAACAGAAACAGAAGAAAGTGGAGGAGAGGAAAAAGCAAAGACTGAATCAAGAAAAAGAAATTGGAGGTCGGAAAGAGAAGAAAGAGAGGGTGAGGTAAAAAGGCCAAGAAAAGGAGATAATTGGCCCAACAGCTATGTAAGAAAATTGAGATATAGAATAATAAGAGCAGAAGATGAAGATGCTGAACAAGTAAATGAAGTAACAAGTCAAAAGGGACAAGAAAAACCCAGTGGAAAAAGATTACAAAAGTCCAAAAGGACAAGGAAAATAAATTCAAAATTTAAGTCACCTGAGTGGCTGTATATTGCACTAACAGATTACAAAGGAGAAGAAGAAAACACTCACGGAAACCTGAGACTGAGAAGTCGGATGGGAAAAGGTGAGATACAACAAAAGGACTGAAGTGAAGACTTAAAGTGCTTCTGCCGGACGTGACAATTTTACTGGATGTGACAAATCACCGGATGTGACAACGAAAGAATTCTGGAGAGAATTAAAGAAAGTACCAAGCAAAGACTTTTTGAAAGCAGAGTGGCGTCTAAGTCATTTTGAGGTGTAGTGACACAATTTTCTGAAAATTTAACAAATAGAAAAAGAAAAATGGAGAATAATGAGAATAGAAGAAATAAATGTGATTTTATAAAGAGATGGTGCAAAATGTGCTGCTTTTGTACAGGGTTATTAATGACCATATGGATAGTATTAGCAATCACAATTCCTATTAGTGTAGCTGTGATAGAAGCAAAGAATGATACTAAACAAGAAAAAGAAACTAATATTAAAGAACAAGTTGTTTTAAGAAGTAGTGCAGAGTTGCATAAGGATAGGTCAGTAACAGATTTTTCAAAGAATGTTTTTACAAAGTTGTTGTATGAGTACGTAAAAACAATGGAAGTGAGAGATTGTTATGTTTGTATGCAATTGCCTGCATCAGTATCTGAAGGTGTGACTTATCATCACTTACCTTTGACTTATGGAATAACATGTAGTGTAATAGCAAGTTTATTTTATAAAACAGGTAGATTAGAATCTTATTATACTGATATAGATAAGATATTTGCAAACATTCCTGTAGTGCCAGAACTTAACAAAGTAAAACCAGCAAAGGTTTTAGGAGAATTCTTTTTAGAACATAGAAAATTAACGTTACAAGAAATAGTTAGTAACAACCTTACCTGTGAGTTAAGGAAAGAAGAAAAAGTATTTCTAGACATGGTTGAGGAAAGAAGAATGAAATTTCAAAAAGAAGCAATAAGAGAGGAAGGAAAACGTTTATGGACGTTTGAGGAAGGAAATCATGAAGGGAAAAAGATAAATGCAGCAATGACATTATACTGGCCGCAAACAGGAAAGTTGTGCATTAGGAGAAATAAGACAGTCTATGACAATTACTTTGTAGGTTCCAGTGTCTGCCATGACAATTATCAAATTCTGGGAGGTTGGGGATTCAAAGGTGGAAAAGATCCAATATTTCCAGGTATCTATTATATTTGTGGGAATAGAGCTTATTACAGGTTACCGGACCATTGGTATGGAACTTGCTATGTAGGCCTGGTCTTTCCAAAAATCTTTCACATGGACAGAGAAGAAAAGGGAACATACAAGATGATTAATAGATCTACACGTAGAAAGAGGGAAAGTTTTTCAGAAGTTGTAGGAGATATTTTTGGAGCATTGATACCAGCAGTGGGAATATCTTTGAATGCATTTAAAATTCGGAAGTTATCCACAGTAGTAGATCGTTTGTCTACAGATACTGCGGGAGGGTTCTTAATGGTAAATACCGAAATGGTTGCCATGAGAGCTATGGTGATGCAAAATCGGCTTGCCCTTGATATTCTTTTGGCAAAAGAGGGTGGAGTCTGTGGAATGTTAAAAGTCCAACATTGTTGTACTTACATTCCGGATAACAGTGAAAATATACAGAAGTATATTACAAATATTACAAGTCTGCACAAAGAATTAGTCCCACTGGAGGTTGAAAGTGTTTTGGGAAAACTTGGTAGAGGGTTTTCCTCAGTAGCAAATTGGTTAACTAGGATGAGTAAACTAGTAATAGGGAAAGTTATAATAGTAGCAACTATAGTGATATTGTTAGCCATGACATTGAAAATAGTAATAACATGTATAAAGAGAAAAGTAAGACAGAATAAGATAAGAAGAAATAACAGAATAATGAGAGAAAGAGAGAGAGAAATGGGTGAAATTGAGTTGGAGAAAATGAAAGAAAGCATGTATAAAGAGACTAAAAGGCAAGATGAAGAAGAGACAGAGATATGAATAACAGAAAGTAAAGGATGAAAGACATGCTGCCTGAAAAGAAGTATGACTTGGGTTTTATGTGGTGATTTAAAAATCACCAAAGGGGGATTGATGGAGCAGTAAAAATAAAAAAAATTTAACCCCTAACAAATTATATAATTAATTAATTAAAAATGTTCGTTTAAATGTATTAATCAACATTGTATATGTGGGAATGGTAATATGCTAATGTACGTGCTAAATAATCTAATAATGAATGTCCGTGTGTCTAATCATAACGTAAGAATAAAAAGCGTACTAAATAAAATAAATGCATGTTTGTGCTTCATAGAAATAAAATGTGTCGTTGCAAAAACAATAGTGATGGTAAGTAAGGAGCAGCTTAAATGTCGCTTTTTGCTAGGTAACAACTAATTGGGGTACGTAGACGGGAGGGAAACGAAAGGGATATTTTTCTCTATTTTAATTATGTTTTATTTGCCTCAAATTAGTGCTTCTAAAGTAGAACCGAGTGGCGAGATAAAATGGCCGCCAGTGGGAAGATGTGCGCAGGCGCAAGGGGACACGTGGTACGGGATGAGATTGAAGAAATCTGGAGCCGCGTGATGTCTCTGAGAGGCTAGGATGCAAGAAATGGTCAAGGCTGGTGTGACCTAATTGAACTGATAGTGTGCCGTAATGATCAGGAGAGAGTCCGTGGGAAAAGAGCCCAAGAGAAAGGACAATGACTGCGGAGTTCTTGAATGTGTCAAAAGAAGATACAAATGAACTGATCGAATCGGATGGAAATGTTTAAGCGTATGGGAAAGGAAATGATCCAAGGACCCTTGAATCCAAGAGAACTTGATTAAAGAATGAATAAGATGACATGCATGGACCAATGAAAGAAAAGCGTGATATTAATGTTGCAACAGTTAGTTAGCAAAGTTAGAATTGGGGTATAAGAGGGCCTACTCTTAGTGGGAGGGGGTCAGTCGCGGTTGCAGTCACAGAGAGTTGCAGTTCGAGAGTCGTGGTTGCAGTAGAGGAGACGGGTTGCAGGTAGCTGATGCTGACGAGCTGAAGTTGCTGTTGCGGTCTTAACTTTACAGTTGAGTATGAGATTCAGGCTATTTCTAATCCCAAAGTTAGGTTAGGAATCATTAGGCCAAATTAGGAAGCTAGGCAGGTAACTAAGGTTTTTGGCTTCATGACAAAATTTCCTTTCTGCAATAAATTGATTATGCTTAATAAAATTGTGAATTTAAAATGAATAATTGAATAAAGTATTAAATCTTTTCATGTTTTTAAAATTATATAAAATTTAAGATCCTTTAAAAACCAAAATGACTCAGTGGTTATTTTCCTAATTGATTGTGACCTGAGTAATTGGTTGATTGTGATTCAGCTGGTCTTAATCACTATGAACTAATTTCTTAAATGAATGATTCATCGACAAAACAATGAGCAGGAATATCTTAAGAAATAATTAAAAGAAAGTGACAAATTAAGGTAAATAGATATCCTTGCTCTTCCAGCGGTACACAAAATGGTGTTCTCCATTTAGTTCTCATGCTTCTCCTAGGAGTACGGAATTTCATAAAGGTGTAAAAGGAAATCCAGGAGTGTATGTGTGTGTGTTTAGGCGATGTTTATGGGCCCCATCGTCATGTGGATATGAGAAATATAGTTTGCCCCTGGATGACCTATAAGTAGCCTGGGAGGAGGATAGTTTTTATTGTACACGCTGCATCAATACAAACATCGCTAGTGCCACAGGCTGGCTTTCCTATTTTTTTTTCTCAATATTTCATAGTTTTACTTTTGCAAGTGCAGGGGGTGGATAAGGCAATAAAACATCACTGTTGCACAAACATTAAAAGTCAAATAACTACATAAACATATTAAAAATAAATATAACAACGCTGTTGCACAAACATTAAAAGTCAAATGACCGCATAAACATAATAAAAATAAATCTAAAGATTTTGACACTCGAACGAAAAACAATTAAGCGAATACGTTTCTGAGGCAGTCACAAAACAAGCACTGATGTCAATGTATTTTTTCTAACAGCCTTTCTCCTATGCCCAGACTCCCTCAAATGCCCAATAGGAACATGATATGAAGAGCAGGCAAAAGTCTGGAGACTCACTTGTTCCACATTTACAGAAGAATATAGAACAATATGAGGTGCTCAAAGGCAAAGGGACTGTGTTCAATGAAATGTGACCCACCATGATAGAAAGCCTGATAGCAGTCCCCTGAAGAAACAATTTCGAATATAAGATGGCCAACGGCTTTTATTTCCTCTGAACAAAGTGATTGTACAAGTGCAGACCTTTTGACATTGGCTATTGGTGTAGTAACTCATTGGCTGCTTGAGCACTAGTGAAGAGGCAAAAATCCTACCTTCAATAAAATTCAGTATTTCATCATAGACCACTGGTATCTGCTTGTAACTTACAAATGGAGTAAAGGCATTTTTTAGGTTTAGTATTATTGATCTTGCACCATACATGGCAAATATATTGTATTCTATACTAACGTTAAGAGGATTTGGGTCAGCATCTTTCAGTTGTTGGCTTCTTCTGCTCTAGATTATTCAGGCTTTAGCTTGAGATATTGCCAATCAGGCCTTAGATCAGCAATCTGAAAGGTTTTACCCTCACCATTTTTCTATTGGCTGTTTGTGTTTATCCTTCCACCTCCATTTAAATGCATGAGGGACTATTACATCTGAATCAGTATGTGGTCTGACCAGTGACACTGGAGAGTAAGAACTGACAAAAGCAGCCTTAAAAATGCATGTTATAGAAGCAAATGTCAGTAGCACTGATTTTTAGATTTTTTTTTCAGAACTTGCTCCCAGTTGTCACATCATTTCCTAACTGCTTATAAACATGGCATCCATCTTGGAATGGTAATCTACCTACTCTATTATATTTTTACCATTCCAAGTCAATTAGCGGGGTGCTTGCAAAAAGATCTAAAAATGGGTGCTAGACAAAGAATTATTTTTAGGTGCTTTTGTCTGCGCTCACATCCTACTGTTGCCAGACAAACAAAGCATTGGCAAAGCCAAAAGGTTTGACGTTTGTACATCTTGAGCGTGCCTGATATGATCACCATACCAACATTAAACATACTGGCTCTGGCACCTGCTGGTGTGGATGGTTATCAAGAGAGCCCCACACTGCAGAACTTCCGATCTGGATTCTACAACCATTCGAGGATATTGGGAAGGACATGACAGTCCGCAAATGGATACAAAGGGGTGTGTTTTGGCAGGAGACCTGTACAGCAATAATAAGATTTTGACATTCCAGGAAGTTCAAAAGTATTTTGGAGTGGGGAAGGATCAGTTGCCGCGGTATACTAAATTAGCGAAAATAGCCAGGGATCTGTGGCCAATGTTCCCGGAGGCCCCAGGGGTCACACTCACAACTGAAGTACTATTAACGACGGCTTAGGGAAAATACTGATAACCAATATGTACAAGGCACCGTAGGGGGATAAAACGGTGGAGGTGGGATATGTGCTGCACAGATGGGTGGAAAACACAGCAAAGCACATAACAGAAAAGGAACGGAGATAAGCATGTGAGCTCAGCTCGTTTGTAGAATAACCACAAACCCTTGTTTCAAGCTCATGCAATTTCATTACATGCACAGAACCTACCGTACACCCCAAAAGCTGGCAAATATATACCTGGGCACTGATGCTTGATGCATCAAATGAGGGGAACTGAGTGCTGATTTCAACCACATGGTTGGGTCCTGCCTCAGCATTTAAGAGTTCTGGGATAGAATTGTGGCTGCGCATTAGTCAGTGGCGGGTGCATTAATAGACAATACTATGATACACTGCCTGATATATACAATACGGGAAACAAATAAGATGAAAAGAAAACTCCTATCACTGGGAGCGGTACTGGCAAAACCTAGAATTACAATTGATTGGGAAAAAAACACCTCTTCCAGTTGGAAAAATAAGATTAACTGGATAGGAAGATAGCGGAAGAGATTCATAAAAAACCACACATACAGAGAAATAATGGCAGATGATCTCGAGGAATGGGCTGAGATGCTCTGACTCATCACAGACTCGCCAGACATTTGCGCACCCTGGGGCTTATTTACAAGCCCCTTGCGCCACTTTTGCGTCATTTTTAACATGGGAAAAATGACATACGGGTGGTGCAAGGGGCTTGTAAATATGCCCCCCTGAATTTTTTGAGCCTAAATGAACACAAAGAAGCATGTACTAGGTGCACTGTAAATTAGGAGTGAACGATCAGCGTGGTGGGGCTGTGTGCTCATTGGATACCTAGGTGAACCTACCAAATAGGCTTTTGGTGATTGTTTGTGCATATGATTGGTTGCCATCTGTATACTGTAATGCTACATTTCCTGCAGGTTTTCGTTGTGAAAAACGAATAAAATATACTACTAGGTTTACCTATGCTTGTTTCCCTAGAAATGAATCTGTCCCAAACATCACATAGACTGAATTCCTGAAATTGGTTTAAGGATATTACAAGGACCTAATTTCAGTAGACAGATGGAAATAGCCACCAGCGCTTTTTCAACTTGGATGAGCAAATTGCAAATATATTCTCTCTCATGGTTTCCATCAAGCCTGTCATTGAAGACAGACAATGCACTTTATTACAGGGACATTATAGCATGTTCCATTCATACCACACGTTACTTCTGAGGTTTTTCCGCTTCAGCATACCTTTTGCCAAGGGAAGAAAGCCTCTCCTAGGCCAGGCTTCTCCAACTAGTAGCCCGTGAGCTAGTGATAGCTTTGCAGCGACCTGTAAGTAGCTCTCCTCTATGCAGCCCACTAAATCAGAAGCTTTTGATTGTTTTTTAAATACCAAAATTGAAAGTGTTTATTTGAGGCAAAAATATCTTTCTTTTCATAACTCATACGCTGATATTTGGAGAAAAATGACTGGACTTCCTAAATATATTTAAATCTGATGTTTGAGTGATAAATCATGTGGCACTGAGGAGACTTTTTACAAATGTTATTACCTTGGTACCAGTGGCATTGCTGCTGTGGCTGTAATATATTACCCATGGAGAGGCATTCCATATTGGCAAAGCCTTTTTTCCCCCTGATGCCAACCACGCCTAATGCACTGAGGTGATCACTGGTAGGAATCTGCCATATGGTGGTCACTAGTAAAATCTGGTCTGGTGTGATCACTGTTACAAAACTAATAATGCTAGTAGCTCTCGACGAGTTTCATTAAACATTAGTAGCTCTTATACAGAAAAGGTTGGCGATCCCTGTCCTAGGCACTAAAAACATTGTTGAACTACTGTTCAGGAGCATTTGTACTCAAAAGAGAGCTCCATCTAATATGACAAATGAGGTCCACCCTCACTCCAATCCCTAAACAAACTAAAATCACTTCGAAAGGCAAATGATTTGAGCTGTCACGCTTTTGTGATGCCACAAATTAACTTTGGCCAAAGACCCGATTCAGCCTTCCAAAAAGCTCTCTGTCACATCTCAGAGCAGTGATGCATTTTTCCTGCCTGACTCCTCTCAGGAAAAGACAAGTTTGATCACATCCTCCTTGCGCTAACAGAGATCCACTGGATTCTCCTCGAAACCAGGATTACATTTAAGTGACCTGCATCACCCTTAAGGCTGTTCGTCAAAAACAACTCACCTACCACTCATCACTTGGCTGTGCTGCATGGCTCCCTCCATTGCCGAATAAATCAGGCATCAAGAAAATTCAAGAAAAAATATAACACGTACACGTTCAACTGTGCTCCAGGGGCATGTAAATATGTCTCACAACATCCTCAGCAGAGCAGCGCGCCTCTTCCATAGACTAAGAGGAGAGCCAATATAGCAAATTACTGCCACACAAAACTTGTCTGGTAGAGCACAGAGGAAGGAAGTAGGAAGGGCATTTTTTCTTTGCACTCATGCAGCAGTAGGCAAGCTTCCTCCCACACAACAGCTGCAGCAGCAGATATCCTTCTTTGTGCACATGTGCACACAAAATAGACACACTGGCATATTTACAATATTTTGACGTAGGGCAGCGCTACAAGCCTTCTAGCTGCACTGCCCTACATCAAAAGAAAAGGGCAGGAATGTGGCATATCTACAAGATTCCTGTCCTTTCCACCGGCACACAAACTGCAGCTGTGCGCCAACACAGGCACCTTTACACCATGGTATAGGGGCATCTGTATTGTTGGCATGATTGTTTTTGTGCAGGAAGGAACACCTTCCTGCACAAAAACAATCAAAGGAGGTGTTTTCCACGTTCTATGTGTGCTGTAGAATGCACCAGACTAGAAAGAGATAAAAAAAGAGGGGAAATGTAAAATTTCTCCTCGTTATGCCTGCGTTGTGAACCCACAGCAGCACCCATGGAATGCCCCTACCACGCCATATTTACAAGGCCATGAAAGGTCACGCAGGATGACTTTGTGTGGCCTTGTAAATATGGACCAGCATCAGAGTGTCACAAAAGTGAGGCTTTGGCGGTGTAAAAGTGCAGCAAGGACATTGTAAATACACCCCACAGTGTACACGTACTCATTGACTCGATCTTGGCCACAAGTCTGGTCCGTTGAAATTGTGGTGAAATGCCACAGTGCAGAGAAGCACACAAGGGCGCTTTTTGAAACAGCATGCATGGTTTGTACTTTTTTCCCTTACGCATGCTTTAGAGAAAAAGCGAT
This sequence comes from Calotriton arnoldi, assembly GCA_963921515.1. Lineage (NCBI taxonomy): Eukaryota > Metazoa > Chordata > Amphibia > Caudata > Salamandridae > Calotriton > Calotriton arnoldi. The sequence continues at coordinate 413,115 of CAWUFW010008720.1, read as the reverse complement.
TATGACATTTCTCAAACACGAATTCAAATACAGCCAGAGATGGCAAAATCTAAAAAAAGTATATATATGGGCGTAAACGATAACATCACTAAAATAAATCCAGCCTCCGTTGTGTAGATTTTGCGAGAGCATGCCACGTATACATCTCAAATATTCATGCCTATGGAAAGTAGGAACCTTAATCCCAAGTAAATACTTAAAACAAATATTATCTGGGACATTACACGTTTACTTTTAGGTAAAAAACGAGAGGAAAATGTAAAGTGTGGATACAATGGACTCCGGAGCTCCGTCCACGGTGTCCCCCGACGCTGCTGGTCCTGGGCCCGGGGCACGATGGTTCGTGCATAATTCTGAGCGTCGAAACGCCCGTGGAATCTACTGATCCGGGGGAAAACCTCAGCAGACCCCGTGTGTTGAAGCTTTTTGGCTTAACTCTCCCCGGCTCGGTGATATGCAGGGGGATCAAAGATGGCGACCACTAACTGATGGGGCTGATCCTCGCATTATCGAAGCCGAGAGGTGGTCCGGGACGAGACATCAAGTGAGCCTCGAGCTGCGAGGAGCCTGGCCAGTGGCTGTATAGCGGGGACCCCTGGACACGACAACAAGCGAGCCTCGAGCTGTGAGGAGTCGGGCCGGTGGCTGCGCAGCGGGACCCTTGGGCCCGAGTCCCGTGACCCGGATTTGCGCTGCGAGGGACTGGGCGCCCGCTTCAGGATCAACATTAGTGATTGCCCTGCTGAGAAGAGCTCGGCTCTTAGACGGAGGTGAGGAGTGTGATTCTGCTGGTGGGGCGCCTGACCGGAGCTGTTCCGAGGAGATGTGGCGACGCACCCTGGTTGACCGGTGGCTACCTGGGCTCCCTGGGGGGAGTCGTATGACGTGGGGAGACGGCGCTGGCCCTCAGTGTGGGCCCCTGATCTGGGAGGGCCCGCTGGGCCGTGTGAGACGCCCCGGTCGGGCTGGACTGTGGGGGCCTCTGGGCCCCAACCGTGATCTTGGCGCCTGGAACGGGACGCTCACAGCGGTGCTCCCCGAAACGTTCCTCATTAATTGACGTCCTCAAGATGGCCGACAGAGGAGTAACTCCAACCGAAAGCCCCTTAGCTTGGGACTGCCTTCCAGACCTCAATCCCCTGGAAGCTACCCCCCTTCGTGGACTCCCTCCCCCACCTTGGTTAAGTTTTGACTGCTTTTGCTCATCTCACCAACTCTCCCATTTGATCTCGACATTTTACGATTTACCGCTTTCCATACCCTGACATTGGAGACCGAGCAATTATGGCAGATGCCCGGTGAAGCTGCTTGACAGCTATAGAGGAGATCTGCCCTGGTTCAACCACTTGGCCGTCACCTACCCAGCCGGACATTGGGCAATGTTCTCCCCAGCTCCACGCTGTTGTCCCCTCCCCCCCCCTGACGAACTCCCATAACTACCTCTTTTTTTTTTCTTATGCTTTACTATGCTTTTTGTAACGTATGTAATTTGTAACCTTGTAACCCACAGATCCTCATGTAAAGCGCTCTGATACCTCCGGGTCTAGCCAGCGCTATATAAAACTCGTCAAATAAAAATAAAATAAAATAAATAAACAATGTGCATTAGAGCTATTCGCTAGCTCAGATTAAATAAGCTAAACGTAATATGAAATGTACATTTAGAAGTATTTGCTTTTGCCTGACCTATCAACTAAACTCACAGTATATGGAATGACGTGAACTCTTTCTCTCTTTTTCTACACCGTGTAACACGATTCGTGTTCTATAATTAAAGATACTTTAAAGCTGGGAATATCAGCACCATCCCCGGGAAAGATCGCCGCACTGCAACCACCACCGTTTAGGTGAAGAAAGGTGTTGCCGCATTTCAAAGATGCATGCTTTGAGAAAAATGATATTTTTTGCTGTGAAGAAGAAGACTCGGGCGCCCATGCGGCTACATATGCCTTCTTTTATGGCGCCAAGAACACCCTTTGAGTAGGCAAGAAAATCAAAATGAACCTTTTAGTCGAATAAAACACCAATGTTTCAGCCAGCACACCTACTGCAGCTTTGAAACACGAAGATTACAAGGACACACAAACAATTATACGGATGCTTTCTCGAGCTGTTATTTGTATGGCAGATTTGCTACTGAAAAAGTGTTTCTATGGAGACGAGGAAAATGGGCTTACAGTAATTCAGATATATGTAGGTGAATATAATGCGAAAATAGTGAATGCGCGGACTTCTCTGTACATCAAAGGACTGCATTTTCTCAACATCTCTCTGCGTGAAAAACATTTGTTCAACAATATAACTTCTTCCCATTGACAGTGTCTTATTCATTTATGTTTTCCAATCCAGTTTTCCTTTGTTTAGTTTCCTTGACATATTCACGGTCCAAAAATGTGTTCATCAAAGACTGCTACGCCATCAGAATGCGCAAGATGGCAGCAAAGAGCGAGCCTAGGTTCTAATAAGACCGCTGTAGTCCTACAGTACTATACTCTCTGAAGGCAAGAGAAGGAAGCCTGGTGCAAGTCTTCAGTCTCCACGGCTCCATCGTTCGCTCTTTCCTCCACTACATCTTCTATTAACACACACGCCTCGCAAGTAATTAGCTATCAGGCCCTACAGATTGACAGTCTACAAACCAGGGGGGCATATTAGCAAGGGCAATATCGCCGCTTTAGCGGCACTTTTGCCGCTAAAGCGGCGATATTATTATCGCCCTATCAGCAAGCTGTCGCTAACAGTTGTTAGCGACAGCTTTCCACAGAGCGAGCGTGTTGGGTGCCACTTTGCATGTCAGCCATATTTATCGCTAATGACATGCAAAGTAGGCGTTCCCGACCACAAGAGCAGGAAAACAGCCGCTAACAGGCCTATCGCCTATTAGCAATGAGGCCCTGGCCCCGGTTAGCGACGCTAAAAGTCGCGCTAAACGGGGTCATCGCTGGATTTTTAACACCTGCCCAAAACCTGACTTGTGCATACTTAACATGGGGGGGTGGATTCTGCTGATACGACCACAGGGTCGTATCAGCAAGGTTTCCCCCATCCCCCATGCAACATCGCTGGTTTTGTAGCGATGTTGGCCCATTTCTCCCGCTATCGCTGGATTATATATCGCCATGGTGCTAACTGTTGCTAATACAGCGTTAGCGTGGCGATATATACCAGCGATAGCAGGCGATAATTATTTTCGCGCTAAGCGCGCTCTGCGATGTTTATCGCAGTTTCTTGCTAATATGGCCCAGGATCTTCCCGGTCCATGTTTTGATGTAGATGATATAGCAATGGCAGTTCATGTACAGATTTGCCCACGATCATTTTTTTTTTTTTTTGCAGCGTTATATAGCGCGAACTCGACCGGAAGGTATTGGAGCGCTTTACATGAGCACCGGTTACGTTTCACAAAGACACATTCATTTATTTTTTTGGTAGGCATGGGGAAATTAAGGGGTATATTATCAAGGGGCCGCGATAAAATTATCGCCGCTTTAGCGTCCGTTTTCGGGCGAAAAGCGGCGATAATTTTATCGCAATATCATCAAGAACACGCTAGCGCGTGCTTCCGTTACTTAGCGCCCGGTTCAACCACGCCTAACTTTGCATCTCTATTGAGATGCAAAGTGGGCGTCACTGGGTGTACCCCTGACGGACTACCTTGTTAAATATCGCGAAATGTACATTGCGATATTAACAAGGAGTCCCACGCATTTTGGCAGATGTTAGTTTTTGGCGAAAACCGCGGTTTTCGCCAAAAACTAACGTCTGCAAAAATGCAGACTTACCTATACCTAACATGGGGGTGGATTATGCGGATACGACCACAGGGTCGTATCAGCAAGGTTATCGCCGTTTTCCATGGAACATCGCTGGAAACCAGCGATGTTCCATGGAAAACACCGCTATCGCTGGGAAATTATCGCCATTGCGCTATGCGTTGTTAATACAGCGATAATTGCCAGCGATAAAAAAAATCTCGCTAAGAGCGGCCAGTGATAATTATCGCTGCCGCTTGATAATATGCCCCTTAGTGATTTGCCCAGAATCACAGGACGTGGACACGACCCCGAGGTTCGAACCTCGGTTTCCCAGCTCCAAAGTTCGGCAATCTAGCCGTGAGGCCACAACCTCTCCATGGTAATGATAATCACTTTTACCTGACAGTATAAATGAGGAGGAGTGTAGTCCAAGCGCGAATGATGCTTGTGTGTGTATTAATCCAGCAGCAGAGAGTTCTTAACCCCTTGTATCAAGCAGTGGCGTAACGAAAGTTTAAGGGCCCCCCCTGCAATGTACACGGAGGGGCCCCGCTCCGGATTTAATCCGAAACGCTCAGGCCTGAGTACTGTGCTGAGGGGGCCCCCTGCAGATGCATGCCATGGTGTTACAAGGTAGTAATTGTGTCTGGGTGCCCCATGTCTGATTTAGGTAACACACACAGACGTCGAATAGTGCGATTGGCACTGCAGTCAGGCGTTGCGACACCAGCCGCCACATCGACCTCTTGTTTGGGAGATACCCACAGGCACAGACAGAGGCAATGAAGCCCCAGTGCGAAGGATACATTAACCAATCACCAGGTGGTTGAGAGGACACGCTTATGCCAAAGATTTACCTGCAACGCCACAGTCAATGGCACTTCAATGCTAGTTCTAGGGACAGATGCGCCAATCACTAAGAGCAGCAAAGAGAAAGCATGCATGTGTCTGAAACAAACAGTTACACGACGGAGCCAGGCTGAGCCTAATTTGAGCAGGTGGGTGGCGGTGGGACCCACCAGCAAACATTTTTGGGGACCTGAACTTATTTTCACCATCAGACTTTAATCCACTACACGACAGAGAAGGCAGGAAAAGAAGAAAGGAAGAGGACAAGCCAAAGGTAGAAAGCAGGGATGGAAAAGAACCTGGAGCATTGAGAAAAAGGGACAGGAAGTGTAGGATGGAGGACGAAGAGGCATGAAGTGGACTCAAGAATAGACAGTCTTGGTAGTAGGAGCCCCGACCTTCAGCAGACCGGGTGTCAGGCTTCTGAGGAAAGATTTGGACACCAGCACAAAGGGGCATATTTACAAGCCCCTTGCGCCACTTTTGCGCCGCCGTTGCGTCACGCATGTGATGCAGCGGCGACGCAAACCATGCGCCGCATTGCGCTATATTTACAACGTGACGCATCTAGGGAGATGCGTCACGTAGTAAACCCCTGCGCCACATGAAACCTGCGTCAGGTTTCATGTGGGCGCTACCGGCGCAGGGGGCGTTCCGGCGCAGGAACGCCTCGGAAAAGTGACGCAGTGAAATCTACAAGATTTCACGCAGTCACTTTTCCGGCGCTGATGCGTCAAATCCTTACTCCTGCTTCAAGCAGGCGTAAGGATTGACGCACCATGTTAGGGATAGGGAAGGTTGGAACAGTGCTGGAGTTGCGTCGCGCTTGCGACACAACTTCAGCACTGCGCCAACCTTCCGCCGGCAGATGCGTCACAACTCTGCTTATCCTTGCGCCACGATGCGCCGCATTGTAAATGCGGCGCATCGGACGTGGCGCAAGGGTAAACTTGCGTGACGCATTTTCCCTGGCGCATCCCTGCTGATATGCAGTGATGCGCCAGGGAACGTAAATATGCCCCTTATTCTTTTGCAAATTAGCTACTGGTGCCAGGGCAAAAAGGTGAAACTGCAGCACTAAGCGCCAAATGAACGCAATAAAAATAGGTTTAGCAAACATATGCAGTTTTTGGATACCAGAAGAGCACCAACCCCCCTAGAAGTGTGCCACTGGAGAGTCATACATCTTGCATCAGAATAAATCAGGTATATGGTATCACTCACATAATAGAAGGAGCAGTACAAACGTGCTTCCATGACACCTGGATCTCAATTTAAATGAGTTTAAACGGAAACCTAATACAATTCCAAGTGACCAATCTTCAGTATCCATGAAAACACGCAGGCAGGCACATTTGCTCTCATGTGATCAGATTTTCACCAGTGTGTAGCACATTTCTGAATATCTATATACAGCATCACGTTGTATGTACTTAAAAGTGGAAGATAGTGAAGTGGAAGCTGACTGGTGCAGGGTACCTGTGCTGCTTTGCCCATTGCTCGATACACATGCAGGTGTGAAGCAGCGTTTAGACTAGACTTTACTTTGAATGTCGTTTTCCTTTGTTCTTTGTTCCCAGTCATAGCGGCGGCAAGCAGGGCTACCTGCCAGGCAGTCCCGTTATTTGCTCCTGCCTGATACGGGCGGATCTTTCTGGCTGCCAGTGGCAGCCTGATTTGTGAAGGCCTCTGTGTGTGCTGGGCCATGCTGCGGCTGTCATTCGGGTGGCGATGGCCTGTCTTCTGGTCATACCAGTCGAGGTGGGGCCGAGTAGCAGAGGCTCCTTGGCGCTGAGGTTACAGTCTGGTTCTCCTTAGTTTATTTCCTCAAGGTGAGCTTGTGGGTTGTGAGTGGAGGGGGGTCGTCTGCAGGCTAGCGGGTGGTGTTTGTGCCTTGGGTCTGTCAGTGGCCACTCTCTCTGTCACTGCCTGGTCTCCTGGTTTGGCCACCTGAAGTCACTCCCATGTGAAGGGGTGGGGCAGTTGCAGGCTTTGGGCTGCAGGTGTTACTGGGGCTGACTCCCTTGGTCCTCTTTTATTTTGATTGCCCTGTTGGTGCGCTATAGTTCCTGCACTTTTTTTGGACTTCTCACAGATACTGCTTCATGGGCTAGAACTGGGGTTCCAATTTCTGGCTCAGTGCTGGGGGCTGCTGCATCCTTGTCCAATCTCCTATTTTGGATGGTGTTCCTCGTGTTTCTTGTGAAATTCAGAATTTTCTTTTAGCTTTCTTCCCTTAACACTGGCTTCTGCTTCAGTGCCCAGCACTGGCGACTTTCTTCATCTTTTCCCGTTTTGACAGGGGTGGCTCCTCAGGCAAAGATATATGTCATTGTCCTGTGTGCTTTGCAAGCATGGGTGTTTAACCTTACTGTCTGGGCAGGGTACTCTCATATTTTTGTTGCCGTAACGCTGCTTTGGTCAGTTTGGGGTCTGCCATCCTCCTCAACTTCGTCGCTGGTTGCTGTCTGCTGTTTGTGCCTCCTTAGCAGCATTGGTTTGTGGTTCTTGCAGACTAGCTGCTTGATCCGGGTCAGCTTCCTGGAGCAGTCTTTGCACTTGCACCATGGAAAACCTCTTTTACCTGCTTCCTTTGATTCTGCCATATCTTTTTCAATTCTCCCATAGTGCATAACCTCACCTCAATTCAGTGAGCAAGTCTGTTAATTCGAGACACATAACTGCCTTCTTACACTCAACAGAGGAATTATGGAGGCAAACAATGTACTGCCCTGTAATGATTGCAACAAAAGAAACTACAAGGTCTGTATCTGTCTCAGTGAAGGTCTTCTTCCTTTTGACTGGTGTTGGCTGCATCATAGACATGATAGATGGTCTCTGGCAGTGTGCAAAGTAAAGCATGCAAGAGGAAGAGAGTAGGGTCTAAAGTGGAGGCTGCATTTATGGCCTATCAGGTTTGTTTATCAGATGTATGTGATTTGAGTCAATAGAATGTTGTTCCCCTATATTGTTCCATTTAGAGCTTTCAGTGGTGGTGCTCTTAACCCCCACCATGGATTTTTCTGATATGTGCATAAATGTATGGTTATAAAGTTACAAGTATTAACTACATGGTCATATATTCAGTTGTAAGAGTCTACACCCCCTCGTATAAGGAAGTGCAGACTCATAAATCCTGCTACTAGGTGGATAATTCCAGCTGGATATGTTGAATGAATAGCACTCGTTACAATGCAAGTCGTTACGACGACGCGTTGTTACATCGTATGCCATTACAACGCAAGTCGTTACAACGACTTGCTGTAGGGGGACGCTGGAGTTTGGAATACTATAATTTACTATTCCAACTCCAGTTTGTGCAACAGTAGGGAAGGTGTTTGTTAGAAGTGAGGGTCTCTAGTTGGCAGAGGTAGGTACCTTTGTCCAAATAGGGACCCTTGCTTCTAGTCAGGGTAAGGGGGATAAACACTTTAGATAACCCGTGCTCACCCCCTTGGTAGCTTGGCATGAGCAGACAGGCTTATCCCAAAGGCAATGTGTAAAGTATTTGCACCAACACTCACAGTAACACAGTGATAACACCACAAATGGACACCGCACCGGTTTAGAAAAATAAAGTATCTTTATCTAAACTTAATAAGACCAAAACGACAAAAATCCAACATACAAGTATTAAGAAAAATGACTTTCAAAAGGTTTTAGCAACTGAGTCCATAGAAAACTATGGATGCGTGATTTCTTGCAAACTACCTGTTGTTGCGACAAAATTCACCAAGCCAAACAGCTGCAGTGATGAGAAGCGTCGAAATACAAAGAGATGCGTCATTCCTGAGACCTTCGTGGATGCGATGCGACAGTTCCGCTGTACACAGGGGAGCAATGCGTCGGGTCCGGTCTGTAGAGGGAAGCGATGCGTTGATTCTGAGACGACTCAGATCTGCGGGTGATGCGTCGGGGAAAACTTGCCGCACATGGACGATGCGTGGAAATCCAGGATGCGTCGGCGAACGATGTGGCAGCGGCGAGCGCCGCTGCTTCGACCTTTTCAGCTGCCATCCCTCGATGCGTCGATTCTTGGCGCTGCGTCGGTTTTGGCAGCAGCGCGGCGATGCAGGGAGATTCTTCTCGCACCACGGCGTTGCATCGGAAAAACTGTTGCAAGAAGAGCGATGCGCCGATTTCCTTGTCGTTGCGTTGCTTTTCCAGCTCCCAACAGCAGAAACAGCCTCCAGAGGCCCAAGACAGTCACAGGCACCTCTTGGCCGGTCAGAACTCCCAGCAAGGAAGTTCGGGGGAGCTGGGGGTGAAGTCTTTGTGTTCCTGAGACTTCAAAACAGGAGGCAAGCTCTACTAAAGCCCTTAGAGACTTTCCTCAAGCAGGGGACACAGCACAGAGCAAAGTCCTTCTCCTTTCCTTGGCAGAAAACAGCAAATGCAGGCCAACCCCAGACACACAGCAAGGGCAGTACTTCTCCTCAGTTTCTCTAGCTCATCTCCTTGGCAAAGGTTCCTCTTGATTCCAGAAGTAGTCTAAAAGTCTGGGGTTTTGGGTCTGATACTTATACCCCAAAATATCTTTGTTCTCTTTGTGCAAAGGGCTCTGAGCCCAGTTCAAACCAGTTCTGGGGGGCACTCTGCAAGTGCACAACAACATCCATTGTCAGTGTGAGCCTCGGCTCCAGACACACCACAGGGGGCAGAGCCAAGCATTGTGGAAGGCAGGCACAGCCCTATTCAGGTACAGGTGCTACTCCTCCCACCACTCCAAATGCAGTTCAGGCCTATTCAACCTAGAGCTGACTCATCCAGACTCCTGGAGCCACTGCACCTCCCTAGCCCCTGTCACTCCAAAGCCAGACAGTCAATCCACAAACAGGCAGAGGCACACAGGATGGTTGAACAAGAAAATAGCCACTTTCTAAAGGTGGTATTTTCAAACTCCGAATGTAAAAATCACCTTTCCTAAAAGATGCATCTTTAGTTTCTGAGTTCAGGTATACTAAACTTTATTTTCCTATCTGTCCCAATGGTAAGTTATATTTATAAGATGTTATAAATTAACTCCCATGCTTTCCTATGGGGACAAATAGCCTTACAATAGTGAAAAATGAAATTGGCAGTATTTCACTGTCAGGACATGCCACACACATCAGGGCATGCCCTACCTTTCACATACACCGCACCCTGCCCACAGGGTACCTTGGGCCTACCTTAGGGGTGACTCACATGTAAGAAAAGGGAAAGTTGGGGCCTGGCAAGTGGGCGCACTTGCCAAGTCGACATGGCAGTTAACAACTGTGCACAGACACTGCAGTGGCAGGTCTGAGTTTCCTTTTCAGAGTGCTGCAGGCCCACTAGTAGTATTTGATTTACCAGCCCCGGCACACTTAGTGCACTTTACTAGGGACTGAGCAGTAAGTCAAACATGCCAATCATAGATAACCAATCATGTTCACAATTTACACAGAGAGCATATGCACTTTAGCACTGATTAGCAGTGGTAAAGTGCCCAGAGTCCTAAAACCAACAACAACAGGTCAGGAAAAAATAGGAGGAAGAAGCAAAAAGTTTGGGGATAACCCTGCAAAAAGGGCCAAGTCCAACAGTGTTGGATTGAAAATCCAACAAATCCAAAACCTTCTGCCCCCTACAGCAAGTCGTTGTAACGACTTGCATTGTAATGGCATGCGATGTAACAACTCGTCGTTGTAACGACTTGCGTTGTAAAGGCATTACGATGTAATGCCTGTGTTGCAATGGATGTTTTCCATGTTGAATATCATCTGGAGATCTCAACCCAGGCATAGGCATAAACATGCATGCTTGGAGATCTCTGCACATTGGTTTAACTTTGTGAATTGAGCCTTTAGATTTTTGTTACATTATTAAACACCAAGGCCGTTTGTGATGTGCTGGGATACACTGAGTGTTGGGGTTAAAAGTGGAATGTTAACCAGCTGGTTAAATATTGTCTATTATTCGTTGTACTACAGTTTTTGGGTTAAAGTTAAATGTGAATGGTGTCTACACAGGGGACATATTTTGGGGTGAATTACATGTAGATGTTATTTCTGTGCTGCAGATAGATTTATGTAAAGTATCTGGTCGGTATGACTGGTAGAGGACCTTTTTTGGGTGAGGATCTCTTGTAAATCGTGTTCTATGTTGCTTTGAGAAAGGGATATTTAAAGGAAAGCTATTTCTATTTGTAAAGTGCATGGCTACCCAAATAGGGTTTCCCAAATCTACCAGCAGAAGAAGTATGTTCTCAACAGCCAGAACAGCCACGCCAGCTAGAAAGCCATGACTTAAGGTATTTGCAGAAAACACTTCAGAAGGTTGTGATGTAGATGGGCAGAGAGTTCCCTGATTTCAGAGCCAGAAGTCAAAAATATCATCCTCTGTGCCTTGTACGGTAGAAACAAGTTACCTGTGCCAATCTGAGATTGGAAGAATGCAAGGTTCTCGAGGGGCAATGAGGGCTGACAAGAGGCCTAACATTTTGAGGTCCAGTTTGCATTATGGCTCGATAGGTGAAACAGGGGGCCCTAAATTGAATGTGTTTTTTTCAATAGGCAGCCAATAAAAGTCCCTCAGCTGAGTGGACATGTTCGTGTGCTTAGGAATGTGGTCTATGTGGGGCGTGGCTGAGTTTTGAATCATTTGAAGTCTTTTGAGAGAAGCCTTAACTATTCCAAGGTACAGCACATTTCCGTATTCTAAGTGTGATATAATCAGAGTCTGTGGCTAGTAAGCAGAGACCAGAGGATCATTCTAAGGCATATGAGGATACCAAAGCAACAGAAAGCCAGGATATTGATCTGCTGGTCAAGATTCAGTTTATCCAGGCATATTTGAAGATTTTTCACCACCTCTTTGGGTGCCGGCAGGGGGACAAATGCCTCTGGCCTCTAAAGGGTACCCCACAAGCAGGCTGGTTCCCGACTAAAAGTATCTCAGTTTTACTGCCATTACGTTTAAGCCAATTCCTACCTATCCATTGTGCAACAGCCTCTAAACAGAGTTAAAGTTGGGCAGGACTTTTGCCTGAGTCTGGAGATGAAGAGACGACAATCTGAGTGTGGGCTGCATACACCAAAAGCATCTAAATATCCTCAAGGGACCGAAAATAGACATTAAAAAGAACAGGCCTCAATGAGGGGACCTACCAAACACTGAAAGCTGTTGGCCTTATCGTAGAAGCAAAAGGTTTTCGAGGCAACCTAAAATGAATGTCTCTCCAAAAACTAGGAGAACCATTGCAAGGCCTTACCGGAGATACTGCAATCCCTAAGTCTCCTGAGGAGCACTGGGTTGGGATACGACTTTGAGTGTTCTTCTGTCACGTTTAGGAGTGCAGATTCCATGCTATGGCATTGATGAAAACCAGACTGGGATGAGTGCAGAAGACTATGGAATTCAAGGATCTCAAAGAGTCATCTGTTGACACGTCTTTTGACAATATTTGCCTGGTACAGTAGAATTGAAAATTGGGTGATAATTCTTCATCTTCAACTCCTCTAAAGTAGATTTTTCTAATTATCCAGAGTCGAATTGCATTATATAAATTGAAACTGCCCCACTAGGTGTTCATATTTGGGTCCCCATGCCAGAAGTGACTCCTCCATTGGAGCTGAGGAGTGTTACCCCACTTAAAAGCCCCCCAAAGCCCCAGAGATAAAGAATAAAATGGTAATTTTGAATTTATTACCATTTTATTTTTCATGCCCCGTCCCAAACAGAGCGTCAGGATGGGGCGGGGCCGCTGCTGAGTGACAGCAGCAGGGAGGAGGTTGGGGGTGTCTGTGCACTGTTTAAAGTGCATGTCTTTGGCCGCCGTTTTGCGATGGCCAGCCACACATGTGCACTTTAAATAGCTCTAACCCAGCTGTCTTAAGACAGCTGGTTTAGAGTAAGCCAAAGCCTCCAGAGCACAGTGAGGCCAAACCCACCAATCCTGGCACTGCTCTCATGCTGGTGAGAGCAGCGCCAGGATTGGCCAAGGGAGCTTCTGCATCCAGTTCCAGTGAAAGAGGAGGTCCAGACCGGAGGACGTCGTGTCGTGTAAGGTAAGTGTTTTTGCTTTAAATATATTATTTGCGTGCATGTGTTTTTTTAATAAATTATTTGCACACTCGCCCACACACCCCCGTAGATGCCAGCTGCCACTGCCCCATGCTCACCTTTTTGTTCCACTTCTAGACCCCAGGTCACCTGCTCTGCTGTGCCCATCCCTTGTTGCTCCAGACCCATGCCACCACAGTGTTATGTCTCTATGGCGTGGTACGTCCAGAGGGCCAGGCAATCACTGTGTCACAAGGCCCTTTGGTTCGGGCCCCTGCTGTCGTATCACCAGGTCTTTAAAATTCACTGCGGTGCGGAAGCTGCTGCTGTTCAGCTCCTCTTTGCGGGCGTCATCCTGGGTGTCAGCCAGTCAGGATAAATAGTCCCTGCTGCTGTCTCTATATTGTTTAGTGAAAGTTTAAATGGGCCCTGCGTCCCAGCAGATTTGCCAGCGCAGGGTCTCACCTCTAAAGGAGGACTTCCCAGGAGTTGAAGGCGCCATCCACTGGTGGGAGGGTCCGTCGGAGCATTAACACCATGCGGCCATCTTGGCCTGTGCCCCTAAATTTTTAACAGAGATATGACCGTTTTGTGTTTCCATGTTCGAAGACAGTGGCGGACATAATGAATAGATTAACATAGAAGAAAGAGCAGGGCCAGCCATTTTAAGTATCCAGGGGGTGCGCAGGATCTGACGGGACCCAGATTTAATCGAATTAAAGAGTGTCTTGAACTTGGCATTGTCAATAAGAGCAAAAGCAGATAGAAGTGGTTCTGGGCAAGGGGCTACAAGGGCACCTAACAGAAGGCTCACCTGAGAGAGTGGTGTAAATATCTGCGATTTTCTTAAAAAGGAAATTTGCCAGCTCACTTGCCTATTCTCAGAGACAGGAGGACTGAGAGCCATGAAGGACTTCACAATTAAGAAATTTTCTTTGGAGGAATTGTCAGCTTTTGATTTTCTCCACATAAAAAAAGCTTGCTGTGCTTTTTAATAGCCTTATCATATCGTTTAATAGTCTTTAGAAGTCGCCAGATCAAATGACTTGGTCCAAGTGGGTTCCAAAACTTTGCATCTTTTCTTAGAGCTAGCAGCTGGCTGTTGAATCAGAAAGACAGGAGATTGAATGTTCCTATAGAAGTAGAGAATAATGAGATGAGTGTGCCCATTTAGTGTTGATCTATAAATTAAACTTTTTTTAAATTCTCTACCAAAACCTCTGGAGTAGGAGGCGAGGATCGGAGTAAATCACTAAAGGTAACTGGTTTAAGTTTGGACCATGACCCTGGGGAAACAGCAGCAGTCTGAATAGGGAGTGGCCTAGCACTAATTTGAATGGTCATAGGCAAGGCAAAACTACATGTCGCGGAGGATGAACTTTTAGTCCACGTATATTCGAGAATATATGCTCAACCGTGTCTTGCTATGTTGGTGGGGGCCGTATCCATTTGGTTGAGTTGGAGAGCGTCCAAGTCTTTAGTGAGATGGCATGGTGCCGCGCAGTTAGAATCTTCAAAATGAAGATTAAGATGGCCCAGAATGGTGAAATTGGCATATCTGAGAGCAAAAGGAGAAAGTGCGTCTGCTAACATAGTACAGTAGGTGGCTTCGAGGCTAGCTATGTTAAATGTTTCTGAATTTTGATGTTATGCTGCTGCAGGCAAAATAAAACTTTGGGTTAAAAAGCTGATTAATACATCTGAATTATGGTTAATGTAACTGTGTGTATTCCACGCAGCACTCTGAATAGGTGTTTTGGTAGATATGTATTTTTAATGGTCATTTTTTTGGTGATAGCTAAAACACATTATGCTCTTATACATCGTGCAGCTCAATCAAAGAAGCAAAACAGAAACTGTATTTTTGCTAAGACCATGTGCTCGAAACTAAAGGTGAGTACAACAATTGGAAATTACAATATTTAGTGGTAGGCAGAATTATGGAAAACTCATATTTGAATAATTCATGTTGAACAAAACGCAAAAATAATGGTAGACTTATTCATTAAAAAAAATAATGTACGTAGGAGTTGGGATTTGCCTGTGGAAGAGATGACTAACAGTGTGTAGAGCTCCCAATAACTTTTCACAAAGCCTCTTTCCACCCACTGCATTAGGGGACCATTAGAATCCCTGCTAGAAGAAGGATTGAGGGGAGGTTTGGGGCCCGCTGAACTGAAATGTAGGTTCCCATTGAGCTGAAGCGGTGAAGGAAAACCTTCTCCACCCCACTGCATGCTCTTATGCCTGGCAGGATCACGGGGAGAGATGGTGGTGGATGATGAGAGTTGGAACTATTCAATGAGATTAGTGAGGACTTGTGCTGCTTACAGGACCTGCTCTTGTGCTGGACTAGTGCCGCTGTGAAAGTCCCTGAAGGCGGATCTGTGGCAGGCTGCGTCCGGTTCACTTGGTGGAATAGAGCGGGCAGTGGATAACGGTGGACGGCGATGCACTGTCAAGCGGAGCAAATTATACATCCTGTTCCATGCTGTACTAGTACCGATATAATACAGCTACGCATTAAAAAAAAGATGCATGTCCCCGGAACAGGCACCATCTGGTCCTAAGAAAGTCTATAAGTTATAGTAAGTCTGGCCATGGGCTCTTTATAGTATTTCTCCTAAAAGAGATGAAGATCCTCAACCACCAAAGTGGCATGCTTCATCATTTCACCTCTCTACACCAAAAAACCGTACATTTTTAGGTCTCTCCTAGGCAGCGCTTGTGCGGTCTCTTTGAGACATGTTGTGTTCAGGATATGGGCATTAAGCAACACCCATCTTTCTAATTGGCTCCTTTTACTGTTCTTTGTAAATGGCTGCTTTTCATTGGTTAATATGGTCACTAGTCCCTCCTTTTTTTCTTTCGTAACCTCCCATGAGGACTGCCTCTCTTACATGTGGTGTTATTCGTAATGTTATTTATTACTGTCTGAGCACTCTTTTTTCGTTTAGGCTCAGGAACTCACTCAAGCCCACGCTTGCCCCCTCTCCTTGTAATTATGAGCAGATGCTCTTTATATTTGCTAAAGCTTGCTCCCCCTCCTTAGCTACAGATCCACCCCCTCAACTGTCCCCAGCCAACTCTCCAAGGTCTGCTTGTTTTTTTCTTTTAATTTAAAATACTGCTTCACACTTCACCTCCAAGTACCGTCTCTCCAAACCCCCTCACCCCTCCCACAAAACTGCTTGAATGCCCCTCCGAGATTGCTGACTTTTTTGTTTAATTTAAATTAGTAGAGCCCAGGCAGGAGATTAAGCAATCTTCCAAGAATCACAGAATGTTGAGCCACGGCTAGGCTTGAACACTGGTCCCCAGCTCCTGAGTCGGCAGCTCTGACCGCTGAGCCACATCCTCTCCTTCTGGGGATGGCATGCTACAGAATAACAGCTCAGAGCCTGAATTAGTATGTAACTCATAAAAATCAAAGACTGGTTATTCAGCAAATAGCATGTCACACTCACAGCTAACAAAAATCTCACTTCCAATAAATACAAATGGAAACATATGCTCAGCTGCAATCTTTCTAATATAATTGCATTAAGGCTGCAGTACCTTATGTGGCTAACTCCACTGGGACATCTAGTAACAGCCTGTGGTACCACAATATTTTCTTGCTTCGTGGATTTTATTTTATTATTTATGCTACTGCTGGGATATTTTTTAACAAAAAAAAATAATGTAACAAACATTATCATTTGCAAAGCAAATAGCTTCCCCTTACAGTAATGCGAGACCTATTGCATTGCAAATGATTGTTTGAGAATGTGGTGGGCTCCACCTGGGGGTCTTGGTAGGGCTGCATGTTTGTTTATTTATTGATTTTATTATTTTATATATTGCTCCTTAGTTGTTAAGAGCACTGGGACCCTAACTAAAAGGAGAATTAAAAATGTATCCAGGGACGCTTGATTGTTATTGGTGCTTCATAGAAGCATTAAAAAAACAGAGGAAAAATGCAAGGGTTGTGTGTAATGCTAGGTCTTTGGTATTAATATGAAGTTGTCTACATGTTTATGGCCATACGTGTAAGGTCCCTGACCGTGCAGGGCATTCATGGGGTGAGGTGGATTGGAGATATTTATAGGTCATCTAATTAGTTCCCTCCACTATCATTCACACATATTCCTACAGGTACTTCAAGAAAAAGAAATACTTTTATCTTGTATAGTTGTTGCGTGTCATATCAAATACATAACAAATAGGATCACTATACTAGTGCTGCCTCTAGCATGGGCCCTGGAGGCTGCAATCAAGTATATCTGCTGAACGGAACAAGCAAGCAGATGGCAGCCTTACAGGTAACTCCTTCATGTTGCTGATTGGTATTGTAAGTCTCAAGGTCTATAAAAACAGCATCTCTGACCCTGACTGCACCAGGTTCACTCTGGCCTAGGTTTCCTGCTCAGAACACTAGTGGTCATAATGACAGTTGGGGTAGAATAACAAATAAATCATTGCAACGCCCTTCCAAATGACTGCTACACACCTTATGTATAGTTGCCTTTGCAGCCATAAAGGAGATCAGCCAGAAGGAAGAGCTGAGGTCCTCTATCACACTGCTTTCAAATTATTTTATTCTTCGAGTACCATAAAAATGGGTGTTGGACTTGGCCCTTTTTGCAGGGTTATCCCCCAACTTTTTGCTTCTTCCTCCTATTTTTTCCTGACCTGTGTTTGTTGGTTTTAGGACTCTGGGCACTTTACCACTGCTGATCAGTGCTAAAGGGCATATACTCTCTGTGTAAATTGTTATTATGATTGGTTCTCCCTGATTGGCATATTTGATTTACTAGTAGGTCCATAGTAAAGTGCACTAAGTGTGCCAGGGGTGGTAAACCAAATGCTACTAGTGAGCCTGCAGCACTGATTGTGCCACCCACATGAGTAGCCCTGAAAGGATGTCTCAGGCCTGCCGCTGCAGTGCCTGTGCATAGTTTGCTAACTGCCATGTCGACTTGGCAAGTGCACCCACTTGCCAGGCCCTAACCTTCCCTTTTCTTACATATAGGACACCCCTATGGTAGGCCCAAGGTACCCCCCTGGGCAGGGTGCAGGGTATGTGAAAGGTAGGACATGTACTGATGTGTGTAACATGTCCTGATAGTGAAATACTGCCAATTTAGTTTTTCACTATTGAAAGGATATCTTGCCCCACAGGACAGTATGGGGAATGCTTTGTAACATTTTACAAGCATATCTTCCCATAGAGATAAGATAGAAAAATAAAGTTTAGGCTCTCTGAACTCAGAATTTAATAACACATCTTTTACAAAAGATGTTTTTCAAATTGTGTGTTTGAAAATGCCACTTTTAGAAAGAAGGCATTTTCTTGTTTAACCATCTGTGTGCCTCTGCCTGTTTGTGTATTGACTGGCTGGTTTTGGAGTGACAGGGGCTGGGGAGGTGCATTCTCTCAGACAGCCGCCAGGGGGGGTGGTTGATGTGTGTCATGCATTTCCTGAATGAGTCAGGGCTGGGCTGAATAGACCTGGACTGCATTCAGAGTAGGGGGAGGAGTTCTCCTAGCACCTGAATAGGCCCGGTCTGCATTTAGAGAGGTGGGAGGAGATTTCCCGTGCACCTGAATAGGGCCTGTCTGCCTTACACAATGCTGTCTCCACCTCCTGCCGGGCAGCTGCACCAGAGAGGACAGAACTGGTTTGGACTGGGCTCAGAGACCCTTGCACAAAGAGAACACAGACATTTTGGGGTATAAGTATTAGACCTAAAACCCCTGAACTTTAGACTACTTCTGGAATCAAGAGGAACCTTTGCCAAGGAGAAGAGCTGGAGAAACTGAGGAGGAGTACTGCCCTTGCTGTGTGTCTGGGGTTGGCCAGCAGATGCTGTTTCTGCCAACTGTGTTGCTGTGTGCTGTGTCCCCTGCTTGAGGAAAGTCTCCAAGGGCTTGAGTAGAGCTTGCCTCCTGTTTTGAAGTCTCAGGAACACAAAGGCTTCACCCCCAGCTCCCCTTAACTGTCTTGCAGGGAGTTCTGACCTGCCAATAAGTGCCTGTGACTGTGTGGGGCCTCTGGAGGTTGTTTCTGCTACTGGGAGCTTAAAAGCAACGCAACAACAAGAAAATCGACGCAACGCTCTTCTTGCGACAGTTTTTCCGATGCAGCACCGTGGTGCGAGAAGAATCTCCCCGCACCGCCGCTGCTGAAACCGAGGCAGCGCCTGTCGCCGCTGCAAGAATCGACGCATCGAGGGAGGGCGGCTGAAGAAATCGACGCAGCGCTGCTCGACGCCGCCGCAACGTTTGCCGACACATCACGGATTTCCACGCATCGTCCCAGTGCGGCAAGTTTTCCCCGATGCATCATCCGCGGATCAGAGTGTCCTTCTCAGAATCGACGCATCGCTTCCCCCTACAGACCGGACCCGACGCACCGCTCCCCTGTGTCGAGCGGAACTGTTGCATCGCATCCACGATGGTCTCAGGAATCGAAGCATCTCTTTGTTTTTCGATGCTTCCCATCGCTACGGCTGTTTGGCTTGGTGAATTTTGTCGCAACGACAGGTACTTTGCAAGAAATCATGCATCCATAGTTTTCTATGGACTCATTTGCTAAAACCTTTTGAAAGTCATTTTTCTTAATACTTGTATGTTGAATTTTTGTCGTTTTGGTCTTGTTAAGTTTAGATAAACATACTTTCTTTTTCTAAACCGGTGTGGTGTACATTTGTGGTGTTATCACTGTGTTACTGTGAGTGTTGGTACAAATACTTTACACATTGCCTTTGGGATAAGCCTGTCTGCTTGTGCCAAGCTACCAAGGGTGGTGAGCAGGGGTTATCTAGAGTGTGTTTCCCCCTTACCCTGACTAGAAGCAAGGGTCCCCATTTGGACAAAGGTACCTACCTCTGCCAACTAGAGACCCCCCTTTCTAACATTGGTGGTCAGCGATGAGGATTTGAACTTGGATTTGTACTTGACCCACACTGATTGGTGTACATCACTAGTTTAGCGCAGACCACTACGCAACCACATACTGTTTAATTTTTGTTCTATTTTTGATCTGATCCATGAGTATCCATGCACCATGTCTCTGAGTAGTAAACAAGCAAGTGAGGCTGCAGAATTGGAGTTTGACATTGAAATGTTAAGTAGTTACAAAGTAGAGCAACTCAAGCAGTTCTGCAGGAGCTTTGGAAGTCCCATGAGGAGCAACTCTAGGAAAGAGGAGCTACAGAAAGCCTTAGGGGCCTGGTGGGAGGCCAGAGAAGCTGGGGAGACAGATGATACAGATGTGGATGGGCGTGTTCCAGAAGGCCGTTTCAGATCTCAGGATTGACCTGTTGGGAGAGCAGCCTCTAGGGCTGACAGCAATCATTCTGCCAGGAATTTTTCTCCAGAGGACTGGGAGGAAAGGCAAAGGGCCAGGGATCATGAATTGGAGGTCATGAGACTAAAGGCAGAGGAGAGCAAGAATGCTCGTGCCTGGGAAGAAAGAAAGTTGCTCTTGGCACATGAATTGAGAATGAGAGAGCTTGATATGGCGCTCGAGAGGCTTGACACCATGAGTGTCTTAGCCAAGAAAAAGGAAAAGTGTTTAGCTCATGAAGTGAGCTTGGCTGGGTTGGAGGTGGAGTCCAGCTCAGATGGTGGCAGCAAAAATGTAGTGTCTAGTGCTGAGAGAGTAGTACACACACCGAGAGATGTGGCGCCTGACTTGATGGAGGGGGTTGACATAAACCAAGGGGTTCAGGGTTATGAGGTAGCTCCAGTGGTGCACAGTGTCCCTCAGGTGGATTGGGGAACTGTCACAGGGGTTCATATTCCTAGTGGTGGGAGGGACCCTCTACTGACTAGATGAGCGGTGCAGGGAGAGGGGTTCCACCATGGTAGAAGCCTCGGTATGTGAGTATTGAGACCGCCCAGAAGAGTGTGGGTTGAGTGACAGAAACAGTCAGACACTGTTTTGCCAGTCTCAGGAGGATGATGCGAAGTACTTGTGTGAGGCACTGGATGGTGAGGCAAAGAGTAGCTTGGTCAACACTTGTGTGGGGCTGTGTGATTCAATTGTTGGAGAGAATATTTTAAGTCCCTGTTTTCCAGAGCTATGCCAACATCCGGTGGAGTGTGAGATCTTTGACCCCAGGGAGGTTGCATGGGAGGTAGACCTTTTGGTGGATTCCAGAGGGTCTGAAGAAGCTTTTGGGAGTGATCCTGAAGGGGGTGGCTCAGGTTTTCCCCAACCAAGTGAGGTAGGGGAGGTTGGTGGTAGCCTAGATAGGTCCCAGTGTAGTGGGAGCAGTGTAGGGTCCCACATCCTGTCTCACAGGAGAAAGAGTGGGAGTGGGCTGTGTCCCTAGGTGCCTGAAACCCAGTCCCAGTGCTTGGTTGGTTCATGGAGGTAACACCAGAAGGGGGGCCTAGTCTGTGCCGAGAGGCCATCTCCTGAGGAGGATCCCAAAGTGTCAGGTAATCTGTTGAGGACTGCTGTAACCAGCAACCTACCAGTTCTGGTGTCTGGCAGAACCGCTCCAGTGGGGAGGGTGCATGAGTCCAGAGAAAAGGGTGAGGGGGGCGCTGTCCCCAGTGGAAGGACCAGTGAGACAGGGGTTGCCAGCTCTGAGGTCAGAGCACCCCAGGACTGACCCTGGTAAGGCCACTTCTGGCCAGGGGGGTCTTCATGCTCTGTCAAGTGGACAGGAGGCTGGAGACCTGCGCCAGGCAGACTCTCGCACAACTCATGAGGAGTGTGTTTCCCTTGGGGGGGTTGATATACTCCCTGGAAGTCCTAGGTTGCCAGGCACAGGTCCAGCCTAAGGGCACATACCCTGGGTTGGAGGACCAGGTTCAGGGTGTCCCCCCTGACCTGGAGGAAGGGGTGACTGCTAACAGTGCCCCTACCAAGTTGTCTTCTGGGGGTAGCGCTCCAGGTGGGAGGGTGCAGAGCCCCAGATAAGAAGACAGGTTGTGGGAGAGTCCAACCCAGTCTCTTGCCCCACCGCAGCGTACAGACCCTGGGCTGGTGGGCCAGTGTCAGGATGCCATACCTGACTTGGCAGGAGAGAGAGTGGACAAAGGGTGCCAGGCACCTGATGATACTGCCCCGTACTCTCTGACGCCACAGAGGTTAGAGAGGCCTGAAAAGCATGAGGCCTGGCTCTCATCACTGACAGCTGTCAGTGGCCACTGTGGCTTGCTATCCTGGTGGACAAAGTTGCCAATGAGAGGGGGACAGGAGTGATACCCTGGGGGTAGACTGGGCCACACCACTGTGTTGACCATGTGGGTACTGTCTGCCTGTTGGGGCACATCTGTGAGCAAAGTAAGTTTAGGTGCTGCACAGATGGGGTCCACAGGTGAGGAGAAGGGTTCTCCATGGGATAGCTTAGTGGGCCCTGAGATTATGGATAGAGGGATCCAACTAGGTTCAGGAAGGCGTAGAACAGGAATAGACACCTGCTGTTGCGAGCCAGGTTCCATGATCTATCTCCCTAAGCAGGGAAGCCCATCGAGGTATGGATTGGTCTACCCTGGCTTTAGGCTGGAAGGGGGTTGTGTTGGACTTGGCCCTTTTTGCAGGGTTATCCCCAAACTTTTTGCTTCTTCCTCCTATTTTTTCCTGACCTGTGTTTGTTGGTTTTAGGACTCTGGGCACTTTACCACTGCTGATCAGTGCTAAAGTGCATATGCTCTCTGTGTAAATTGTTATTATGATTGGTTCTCCCTGATTGGCATATTTGATTTACTAGTAGGTCCATAGTAAAGTGCACTGAGTGTGCCAGGGGTGGTAAACCAAATGCTACTAGTGAGCCTGCAGCACTGATTGTGCCACCCACATGAGTAGCCCTGAAAGGATGTCTCAGGCCTGCCGCTGCAGTGCCTGTGCATAGTTTGCTAACTGCCATGTTGACTTGGCAAGTGCACCCACTTGCCAGGCCCTAACCTTCCCTTTTCTTACATATAGGACACCCCTATGGTAGGCCCAAGGTACCCCCCTAGGCAGGGTGCAGCGTATGTGAAAGATGGGACATGTACTGATGTGTGTAACATGTCTTGATAGTGAAATACTGCCAATTTAGTTTTTCACTATTGAAAGGATATCTTGCCCCACAGGACGGAATGGGGAATGCTTTGTAACATTTTACAAGCATATCTTCCCATAGAGATAAGATGGAAAAATAAAGTTTAGGCTCTCTGAACTCAGAATTTAATAACACATCTTTTACAAAAGATGTTTTTTAAATTGTGTGTTTGAAAATGCCACTTTTAGAAAGAAGGCATTTTCTTGTTTAACCATCTGTGTGCCTCTGCCTGTTTGTATATTGACTGGCTGGTTTTGGAGTGACAGGGGCTGGGGAGGTGCATTCTCTCAGACAGCCGCCAGGGGGGGTGGTTGATGTGTGTCCTTCCTTTCCTGAATGAGTCAGGGCTGGGCTGAATAGACCTGGACTGCATTCAGAGTAGGGGGAGGAGTTCTCCTAGCACCTGACTAGGCCCGGTCTGCATTTAGAGAGGTGGGAGGAGATTTCCTGTGCACCCGAATAGGGCCTGTCTGCCTTACACAATGCTGTCTCCACCTCCTGCCAGGCAGCTGCACTAGAGAGGACAGAACTGGTTTAGACTGGGCTCAGAAACCCTTGCACAAAGAGAACAAAGACATTTTGGGGTACAAGTATTAGACCTAAAACCCCTGAACTTTAGACTACTTCTGGAATCAAGAGGAACCTTTGCCAAGGAGAAGAGCTGGAGAAACTGAGGAGGAGTACTACCCTTGCTGTGTGTCTGGGGTTGGCCTGCAGTTGCTGTTTCAGCCAAGGAAAGGAGAAAGACTTTGCTGTGTGCTGTGTCCCCTGCTTGAGGAAAGTCTCCAAGGGCTTGAGTAGAGCTTGCCTCCTGTTTTGAAGTCTCAGGAACACAAAGACTTCACCCCCAGCTCCTCTGAACTTCCTTGCTAGGAGTTCTGACCTGCCAAGAAGTGCCTATGACTGTGTGGGGCCTCTGGAGGTTGTTTCTGCAACTGGGAGCTGGAAAGCAATGCAACAACAAGAAAATCGAAGTATCGCTCTTTTTGCGACAGTTTTTCCGACTCATTGCTGTGGTGCGAGAAGAATCTTCCTGCACCGCCGCTGCTGAAACCGAGGCAGTGCCTGTCGCTGCTGCAAGAATCGAGGGATCGCGACTGAAGAAATCGACGCAGCGCCACTCGACACCGCTGCCACGTTTGCCGACGCATCCCGGATTTCCACGCATCGTCCCTGTGCTGCAAGTTTTCCCCGATGCATCACCCACGGATCGGAGTCGTCTCAGAATCGACGCATCGCTTCCCCCTACAGACCGGACCCGACGCACCGCTCCCCTGTGTCCAGCGGAACTGTTGCATCGCATCCACGAAGGTCTCAGGAATCAACGCATCTCTTTGTTTTTCGACGCTTCCCATCGCTACGGCTGTTTGGCTTGGTGAATTTTGTCGCAACGACAGGTAATTTGCAAGAAATCACGCATCCTTAGTTTTCTATGGACTCAGGGGCATATTCTCAAGAACGTGTGATAGCCACCGCAAGTATAGCTTAACACAACTCTGCACATCGCAGTCCATTGCGGGAAAACAACGCCGCGTTATCGTGCTATTCCCAACACGGCGGTACCATGCGATAGTCACACGATAACGCGTCAAATGAACGCGTTCAAACCAACGCGACGCTGGAAAAACGCGAAACCCCAACGCGAAAATAGTAGTGATGACGCCAATAGCGATACAAAAATCTGCGATAACCAGCGATAGGCCTGCAAATCCCACGCGTCATGCGGGAAAATGCACCATAAAAGCAGAGCAAAAAAAAGGTGAGATGACAATGTACGAGCACAACCCCACATCCGTGACGTAGAACAAATGACCAATGGCCAGCATCAAACAGGCACCTCCTCACAGTCACAACGTACATTGACATGCAGCCTGCATGTGAACTATGCCAATGCCCAAACATGCATGGAACACACATTAAATCCGCATCTCCCCTCCACATTGCAGAGGGACAAGCAACCCCTCCTGCACACAGACGGGTCATGACCATGACCAATCCACCATGAAAGCGTGGACGAAGGTAGGGGCAGTGACTCCCGCCTACGTACATGTTGCCCATGTCGTGGGACCTGAGTCACAGGGGGCATCCCTGCATCATGGTGGCACATATCTGACCCCAAGAGGAGCACTGTTGTCACCTGTAGGACACAAATGGCAGCCAAAATGGAATGATACTGGACACACGTGAAACGCCTAGGAATGGGACTCCCCACTAACTGCGACACACAGAACTGGCAGTCCAAATACGTGACACCCAAACAGCCACCCTGCACAGAGGTGACACACCCACCATCCATGAACAAATCATAAAACTTGCAGCAACACATGTCGCACACACACTTGTCTGAGTGATGTCCCAGAACAGATGAGTGACATGCACCCAGGGAATGTGTACTCAGAATACATTTATTTGCCCATGCAGTGCCTGTGGTCAATTAGTACTGTCCGATGAATGCCAAGGACAGTCACAATGTGACGTGCTCATGTGAATAAATTGCCAATGATGGTGTCCCTACGGGCTATCCCTGCTGCGGCTGCAGTGGGGTGTGGTCCATCTGCCTCATCCTCATCACCATGGTCAGGTGCATCTGGCACTGGTATCCATGGGGCCCTGCTGTGTCACATATGTTGTGCAACACACAACATGCAATGATCATCTTGCACACAATGTCTGGGCTGTACAGGAGCCTCCCACCCGTGACGTCCAGGCACCTAAAACGTGACTTCAACACGCCAAATTTGCGTTCCACGATGCCCTTGGTGCGTCTGTGGGCCGCATTGTACTGCCTCTGGGCCTGTGTGTTCGGGGCTCGGAGGGGTGTCATCATCCAAGCACAGAGTGCATACCCTTGGTCACCTGTGACAGTGAAGAGAGACATGAGTCAGGAGTTGGTTCTGCATGATGTGTTGGCATGCTCACTGGTCCATTGGTGCATGATATGTGTGACTCTGTGATTACTGCATGACATGTACTGCTTGTTGCAAATGAGCTGCATCAATGTGTATGACGTAGCCTCACAGCTGCTCCACCCTCCCCACGAGAACATTCACTAGTGTGCGCAGCGCGGTTGCATCACATGCACTCCTACGGCACACCATTGTCATGCCTGTCTGCGCATTTCCACAAGCCTGACAACGACACTGTGATGTTGTGCGTTGAAGGTGGACGGACACATGTGTGTAGGTCCATGGTAAGGGCAGGGTGGACACAGATGTAGAGACCATGCCTGGCTGAACTTGCCATGCGGTTGAGGGTAGACCTTTGGCTGATGCTGCGGAAATAGCCACACACACAACAGTTGGCATGTCTGATCCCTGACCCCAAGCGGGCTTGCGCACCCTCATTTACCCCTCTGCCCAGCCCGTACTCCGGGGGCATGCTACATAGCAACATTGTACATTGCGTGACGGGTGGCGTCGACACAACACCTGAGACACACGCATTAGTCACCCCCATGGCAAGGCCTAAACTTAACCACGCCCAGAGCCACATGTGGAATTAACACACCCCTATGCCATACTGCCGTAGGCCAGACCACCCCATCACACACGCAGGGGGGTCCCACACAGCTACATGTCCCAGGTCCACCCCACTGCCTGAGGTGGCAAGGTTGTGCACACTGTACACAGCACAATGTAATGTGGTATGGCTCGGGACCCACATGCATGCAGAATGACCACACGTTCACACTGAGCCAACATGTGGAACTGGCTAGGGGCACGTGTGCCCTGCACCTTACAGTGCCAGGATCACACGTCCAGTGACGAGTGTGCCGTATGGGTGTTGGGTAATGTGAGTCACCCCTCAGGGGTTGGCTGGTGCTGGCACCAACAACAACAGTGATCAGACAATTAGAAGTCCAAAGTACAAACAGCAAGGGTGCATGACTTTAGCTGCACAGAGTCGTTGGCCCAGGGTGCTCAGCGGCCGGCACAGGCACACCGCCACTGGACGGTGACTTGCGATGCACTGAGGCATGGCCACGGGAGCTGAGCGGGTCACCGTTGATGTCCAAGGGGGATGGCACCGAGTGTTACGGGGGACAGTGGAGGGTGTACATCCAGGGCACGATGCAGAGGGCAGAAGCAAGCAGTAACAGGCAATATGGGGGAGTTGAATGCTACAGTCTCATTACTCCCACAATGTCAGTGTCAGCTACATGATGACGAAGACGACCCCCAGGCCATGGACTCAGATGCCAACCGAGTACAACCAGAGAGTGTCCATGACTCCCGTGGCACTGAGTCAGTGGCACCAGAGCTAGAAGGGGATGCAGTCTGCGATGCGCCCTGTACATTGATGTGTACTCTGCAATGGACAAATCAAGCCTCAGTCCCAAATGTGTGACCTACTTGACCGTTGCATATGCCGGTGGGGGACGTCAACGGGGCAGGAGTACTGCGTGCCTTGCCCGCGGTGGCCGTGATGGTCTGAGGAGGCTGCTAAGGTCGCGGGCCTCTGGCTCGGAGTTAGCACCGGCATGTGGTGGGCCCTCTTGGAGACAAGCCGGTGTCGGCAGGTGAGCAGTGAGGCATGGATGCGCAGGGGCAGACGGGACTGGTTCGGGGACCAGCGGCCCGGGCCGCGGCAGGCGCACAGGATCGCAGGCTCCGCCACACACGGCATCGGCCTCGTGGCGGGGTGAGAGGCGCCGCCCTGGCAGCCATGTTGGCCATTCCGGAAGAGGACCAGCCCAGGTCAACGTGCTTTTTATTCACACCCCTACGCTGGCCTGGCGTCCGCCTGGCAAGCCCACTCCGCACATGCATACAGGGGGGACGTGACAAGCTACATTTCCGAGATCTTCCCCACTTACTGGGGTCACATGGTTGCGTCCACTGTCCACAACACTACCACCACCAGCAGTATATGTCGACATGGATATGTCTGTGGTCTGCATACTGCAGTCTGTCCAGCACTTCCACGCCACACTTGGCATTGTGTGCATTTGCATTCATGGATCACTTGCCTCCTTCGCACATGCATGGTTCCCACCTCTCCCCACATGCTGCCATTGTGTGGCTGAGGTGCCATGCCGTTGATGGCTCATGTACATGGCCAGCCCAGCTTGCCACAGTACGTTGTGCTGTTGTGTGTGGTGTGTGGGCATGTTGCATGTGAGTATGTGACGTGAGCATTGCCAGAGTTGTGAGTTGCATGTTTGTGGAGTTGAGGTGTGTGGTGTGTTCATTTGGTACTTACCAACAAGCACTGCATTCCCATAGGTGCCAACCTGGAAGCGCCGGTTGATGATGGACTGTCGGAAGATGTATGAATCATGCACACTGCCTGGGTAGTTGGCGACGACATTGGTGAAGAGTCCCCGGTGGTCCACTATTGCCTGCACATTGATGGAATGCGTGTGCTTTCTGTTGCGGTAATTGTGTGCAGTGTTGGCAGGGGGCACAAGTAGGACATGTGTGCAGTCAATTGCCCCCAACACGTGCGGGAAGCCAGCTATTGCGTAGAAGCCTTGCTTGGTCTCCAGCTGTTCCTGCGCAGTGTGGGGGAAGATTAGGTACTGGGGTACCAAGCTGGTGATGGCATCCAGGACAGGGTTGAGGAACTTGGATAGGGCTGGCTGTGAGACTCCTCCGACTCGGGCGGTTGTTGGTTGGAATGTCCCAGAGGCCAACAGGTGCAGCACGGCCAGCAGCTTTGTCTGGGGTGGGATGTTGGTTGTCCGCTGTGTTGGTACCGTCAGCCTGTGGGCAATGATGTTCATGATGCGGAAGATGGTTGACCTTTTGAGTCTGTAGTGGGCAATGACATTCTCTGGTGTTAGGTGTGTGAGGCTGGTGCGTTTCCGGAAGGTCCGCTGTCTTTGTCTGCGCTGCCTCTGTGGTGGTCCCGGGGGGGAGGGGGGTGGCGGTCCTGGAGGTGGTGGGGGTGGGTGTTGTGGCCCTGTTGGGGCTCCGAGCTGCATGATGAGTAGCATTATGTGGCAAGTTGAAGAAGGTGCTTGCAACATTATGGATTTAAGAGCGTAGTCTATCTTGCAAGAACCCACCCCCATTAGATTGTTTATTACTGCTGTGCAGAAGAGTGAAGCTGCCACAAATACAGAAATAAAGCCAATACGTGCTGACATTTCTTCTTTCCAGACCAAACTAGACTCTGCAGAATGACTTCTTCATGCAGCCGTGTAACAGCTCGAACAGACATCTAGGATGGTAGATTGGGGACAAGAGCTATGGTCTCTTCATAAGAAGTCTGTGGATTTTGATGAAAGGATCCTTGAAGACAATGTTAGTGTTAGACCTGACAGCCTCGGGGTGGTCTTCCCCCAACATTTTGCCTTCCTCTTCCACTTTTCTGATCTAGTTTTTGCTGGCATTAGGACTCTGTGCACCTTACTACTACTAACCAGTGCTAAAGTGCTTGTGCTCTCTCCCCTAAACATGCCCATATGAATGGCTCATACCTATTTGGCATGTTTATTGTACTTATAAGTCCCTAGTAAAGTGCACTACATGTGCACGTGGCGTTGTAATTTACTTATAAGTCCCTAGTAAAGTGCACTCCATGTGCCCCAGGCCTGTAAATGTAATGCTACTAGTGGGCCTGCAGCACTGATTGTGCCACCCAGATAAGTAGCCACTTAGCCAAGTCTCAGGCTTGCCACTGCAGAGCCTGTGTGTGCTGTGTCATACTGCCATGTCGACCTGGCAAGTAAACCCTCTTGCCAGCATAAACCTTCCTTTTTATACATATAAGTCCCTCCTAAGGTAGACCCTGTATAACCCAAAGGTCAGGGTGCAGTGTATTTAAAAAGCAGGACATGTACTTTTAAACCTTACATGTCTTGGTAGTGAAAAACTCCCAATTTTGTTTTTCAGTACTGCAAGGCCTATCTCTGGGATAGGATGCCATTGGGATTGCCTTTCTTACATCTTTTATGTGTCACTCCCACTTGTAAAGAGATAGACTTTTCAAGTTTAGTGTCACTAAACTCACAATTTAAAACCACAACTTATGGTGAAGTTGGATTTTGAATTCCAGTTTAGCAAATGCCACTTTTAGAAAGTTGGCATTTACTTGCTTTAGACATTTGGTGCCTTTTGCCTGTTTCAGGAATACACATTAAGGGTGGGTGACAGCTGGCTACTTGCATTCCCTCTGCACAGTCACACACAAAGAGAGGGTAGGAGTGCCTGAGATGTTATCTACATGCAGATGGACCATCCTGAGCAGGATGGGGAGGGATGAACTGACACTTACACCTGAAAGGGCTGTGTCCTGTCCCCAAAGTGTTGATTACACCTCTGTAGTGTGTCTATAGCCTGGGCAGGAAAGGAGAGCCTCTGTGTACTTCAAAGCTTTCTTTGAAGTCTCCCCCACTTCAAAGGCAGCACTGGGTATAATTACTGGATGTCTGGCACTACAAAATCAGTACACTTTTGGACCTGTGACCACATTGCCAGGAACAAGAGGATTAGCTGTGCTGCTCAAGGACTGCCACTCTCTTGAAACTGCTTTTTGCAGAATTCTTGCCTTGCTGTGTCGCCCTGCTGCCTGATACTCTCTCTCTGCCTGAGTAAGAAGAACTGGACCTGCATCACTTGAACCCAGAGTGACTTAAAGGGCTTGCAGGTTTGCCTCCTGCTGCCTAAGTCTCAGGGACATATAAGACTTGGAACACTCCTGTTCCAACTCTTGGGCTCATCTGCTTGTGAGTCTGTCCTGCCATGTGGTCCCACCCCAGGACTGGACCCTTGGAAGTGGACCTCGGGGTTTGCTCCAGTGGAACCGATGCATCTTCTGCTGTGAGAGCAGAATCAACGCAGCGCTGCTGTTGCGGGAACCGGACCTGCGCATCACACTCAGAACCACCCCTTGAAACCGACGTATCGCCGCCACTGCGTAGAGAAAACAACACATCGCCTCTACAACATGGAGGAGCCCGGCACATCACATTTGTTACTGCCGCCCATTGGAACCGATGCTTCACTCAAGGACACATCACTGCATTTGCATAAAGAGATTCGGCGCAACATCTCAACTGTGGGGGATCACCGACGCATCTTGCTGTTGCAACCAGGATCAAGGTACTTTTGCTCCGGGGCCTACTTGGATCCTGAATCCGGCCCGGACTTCATCATGGTTGGCCTGAACTCTTGTCTTTGTCCCAGTCCAGCGCAACCAATTAACTCTTTAGGTGCTACTTGCTTCTAAGCACTTTATTTTGCATTTAATTTATAAAAATTCATATCTCAAATTCTAATGGATGGATTTTTGTTGATTTAGTTTTATTTATAGAATACTAATATATTTTTCTAACCTCGTGGGGTCTTTTTGTGGTGTTTTCACTGGGTTTCTGTATGTAGTGTTGCAAATACTTTACACCTTACCTCTAAGTTAATTAAGCCTGGCAGCTCTGTGCCAAGCTACCAGAGGGTGAGCACATGATAATTTAGGTTGTGTTGTGCCCTACCCTGACTAGTATTGTGGTTCCTGCTTGGACAGGGTGCATACCTCTGCCAACCAGAAACCCAATTTCTAACAGTAACTTTCTTGAAATGTTAAGTGATTTAGTGGCCAATGATTTTCTTTTAAAGTAGTAGGTAATCCTATTGACATTCAAGAATAGGATAATGAGGTCTATGTGGGTGGATTTAGTGATCACAGTTGCTGCTAATATAACACACTGTAAGGTGCTGTGGCCAGTAGATGCCATCACAAAGTTATTTTGGAACTGTATAAAGTGCTCCTTGCTCAGAAATAAGTTCTCCCAATGAGCACAGAAACAATATAGTGATGTCCAATCAGACAGGGGTACAGTAGAATGTACTACTGGGAGATGTAGAATTATGTATGTCAACTTCACCATTTCAGGTCCATGAGGATACAGGCAACAGAGATAAAGGAAGAGGGAACATTCATGGACAGTAGATGAGGCAGAAGGGAAAAGTAAGGTACAGTAACAGATTGTCAGTAGCATTTTATCAATGAGGGGAAAGTCAGAAATCAGGGGACTTCATGAACCTGATTATAAGCTTAAACTTTAAGCAGGAAGATAAATTTGCTTCTGCCCAACCACCTCTCTCCAAACTCTGACCTTATGTAGGTACAGAAAATGTATATCAAAGGAGCAGTCCAACAGTAAATATCACTAAAGATGCATACGAGGAGGCAGAAAAGGGTTTAAACTATAACAAATGATGTTAATCAAAACAAAGAGTCTGGGTTGTTGTTGTACTATGGCTACACTGCATTGCATGTTCATCTCTACAGGTGCAACAGTGGCTCAGTTTGGAGAATCGGCCCCAGCAGTTGAGAACATATTTTCCAAATGAACAGATTACCAAAGTCTGTAGAACTTCAAATTCTAGAGTTCTAGGTTTACAATTCATGCATTCAGTGGGGACCTTGTTTTATTTATTGTTTTGTCCCTTTTCATTGCTCTAGCTGGCAAGTAGTCTTTCACAGTCCATTGTTTCATAATAGACTCCAATCGTTTTCATTCTGCAGCCATGTCACCTTTGGTTTACTCACATCTAGTGGAGTTATCAGGTGTTGGAATGCCTAACAGAATATCAATAGGCAAGGCAGGGTTCACAGCAACTTTCAGAGATTTGAGATGCCCCCACTCAAAGGGAACAAGAGCCACAGGTAGATGGCTTTTGTGATTGTCAGCATCTATCACTTGGTTAAATGTGTTCTGTAGGAACTGCTCTGCAGACACCAGCTGACACTTGACAGTTGTCATGCTGGCTCCTGTGTCTCGCAGAGCCTCCACCTGTTGCCCATTAATGGTGACCTACTGCCTATACTTTGAAGTACTTGCCAGCATGTGGGGTTTTGGCACTATTTCTCTATCCCCAAGGGATACTAGGGTTAGCTCTATCTGTTCCACAAAACTATCTGGCACTACCTCCTCCCTGAGCACTACACTCGCTAACCCGGGTGTCTTCCTACCAGTGGGGGGGTTGTGCCCTCTTGGAACATTTGAAATCACCCTTAGAGTGACCATACATATAGCATTCTGCACATTGGAGGTACAAATCTTCTTTCTTATAGTAAGAACCCTTTCTTCTTTGGATCAGACTGGGACTGGTTACCACTACTCCCATGGGAATTATATTGGGAGCATTTTGAGAACTCCTTGTTTCTACAGTTTTCCTCCCCCCTCTTACTTCTGTTGGGAACCCTGACCACCTTTTGGGGTGTCACCCCAGATACATTTTTGGACACTCTGGTGCTAGCCCAGAGGTCCGCCTCCTCAGCAAGCTTTCTGGGGTCAGTTAGCTTACTGTCAACTAGGTGCTGACGCAACTCTGTAAAACAGATACTGAGCATGTGTCCTCTCATGATCAAATGATACACCCCATTAAAATCATTAGGTTTACTGCCCCTCACCTAGCCATTGGGTGCCTTACTGAATTACTCAATAAAATCTACCCAGGATTGGTTGGGGAGCTTCTGTCTGTCCCTGAATCTTTGGCAATATTTTTCGGGAGTCCGCCCAAATTTGGCAATTAAAATGGCCTGCATAGGAGTGTACTAGGTTTGGTCCCCTATCTCTAATGTCAGAAGTGTGTCTCTCCCAAGTTTAGGCATGTGTTTCCACAGACCACCCCCCAGTGCTCCTCAGGAACCCAGTGTACTTTGACTGCAAGTGCATAAGCAGAAAACCACTTCTCAATGTCATCTCCCACCACATATTGGGCACCAAATCCTTGGGTATATGGAACCTTTTGTTTCCATCATGTACTGCATGTATGCTGCCACCATCACTGCTGGATTCTGCCTGCCTGGCCTTGAACTCCAGCTCTTTTTGCCTCAGTTCATGAGCTAGAAGTAGTTTATTCTATGCTAAGGCTATTTCAGCCTCAGCCCTCCTCTCCTCAGCTTCCATTTTCAATCTTGCCATCTGCAGGTTGAATTCTCTCGCCTCCCTTCTCTCCCTTAGATTCTCTGGGGATAGGCCATGGGCGAAGACATTCCTTCCTGTTCTCACAAGATGCTCAAATCCAGGGATGTCCCCCTCAACTGTATGTACCCCAATGGACCCCAATCTAGGTCTAGGTAGTGTTGCAGGGATTATGCACAAATACAGAACTATGCGCAGGAAATAGGACCTTGGTGTATAGGGACTGAGTCTTCCCACCACCTTAGTACCCACGAACCCAGGACCGACTAGCTATAGTGTCTCACTTGCTCTCCTACTTACTCACAGAGAAGCAAATGATTAGAAACCCCAGAACACAACAGATCTCTCAGGAATCACGGTAACAAGACACACCTTTTCGCTCACTCTCTTGTACTCGTCCACAATAAGATCTGACGGAGACACAAAACAGTTTAAAATATTTATTTTAACTAACGTGCCCTAACATGCAGTATATGTGCCACAACAAGCAGGAAAATGCATAGTACAAATATTGTCAGCATAGCAGTCAGTCCATAGATCATGAAGGGGGATGTCATCATAAAAAGACAATGGAGAAAGGATTATAGTGCCTAACCTCCCTCCCCTGGCTAAGAAGAAGTATTATTATATAATAGAAGATCTCTGGGCTTTGTCAGCAGACCCCATACCTTCGCCTATAGATGGTAGGTCTACATCATGGGCGCTCGTCTCCCTGGAAAGATCCCTCTCCAAGTGTGTGTTACCTTTTCGTGCAACCTACTAAAAACCTAAGTACGCTGGCCAAACAACAGCTGCATCGGTATGTTTTGTCTAAGAGTTAAGGACTGGCCAGAACAAAATAACAAGGGGCATTGTTGTTCGACCTTGCACATAATGTTCAGTCTAAATCCCAGGAACATGCAGAGAGCGAACACAGCGATGAGTTCTCATGTGAAAAGAGTCTTTGAGAATATTTCAAAAAATAAAGATGTGTAGTAACGTGTGCAAAGCAGCAGGCAAGCTGCAACGAGCTCATGCTGAGTTAGTGAAAAACGACAATGTCCCTATGGGCCACGTGACAGTAGCTACACAACCTT
The DNA here is from genome assembly GCA_963921515.1 of Calotriton arnoldi. Taxonomy (NCBI): domain Eukaryota; kingdom Metazoa; phylum Chordata; class Amphibia; order Caudata; family Salamandridae; genus Calotriton; species Calotriton arnoldi. The sequence continues at coordinate 378,490 of CAWUFW010008720.1, read as the reverse complement.
TTACCTAGATTTGTCCTACCCTGCTCTGCATAACCAATCAATCAATCAATCACGGCATTTATAGAGCGCGCTACTCACCCGGGAGGGTCTCAAGGCGCTGGGGGAGGGGGTAAGTTACTGCTCGAACAGCCAGGTCTTGAGCTGCTTCCTGAAGGAGAGATGGTCCTGGGTTCGCCGAAGGTGAGTGGGGAGGGAGTTCCAGGTCTTGGCTGCCAGGTAGGAGAAGGATCTTCCTCCGGCGGTGGTTCTGCGGATGCGTGGTACGGTGGCGAGGGCGTGGCTGGTTGATCGTAGCTGGCGTGTGGGCGTGTAGAAGGTCACGCGGTCGTTGAGGTACTTTGGGCCCAGGTCGTGGAGGGCCTTGTGTGCGTGGGTGAGGAGTCTGAACGTGATTCTCTTGCTGACGGGGAGCCAGTGCAGGTCTTTCAGGTGTCCGGTGATGTGGCTGTGTCGGGGGATGTCCAGGATGAGTCGTGCGGAGGCGTTCTGGATGCGCTGGAGTCTTTTTTGAAGTTTGGCTGTGGTTCCGGCGTAGAGGGTGTTCCCATAGTCCAGTCGGCTGGTGACGAGGGCCTGGGTGACGGTCTTCCTGGTTTCAGTGGGGATCCATCTGAAGATCTTGCGGAGCATGCGCAGGGTGTTGAAGCATGAAGATGAGACGGCGTTGACTTGTCTGGTCATCGACAGGGAGGAGTCCAGGATGAAGCCCAGGTTGCGTGCGTGGTCCGTTGGCTTGGGTGCGGTGCCCAGGGCCGGGGGCCACCAGGAGTCGTCCCAGGCGGAGGGTGATGAGCCCAGGATGAGGACTTCCGTCTTGTCTGAGTTCAGTTTAAGGCGGCTGTTCCTCATCCAGTCGGCGACATCTCTCATCCCGTCGTGTAGGTTGGCTCTGGCGGTGGTGGGGTCGTTGGTGAGGGAGAGGATCAGCTGGGTGTCGTCGGCGTAGGAGATGATGTTGAGGTTGTGTTGGCGTGCGATGGCTGCGAGGGGGCTCATGTAGACGTTGAAGAGGGTTGGGCTGAGTGAAGATCCTTGTGGAACGCCGCAGATGACTTCGGTGGCTTCGGAACTGAACGGGGGAGGCGGACTCTCTGGGTTCTGCCGGCGAGGAACGAGATGATCCATTCCAGTGCTTTCTCTCGGATTCCGATGTTGCTGAGGCGCTTCACTAGGGTGCGGTGGCAGACGGTGTCGAACGCCGCGGAGAGGTCCAAGAGGATGAGGGCAGCTGTTTCCCCGTTGTCGGTTAGGGTTCTGATGTCGTCGGTGGCTGCGATAAGGGCGGTCTCGGTGCTGTGGTTGGCCCGAAACCCGGACTGCGAGGGGTCGAGGGATCCATTCGTCTCGAGGAAGGCGGCAAGCTGTCTGTTGGCGGTCTTCTCGATGACTTTGGCCGGAAACGGAAGGAGCGAGATGGGACGGTAGTTCTTGAGGTCGGTGGGGTCCGCCGTTGGTTTCTTCAGGAGGGCGGTAAGCTCGGCGTGCTTCCAGCTCTCCGGGAAGGTGGCGGTGTGGAAGGAGGAGTTGATGATGTCCCGGAGATGGGGTGCGATGGTGGCGTCGGCTTTGTTGAAGACGTGGTGTGGGCAGGGGTCGGTTGGTGATCCGGAGTGGATGGAGTTCATCGTGCGGGTGGTGTCTTCGGTGCTGATTGGGGTCCAGTTGCAGAGGGTGGTGGTGGCGGGCGTTGGTTCGGCGGTAGGGTGCGTGGTTTGTGCGTCGAAGCTGTTATGTATGTCGGTGATCTTGCGGTGGAAGAACGCGGAGAGTGAGTTGCAGAGGTCTTGCGAGGGGGTGATGTAGTTGTTTCCGGCGCTGGGGTTGGAGAACTCTTTGACAATGCTGAAAAGTTCCTTGCTGTCATGGGCGTTGTTGTCCAGTCGTTCTTTGAGTGCCGACTTCTTGGTGGCACGGATCAGCTGGTGGTGTTTGCGGGTGGCGTGTTTGAGGGCGGTCCTGTTGTCTGTGGTCTGGTCGAGTCGCCAGGTTTTCTCGAGAGTTCTAGCACTGAACTTTTACCCAGTTATGTGCTGAGTAAATGTCCATCAGTTTCCTTGAAACTACTCTAATTTGTTATGCATGAGGATTCTTAGAAAAGTCCCTGCACATGACGTACATAACAGGATTAACATACTCTGTATAAAAGTCATGGTCATCTTCATCCTAGGGCGAAAGAACTACTTTGCATAATTGCAGGTATTGATTTAGGCTCATTTACCTAATCGTACTCACAACATATCGATTGTGTTAGGAACCTCGAGGCTATCTTTATGGTATAAAAGAACAATACCAACACTAGATAGACTAAGGAGAAGCTTCTACGCTGACACAAGATGCTGAGGCCCCTGCACCAGAAGCTCCAGCACGCAGTGGTCTGACATCCCTTGTGGGGTGTCCAACTTGAGACCAAGACGGGGTCCTTCATTCTCTCCCTTCAGGTAAAGGGTTTGGCTCTTTCCTAGGGGATTCTTGGCTTTACACTAACATACATGCTAGGTACACTTAGGTACACTTAGGCAGAGTTGCATCATAGGAGTACGCTTGATTACTGTCATTTCTATATGCCTGCATATATTTACTGTTTTAGCACCATGGTAGAATTCTACCTTTAATTTACTCTGTTGGTGCTTGTAATCTTATACATCTGTTTCTGTCTAATGGTTGTCGCAGCAAACATTTTTTAGACTAGAATGACGCTGGCTCAATAAATGCTTATTGAAAACCTCTCATCGTTTATTCTGTGTATCTCTCTGAGACTAATTTAGCATGATTGACTGAGCGAAAAGTACTGTACTGTTTCCACGATCCCTGAAGGATCAAGGGTTGCCAGGCTCGATAGTTACCAGAAACTATTCACTCCTTGGTAAGGTTAGGGGGCTTACGGTGGCACTGTGAGCTAGCTGGTCTAAAGGCTGACATATCCTTTGGGGGTGTCTGGAATCAGTCTGGACACCAATCCTTTAGTTTATGTTGTTTATACGCACAGATCCTTTGTATTTTGAGGGACTACATGACATGGCGCCGCCAATGTTGGTTTGGTTCGTATTTAACGGTCAAATCTGAGTAGTTCAGTCGTGCTTTCTCAGAGACCCCTACTCATATTTAGCCAGAGACGTCTGGAGTGGGAAGGGAAAATCCGCCACAGGTGAGTAGGTATATCCTACGTTTTGGCTGTAGGTGTGTTCAAGCTTGAAGGATTATAGTTCCCCACATTCTGCAAAACCTTATCTCTTTTTCTTAATACTTTCTCCCATAATGTCTAACAATGGGGAAGCTGGTACGCGTGGTGCTATAACAGAGGAAGCTGAGAAGGACGGTGCTCTTAACATTTCAGAAAATTTCAGACATGTAATTACTATGAAATTAGCAGATTATGGCCTCCCATCAATGGGTGGAACTGTTACCTTCGTGATTGAGGCATACGAGGCATTCAGGACAGATGTATTCAATTTTTGGATCAAATGCCCGCCTGCAGATGCACGCACACATTTGTTTAATGCTAACATTCCAGATGAGACTCCTGAAGAATGGTCTCCATACGAGGACATAGAAGTCCGATTAACTTACCAAGAACATATTAATTGGTTTAATGGCGCCCTCCCCCACACCACAGGAAATGTGAGACTTGGTCCGCTGAGCAGAGAAGGAGCGACTTAGCCGGTCCTAGCTGGTAGAGATTGATACAGTGCCAGCAGCAGAATTACGTACTCTTTACAAAGAAATAGTAAAACTATACAGAAACCTTACACAGTTCGTAATGCAAACACTTACAATTCAACCTATAAGGGTCACTCAAGCTGGTCAACCGCAAGGGACTTTGACAAAAATCAGCCCACAAATGCTGAACGCGATTATGGGAAGAATGTCCACTAAACGTGAGCAGATGCCGTTCTGGATAGCACAGAGAATAGCACAGCTTGAAGCCGTATTTCCCCATATGGGCCCACAGGAAAAACACAGAATACTAACAACTTGCTTGCCAATGGGGATAGCTCCACCGATAGAGGATTATACCGCTTGGGGTACAGTTTTCGCTGCAGTTTATACCAGAATTCATGGTACCCCCTTAATAGCAGTCATACCAAAAGTATTGAAACAATACAGAATGAGTATGGGACAGAACCTGCCCTTGACTTAGGGATGAAATTGATAGGCAATTTTGCCCAGGTATCATCAATTATGTTAGGTAACATAAGAGGGGAGGCAGCAGCAGTGGCTATATGCCAACGCCTGAGGGAAGTTATTCCTGCACAACAGGAGCGAGAACTATCTACATTATCGAAGAAACCTATGCTTCGCTGGGTAGAGATAACTTGGGAGCTAGACCTGGCAAACCACAAATAACAAGCAATCCTGAAAAGGATAACTCAAAGCAAGTATCCGATTCTTCTAAAAAGAAATGGGATAACAAACAATCAAAAAATAATAAGCAGAATGCATCACGATCACGGGGTGGGTCTCCTCAACAGGAGCCCTCTGATAGGAAATACAATCTTAGGAACTGTGATAACATTAAAAAACCTGACAGGTATCAGGATACTGATACAGGTTCCTCTCGTTCCTTTCAGGATTCATAAAGAAACTCGGAGAGGGAAGGACGGTCAGAACACAGATCAGAAGAGCAAGCATACCAAGAGACACTAATCGCACTTCCGACTACATTATCAAACAAGAATATAAACCCAAAAATACACCTCAATTTAAAAAGAAGGTAGCTGGCCTTATAGTAAGAAATGCCCTGGCTGCTGAGGACTCTACTACTGAACGGGGAATGGGATCTGAGGATGCTAGACAGTGCAGCACAAGTAACAATCGCTTGCCAGAACCTGATGGAATTTTTGGTGACAGCAGCGTTGAATGAACATATCACGGTGGAGACACCTGATACAAGGGTAAGTGTCCCACATCGTTTATACGAAATTCCACTCCAATGGAGGGGGACATACCCAGGAAAGTAAAAGGTCTCTTTTGAGAGAACCTGACTTATGGATACAATATCCTTTTGGCTGAAAAAGATTGACCGCCTGAGTTCGTCATGGAGTGCCCAAAGGGGGAAGATGTAATTTTACCAGCTTTCTCTGACCTCGTTCCAGAGTCACTAAAAGATTCTTACTCGCAGGAGTGGGCATTAGCACTAGCTCCCGCACTTTACTGCAATCATGTAGGGTGGAATGCTGAGTCACCTCACCATGAAATCCCATTAAAAACTACTCCTACACAACAGAGGCAGTACCCAATAAAACATGATGCAAAGAAACAAGTCAGGGAGATCTTAGATCAGCTTGAATACCAAGGTGTGATTGAGAATTGCACCTCTTCCATGAATAATCCTTTGTTTCCCGTAATGAAACCCAACAATTCATACCGTCTAGTTTTAGACTTCAGGCATTTGAACGGGAAACATCCATTACAACGCAGTCGTTACAATGCAATGCCTTTACAATGCAGCCAATACAATGCAAGTTCCATTACAATGCATGCTATTACAACGCATGCCATTACAACGCATATGCCTTACTGATCAGCACCTTCCCTGAGGTAAGCACCTGGCGGTGTTAGAATAGTAATTTACATTGTAATGGTACATGTGTTGTAATGCTTTGCGTTGTAATGGAAGTTGCATTGTAAAAACCATGTTGTAAAAGTATGCATGGTAGGGGCATGGCTTGACGCCCAACGAAGATGGTGGCTGTTCCATGACTCGCAGAGCGGCGGTGCAGGTCGACGATCCTTCCACACGGACCCCGTGACCTACTGATGTCCTGAGACATATGTTTCGCATGGTGAAGCACTCGGCACCCGACGGATAATCTTTCTGTCTCGCTGCAAGTGGGAAAATAGTGTTTTTCTCCTCCGGTCTTCACCTCCCTCAGAAGCGGCCACCATTTTGTGATGCGGTCGCTTCAGATTACTTCAAAACAGCATTAAAGGAATAGCGCTCCAATTCACTACGACATCATGTACTACAGAGGAAGATGCCTGAAAAGTTTCTTAAAGGTACATGCTCATATAATTTTAAAATTAGCTCTTCTCTAGTCTTTTATCTGGTGCTCTAGGCATTCTGGAAGCCTTATGGTTTCAGGCTCTGTTTTTGATACCTGCTTATCACATTTAGCCAGAATTTTCCTGTCATCTTAATTATTGACTTCATTCATTGTTTCCACAGAGAAATTGGTTTTATTTTATTGACTTCCTACACTGCATATGGGTAGAATAAGAAGACAAAGTCCTGTCATCTTCTCCCCAGCATGCAAATTCGTCAAAAATTCTACAATCTTCTCGAAGTTTGCCAAAATGGAATCCTCACTAACTTCCCAGTCAAAGAGTGGCACGACTGCATCTACGGCAACCGCTAGTACTACCCTGGCGAATTCTGGGAAGGCATCTACGAAGCGTCTGAAGAAAGACCCGCCATCTCCAACAAAATCTCCGCCTCCTGTTTCATTAGACCTCTTACTGGAAGAGGTTCGTGCCTTATGACCTTTTATGGAGGAAACAAATACCAAACTTCAATTCCTTACTGACAGGTGGGCTCAAATGGATGAGCGTCTACAGGCTGTGGAGCAAAATGTTTCTTCCTATGGTATAACTATCAGTAAAGTCAATACTCTTCAATCGCAGGTCTCTTACTTACAAAAGCAAGTTGAAGATTTAGAAAATAGGAATAGAAGAAATAACCTGAGCATATATGGGCTACCGGAGAACACGAAGGGCTCAGACTCTCTCTCCTTCTTCAAGAATTTCCTTCCTAAAGTGCTAAACCTGCCTGAAGGTACTTCCTTAAATATTCAACATGCTCACAGATTAGGCCGCCAACAAGTTAATGCCTCTAGCTCTAATCGCCCGAGAGGTGTCATTTTATATTTCTTAGACTATACTGAGCTTCTTAAAGTTCTTTCGGCTTCTAAATCATCAACCCGTATATCTTGGTTGGGCCACGCTTTATTTTTCTCTCAGGATTATGCCAAGAGTACGGCAAACAGAAGCAGAGAATTTTTAAACATGAGGCCAGACCTTCATGCTCTTGGTGCTCGCTATGGCCTTTTTTACCCTTGTCTCTTCAAGGTAACCTACAGAAATAAGACGACCACCTAGGAGGATCCAATTAAACTGAAAAGTTTCATTAACTCTTGCAAAATAGAAACTATGGACACTTCGGGTGTATCATAGTTGCACTCTGGTTAAAAATTCTTAAAGCATGTTGATATTCAGTATTTTTGCTTGCTTTTTGAAATTTTTTTATGATGTATTTATTCTCTTATGCAATTTCTCTTATGGTATGAAGACTCTAATGTTGATGTTAACTTCTAACAAATAATCCACTTCCTTTTGCTTGTCCTTCTAGGTATCCCATTTTGTGTGCGTGTCGTTGTCTTGCATCTTGTCAAATACAGTTGTCCATGTACCCCTCCAGTGAGATCTGGATGCTCCATCCTTCCATGTGGTTTCACCCTCCCCGTCTTTTTGGGATTTTTATAGGTATGTGTTACTTCCCTTATGTTTTCTTTGTCTCTCTCTTTTTGTTCTTCTTTTTGAGTTCCCTCTTTATCTCCGCTTCATATTATCTTTCTTTCTTATTTGTCCTTCACTTCACTTCTCTTTTCTTTTCCTGTTTTTCTCATTGCTTCTTCTTCCATGCTGGTTCTTGTTGTGCTTTTTTCTATTACATGCAACGTTGTGGTTTATATTTTCTCGATTTTATATTGTTGCTTGGAATGTGCTAGGCTTGAATTCTCCAATTAAAAGACAGCGTGTTTTAACACATTTAGCCAAATTAAAAGCTGACATAGCATTGATCCAAGAATCACATCTTACAGAAACCGAAGCCTTAAAATTGAAAAGAGATTGGGTAGGTGCAGTTTTTTTTCTCCAGGGGACGGCAAAAGAAATGGCGTAGTCACGTTATGCCATAAATCTCTTTGTGTTAAACTTGAGTCTCAAGAAAAGGATAATGTAGGTCACTGGTTATTTACTGAATTGCTGATTGGGAAGGTTCCACTCTTTTTATTCAATATTTACCCACTGACTACTGGTGATTCTCTTTTTTGGTCCCACCTTACAGAAAAATTGTTACATTGTGCCCCCGATAATCTCATTTTGGCGGGGGATTGCAACCAAAATCATAGACCCCTTCATTGATCGTAATTCCTTGGCTTCCTTCATTTTAAATAAAGCTCATAAATTATTTTTGCAATCTGTTCAGCAAAGAAAATTAATAGACGCATGGAGAATATGCAATCCCTCTCTAAGAGAATATACCTATTTTTCCCCGGCTCATCAGACACAATCACGTATTGATCATATTTTTATTTCTCATAATATTTCTCAATCCTTGCAATCTGCGGAAATTGGCTCTATATTAATTTCCGACCATGCCCCCATCTACATTTCACTGGATATTCTTAACAGTCCAAATGTATCCAGGAGATGGCGCTTCAATAACTCACTGCTTTTGGATCCTACATTTACCTCCTCTTTTACCTCTTTTTTTGAAGAATATTTTCTTTTTAATGAAACAGAAAACCTACCTTTTCATACAATATGGGATGCTTTTAAAGCAGCTGCTCGTGATTTTATCATTAATTACATATCTAGGAAAAGACATACTGCCCGCAAACGAGCCACAGATCTATTTGTAAAAATAAAGAGATTGGAACATTCCTATTATGCTACCAAATTAAAAGAATGTTTATCAGAACTCATAGCAACTAAACTTAAGTTTAATAAGGAGTCTACGGACAATGCTTCATTATATCTGCTGAAATCCAGTGCAAAGCTTTATGGTGGACAGAATAAGTCTGGCAAAATATTAGCAAATTATCTCAAAATCAAAACAAACAAACTCAATATTGAATCTATAATTGACGATCAACAATTACCTAGATACAAGGACTCTGAAATGTTACAAGAATTTTATTGATTCTATGATTCCCTATACACACCGGAATCCTTTTCTACAAATAATGAAATTTCAGAATACCTCTCTTCCATTGAAAAATCCTTTGACACACAACTAAGCCTTGACTCATTGGAGCTTGATATTTCATCGAAGGAATTGCACACTGCATTGCATACACTCTAAAAAGGTAAGGCCCCAGGACCAGATGGTTTCACTGTAGAGTTTTTTATACATTTCTCGCATTTGCTTTTACCCAAGTTAAATAATCTTATAGTCTATTTTACACGGACAGGTGCTTCTTCTGGATCCTTTCTGGAAGCTTTAATTTGCCTCATACCCAAGGAAGATAAATATCCCCGTTATTGTAGAAATTACAGACCTATTTCTTTAGTAAACATTGATTATAAAAAAAAATCGAAAGCCTTAGCTTTGAGATTGGAATCCTTTCTCCCTAACCTTCTTGGCAAAGAACAGTCTGGTTTTGTTAAGGGTCAATTCCTTGCAGAGAACACTCGTTTATTCTTGACATACTTTCCAAAACTTCTCACAAATCTGACTCTATAGCGGCTATTGCACTAGACGCAGAAAAGGCGTTTGATAGAGTCTATTGGCCTTTTATTTTTTCAACACTTAAATGGTTTGGTTTTGGTCCAAAAATCATAAGTTTAATTTCTCTCCTATACTCAAACCCCAGAGCTGCAATTTTTGCTAATGGCCTTACTTCCTCATTCTTTAAATTGAGAAGAGGTGTCCGGCAAGGATGTCCCCTTTCTCCTTTTCTTTTCAATCTAGCTTTAGAACCTTTTTTATCTAGAATCTGCCAAAACCCGATCATTTATGGATTTACATCCAATAAGATACATATTAAATTGGCGGCATATGCAGATAATATTTTAATATTTCTCTCGCAACCCCACTCTTTCCTTCCTGCATTCCTACAAGAAGTAGCAACTTACTTCTCTGTCTCAGGGAATAGATTAAATAGTGACAAATGTGAGATATTACCTTTAACTAAATTTACTTTTAAAGAGGATTTTAAAATATCCAACTTTAAATGGAGTCCCAATCATATAAAATATCTAGGAATGTACTTCACTTCATCAATCAAATCATCGATCTCCATTAATACAGATAAATGCTCACTAAGAGTATCCGCTTTGATAAATAAATGGCACCCTCTCCATCTTTCTTGGTGGGGGTGTCCAGACACCATCAAGATGATATTATCTCCCATTATACTTTTCACTATATCTAACATACCAACCGCTATATCTCAAAGTTTTTTTTTTTTAAATTAATTTTTTACTTTCTTCCTTTCTCTGGAATAATGAGAAAGCCTGTCATTATCAAAACTCATACATCCAAAATTAGAAGGGGGAGTCAATTTTCCTGACTTTCCTAACTATCACAAAGCATTTTTATTTTGTCAATCTTCTAGGTGGATGCTAGAATCCTCACTGGAATCTCCACTATGGGTTGCGCTTGAACAATCATACCTTGTGCCTTTCTCCTTTCACGAATAACTGTCATTTACTCGAAAACCCCAACAATTATCTACTCCCATTGTTAAACACACAAGCAAATTATTAGATTCCTTCTTATTAGATCAAGCCAAGGGCACTGAAGCACTCCTGAATTCTACTATATGGCATAATAACCTCATACTGATCAAAGGTAAACCCTTTTACTGGAAAACATGGAGAGAAAAAGGCTAATATGGGGTAATTAATTATTCGACAATAATAAGGTTATACTTTTCTCATGCACGCTCCTTATTCAATCTTCCTCTCTCCTTTCGGATTAAATACCAATTATTACAAAATGCTCTAAGTCTTGCTTTTGATCAGACTAACCTTACTCCTTGCTCCTCTCACAATATTACCAATCAAACGCGTACGTTTCTCAGCACTTCCCCCAAAGCTTCCACCATATATGCTTGCTTACGAAAATCAACTGTTACTAGAGATAAGACTACGATAGAGCTACCATGGGAACAAGATTTTGATACAGACTGGCCCATCTACTTATGGAATAAAATTTGGACCAAAATTAGAAAATCTTCCAGAGCAGCGAACGCTACACAGACACTTTTGTAATATATAATAGATTACTTCTTTCCCCCGCACTCCATCATAAGATGAACGCTGACATATCTAATACATGCTGGTCCTGCTCCCTAACACATGCTGATTTGAAACATTTACTTTTTACCTGCCCTTATGTACATAAGTTCTGGAAACGCGTTTGGAATCAAATTACTCTCATATTTGAATCTACTATACCCTTTTCTATTACCAATATTTTTTAGGAGCTTTATCAGAAGATTGGAACAATTGTTCGTGTAACGTACAAATTCTGGATTTGCTTTTAGGGGTGGCCTTCCAACAGATTACCAAACACTGGAAGGACTCTTCTAAATTATCATTTCAAGCTTGGTGGTATGCAGTTTGCCACATTCACCGATTAGAAACAGCTTATGTATATCCTGTTTTCCTTGCCACAAAAACGCCTACAATTATGGTCCCCAATCACAAAGTTTATTGACTTTCAAGCTAGACTCTCCTGTTCACACAATGTCTCAGAACAAGACGTGTTGAAGCCTCCTTGACATTCCATAATATGTATTTTTGAATATTTGTGCATGTTTATTATAGGGTTATTGTTGAAAATTTTAGATTAGTTACCAGACCTTGTTTATATCCTTATATACTCTTTTGCCCTTCCTTCTTTTCTGTATCGATTTTATAAGCATAACTTCACGTATGATTATATGTTTTTATCCCATACCAAGTAACTATATTTTATTGTTTCTTCCTTTTGTTCTTTTGCTTTTCTTGAATAAACTTATTTTTTGAAACTTAAAAAGTATGCATGGTAACAGTTTGCGTTGTAACGTCATATATCCATTTGAACACATGCACACGTTCATTTGCCGGACAAAATGGACACAGTGCTGCACTAATGAATAACATTGTGCGGAAGAAATACAAAACAACATTAGATATCTCAAATGGATTCTTCTGCCAAAATATAGCACCTGGAAGCAGATATTTGACAGCATTCTCGGCCCTAGGCTCTCAACGCCAATTCTGTAGACTGCCCCAAGTGTATAAGAATAGCCCCGGGTTGTTCTCAGCAAGAGTAATAGAGTTACTTCAAAATTGTGATGAGGAGGCATTGTCCTATGTAGATGATATTTATCTGATGGACAATTAATTATTGGATCACTTGTACAGGGTGAACAACATAATTTTGGGGTTTGCCACTATGACTACAAATTTATTTTAAAAAAATCAAAAATTGCCCACCTCATTGTCCTATTTTTGGGATATGAGTTATCAAGTGAAGGAAAAAGTCTGGCAGCTAATTTTTTTGAAAAAATGTGTGCTGCTCTAACCTCCAAAGACTCTGAAAGGCTTACAATCCATTTTAGGAACCATACATTTTGGCAGAACATACACTTTGTATTACGCAGAAAAGGTAAAACCTTTCTACAACCTAATCAGATCTGATTTTTCAGTTCAACATTCTAAACAGGAACACACAGGAATTCTCTGTTCCGTAGAAGCTGATATGAAAGCTTCGAAACACTTACACACACGTGTAAACACTACTAATTTGGTGATCCATGTAGTCGCAGGTCAATCAGGGTTACACTTACCTCACCTTCAATGAAGGCGAAACTGTACCCATTGCATACAAATCACATTTGTACACAAACGCTGAAATGCATTTTGCATCCACAGAAAAAATTCTGACAAACTGCTGTAGTAAGAGAAGGAGCACAAGCACAGGGCAAACACATAATTGTTGGGACTCCAGTACCAACCTTAGAGGCTGTTACCAAAGCAAGTGTTCCAAACGAAAAAGCACTGCATCCGCGATGGATATTATGGGATAATTCTCTCACTGCAACAGATGAAGACTACAAATTTGGCTCTACATTGAAAACACAAGCATTTCTGCAGTACGAACAAGAATATCCTCTCCTGAATGAAATAATCCTTCTAGATCAGTGTGAATACATTATTCACACTGACAGATCTGCCCAGCCTGCCGTAGGAAGTAAACAGTGCAGCATGTGTGATTGTGAAGGACGTATGCGGGACGGCAAGTTCCGTCCTAGCAATACACAGGAGCTGTCTCAAGGAGATTACACGGCACAGCTGGCAGAACTAAAAGCCGCAATACTGACACTAAAAAATACGGATCAGGAATTCCCACTCTCATTGTGTGCAATTAGTTTTACTGTGTCCAGTCATACAATGAATATATTCACTATTGGGGACAGAATGGGCTTAGAGATTCCAAAGGTTGCACAGTAAAGCACAAGTTGCTGTGGGAACAAGTGAAAGAGCTGAAAAAATGCTTGCCACAGGCTCATGTAATTCACACATTGATTCATCAGCGTGTTGGCGTGCACATTGAAGGGAATTCACTGGCTAATGAAGCCGCCAAGGCGACAGTGCGAACTGCTGCCGTTGCTGCAATCACTCGTTCTAGCACGAGGATAGACGGACAGATAATGATAGCTGTGAATTCTACGCACAACAACAGCTCAGCCTTGCCAAAAGGTTTTCCACTAAAGTACTCCTACAAGTTAGATGGGCAAAACATTCCTTATGCTCAAATTCCAGGAGTGCGGGATAGAGTAATACCAAACATGGATCGCTGATTTGGATTAATTCCAGCTGAACACAAGGGTCTGGGTTCAGCACACGCAGGTATCGCTGCAACTATTTCACTACTGAAGCAGTGTTATTGGTGGCCAGACCTTACTAAACAGACCAAGGGTTATGTCCTTAAGTGTGACATCTATCAGCAGATGAAAGGTTTCACCCAAGCATGTCTACCACAAACATCATTACTGATATCAGTCAGACCTCTCGCATTTGTCTATTTGAACCACTGTGACCCCTTACAATCTGACAGGGCTTATAGGTACATCTTGGTGGCAGTGGATTCATGCTCTAGATTCCTGTGGGTTTGGCATCAGCGCTCGGGCTAACGCCCAAACTGTTATAAAGGATTTGCGAGTCTTCATAGGGACATACGCAATTGGCACATTACTTTCTGACCGTGGCCCTGTATTTAGCTCCAGGGCTTACAAAGAATCCATGCAAAGTTTGGGTGTAGCATTGCGGTACTCCTCTCCATATCATCCCGAGGGAAATTCGATTGTGGAGAGGAAGAACCGGGACTTAAAGAAATCCTTAACAGCTAGGGTATTATGCTTGGTCGGCAGTTGGGTCAATCACCTATATGGGGTCCAGAGGGCACTTAACAACATGCCAAGAAGTTCCCTGAGGGGCTGTACTCCATACTAAGTCCTGTTCGGGATTAGAATATGGGTACCTGACCTCGACTGTGGCAACACAGTGGCGGATGAAAAACCATTTGATTTCAATGATCGTTTAGCTGTTTTACAGGAACTCAATGAATTCTGGGCATTACCAAGCAACGTCCCAAGTAAAATGCACCGCCATTTGAGAAGTGAAAGCAAGACCTGCCTGGTTCCCGAAGATTGGGGACTTGGTCAGAGAAAGGATTGTGGACAAAAAAGAATTTGGGCCATCTTACAGAGCGCCTTTACCTGTCCTGGCTGTCGAAGGAACAAGAACAGTACTTCCTCCGCCCCTTGCCAGCAAGAAGGAAAAGAGATTTGTCTCAATTGATCAGATCAAACCACACTATGTGGCCGATACTCAATAGTAGGCCATGTGGACTCCTGAGTAGCACCAGATCAACTCTTGCTACCATACAGGAAGCTCAGACAGAAAGATTGATAACCTTTGAAGACAATACTCTACAAAGTGAAGGAGTTACCAACAATGGAAAGGAATGTGTACCTGTTAAAATTGAACAGCAACAAACTACAAATGAAACACAGATCTCAAAACAGTTTGGGCAGGGAAAAGGGTATGGCCATTCACTACATCATAACCCAGAAAAGTTTGCTCCTTTGCATCATGTTACAATTTGTCTGTACTACAGTCAACATAAGGGCGCTCTTTGTCTGTACTACAGTCAACACTGAGTGGAGCGCAAATTTTGCACTGCATGTACCATGATCCAAAGGAGCAAACGTTTCTGGGATATAATGTAATGTCCGGCCACACCGTTTTCCCAGCCTAAACTGATTTTCATGACCTCCTCTACCATTTATTACATGTTCCTAATGTTCCCTTTTGTAAAAATTGCATTCTGGCCCATTGATTACAGTTCATCTTGCCCGAGCCAGAGAGTACGGCCCGAGCCGGAGAGTATGGCCCGGTTGTGGAGAGTACGGCCCGGGTGCGGAGATTCCGGCCCGACTGCGGACATAAAGATATGACTCGTAAATGACCTCTGTGAATACCAAAAGTCGTAAATGACATCTGTGATTACCAAATGACATAAAGTTAGACTTTTGTCTCAGATTACCTTTGTGAATCTGGTCCTCCATATTGGGAAGCGTTTTTGGAGAGCTTCTGCTGGTCCTACTACTTGTAGTTGGTATCCTGGTTTTGATTTTCCTGCTGCGCAATGGACGGCCCAGTTCCCCCAGAGATGGAATAAGCACCCTATGGGCGATGTTGCAGTGAGCGCACGGTACTCCATCTGGGCAAACCTCGGCTTCGGGAGCTAAGCAAGCATTGGGTCCTATCGTTCAGACTTGTCTGGGTTGACTGCATCTTACCTGTGCTCCGCTGCCTATTCTGCGGTTATGAATGCGTGTTAGACGTATGTCTGACTCTTCCATCAGTTGCGCCACCGGACATAGACATATTACTGGACCCCTTAAAGGCTCACGTGGTACAGTGTCCTCCATGTATTCCCATGTTGATGACAGCATTCTTAGAGCTTCCACAGGATGCTTCAGCTCCTGTCGGACCGGACAGAGTCTCTACAACAAGTACACAGGTATAGATTGTTGCCTCGGCGGCTGCTGTGGGAACTGAAGATGATCAACTTTGCTACATTGACCTGATACAAGAGGTGTTACAGGGACCGCAGTCTGCGAATGCGAGCGATAGTGATGTTGCGTCTCCCACACAGGACACATAAACATTTGGCTCTCTGTGTGATGGGAACAATTCGGCCCTTTTTCCAAAACAAGTTAAAGTGGAATGCAAAAACATCATTTTGTTTTATTTTTTCTGCTCTCACTGAGCACCATGGCTTTTGATGTACTCATTGGTTTAATTTTTATAGCATCATTTTTTACATATACCATGTTTTTAGATGTTTTATACTGGCTTTTATGACAATGTTTTTATGCTTTTTAAACAGGCATATTTTAGCACTAGTTGATCTTATCGACGTTTGAATGAGGAGTGGGTGTTATGAACCCCAACGTACCCCAATCTAGGCCTAGGTAGCTACACAACCTTTTACCTACTTTTGTCCTGCCTTGCTCTGCATAATGGTTCTACCACTGACCTTTTACCCAGTTATGTGCTGAATAAATATTGATCGGTTTCCTTGAAACTAGTCTCATTTATTATGCATGAGGATTCTTAGAAAAGTCCCAGCACATGACACACATAACAGGATTAACATACTCTGTATAAAAGTCATGGTCATCTTCATCCTAGGGCGAAAAAACTACTTTGCATAATTGCAGGTATTGATTTAGGCTCATTTACATAATTGTACTCACAACATATCGATTGTGTTAGGAACCCTGAGGCTATCTTTATGGTATAAAAGAACCATATCAACACTAGATAGACAGAGGAGAAGCTTCACAAGATGCTGAGGTCCCTGCACGCAGAAGCTCCAGCACGCAGTGGTCTGACACCCCATGCGAGGTGTCCAAATCGAGACCAGGATGGGGCCCTTCATTCTCCCCATCAGGTAATAGGGTTGGCTCTTTCCTAAGGGATTCTTGGCTTTACACCCACATACATGCTAGGTACCCTTAGGTACACTTAGGTAGGGTTGCATCATAGGAGTACGCTTGATTACTGTCATGCCTATATGCCTGCATATATTTACTGTTTTAGCACCATGGTAGAATTTTACCTTTTATTTACTCTGTTGGTGCTTGTAATCTTATACATCTGTTTCTGTCTAATGGATGTCACAGCAAACATGTTTTATACTAGAATGCCGCTGGTTCAATAAATGCTCATTGAAAACGTCCCCATCGTTTACTCTGTATATCTCTCTGAGACTAAGTGAGTAAGATTTGCTGAGTAAAAAGTACTGTATTGTTTCCACGATCCCTGAAGGATCAAGGGTTGTCATGTTCGATAGTTGCCAGAAACTATTCGCTCCTTGGTAAGGTTAGGGGGCTTATGGTGGCACTGTGAGCTAGCTGGTCTAAAGTCTGACATATCCTTGTGGGTGTCTGGAATCAGCCTGGACACCAATCCCTTAGTTTCTGTTGTCTAAACGTACAGATCCTATGTAATTTTAGGAACTACATGACAACTGCTGCAGGTGGCTACTCAGACCAGCCATTTGATTCCTCCAATCCATCATTCTTTTGGGAGATGGCCTCTGCCCAGGCCCTCAGGGCCTTTTGAAACTCCACCTTCCTGGTGGCTCCTTGGGCAGATACCCCCTTCTCCTTACCGAAGCTGTTCAAATATGTTGTAGAGGTTGAATCAAAAAATGCAAAGCAAGGAAAAATGGAAAAAAAAACATCGAAATGGTCTTGGATGTGGATGGGTAGTGTACACCAAGCAATACCATACCATACCATACTATACAAGACATTTATAAAGCGCTCGGCTACCACCAACGGCGGTGTCCCGGCGCTACACAGAGACAAAGGAAAAAAGAAAAGAAAGCAAGCTAAGGGAGATCAAAAAGCCAGGTTTTCAAAGCACTCCTAAAAGTGGTTTCAGATTCTGCTTTGCGCAAGTAGAGAGGCATCGCATTCCAAAGAGCGGCTGTTCTTACTGCAAAGGCGCGCCCTCCCATCCTGGCTTTACGGTAGGAAGGAGAGCAGAGAAGAAACTGGGAGTTCGAACGCAGGGTCCTGTTCTGGTGGTATTTCCGAAGTCTAAGCCTCAGATAACCCGGTCCACTCTCTCTGGTAGCTCTAAAGGCAAGTAACAAGGCCTTAAATTCGATTCTCCTTTTTACTGGAAGCCAGTGAAGACTGCGCAGGGGGGGGGAAATGTGATGCCGGAGAGGCACGTTTCTAAGAAACCTAGCAGCAGCATTTTGAACTGTCTGGAGCTTTTGAATAAGATAGGCAGGGAGGCCAAGATACAAGCTATTGGCATAGTCCAGCTGGGACGTAACCAAGGCATGGACTATGGTGGCCCGACAGTTCATCGGTAATAAATAAAGAAATCTACGCAAACTTTTGAGCTTCCAAAAACATGCTCTAGAAACTTGGCCAATCTGGGCCTTCACCGACAATTCCGAGTCAAATCTAAAACCCAAATTTCTGACAGATAAAACTGGGGTGGGAGGGGGATTCAACTGCAATGGCCACCATAAATCAGCCGGTGGAGGTGATGGTTGGTTAAAGAACATCACCTCAGTTTTATCGGTATTCAATTTAAGACAGTTATCTGTCATCCATGAAACAATCTTAATTAGGCATTGCCTAAAGCTGTCAAATGCAGCCATCTTGGAATCTTTAAATGAGAACACCAGCTGCGTATCATCAGCGTATGAAATTATACGCACGCCACACTGCTCAACTAATGCAGCCAGAGGGGCCAAATAGATATTAAATAGGGTCGGGCTTAACGCAGAACCCTGAGGTACTCCACAGCCCATGGCGCAAGAGGAAGAGACATAAGGACGAAGGAGGACCTGCTGGGATCGCCCCTCCAGGAAGGATTGGAACCAATTTAAGATGGTACCCGAGATACCCAGCTGTGTCAGTCGGTCTAAAAGAATCGAATGAGAGACCGTATCAAAGGCTGCAGATAAATCTAACAGCACAAGCATAGCACAGCTACCATGGTCTAAGGATTCTCGGATGGTTTCCGCCACTTCCAACAGGGCCGTCTCTGTACTATAACCCTTCCTAAAGCCCGATTGGGAGTCGTGAAGGAGATTATTAGACTCCAAGTGATTAGAGAGTTGTCTCTGAACCTCCTTCTCCAAGATTTTAGCAGGGGCAGGAAGAAGCGAGATAGGCCTGAAATTCTTGAGTATACTCGGGTCTGCATCTTCCTTTTTAAGAATTGGCAAGACCAGGGCCTCTTTCCACACTGAAGGGAAGCATCCCAACCTTAGAGAGGTGTTCCAAATAGCATTTAACTGAGAGTTAAAAAGAGGAGCCAGTAAGTTAAAAAATCTAGCTGGGCAGGGATCCAAGGGCGAGCCTGATTTAATTCTGACAAAGTCTTTCAGAGATAAAGACGGGCAGAAAGGCAATAGTATGGCACTGCACAAACAAAAGTCCTATCTTCACCGCTGATCATCAATGGTAGAAATTGGGTTTCTGGTTGGCAGAGGTATGCACTCTGCCAAGCAGGAACCACAATTCTAGTCTGGGTAGGTCACAACACAACCTAAATTAACCTATGCTCATCCTCTGATAGCTTGGCACAGAGCAGTCAGGCTTAATTTAAGAGGCTATGTGCAAACTATTTGTGCAACACGTCATACAACATTCCAGTAAAAACACCATGAAAGACTCCACACCAGGTTAGAAAAATAGATTAGGTTATTATAAATAAAACAAGACCAAAACAACAAAAAACCATCCAGTAGAAGTCGAGACATGAATTTTTAAAGATTAAATTAAAAATATAGTGCTAAGAAGCACCTAAACAGTTAATTGGTTGCACTGGGCAGGGACAAAGTTAAGAGTTCAGGCACTGCTATGGTGCATGGGCCGATTACAGAACTCAAGCAGGCCCTGGAGCAAAAGTACCTTTATCCTGGTCGCAACAGCGAGATGATCAGTGATCTCCACGCAGTTGCAGTGTTGCGCCGAATTTCTCCACACAGTTGCAGTGATGCTTCGGTTATGTGAGCGCAGCGTTGGCTTCAAAGTGTAGCAGTTCTGAATTAAAGGCGCCGGGCTTCTCCACGCTACAGAGGCAATGCGTTGATTTTCTCCACGCAGTGGTGGCAATGCGTTGGTTCCGAAGTGGTGGTTCCGAGTGCGATGCTGCAGTTCCAAGTGCAATGCACTGGTCCAGTTCTTGCAACAGCGATGCTGCATTGATTCTCCACTTGTGTAGATTTTGTAGTGCTAGAGATCCGGTACTTATACCCAGTGGTGCTCTTGAAGTGGGGGAGACTTCAAAGAAAGATTTGAAGTACACAAAGGCTCTCCCTTACTGCCCTGGCTCCAGACATACTATTTGGGAGTAATGAATCCTTTGTGTGGGGACAGGACAGAGCCCTTTCAGGTGTGTCAGTTCCTCCCTCCCATCCGCTCAGGATGGTCCATCTGCATGCAGATGACCACTCACGCACTCCTAGCCTTACTTTGTGTGAGACTGTCTAGAGGGACTGCAGGAAGCCAGCTGTCACCCACTCCAAATGTGTATTCCAGAGACAGGCAAAAAACACCAAAAGGCTAAAGCAACTTTCTAAAAGGGATATTCGCTAAACTGGAATTTAAAATCCAACTTCACCATAAGTTGTTATTTTAATTTGTGAGTTCAGTGACACTAAACTTGAAAAGTCTTTCTCTTCATATTTGGGAGTTACAGTTAAAAGATGTAATAAGTTAATCCCAATGTCACCCTATGGGAGAGATAGGACTTGTAATAGTGGAAAACAATATTGAGGGTTTTTCACTACCAAGACATGTAAAGTTTAAAAATACATGTTCTGCCTTTTAAATACACTGCACCCTGCCCTGTGGGTTTTAAAGGACCTACCTTAGGGGTGATTTATATTTATAAAAAGGGAAGGTTTAGGCCTGGCAAGAGGGTTTACTTGCCAGGTTGACATGGCAGTGTGCAACTGCACACACGGGCTCTGCAGTGTCAGGCCTGAGACATAGTTAAGGAGCTACTTATCTGGGTGGCATAATCAGTGCTGTAGGCCCACTGGTGGCATTTCATTTACAGACCCTGGGCACATATGGTGCACTTCACTAGGGACTTATGAGTAAATTAAATGTGCCAATTTGGGATGAACCAATATTATCGTATTTGGGGGAGAGAGCACAAGCACTTTAGCCTTGGTTGGCAGTGGTAAAGGGCACAGATTTCTAAAGCCATCAAAAACAATGTCAGAAAAAGAGGGAGGCAGGCAACATGTTGGGGCAAGTCCACCCTAAGGCTGTCAGGTCTAATAGTCACCTTTCCCAATTAGAAGATGCAAAACTGGTGAGTCATTGGGTGGGTAAAGGTCTACATGCTTGTAACACATCGAAGTCTGGGCCTGTCACAACATACTTTCCTGTCTACAAACATCAGGGGATGGTCATCCTAATGAGGAAAATAACCTTTCAGTATTGAAAACTTGAACAGATAATGATGACTCCTACATAGTTGTGAAAATATTGCTGCAGGCATTGTGTTAATTGTAGGCTCTATACAGGCCCATAATGGGAGGAACTTGACTTTCTTCTCCAGATAATCTAGACTTTTCATGGAGTTTGGTATAAACAAAATGGTATTTGGGAGTGTGGGGGGAGGGTTCCTGTTCTGGACCAGTCTGGTTGACCTGGCAATGCTACAGACAGAGCTTTGCTCTTTGACTGCCTAAAAGACAACACACTCATAAACATCCCTATGAGACTACATCTTTATGTTGTGAGTGCCTGACAGTGCATCTGTATTGATGTTTCTCTCACGCAAGCCTTGATATTACTGAATATGTCATCTAGTGACATTCTGAAGGGTGGCATCTCGGACCAAAATTTTAGATTTATGACTCAAGGCACTGCTTAGGTGACACTTGCACCGAAACTCCTTTAAATATAAATTACCTGAAGCAAAGAAGACATTACAATCTCACCTCACAGATTTCATCTAGACAATGACGTCTGATTAGACAATTTGTGCAGCTTGCAGAGTATACGGGTATCACTAGATCATGGAAACAACATTGAGAAAGTAAAATGCTCAGGAGGACCAAATGAAGCTAAAAGCACCTAAAGGTATATTGACTAGCGGTGGGTGGTAAACTCCGCTCCGCTGGCAGAGTTTGTGGAGTTTTTCCCACTCCATGCTCCAGTTCTGAAAAACTCTGCGAAGTGCCATGTGGCGGAGTTTACTGCCCCCTTCAGGGTCTCCTCTGCTTCATTATTTAGAGACGTGCTTGTTTGAGTGTGCACGGGAACACATCTGTAAATGTGTATACAAGAGCACATAGCTTTGTTACTGTGTATATCACAGCAAGTGTACAGTTTGCAGGAATGTCTGTGTATTGATGTTAGCCATTGCTACATAATTCTTTCAATATAAAGTCGACTGCAAATTCAGCAAAATGCTTTAATTAGCGTCAGTGACCTCACATGCTATTTTACCTCACAAGTCAGCACAGGGTTCATGCCTAGACAAAGCACATTACTTTGAATTTTCAGTTCGGCATGCTGACACCTTTTGATTTTGGGCACACCCTCTCTTCTGTTGTTTACTCTTTACTTCCCATGCAGTGGCGATATTGGTTTCCCAGAACATTTGTTTGTGTCTTTCCCCAAATTCAAGAGCCAAAGGGTGAACATGGCTGTCATGTGTAAAGCAAATCTATGCAGGCTGCACTATTCTGGAAGACACATGAACCTCTAGCAGGACACAGAACTTGCACAAGGGAGCTATGAATGATGAGAGGAGTGGATACTGCGATGAAGGGTAGGACAATACTCCTGGTTTGCCTCTCCCGACAGCCTCCAAGTCCTTGTAGGTGAGGAACCCTATGTAGGACTCCTTGATGCCCAAGGCCCCCTCACTCCATGATGACAGGGGCCGCTCTCCCTATCTCTGAGGCACCACTCCCTGTCACCTCCCCCTGCCTGGGACGCTGCTTGCTCCTCTCAATCCCACCCTGTTGACGCCTCCATACTAGGTCACATGACAGAAGTAGTTTTATCCCTCTTCCCCTGAGTCACCTGACAAGGTGGCGAGGAATGTGAGCGAGGCTACCTGTCCCATACACAAATCTTTTTTTACGTAAAAAATGGTCTACGAGTGGTAACTAAGGTAGGACATGATGAAGTCCAACACTTTCCAAATGCATATTTAAAGCAAAATTATCGAACAACACACTTCTCTTAATATGTCACTTGCCCAACAGCCTCAAAGAGATGGGCTTTCTCACCAAACATGACAACCATGTTGTTGGCAGACCGGTATTTGGCTTGAGACACTAGAAAGCATTTAATCTTTAAAAATTCATACCTCTGGTTCCCTACATTGGATTTTTTGTCATTTTGGTTTGATTTTAATCATAAAAATATTTCCTATCCTTATAAAGAGGTGTAAGATTTTTATTGTGTGCCGTGTATTACTTATTTACTGTTATTGGTGTTTTTAAATGCTTTAAATACCTGTCTCCTAAGTAAAGCCTGACTGCTCATGAGCCAAGCTACCAAGGGTTGAGAAAGGATTAATTTATTGAGACTTGACTAGACCTTATTTGTGATTGTGGTGTTATTACTAGCTATAGGCACCTACCTGCACCTACTAATAAACCAGCCTCCAACATTTGCTGATCAACGGTGAGGATAGTACTTGTGTTTAACCACACCATACAGAATTTAAGTGAAGATCTTTAAAAATCCAATTAAATTTACCTAGAGACAAAATTGATGATTGACTTTTTAAATTAGGACTAATTTGTTTAATTCATTTTTAATTTTTCTAAATTGTTCTATTTCAGTTTTTGTGATCCAGAACTAGGGCTGCCATGGAGTTTTATCTGGCTAACCTGCCTAACCTCACTGTAGTTGAACTCAGGAGTTTGTGTAGGGCTAGGGGCTTACCAGCTAACAACACCATCAGGAAAGCTGATTAAGTTTCTTGAGGCCTGGGCAGCGATAGCTCCAGGGATAGAAAGGGAGGGGTAGGATGACCCCTCCAACAACCTCCAGGAGGTGGATGATGACCGCTCGTCCACTACTTCTAGCACCAGGGTCAGACACGTAGCTAATGGGGAGGCTTCTGCACAGAGGAACCAGAGGTGTCCCTCAGAGAGCAAGAGTTTGAGGATTAGCTAGCTTACATAGCTATAGAAGAGAAGAAGCTGGTCCTGGTGTTAGAAACTGAGGCATTAGTTGTGTGGCCTGCACAAGTAGTGGGTCTAGGTTTGTCCTCCACTGGGAACCAAACACCCCATTGTAGCGTTTGATATGGTAGTGTTGCAGAGCAGTCCAAGGCCTACCCAAGGGAGTGGTGGTGTGGGCTAGTAATCAATCACAGACACACAATAATAACACTCAATAAATGACTGCCTAGTCTGTGCTTTTCTTTGGAAAAAGGAAAAGTACATTTATTACACACACACTATTCAATACTATGCAACAATTTACAAATATACATAACCTGATAGAAATATTTCTTGATGACATTGCATAATCATTCTTACCCCTTCCGAAGGAGAGGGTCTAGTACCACACTTCACATGTGCAAACATTATCTTCTCCCTAAATGCCAGGGGTTGAACATAACTTGAAGTAAGAGCGCCTAAATCTGGCACCAAAGCGAATGGCTGTCCACCTCATTATGTCAACAAGCATTTCACCATAGGAATAAATGCAATATTTACATATAAACAGGACTGAGGGCACGAATACTGGAAATAAAGCATGCAAACTTTAATCATGAGTGGCTGTCAGTCTCTTTATTCAAAGAAAGCACTAGCAAAAATCATCAATGTCTAGGCATGTCTGGGAGTGTGGTGTACTTATTATAGCTATCAGAATGACTAACGCAATTCAATCACAGCCCCTAACAGGCATCACATTTATAATTACATGACTCTGCAATTATAGTCACACCCCTAAAGGTTGCTTGCGACATACATGGAGAAATCACATTTAGCATAACATATTTCATATAAAACTCGGGGCATATTAGCAATGCCTGGCGATAATTATCGCAGAGCGCAATTAGCGCTTGGATAATTATCGCCAGGCATCGCCGGTTTCTATTGCGGAGTTAGCGTGCAATCAGCAATGCTAATCTCCAAAGCGATAGAAACCTTGGAGAACAGTGTGAATATCGCCTGAAAACAGGCGATATTCACACTGTTCCCCAGTTTCAGCTTGCTGATAGTGCGAGGGGGATTTAGCCATGTAATCCACCTCTCATTGGATTACATGGCTAGGTCAGGGTGGGACCAGGTGTTAGCAAACCAGCGCTAAACGTGTTTAGCGCTGGTTCGCTAATCACCGCCCCTGCCTCGCTGATAGGCATTAGCGACCTCAGCGACTGTTTCCAGTCGCTGTTAGGTGGGGAACGCCTACTTTGCATGCCATTAGCGATAAATATCGCTGGCATGCAAAGCGGCACCCAACCCGGTCGCTATCGCCTACAAGCTGTCGCTAACAGCAGTTAGCGACAGCTTGTTGATAAGGCGATAATATTATCGCCGCTTTAGCGGGAAAAAGTCCCGCTAAAGTGGCAATAATCGCCTTGCTAATATGCCCCTCAGTCCCTAAAGTACATCACTTTTGTAAATGCACACCTGTGCAATTATCACCATCCACGCCTAGAGGGTGTCTCTCAACATGAAAACTCATGTTGTATGCGTCCAGGCCACCACTCGTTGCAGCCCTATTCTTGGCCCCTAGAGGGAGCACTACTCCAGAGCTAAAGAATAAAAGTTCCCAGCCTATGAAGTGCTTGATGAGCCATCCAAACCCTTGAGGGGTTGTCTTTTGGTAGTCACCCTAAACTTGGGTGGGGGCTTTGGAAGCACTATGGGGAGACTGCACTTCTACTTTAGCCACACATTGGAGGTGGCCCAGCTCTCCAGGGGCCACCATAAAGCCAAAACAAGTAACAGGTCGAAGCCCAACAGGGCATTATGGGGCGCTCCTCACACTTCCCTTGTGCATCTTTTAGCAGCGTTTTCCCTGCTGCTCTGGGGAGAGTTGCTTTGCTTCTCTTCAGTCAGTGCTTTAAGTTCGCTTGGGTGTCTGGTCCCACCCAGTATTCCTGTGGCCTGGTGCATCATTGGAGAGCAGCTCGGGGAGCCCACCCTTAGCTGCTCTTGATGGCTCCCTGCATGGCCATCACCCTCGCGTGCAGCCGTGGGAGCCAGTCCTTCATTCTGGTTTGCTCAGTCTTGCATGCATATGCGGATGCTGCAGCCGCCCTTCCGGGTGATGTGGAGGAGTGTGGCGGCACTCCCCCTCCTCTCTCTGTCTATTGGGGCCCAGGGATGGGGTCCAGGGTCCCAGTCCAGCTTTGTGGGCATGGGGCACCACTCCCCTTCTTGCCTTCTTCTCGCCGGGGCCCAGGAATAGGGTCCTGGGTTCCGCAGTTCGTGCAGTGGCAGGTGACAGCGGCAGTCTTCTCTTTGGGGCCCAGGGATCGGGTATGGGCCCTCAGCCAGCATCGGGGGGAGTGGGAAGGTGCTCCCCCACCTTCATATTTGTTGGGCCCAGGGATGAAGTCCTGGGCCAGCGGACATCCTTGCACTGGGGGCGGGATGGTGCTCCTCTACTTCAGGTTCTTCTGGGGGCAGCCCCCGGGACCTGACCCACCCAGGGGGCACATCAGAAACTGGTGGTGGAGCCACGCGCTCTTCGTCATCGGTTCTGCAAAGGGCAAAGGTCACCCAAACTTCAGACTGGGATATCTTGGGCACCATTGGGCCAATTATGAATCTGGGTCTCCTTTTGCTCCTGGTGGTAAGCCCTAGCCACATGTAGCATTTCCTCAGGCCTCCTGGCCTAAAAGAGCGAAGACCTTTGCAGGGAGGTGGCTTCCTGGGCTCCCTGCACCAGTCTTTCATCTTGCTCTCCTTCTGGGCTTCTCTCCTCCTTGCACAGAAGCCCAGCCATTCCTCCACTAGTCCCGGAGTCACTCAAAGGCAGAGGCCTTGGTCCTGGAGGCAGTTAGGGGGCTCCTCTGTCCAACTGTCCATGGTGTCCTCCTCCTGTCCCAGTGTTCCTCATCAAAAGCACATCCCAGAGAGAGCTCTCCCCTATGTGTAAGACCTTTTAGACAGAGGCCTATCTTGTGGTGAAATATCACTTCTCAGCCCCTGTTTCAACCATCCTGCACAGGCTTCTGGAATATGGGGTCACCCAGGAGTCACTTGCCTCGTGGGCTCTGAGGGTCTCAGCTTCTCCCCTCGCTGACGTCATGGCTAGGGCCCCCCCTAGCAATTCTTCAAAGGAGCCCCTGTCCGAATGGAGGGGCCTGGGGCAGGCCTGGTGCCTGACACCGACGACAGCTGGCTGATTGATGAAGAGCAACTTCGGCCAGCCTCTACCTTTCAGAGAGTTGACCTAAGCACTGTCGAATGCTTACTTTGAAGGATGAACCCGCTGATCCTGCAGCTGAGGAGAAACGTAATCCAGCCAAGTAGGGTCACACCAGGCCACGCTCTGGTTCTGAGCAGAGTCAAAGGAATATGACATTTCTGGATCACCCATAAGCGGCACAGATATGCTTTTGGACATGGCAGAATAGTTTTTCTCACACAGTTTACAGTGTACATTGGTGCATCTCTGGAGTCTGTGGACCCCCAGATAACTGAAGCTGTGCCTTAAGGCAGCCTTTCCCATAAAAATACAATGGAGTGTCACTACATTTCAGACAGTAAAACACACTGATTTCCCTACATGTGTACCCCCCATTATAAAGCCTGTTCTGAGTCACAACCCAACTCTGCCTAGTCCCTTCTGTGTCAGGCTACCTATGCACAGCTCCTGGGCTGCACATGTCAGGAGTCTCTCATGGGCAGCCCTCACACATGTGTGCACTTGTGTCCAAATTTAACCAGTCCAGTGCCCCTTCCCCTGACTGCATCGCAGCAGCTTTTTCTCATCAAGCAGACACGGGCGGTAAACACGCACAGTCCATTTTGCCATGAATTTACCTTGGGTGAGTCCCAGGTTATGAGGCTCTCCCACAGTAAAAGGTAAAAAATCAGGTGATCAAAATGTGAAAAATCTAGGTGGCTCAGATATTTAGAACCACCGTCTCACACTTAACCAAAAATAAGTGGGCATGACAGGAGATGGTGGCAGCGAAGAGGAGGAAGATGGTAAGAAATCCAAAGGCTGACACCATTTGAGAGGACCCTTAGGATGAGGAAGGTTAGCTCTCAATACTGGGGTTCACTCTTGTGGGAGTTGATCCCAGTAGCTGGGAGGGAGAGGCTCTTGACCCTAGATGGGGACGCAGCAGAATCTTACACCCACATAAAGCAGTGTCTGATCAGGAAGTTTAGTTTCACCCCAGAGCAGTACAGGATGAAGTTCAGGGACACCCAGAAAGTAAGCACCAAATCCTGGGTAGACTTTGTAGACATTACAATATAGGCCCTAGAGGGTTGGATACAGGGTAACAAGCTAAGTTCCTATGAGGGGTTGTTCAATTTGTTCATGAAGGAGCTTATATTGACTAACTGTCCCTCAGAAAAGTTACACCAGTATCTAGTTGACTCTAGGCTGTCTGATCCCAGGGAATTGGGGGAGACAGCTGATGAGTGGGTACGAACCATGGTTTCCAAGAAACACCAGGGGGGTGATCAAAAGAAAGGAGGACTGGTCGTCTCTCATGGGAAAGCCCTGGGTAGCCAAGATAAAGAAGCAAAAGAGCCCTCAAAAGATCCACAAATACCTTTGCGGGGGGATCCCATAGCCAATCCAGGGGTGGTCCTTTGACCCTGCCAAGGCTAGCAAGTTCTTTGACCCTTCAAAGGTGGGGAAGTGTTATAACTGTAACCAGTCAGGAGAAATAAGAGAAGATGCTGTCTGAATCAAGAAGTTTCCCACTGGTGGGCAGTCTCAGGGGATTGTCAGTGTAGGTGTGGGAGAGGAAGTTGTCCCAGAGAAGGGGTTTACAGAGGTAACCTTAGTTTCCCTGGGTGGGGTGGAAAATGCAGACCTGGCAGCCTTACCTCCCAGCATGGAGAGGTATAGGCAGAGGCCTAAAATCAGTGGGACTGAGGTGGAATCTCTGAGAGATACAGAAGCCAGTTTGAATATGGTCATAGAGAAACTGATTTCTCCAGAGCAGATCATACCTGGTGTGTATCACCAGGTAACTTATGCAGACAGCAGGACCAAACTCCATCCCATGGCAATGGTGAGTTTGGAATGGGGAGGTGTGACAGGCCCTAAGAAGGTATTTGTGTCTCCTGCCCTCTCAGTAGAGTGTCTACTGGGAAATGGTCTTGAAGCTTCTGACTGGTTAAGGGTGGAGAGGACAGTCCATGCAAAGATACTGGAACTCCCTGAGTGGGTATATGCCGTGACTAGGTCACAGACTGCACAGAAGGGAAATGCTGGACACTTGGACCCTGGAACAATGGGCCAAGCCTCCAATGAAAAGAGAAAGGGTACAGGGTCTGATGAGCCACCCAAAGAACTCCAGAGGTGCAGGAGGAATCTGACACTGAGAGGGAGGATCAGACCTCTGAAGTGGGGATACCACCCCTGCAAGATCTGTCTGACTTGGCAGAATTGCAAGAAGCTGGTGGTCCCTTTATAGAGAAGCTATGTCAGGGACAAAGAGAGTGTCCCACTCTTGAGAGACTGAGGCAGACTGTTTCCAGGCCAGAGAAGGGAGAAGTCAGTGGATTCCACAAAGTCTACTTGGAGGATGGCGTTCTCTATACTGAGACCAGCGACCTTAAAGAAGAGGCAACCAGGAGGTCGGTGGCCCCTCAGAGGTACAATGAATTCCCCCTCACTTTGAGCCATGACAACCCTTTGGCAGGACATTTGGGTCAGAGTAAGACATGGAATAGGTTGGTTAACCATTTCTAATGGCACAACAAGTCTTCTAAAGTGAAGGAGTACTGTAGCTCCTGTGCAACCTGTCATGCCAGTGACAAGACAGTGGGATAGCCAAAGTCTCCCTTGATTCCACTGCCAGTGGTTGGGACTCCCTTTGAAAGAGTGGGGTGAACATTGTTTGTCACCTAGACCCACCAACTGCTTCAGGCAACATATATATCTTGGTGGTAGTGGATCATGCCACAAGATATCCAGAGGCAATTCCCCTCAGAACAGTCACTGTTCCCTCAGTGGCTAGGACCCTACTTGCTGTGTTCACCAGAGTGGATTCCCAAAGGAGGTGGT
This sequence comes from Calotriton arnoldi, assembly GCA_963921515.1. Lineage (NCBI taxonomy): Eukaryota > Metazoa > Chordata > Amphibia > Caudata > Salamandridae > Calotriton > Calotriton arnoldi. The sequence goes on along the minus strand of CAWUFW010008720.1, from coordinate 348,461 downwards.
TTCAGATGGAGGCAAGCATTTTATGCCTACCTATCTGAAGACGATGTGGAACGTATTTGGAGTTACCTACAAGTTCACCACCCCATATCATCCCCAGACCAATGGTCTGGTGGAAAGATTTAATAAGACCCTGAAGGGCATAATCATGGGTTTGTATGACAAACTCAAGAAATGTGACCAGGTATTACAGAAGGTTTCTTTGGAACTATGGGGCCATTGTGACTCCCTTGACAGAACTCATCTTTAAAAAGCACCCAAAAAGGTCATTTGGACCCTAGATTGTCAGAAGGCCTTTGATCCTCTGAAGGAGACTATGGGTTCAGCACCAGTGTCACTGGCCCCTGACTACCCAAAGGAAATTGTGGTTCAGACAAATTCTTCAGAACAAGGGATTGGGGCAGTGCTGGCACACGGAAATGAGGCTGGCCTAGATCAGCCAGTTGCCTTCATTAGCAGGCGACTACTTACCAGAGAGTAAATATGGAGTGCCATTGAGAGGGGAGCCTTTGCTGTGGTCTGGTCCCTGAAGAAGCTGAGACCATACCTGCTTGTTACTTACTTCCATGTTCAAACTGACCGCAGACCTCTCAGATGCTCATGCAGATGAGGGGGGAGGATCCTGAACTATTGAGGTGAACCATTTCCCTAAAGTAGATGGACTTTACAATGGAACGGTATTCAGACAAAATATAGGAAATAAAATATCATCAGACAGAAATATCGAGTCTGAAATATCATCAGACAGACGTATAGTGTGCAAGAATATCGCTGTCAAAAATATTGATTTTTAAGGTAAGTAATATCAATTTAAAAAATATCGAAATCATTAATATAGTTTACAAAAATATCGTTGTTAGGTATATCATTTTTAAATTATTTTTTATCTATTTTAGTATGTATTTTAATTGTATATGTTATAAAATGCTTGTTCAATTATTGTTTATGTTGTTGTTAGTAATTTAGAAATTTTATTTTCTATATTTTTTTTATTATTAGGACCATAGCAGGTTGAGGTGTTTCTAGAAGTATAGGGTGGGAAGTAAATTAATTATAATGAATTAATAATTAATTTTTAATTTATATTTTTTATGTAGTTAATATTTATTTATGTTAATTGCATGAATATTTTTTATAATTAACTTATAGGTGTGGGCTTTGTGGTTTGTAGGGGTATAGGGTGGGAAGTAAATTAATAATAACTAGTTAATAAACAATTTAAAACTAATATTCATTATTTAATTGATAATTAATTATTTTAATTGTATAATTATTTTTTTAAATTACATTTTAGGTGTGGGTTGTGTGTTTTGCAGGGGTAGAGGGTGAGAAGAAAATTGTTTATGATTAATTAAAAATTAATTGCTAATTAATATTAATTTCATTAATAATTTTTTATGTATATTGTGTAATAACATATTTGCTTTTGGTGGGTGTTGTTTTTGAATGGGTAAAGGGTGTGTGGGAAATACATTAAAATAATTATTTAATAATGTTAATTTATAATACTTACTGAAATGATAACTAATTATTTAAAATATGTAATTAAAATATTATTTATGTTACAGGTTAGGTGTGAGTTGTGGCATTTGTAGGAGTAAAGGGTGGGAAGTTTATTAAATATAATTAATTTTTTATAGTGAATTATTAATAATCGTTTAATTGACAATTATTTATGAAAATGATGCAAATAATTTTTTTTTAATTGATATATTACGCGTGGGTTGTTTTTTTGTATGGATAAAGGGTGGGGAGGTAATTAAATATAAATATTTTAGTAATAGTTAATTAATATTCATATTTTAATAAATATTTTATAATGTAACGTGTAAATAATATCATTTAAAGAATTAATTTTAGATATGTGGTGTGTACTTTGTAGAAATATATACTGTAGAAAGTTATTTAAGTAATAATAAGTTTAGAAATAGTTAATTAATATTTTTTTATTATTGTATGTGTTAATTGTGTTGTGCTTTTTTAATGTAAATAATATTGTTTTTATTGGTTAATATTAATTTGAGAATATAGGGGTCCATTACGATAACCGGCGTTAAAAAATCCGCCATCCACCATAGCCTGAAAAAACCGCCCGCCTGCACCATGGGAATACCGACCGAGCAATTATGATGTCGCGAAGCAATCTCCGCCCACGGCGGAAAAAACACAAACTTCCGCCCGTCCATACCAGAGTAGAAGATCATCTGTCCGCCACGGACGCAATCCCGCCCGAAAACCCAAATCCGCCCGCCCCGCCGACCGAGACAACGACCGTGAAATTATGATCTCCCAGACATGAGCGCGGTAAATCCACAGATTCCCCGCCCGCCACCGTTAACAACAGTGATGAATAACTGACACGGCGGAAGGCCTGGCGCCCACGTCCGTGCACGGAAATCATTGGCGGAACAAAGAAACACACATGACATGGCCAACAAGTCCACACAGCAAACTACGCCAAAATACACAAACACAGAACATATCCCAAAGATACCTCCCCCTGGCAAAACAAAAAAACTACAAATCCCAGGACACCAGACACAACACACCTGAAAACGACAGCCCATCATGACACACCCACATAGGTAAGTACAAAAGCAGCCCCTTCACAGACCACAATCCCTTGCACCACTACAAAGCGAAGACGCCATCAGAGAACCCAGACAGCCACAAAGGAAAGCAGCACACCACACGCACGCACACATCACACTCATCACCAACACCAACACCACCATCACCACTGAAACAACGGCACCACGAACACCCTGCACATCACACACCACACACCACACACCCACCACACCAGCACCACAAATACCAAACCACACACCATGGCAACACAAAGAATGCCTAAGTACACTGCCACTGAGTTGACGGTCATGGTCGACGAGATCATCAAGGTGCACCCACAAATCTATGGGAACCAGGTCCAACAGACACCAGTAGCCACCAGAAACAGAATGTGGAGCAGGATCGTAGACCAGGTGAATGCAGTTGGGAACGTGCCACGCAACCGGGGTGAAATCACAAAGAGGTGGCACGACCTGAAAAGCGTGGTCAGGAAGAAGGAGGCCAAGAATCGTGAGCTGGCTGACAGGACTGGCGGCGGGAATCCAGCGCTATTCAAGACCTTCAAGGCGTGGGAGGAGAAGGTGCGAGGCATTCTACATCCGGAGAGTCTCACCGGAATACCAGGGGGAGTGGAGGCTGGTAAGTACAAACAAATGTATACCAGCACACCGCTATGTACTGTCATGCACTACCAGAATGCCATAGCTCCGAGGGCCAAACACCCCCATGTCCAGTACACAATACACAAGACATCTCTCACACATGCAACAGACACTCCCACACACTCAGCCCAAAGGTACCAACAAACAAAACCATGGGGGCATGTGTACAGTCAGCCAGCACCACAACTCCCACCAGGTCCCCTTGTACCCCAGATGCGCCGGAAGGAGCACTCCCACACCCACACACATGTGTCAGCCATAGCTGCACTAACCAACAAGTAACAGGTAAGTAGCCTTACCACAAAGTCCGTGTATCGGAGGGAGGACTGCAGAAGTACAACCCCCGCCAGGCCCCTAGTCCTACAGCGCAGCAAGATGGAGCACTCCCCACACCCATGTGTCAGCCATTGCAGTGCACACCTTCACCCGACAGGTAGATATGTATCCCTACATGGAGGGGTGTCTGTGGGTGGTAAGCCATCACCACAACTCACAACACGGCCCCCACTCCCACAGACCAGCAAGATGGAGCACCCCTCCCTCTCATAACCATGTGGTAGCCATTGCATTGCTCCCTCCAAACCAACAAGTAGGTAGACTACTGTACAGGGCGGGGTGTCTGTAGGCATGAGGACTGTACTACGACTAACATTTGGGACATGTCACGTAGCAGAGGAACAGGTAGCACTGCTCCCTGTCATAACCATGTGACTAATGTGCACACGGACATGAATTACAGAGTCATAGCCCACATGAGCCATCTCAAATACAGTAACACGTAAGGAGTCACGTCTGCATGCACAAGTCTCACTGGAGTACTGACCCACATGGCGTGCACTGTGCCAGTCATCACACACATCAGCAACACCATCGAAGTCTTGTCCATGTAGACGTGTCTGCTTGTTCCGTTGACATTGTACAACATCACCCATGTAAGTCTATCTTGTCTCAATGTAACAGAGTGGGACCCCAGTAATGTCACATACACCACTGGACCCATGAAACCACACAGCTACACAATGCACATTCAAAATCTCATCCATCTCATCTTTCAGCCCCAGTGTCATGTAAGGTATATCATCTAAACAGTTGTCCCATATACAGTAGTTCTGCAAAGATCCCTGCCGATTACCAAACATGTGTCTGCAGTGTCTGAAGCGCACGTCACACTGTGATTTACAACATACCTAAAATAGTCAACACCCCAAGAGCACTGCATTGCCGCACATGGCTGAGGGTAGCACGCACACCAAGGAATTGTCCCATCTGCAATACGTTGTGTGGCACACAACCATTACTCACTCACCACAATGCTTGCAGTGTAATGTCCCCAAATGATAACAGTGAGCAGATATGCTGGGTATGTCAGACATACACACACCTTTGTCTCTGCAGTGTCGTGTGGCCAAAACACATGTCCCCTTCCGCACCCATATGTCACAGTATGTACCACAAAACCATATTTCATCCCAAAAGCTTACATGGGGCTGTACCCCGTTTCCACCAAAGCCACAAAATGTAGGGGTACTGCAACACACACCGATTGGCATTCCAAATCCGTCCCATGCCATATGCACCCATCACACTATTCCATTGCCATGAACACGCACACACATTGTAGAGCCATACACATGCATCTGGGAAATCAGTGCACAACTGTGCACAAACTGTGAATGTCAGACATCGAACACAAACCTTGCAAGGTGCAACACAATAACCTTTCGTCTCCGCCCCACAGGTGACGAACAGCATGATGCTGGAGAGGGAGACAGCAGCCATCACAGCCAGTCCACAAGCCCTCCACCCGGACTCACGGATGTGGAAGACCTGGACACCTCTTCGGACGAGGACTCCCGACCAGGCACATCTGGTGTGGCAGGGCGCAACCGCTCCCCAGGACCCCTCCCACCCACCAACCCATCTCCCAGGGCTGGTGACCAGTCCCAGGCCCCTGCTGCCACGGTCATTGCGGCCACCACCACCGCCGCAACCACCACCACCACCACCAGGGCCTCCCTGACCACTCACCCTGCGCAAGGGGTTGTACGCACGTCGACACCGACCCTGGGAGCGACAACGAGGCCCCGGGTGACCACTGTGGCGAGTGGGCAGGTCGGTGGCAGCAGTACAGGTGGGAGGAGCAGGGTCAGGCCAACGCCATCAGAGCCTGGGAGCCAAGCCCTGCCGCAAATCGCCAGAGTCCTTGGGGCCTATGAAGAGGCCCAGGGACAATGGGCCCGGTCAGCTGCCGATACGCGGGAAGTCCTTGGGGTGTTGAGGTCCATGGACGCCCATATGGGCCAATTCGTGACCCGTATGGGCAAACTTGTCGACCTCATGGGCCAGCTAGTGGTGGCGGTGAGGGCACAATCAAGGCCAACCACACCACCTCCGCCACCACCTGCTGGGGCGCAGGGTCGTGCAACATCCAGTTCCCCTGCGTCCACAGCGAGTGGGCAATCCTCAGCCACCACCAGCAGCCCACAAACACAACCCCCCTCTCAAACGTGGAAGGGGCCGTCCGAAGAGGAAACAGGTGTCCAGAGATGACTTTGCACGCTCCAAACGCCAGTGAGTCAGCCAGCCACGGTGGCCATCTACTGCAATCACTTGGACTACTATCCTACCCCACACCGCCATGTGAATGGCATGTGTCTGTCGGACTGTGGACCCAGAACAACATGGGGACACCTTGACCATCACGCGGACATGTCCGTCAACTCATTGTTCCAGCATGCACCACTTGTGTGATCACCTTGCCCACAATCACGTCACCGCTTTAAATAAATACACCTGGATCACATTCTGTCTTATCTGCTCTGTGTTTAATCAAGGATGTGCAACCGTCACCATGATCAGAAATGCATCTGTAGTGTGGTATGTCGATAGGCCAGGAGAGGCTGTAGGGACCTAGGGGTGAAAAACAGAACAAGAGTCCATTGAATGTGTGTGTCACACACTCATCACACAGTACTTGTCATCAAGTTTAAGCAATGTACACACATCTCACAGAGCAACAGGGCACAATGCTACAGCCACTGTCAGTGGCATACTACCCTGGACATGGACCATTGCCACACAGCACTCAGTGAACAATAGGCCGCCGTGACAATGCACACATACACCTACACAACTACAGCAACATCAGCCGTCGTACATGGTCACTCACCGTCAAGTGAAGTAGCGTGCGATGAGCTGCTGACGCTCATTCACTGCTTCCTCCTCTCCACTGTCCTCGTCACTGGACACGGCTTGGTCTGCAGGCGGGGGCCCTGGCTGATCACCGTCATCCACTATCAGGGGGATCTGCCTGCGAATCGCGAGATTGTGCAGCATGCAGCATGCCACAACTATCTGGCACACCTTCTGTGGGGAGTATGCCAGTGCACCCCCGGTGCGGTCCAGGCATCTGAATCTGGACTTCAGGAGTCCAAAAGTCCGCTCCACCACACGTCTGGTCCTCCCATGTGCCTCATTGTATCTGACATCAGCTGGTGTCCTAGGATTACGTAGTGGGCTCAGCAGCCAAGGCCCGTTAGGATATGCAGAGTCACCTGGGTGTGAGACACACAGAGAATCGTTGCAATTCCAACAGGATACAAGACAGCATGTCACACCCAGCACGCTACACGAGTATGCATACTCACCAACAATCCATGCACGGTCCGGTTGAAGATTGGTCATCATTCGTGGGAGGATGCTGTGGCGCATGATGTGCGAGTCATGGGCGGATCCGGGAAACTTCGCACACACGTGTGTGATAATCATGTCCGCCAGGCACACCACTTGCACATTCAGGGAGTGGAAATGTTTCCGGTTCCTATAGATGTGCTCCATGGCCTGTGGTGCAACAAGGCCAACATGGGTGCAATCAATTGCACCAACAACGTGGGGGATGCGTCCAAGGGCATAGAAAGCACCCTTCACTGCCGCCAAATCACGAGCCCTGGGGAATCGGATGTACCGGTTCCTGTACAGCATCATAGCTGACAGGACATCCCGTAGCACCATGCTGAACATGGGCTGGGACATCCCACCTCCACTGCCCACCGTGTGTTGGAAAGATCCGGTTGCGAAAAATGCAGTGCAGCCATCACCTTAGCCGTGGGGGTGAATGCTGTAGGATATACCCTGCGAGGACGAAGGTGGGGTTCCAACATTGCACATAGGTGATGCAGGGTGGGTCTGTCCAGACGGAATTTCCGTATAACCTCCACATCCTCCATGTCTGCCAGCAATTGGTAGGGGCGATGTATGTTTGGTCTCCTCCTAGGACAGATGGAAGTGGACACATGTCAATGCAACACACCACATGGCATTTTCACATACACAAAACTAAAATTACTGACAAAGCAATAGAATCACAGAACAGCTGACAAGTAGGGACAGCACAGCTACAATACTCTTACACAGGTCCCCTTACCAATAGCAATGACCACTGACACAAACCATTGCTATGAGCATGCACATGGGGATTTAGGCCATAATAGCTTGAAAGGCATGATGATGATTTCAGACTGCATATGTGTGAAGCGGCAACACCACGGCAATATACCTAGCTGCTGTGCCTGACACAGCTTCCGAGGCTGGGTGAGTATGGCACACACCAACAACACAATGTACACAGGCTGAGCGGCCCAAACAAGTGGGTCCTGTTGCACAACGGGATATGAGACAGTCAATGATGTCCCTAGTTCACCCAATGTACAGCACTGTACGTATCACACCTCCAACACACATTGACAGGTGTACACATTGACAACTCCATGACTACACAGCTGTGTGAATGCAAACACACATCACAAGTGACACGTAACGTTGCACGTGCCAAGTGGGAGATGTACATTGAGAAATATGGCATGTGTGTGCATATGCACATCCCATGCTACCATGCTAATGTGTACATGATGATGTGCCAACAGACATGTGGAGGCTGAGCACTGGCCGCCAATGCCTATGCACACAGCATGAAGTGGCCCTGTCTAGTGTGGACATGCTCCCACACACAAATCATGGCCACACATGCAAATGCATGGCGCACATTAAACTGTGGATTCCACATGGCACCAGCGGACTGTACCCGCCATGGACCAGGCCCTTGAGGCCAACTCTAATGGCCCTCGCGGTTGCATCCTGCGTGTTCGACTATAGAGGTAAGCGTACCGGGACAGCTCGGAGCAGGCCATTGTGTGCATTTGAAGTAGGCAGACATGGTACACCAATTGCAGCAGCTTGGACCCACTGAAACAGCCCCAGGGGGCTATATGAGTGTGGGAGGGAGACCGGCATTACCACAGCTTCCAGGGACTGCTGCCTGGCATCCCTCAACAACACCTGCTGCTGCTGCCACCTGTCCACCTTCATGTCGACGACTCTGAAGATATGTCCAGGTCCACTCACCAGCGAGGAGCTGGAGATCCTGGATTCCGAGCTCCACGCACACTGCCCAAGGCTATTTCTTGCAAAGGTTGTGTGTGTAAGACAACTACAGTGTGTGTGGGAGTGCATGTGGGGGACACACATGTCGTTGATCCGCAGCACTATGAGTCAGAGCCTGTGGGGTTCCAACATGCACTGCTTACCATGCTTACTACAGGTGGAAGGGGTATGTAGGCTCTCTGGCGCTTTCCCATGCATGTCCCTCCCGAGTGGTGGTACATGGCATTTTCATGTCAGACATCCAGTAACGCAGCCACTTGGCAATGCAGGACTCAGGGCAGTTATTGCTTGTGTGAATGGCTGGCTGGGTCCCTGCTGGCATTCTCAGTCTCAGCAGACCTGGGCTGCACATTGACCGCCCAATCCTAGAAGGAAACAACACTGACTGTACAGTGGGTTACATGTGTCTTTTGTTCACAACTCCCCGGAAATGCGCAAAATCAGCCCTGTCGATTGAACACCCCAGGCCTTGTGATAGGGATGTGTGTGAGAGATAGTGGCACTGAATGTGACCTCCATTGCGGGGTGAGCCATTCACAGTGCGAGTACGTTGAGGGCTGCGCAGTGTTGGACACAGTTAGTCCACCCACAAAGATGTGTTGCCTTGTGATCTATGTGTTGGTCTACCTGACAATGGACAGTAGATGTGGGCAGACTACACATTGCTCAATGTGCTGGCATCCTGCATGTGAATGGGATGGACAGGTACTGTGTACACACTCCCACCAGCATGCATTCACGTGTGGTGTACACATGCTGTTATGCCATGTCCGATTACTTCTTGGCTCTGTTACACATCTCTGAGTATGTTGGATGGGTCAGCATCATGCCACTGTGATTGGTGGATGTGGGTGATGATGATCAGTGTATGAGTGATTTCCAACCCTCTTGTGTACCATCCCTGCAGTTGGAAGTCCTCCAGCCCGAGGCCTTGTGATGATCCATTGCATCCAAGTTGATGCCTCTGTGTATGTGTAACCGACAGTGCAGCCAATTCCACACAGGGTGTGACGTCATCTGCCGGATGAGCGACTACGTGGCGGAGACGAATCGGGGGATGCCCCCTCGTATTGTCAGGTTAGCACGGCGCTGCATTTCACCACTAATGGTCTGCATCTTGACAGTCACACAGCCTGTGCCGGATGCACGTTTGTAGGGGCATCAGCAGCAAGCAAGTGTACAGTATTGTGGGATGGTGTCTTTTGCTGTGAGAGGCAGCATGTGTCCACAGCCTACCCATAATCTGGCTAATGTGATGTTTGTTGTGTGATGCAGTGGGTTGTAAGTGTATTCTGTGCTGGGTGCATCTGACATGCATATGCGATTCCTGAGGGTCAAGATGTAATTTGAGCACTCTGCATTGTCAATGCATTCAGAGTCGTAGCCCTCAGGTACAACCTGTAGTAGGCTGGATTGGCAATTCACATGTATGTTTGAGGCACTGTGCCTACTCTGATTTCGTTCGGACATATGTGTGCGATGTCTCACCTCATATTCCTGGTACTTACACATCCGGCACACTGTGCAACAGTAGTTGTGCTCGTGCGAACGACAGGTGGATGGCATGGGCTCATGACCATTGTGGACTGTCATGTTGCAGTCTGTGTGAGTGGTGTCCCATTCTGCTCCATGCAGGTATGTCCTTGGCCTAATTACGTAGTGGTCATCCTTGCCACCATCAGGACAGTGGGTGTGCACACAGCGATTTGTGGCTATGGTCGCAGGGTGACACAGGCCGGGTGTTGTGCTATGTGCACAACACATGTGCCACTTATTAGCGGCTTCATTTCCTGTACGCCAGCCATTACGTGTTGATTGTGGTGGCTGTATACAATTGCACAGGTATCGTGCAACATGTGGATTTGGGAATGTTCTGTGCTGCTTCCCTTGCACATGTCTGTTTAATTGATGCCAAATGAGTGAGGCCACCTCGCTCTCTCTCATGTGGCATCTCACGTGGGTGCTGAGGGACAGGGTACGGTCAACAGTGGTGAGGCATCGGATGAGGCAGCTGCACAGGAGCTGAGTGAGACAGATGTGACCAGCGCCTCGGAGGGGTCAGACGTGTGCTGGATGAATCACAGGCCGAGACGGCAATTTCTGCGTCATCTGAGGACAGAGGTGATGCATTCATGTTTGCTAGCACAGGGGACGTGGACTCTGGCTCCTCTTCAGCCACGCGGAGGCCAATGCCCGCCCTCCCATCTACTTCCACTGGTGCAACACGTGTCGGCACAAGGATGAAGGATAGAGTGTCCTTCACACCAGGCACAGCTGCCCCTGCACATGTGACCCCTGCTGCCCTCAGTGCTGGGTCTGTTGAGCTTGTGCGGCATCTCTGCGTGGGGCAGACAGCTCTCCTCAATAACTTCATTGCCCATGACATCACCTTGCCGCAGGTGACATAGTTCATGGAGGGCCTACATGTACGCGTGGGTGGGCTACACCAGACTGTCCAATGGTTGTCCTCCCCAGTCAAGGTGGGCCTTCAACTGGGCCAATCTCAGGCTGACATTCCTGTCCCTTTCTCCACCCCCTGGAAAGTGGCACATCTGACAACAGCAGGGCACGAGTCCTAAATAAAGATGTGTTGGGACGCTGACGTCACGACAGGAAGTGACATCACGAATGGTGGCTTGCACCGTCAGACTCATTGCCTCCCCTCGCTCACCCCTTATATGCGATTGCATCAGAGGAGCCAGCGCGTGCACCAGCAGCTCCGATCTCGCCCCAGAGAGGCCAAAGAGTGAATGTGTGGCTCCATTTGCTCCAGTTATCGAGCTCGCGGTAAAATGAGTGGTGGGACGCCGTCCACCCGCGTGGTACCCCGACTCGGGCCCTGGACAACAGTGACAATGCATGACAGTCTCCGGAGTCCGGATACACCACATGCAACACACAGAAGCTGTAGCTGCCCTAGCGGGACAGGCCGCAAACACCATCCCAGACGAAAGGTAGACCCACCCCGGCGCGCATAGTCATTACATCCGCTGCCATTGACAAGGGACCCATAGAGTGAGATATGGGCCTCAGGGTGACGGGCCTCCGAGCCATCCCCCGCCAACGAGTGTCATGCAACTCACACATATCGCAAGGCCAATAGGACACTTTGCCTGCACAGTCCAGGGCTCGAGTCGGGGTACCACGCGGGTGGACGGCGTCCCCACACTTATTTTACCGTGAGCTCGATAACTGGAGCAAGTGGAGCCACACATTCACTCTTTGGCCTATCTGGGGCGAGTTTGGAGCTGCTGCTCACGCGCTGGCTTCTCTGATGCAATCGCATCTAAGGGGTGAGCGAGGGGCGGCAATGAGTCTGATGGCGCAAGCCACATTTCGTGACGTCACTTCCTGTCGTGACGTCAGCGTCCCCCACTTCTCATTTAGGACTTGTGCCCTGCTGCACACTGAGAATGTGTTGCCTGCGAGATGTGACCAGGAGAAGGGCGCCATGACCTCCCACCCACCAAGCTCCACTGCCATCCCGTGCCCTGGGTAGCCTGTGCAGGTGGACAATGTAGGGGATACACCTGGAGGACAGGGGATGTAAGTGCCTTGGCAAGGGCCGGGCAGACGCACAGCAGTATCCAGCATGTCCCCAGAGGGAGGGCTAACGCCTACACCTGATGCAGCATTGATCGTGTGCCCGCCTGTTGTGCCCACACGAGTTCACATTCATCCCCAGACAGGTAGGCTTTCCAAATACCCAACACAGTGGAAATGTACCCCTCCGGGATCCTCCCCACACAGTCTGTTTCAACACTGCATGAGTGCACCTACCCGTGCCACCCACCCACCTGGGCCAAGCAGCCCTCCCGCTTCACATGCCACATGTGTGTCTTCCACAGTTGTGCTCCTCTCTCAGGGGCGGACCTCCAACTGTCCCGTAGCACACAGACAGCACCGAGTCGGACTGGCATCCTGTTTGAATGGTAGGCACCCTCACACAACTACCTGTGACACAGTGGTGGCTGTAATGGCTATTGTGACTGCCATGGCAGTGTTGCTGGCCATGGCAGGGTACACTCACACACAATGCATGCGCAGCTTTTCGTATCACTACTCTGCACATCGGACTGGCCACTGTCCCTGGTGTTGAACAATATTGCCGCCTGTCTATGTAATCTGTGACTGGATGCTGTTGTTCCTGTAGTCGGTTGTGTCTGTGTAGTTGCTGATTGCAGTTGTTACTGTGTGTGCATAGTTAAGTGAGGCACATGCCTTGTATGGTACCTCAACAATTGCAATGTCTGGTCTCACATTCCAATGTGTTTTACACGTGGCTGGGACTTCACTTCTTTCAGACTCTGCTACTTGTGTGTGTGATGAAGAAGTATTTTAGTGACACGGATTGTCTGCATGTATTTGGTGGTATTTCTGGGAAAATGTATACGTGTCATGTTTGCGTGCAAGCAAAGCACAGGGTGTGAGTCTAGCCACAGGATGACAGGTAGCATGTGCAGAGTGTGCGGGTATGTGTGAGCTTACTTTCTGGGTGGCCAGCAGTGTAGGTGTATGTTAATCTTGTGATGAACATTGAGCCTGGGCACATGGCTTACTTTCAAAGTGTGCATTTGGGAGGTGTAGGTGTGTGTGGTGTGAAGTGTGTGACTTTGGGGTAGTGTTGGTGTGTGTGTGTGCACTCTGGCAATGTCGACTACACACATGTGTTACCCAGGGGCATGGTGGGTGTTTGTATCCGTGTTCAGGTCTGTGAATGTGAGCACATGTGTGTATTGTATGTTGCACAGTGTGCAGTGTGTGGGTGTGTCCTTGCAGTTCAGGATGGCTCCTACTTAATATGTTTTGGCCATTGTGGGTCTGCAGGGTGTGTGACTGTCAAGATTGTGCCTGGTTTAATTAAGCATGTATGTGAATTTCTGCAGTTCGTACTCACTGTGCGGACCTGCCCACCCACACTGATATCCTGTGTGTGTTTTGTCATGCATTGCTGTAGCATGCTTCTTGCGTGGCTCCTACTTTTGCTTGATGAGTGTGATGTCCGACTGTGAAGGTAATTATACACATATGTAGGACTGTGCTTTGAAGTGACCAGGCCGTCAGTGTTAATGTGATGATCTGTTGGGCCACGTCAGAGTCTGACAATCAAAGGCCCACGACCTGTAGTATTTCACTAGGTCCACTGTGGCGGCAACTCATATGCATTGACATCCAATGTCACTGGACTACATGGTCATCTCACGACTCTCGTGTACTTCACACACTCTCATCCTCTCTCATTCGTACTTGTCTTCGAAAAATAATTCTACAGAGTCACATATTTGCTTCAAGGCATGTATTTGGACTTACTTCCTCTGTGATGCAGTATAGTGGACACTACTGGCAGCAAAATGCATGTGGAGGATATACTTAGCATGATTACACATACGAAAGGGGGTACAGGTAGATGTAATTAGTTGTTGACTGTGGAATGGAGGCTTCAGAGTTACAACTGCCTTGCCCTTGCTATGCTAAAGTACATTTGCTAATTACTGATGGGCTCTGGGCTTTGACACAGACAGTATTCATTTAGCCTACCAGACAGCTTGACATCATAGGGACAGTTCATCTCAGTTCCATGGTACCGGTTTAGTACAATAGTGACTCCGACACACCTGCGTCAGAGGTGACATCAGGGCATGAGCCTACCTGCATGCAGCAGCGTCTCACCAGTTGTTGCAATGTGGTGGCTACTGAACATGACACTATAACTAGGGCCATGTTGTAGGGGGTTGCATTTGTTGTCCATGCAAAAGTCCTGGCACGGAAGTACAGACAAAGGTGAGGTGACAGTTCTCACGTACTACAGCAGACAGATAAGTGTGCACTGACAGGTGCATGTGTCCAGGTGCGCAGAATACATATTATGGCATAGTTGTTCGTGCTGTATTGGCCATGTGGTTACTGTACACAAGTCCCATACCTCTGCCTCCCCCTGTTCATGCAGAGACACGGGATATGGTGAGGAACAGAGTGCATGTCCCGAAAATGTCAGATGTCATGGCAGTGGAGTTGATGGTAAGGTGTTAGTAGCAGATTATATGGTATAGTTCTTGTACAGCTAACTGCCCACTCCGTGCGAAAGCCAAGCATGGGTACGGTGTTGAACATCAATGTTCAATTGGGGGTATTGAGTCGGGGACCCATGAATTGACAAGTTGTCGTGTATGCGATACCTTCCAGCAGGGCATCCATCCCATTGATGGTAAACATGGATGTCATCCAATGAAGCGGATGGTGGGTAGCAACGTGTTCGTCGTAAGTTGTCCCTTGTAGAATCCTGATGGGACATGTTGGATGACATTCGATGAAACTGTGATCCAGAAGACGTTGTGTGGAGGCACACTGGTCCCATTGCAGTGTGTCCCCGATTGCTGCCACATACGCCATGCCCCCATACACTGAACAGATCCTGTCGTGGTCGTCCAGGGGTGCAAACAACTGTACCAAGTCCGACTTTGGACATGCCGGGTTGGAGAGACATAAATCCACAGGCCAGTGGAACGGACACCTCCGACAGTAGAAAACGGGGATGACGCAGCTGAACATTGCAATGCGGTAAGTTACTCGGTAACTTACATTCAGCATTGCCAGATTTGAACAGCCCACTATGTGTAGCAAGCTGTCACTGTACAGCTTGATCTGTCCGGCGTAGTTGAGGAGCACTGGTGCAACAGCCATATTGCTACAGGGTGATGTGATGGCGTGCTCCGGCTGCCTGAGCAGTCAGCAGAGTGCAGCCTCCGACGATGCAGGGAATTCTGGAATGGATGTACGGCGGCAGGACTTGGGGTATAGCTTGGGCGGAGGACACAGTCCCTCATCCCACATGCTTCTATGAATAGTCAAGGCCAGTGGTGTCTGACTCTTTCCAGATTACTTGCATTTGGCCCACATGGAGGAGTGGTATTATTGTATTTTGTGGTGTTATCTTTCTTTCATGTTGGGCGCTATCTGCCAGTGGACGTTTTACTCTGCATGGCTATGTTTGGCTTCTTGTTGGTACAATGGCTCCATTCTCCTGCATAATTTGTTGCAATGTTATTTCGGAGTAGGAATGGAAGGCCATTCAGTGCTATCTGCTCTCCCGTGTGTGGGCGGGACACTCCGTTGCCGCTGTACATTGAGGCTTCTGTGTGGGTGTAGTGATTGGGCACACCTGTTCTCAGGCAGCAGGGTTTTTCTATTTTGTACATTGCATGGGTTGATATTGCGAGCAGGATGGTATAGGTATTTCTTGATGAGACTGGCGTGCCTTTTGCGGACATTGTCGATATTCTGCGCTGTTATGTAGCAGCCGCCGTGTGCTTCTCCATGTTTTACACACAAGGGTGTGTCCTATTTTGCCATCACATTACTCCCCTGTTCGGGACACTTGTGTGACGTCAAGTTGACAACTGTGAGTTGTCGGTTGGGGACATGACTGATGCAGGAAGGCCACGTGACATGTGCCTTCAGGGTGGTGCTGGTGTGTGGGGTGTGTAGTTGTGACCCTGTGGTGTTTGTGTGCAGCCCATGCATGGCGCTGTCGTTGGCCCCTGTGTTGTGCGCATGTGTACCTGCGTCATTGCCGCTACGCTGCGGTGCCGTGACGGGGACGTCACTTCCTGGGCCCGGGTAGTGGGTGCCCAGGATGTTGCGAGTTGTGTTATTTTGACAGGTGGGACATGTGTGGATACAGTGGTGGATGTGTCCTGTCCACACAGGGGTGCCTGGGGGGGCCATGTACAGTTTTTCCGCCCTTGCATTGTGTGCAGTGTTTGTGTGCCCTTGTTGTGTGTCTGCCTACCTGCGTCGTCGTGGCGCGTTCACTCCTAGGTGGTGCATCAGGTAGAGCATGGGGATGGCCTGGAGTGCAGGGTTCATATCTGGGTGGGCCGCCTTTTCGGTCTCCGTACTGAACAGTCGGTTTTCCGCCTTGGTATCTCGTGCGGTGTCTCTTTGCCGGTGAGGCTGTTTGGTTATGGCATCGTAATTTGTACGCCGGGCGGTACGTCATTTCGTCGGACGGTGTGTCTCCATTGGCTCGCGCCGCTACGTAGACGGGCGCACTTTGATGGCGGGCGTCGTCACAGGTTTACGGGCGGTGTTTGCCTGACTTTTCACATCCTAATTTGGCAGGCGTATGGGCCGTTGCTGACGGACGGTAACTGGCGGTTTATGCCTCCGACAGCACGGCGGTGGTGCTTCCGCCCGACATCGTAATGGGCCCCATAGTTTTGTATTTTAATTATAATAATATTTGTAGTAATTTAAGATATGTTTTAAACATTGTAATAAATATTTTATTTATTTAATTTTATATAAAAAAATTAGACTTTTTATATTTTTGTTGTTTAGTATGTTTTTGAAATAATGTTATTTTATTTAAGTTAATTAGTCTGTTTCTAATGTGGCATTGACTGGAGTGGTAGTGGTACATTTTACCCCTCTGCAATCTAACACTTTCCCTACTCTTGCAATGACTGGAGTGGGAATAGTAAATTTTACCACTCGGCAATCCAACACTTTCCCTAATCTTGCACTGGTTGGAGTGGGAATAGTGAATTTTAATCACTCCACAATCCAACATTTTCCCTACTGTTGCACTGAATGGAGTGGAAATAGTAAGTTTTACCCCTCCGCAATCCAACACTTTCCCTACTGTTGCACTGACTTGAGTGGGAATAGTAAATTTTACCCCTCCACAATCCAGCACTTTCCCTACTGTTGCACTGACAGGAGTGGGAATAGTACATTTAACTCCTCCACAATCCAACACTTTCCCTACTGTTGCACTGACTGGAATGGAAATAGTAAATGTTACCCCTCCACAATCCAACACTTTCCTAACTGCTGCACTGACTGGAATCGGAATAGTACATTTTACCTCCCGCAATCCACCACTTTCCCTAATCTTGTACTAGTTGAAGTAGGAATAGTAGGTTTTAACCCCTCCGCAATCCAACACTTTCCCTACTGTTCCACTGACTGGAGTGGGAATAGTGCATTATACCCCTCCGCAATTCAACACTTTCCCTACTGTTGCATTGACTGTAGTGGGAATAGTACATTCTACCCCTCTGCAATCCATCACTTTCCCTAATCTTGCACTGGCTGAAGTGGGAATAGTCCATTTTAACCCATCTGCAAACCAACACTTTCCCTAATCTTGCACAGGTTGAAGTAGGAATAATACATTCTTACCACTCCGCAATCCAACACTTTCCCTACTGTTGCACTGACTGGAGTGGGAATAGTACATTTTACCCCTTTGCAATCCAACACTTTCCCTACTGTTGCATTGACTGGAGTGGGAATAGTACATTCTACCCCTCTGCAATCCATCACTTTCCCTAATCTTGCACTGGCTGGAGTGGGAATAGTTCATTTTAATCCATATGCAAACCAACACTTTCCCTAATCTTGCACAGGTTGAAGTAGGAATAATACATTCTTACCCCTCCGCAATCCAACACTTTCCCTACTGTTGCACTGACTGGAGTGGAAATAGTAAATTTTACCCCTCCATAATTGAACACTTTCCCTACTGTTGCACTGACTGGAGTGGGAATAGTGCATTTTACCCCTCTGCAATTCAACACTTTACCTACTGTTGCACTGACTGGAGTGGGAATAGTACATTTTACCCCTCTGCAATTCGACACTTTCCTGACTGTTGCACTGACTGGAGTGGAAATAGTAAATTTCACCCCTCCACAATCCAACTCTTTCCTTACTGCTGCACTGACTGGAGTGGGAATAGTAAATCTTACCCCCCTCAGTCCAACACTTTTCCCAATCTTGCACTGGTTGAAGTAGGAATAGTGAATTTTAACCCCTACGCAGTCCAACACTTTCCTTACTGTTGCACTGACTGGAGTAGAAATAGTAAATTTTACCCGTCTGCAATCAAACACTTTCCCTACTGTTGCACTCACTGGAGTGGGAATAGTTCATTTTATGCCTCCACAATGCAACACTTTCCCTACTGTTGCACTGACTGGAGTGGAAATAGTGCATTTTACCCCTCCATAATCAAGCACTTTCCCTACTGTTCCACTGACTGGAGTGGGAATAGTATATTTTACCTCTCCACAATCTAACAGTTACCCTACTGTTACACTGACTAGAGTGGGAATAGTAAATTTTACCCCTGTGTAATCCCATAGTTTCCCTACTGTTGCACTGCGTGGAGTGGTACTAGTAAATTTAACCCCTTCCTGAGTCCAACACTTTGCCTACTCTTGTATAAATTATAGTGGGAATAGTAGATGCATTAATTGTAAAATTTTATAGTTTACTTTATATTGTTTAAATTTGTTTTATTGTGTTTTTGTTTATTTAAAGCTATAATATTTATAATTATTAATGTTTTTAATGTTTTTTATTTTTAGTAAGTTGTACATTTTTGTTTAATTTTTTATTTGTAATTAAAAGGGTTTGTTTTTTAATTTTTTTTCAATGGTATTGGATATATGTACACATATATTTATTATGTATATTATTAAAAATCTTACATCATATTATAAATTAAAATTATTAATCTCATACTATTTTTGAATTCAATATAATATGCAAATAAATGTATTTATATATATTAATATATATATGTGTTTTACTTTATGAAAAAGTGTAATTGTATTTTTTAGAAACCATTAAATATATTTTATTTTTATTATATTTGTGTTATTATCTAATATATTTAACGTTTACTATTTAAATTTATATATGTTTAAAAACACAAACTATATTTTAGACAACTATATTAATGACAATTATATTTTTTTCTCTATATTTTTGTAATTTTAATAATAAGAATAGGATGACAATATTTTTGACATAGATATTTATGTAACAATATTTTTGTATGGGGATATTTTGAGGGTTGATATTTTGTCAGTAAACTCAGTGGAACACAGACCTGGGACTGCCCATGGCAATGAGGATGGACATTTCTGGGTTTTTCCACTTACGATGAGGTTAGTTGCTCATCACTTTTTGTCTGGGGGCGGGCTTGTTTGAGAAAGCCACTCATTTTTGCCCTGATCACCCCCAAATTTTGACTGATACTGGTGTCTACTGATTCTGATTGTGCCCTGGCCCTGATAACCAGGGCCAGTGCTCTATTTAAAAGGTACATGGTAATTAGGTGTAATTACAATTGGAATGACAACCTACTTGTATGCCCCTAGTATATGGTAGGGCGTGTAGGTTTAGAGGCCCATTAGATTTAATGCACTGAAATGTACACTGTTGTGGTGCCGGCTGTATTTTTAAAAGCAAGCCCTGTCTTGCAGGCTGCTTCTAAAATAAAACTATGTCTAAATTCAACTTTGGAATTAAAAGTACTTCCAAAGTCTTAAACTACCTTATGTTTACATATACGTCACCCCTAAGGTCTACCCTAGGTGCCCCAAGGGAAGAACGCTATGTTAAAATAAGCAGGGGCAGTATAAAAGACGTTTTATATGCCCTGCTGAGGGAAAAACTGCCAATTTCAATTTTCCCCATTGTAGTACATTAGCTCCATAGGCTAACATGGGAAGGCTTTATTTAACATTAATAAAGTCTAACTATTGACGGGAGAAAGCTAAAATAATAATTCAAAGTGTTAAAATAATAGTTAGAATAAATCCAACAACTTGCCAAGGTTAGATTTATTATAACTAAAACAGAAAATAAGTTATAGAACTTGCTTTTCTGACGTGCCTGAATCCAGCTCTGCGGCAGCCTCTTCTGATTGGCCAGCCTCTGACAGGCTGAGCCAAACTGCTCTGATGAGGTGTGAAGTGGTCTGCAGGGAAACAAAGAGAAGACCTTCAAGCTGTAGAACAAAAGGCAGGAAGTGGGCTGGGTAGACAAACTGGTCTTCAAAGAGGGAACAACACTTAGGGCAGGACTCAGGCCCACCCCCACTTCCTGCACCCCCAGCCAGATGGGTGCCCCTGTAATTGAATTAGCAGAGGGGCTGGAAGGGGAGTGTTAGGAAAAGTTAGCCATACCTGTAGGTTGGGTTAGCCAGACCTGAAGATCCAGGAGAGATTTTCTCCATATTGATTTTTGAGGAACAGTGATTTCTGGGACAAGAATTTGCCACACGTCAAGTGAAGTGGTCATCATTAAGGGTTGCATCCTGCACCCCATTGGTCAAGTGTGCCCCCTGCTTGCCTGCCCATAACCTGGATAAATATGAGAGAGCTGCCCAGCAACTGAGTACCCTGCCTGCAAGAAACAAGAAGTAGAAGGACTGCCCTGCTGAACCCCTGATCTGCACCAAGAGGACTGCACTCTGAAGGACTGCACCTGCTGCACACCTTGGGCTTCACCAAAAGAAGGACTTTGCCTTGCTTTGAAAGTTTAAGGACTAGACTCCCTGAAAGCAACAGGTTAAAAGTGCTCCACCTGCATCATCACCACGAAGAAGAACCTAAGTAGCTTCACCTGGACTTTGAAGGATTTGGCCAGGTGCATTGTGGGTCTTGTAGTCCCAACTTCCCAAAGAGCAACTCAGAGATTCTGGAACCTTGGATTGGCATTATGGATACTTCAAGACCCCAAAAAGACCTTCTGGAAGAAGATCCAGAAGTTTGAGACCATTTGGAGAATTTTCATCATAAAGCTCTATAAGGGACTGACTTGGCGACGTTGAACCGCAACTTGGTCTGAAATCCAGGATTGCCCTGCTGAAGCTCCGGAGCCTTCTGACATTGACGAGATCTCCAGAATTTCACCAAGGCTTCCCACTGAAGCACGCCAACTTGCCAGCTGGCCTGCAAGGAGCCTCACTCGACATAGAGAGAAAAAGCTCTAAAAATGGGACTAGGGGGGTCATTAGGATGGCGGAAGGACCGCCACCGCCGGGCCGGCGGTGGCGAATGGGCCCCCTCTGTGTTGGGGGTTGCACTGGGGGGTACCCATGGTACCCCCCTCCATTTCCCTGCACTGCGTGGCAGGCACCGCGTGGTGCCTGCCACGTAGTGCAGGGAAATGCTCAGCATGGTATTTTAGCATTGCGTACAGTGCTGCAGCCAGCAGCACCGTCCGCAATGTTAAATGCCCTGGATGCACCCGCCAGTATGGCGGGCGCATTCTAGTTGCAGTGGTGGGACCGCCACATGACTGGCGGGCGGTCCCAGCACCGCAACGATGGCGGGTGGACTGATGTCCGCCCACCATCGTAATGAGCCCCTAAGTCAGATGATTAAAACTTGACTAGGATCTAACGCTCATCATATCTGACCCGTGCTCCATTGCGGTCAGCCTGAAATGTTGACTTTGTGCTGGTGAAGCATGACCAGAAGTCCCATGTTGAAGCTTTTGGGTTTTAGGCACTAGAAAGTATTTAATCTTTAAAAATTCATATCTCCTGTTCACGACATTGGATTTTTGTTTGAGGTTGACTGGGCCTTATTTGTGATTGTGGTGTGACTACTAGCTGTAGGTACCTACCTGTCTTTCAAGCAAAGCAGCAAGGCAAGCTGCTGTGCTGGGTTGCATGAAAGGGAGAGAACAGAAATGCACCATACTACTAGGAAACTTATTCTTGACACAAATGTTTGTCTCAATGTACAGCAACTGCTGATTCATTGTGTAATCCTGTCCTGATGATGACCTGAACTCATACAGGTCCCAATGCCGTTTACTACATTAAGAAACGCCCGATAGTCTCCCTTCTCTACGCAGACGACGCAGTACTTATGGCACGCACACAGATAGGTTTACAAAAGGCTCTTACATCTTATATCACTTTTATGAATGAATTGGGGTTAAAATTGAATGCAAATAAAACTTTTATTATGTCTTGCGGGCGGGGAGAGCAAAAAAGTAGTAGCATCCGAGTGGGTGGAAGTAGAATAGAATCCACCAACACATTTACGTATTTGGGTGTTCTTTTTAATCTTACTTGTTCCTGGGCCCAGGCGATTAAGAGTAGGAGCCTTTCATTTATGAAATCGACTGCGGCTGTTGTCAACTTCTCTAAAAAATTGGGTAAAAGGCCCCCTGAAATCCTCCTAAAAATTTACAAGGCAAAATGCGTAAGCATAGCTACCTTTGGGGCAGGAGTCTGGGGATTTCAGGACTGTTCACCCATTCAATACTTTGAAAATGTGTTTTTAAGAATTATTTTAGCGGTACCTGCTAGCTCTCCTGTTTTTAATTGTCACACTGAGTTGGGGGTTTCATATATCTCAGATGTCATTAAAATACAACCAGTGTTACTCTGGCACCGAATCTGGACCTCCGATAGTACAGGTCTAAACAAGGAAATATTAAAGGACTCAATGAATTTGGATCATGCAACGAAGATTACCTGGTTAAAGTATGTAAAAAACGTTCTCTGTGATCTTGGGTGTCCAGATTACTACATGTTACCAGGGACTCTAAATTCTATCTCTCGGAAGGAATTTAAAGCAATTTGCATGACCCACCTTGAGAAAAATAGGCTAGCAATGGAAATGAGCAAGCCTGCGGTTGTTCAACATCAATTGTCAGTAATAACATATGACATTCAACCATATCTTTTACGTTGTACAGGGGGACATGACAGATATGTTTTAACACGTTTCAGGTTCGGAACATTTCATCGACTGATCAGCTACCCGGAGATGAACAACTGGTCTAGAGAGCTATGTTTATGCCCCTGTGATGATCTTTCCCCACAATCAACTATTCATGTGATTTTATTTTGTAAATTTTATTCTACGGAAAGATCCAGATGGATCCTACCTCTCCTGAGAAAGGGGAGTTGGAGGCAATGTCGACCTGCTTTTTTATACTTACAATTGTTGGATAGTGATTATTGCATAGGAGTTATGGCTGGTTTTTTAAAGAATATACTGAGAGTTAGGAAAAGTATTAACGTGCATTTTCCTTAGGAAAGAAAACAATAATGCACTATGTAGGATTGCTTTAATTGTACCTGTTTACCCCCAACATAATCTTTTTAAACCAAATTTCTTCTATTTGCACACTTTTTTGTATCACCTACATTTGTTTTATATATAATTCATGACATTTTTTTAAATGCTTTTAAATTTGATTGCTTTTGTGATTTTATATGACTAAAATCGAATAAAGCTCTTTTTGATTTGATTTGATTTGACTACTTAGCGTACTCTTGGCCTTCCTGGTTCCTAACATGTTCCTAACTAACTGTTCTCTCACTGCTCATGTTATGTATCCATTTTAAAATATTGTGCCATTTTGCTGCTTATTCCACTATACCACGTGTCTCACTTGCGCCGTTCACCTTTTCACGAGCACTTTGTGTGCACTAAAGCTTTGGATTACAGTTGCATATGATGTATTATTGCTGACATAACTAAACGTACTGTACTAAGTGTTTCAATACAGACTGCATTATCCAACCTTGGTGTTGTTTCCTGGTTCTGTTCATTTGCAATTGATTTTGCACCCTATCTAATTGTCTTTCGAAAGTATTACCTGTTGAGACATTGTCGTTTGTTACCAGATTAACCCAGGTCGCAACTGGGTTTATGGGTTTTCTCCTGTTGTTTTTCTTGATATTATTAAGATTTTGAGCACTTCTGCTCTTTTCCAGTGTTGGCGCAGTGTGCTACCTAGTGCTAATGCAGGCACCCTTGCACCATTATGCAAGAGTGCATGTATTATGGGCAAGATTGTTTTTGTGCAGGAAATGATACCTTTCAGCACAAAAAACAATCCTTAGAGGCATATTCTTCTTTCTATTTCTGCTGCAGAATGCAATACACATGGAAAGAGGAAGTAACAATGAGAAATAAAAAATTTGTCCTTGTTACGCCTCTGTCAGGTTGATGCGCCCCATTGGCGCAATCCCTGGGTTAAAAGCCTTTGTAAATCTGGTTTTGCATCGAAATACATGCATGGATGCATGGGAACGCACATGCTCCACCCATGTAACGCCTACCCGACAAAAAGTACAGTAAGGCAGCGCTATGCACTGCATTGTTTTACTTTGTATTTACTAAACCACTCAAAACCATGCAAATCAACTTTCCATGGCTTAATAAATGCCAAAAAGGATTTTGTTTGGGGATGTGCCTCAAAGGGACACAGCCCAACGTAAAACCTTTGTAAATGAAAGGCAGGACATTTAAGTGTTGCCTTTTGTAGGCTTCAGGGTCAGACATCCTTCACAGACCAGTATCAACGCACGCAGCTTCGACACAGTACAGAACAAACACACAAATTAATATTAACTTCATTCTTGTAATACAATTTTTTTAAAGAATCATTACACTTTTCTGAGCACCCTACTCAGCAATCCCCAACTATCGTCTGTGTTTTTTATCGAAAACTAACAACTCTATCATCTGGAGCTTTAAGACTGCAGCACCTGTGTCTTCAGTTTCAGCAAAAAACACAGCAACAACGAATTGGCACACATTTATAAAACCTGTCCTGGCTAAAACCATCCCTCCTATGGAGTTAACGGAGGATGGATAGGCGCATGCAGGATAAATAATAGCTGTAGGTTCTCCCTGCTTCTTTACAGCTTCACTGGAAACATAACACTCAATGACATGAGAAATATGCAAAATGAGCGAAAAGTGGAAAACACCGTTTTCTTTTTCCTCTGAAATGTAAGCAAAATATCTTGCTTTCAAAAAAGGCTCTAACAGGTTTTCGGCATTTTACTGTTCTGGAGAGATACATCTCTAGCTACACACACACGCACATAGCAGGTACTGGAGGAAGGGGGCAAGAGAAGCAGACATAGAGCGAGAGAAAGAGACACAGAGACAGTGTGTGTGATAGGCAGCGAAAATGACATAGGGATAAGGAGAGAGAAACTGATAGAAAGAGAGTGAATTCACTACCTCATTTTGCCAATCAATATCTAAGGGCTTTATTATGAGTCTGGAGGTCCACAAACTGTCAGACTTGTGGGTGCGCTGCGGTTGTGGTTTTCAGAGTTCCCTGGCAGTGGCACGGTGATATTGAGGCCGCAATATGCTTGGTGGGGCTATTACGAGTTTTCTCACCACCACACTTTTCATGGCGGTGTGACCGCAATGGAGAGTGTGGGGTGAGGGAAAAAGGAGACCCTACAGGGCCCACTGGTGCCTCACGCCATGTGGATGCACACAGTGCATGCACACCAGTACCTGCTCCATGCCGTGTAGGAACTGCCTTTGGCGTTCCCATTTCAGTGCCTATTCCATAGGCACCGCCCTGCGAACGCTAAAGAAATGCCCGCCAGAGAGGAGAAAACTCCTGATCTGGCAGGCGGTTCGTACATGGGTTTGTCGGTGCAGGAGCGGGCGGTCCCGCTCCCACACTGCCCAACTCTTAATAAGACCCTTAGGCCATACATATGAAGGAAAGAGTGGCAAAACAGTCACTTTATCTTGCACAGTACTACGGTATGACATGTCATGGACAGCTTCCACTGCCTGAATTGATAAGACCTCCTTTCAAGAGTTGGTATCCTACTAATCATTTTCAATTTGCAGAAGTGGTCACACACCATTAATAAATACTCTTGTGAGTCTGAAGGAAGGGGGCGGGATGCTCCTTTATGTCTCTTTTACCTTGTAATTAGCAAGGATTTACAGTTTTGAGAATGTGAATCAAACACCCAAACTGCAACTCACAATGTATTTTTGGTATGCTGTTCTTTAAGTTTGTGAACTGACAGAGCTTAGCACCACTGTGGCTCCAGAGCTGCTGACTATGGAGCTGGGGAACCAGGTTCGAGGGTCTGCGTGGGCTCGGTATCCTGTGATTATGGGCCAATCACTTAATCTCCCCGCGCATGAAAAAGAAAATGAAAGTGTCCTTGTGTAATGTAGCTGGTGCTCATCTAAAGAGCTCGAATACGTTTGGGTCGAGTTCACGCTATATAAAACTGCAAAGGCTAACAGGCCATAAGTTATCTGAATAACTGCCTCTTTACTGTTATAATTAGCTATATCATAACCACTCCATTTTCATTTTGTCACTCAAAAATTATAATCATAGAGAGAAAAAAGAGTGTTTTTTCATCAACATATAATATAAGGAAATAAACTAGAGCTGGTGGCTTCTGATAATATTTAAATTACTTACTGGTGGCCAAACCTTGGCTGCCCGACGCTCTCCTTGCTGCGGGAGGCTGAGAGAGTTTCAAAGACTAGGATAAGGAAGTAATGAGTTAAGCCTGCATCTCAGCGTTGTCTCTACTGACTGCGGTATATTTCTTACTAAGTAGAAGGAAATACTCCTGAAGAGCAATAAATACTTTTGCCAGCTCATTCTAAATTGAGAAAATACCCAAAGAAAGCACGTTTTATGTGACCATCAACTATAAAAGAACGTCCCCGATAGAAGGCTGACTGATAATGAAGTCATATTTCTTTTAATTTAGCAATAAGTGCACGTGGAGGGGGACTGCAAACATACAGTAATACACCCTGAATAGATGGTCACAAATCAAATATATTGCCTAATGTCGTTGCACCCTCATCTGGAAGGTCTGTGCTCCAACATGGAGAGTGAAAAACTGAGGCCAAATGAAGGTCAGACCTCTGATGCTTCCAATGATGTGTTCCTCCACTAATCAGTCTAGATAGTGCCAGTCACAGGCTAACCTTCGTGGTCCGGGTCCCTCCAAGCAACAAATCGTGCCATCTTCTTACTGTGGGAGCATCAGCTATGAAAATCTGAATGCCTGGACCCAACTTTCGAGGAGTTTGGGGAGGTCAATCTGTAGTAACCTATCGTGTAGAATAGGGACAGCCCATGACAAGTGTGTCTGAGGCTTAAAAACGGCTCCAAAGGAAACCAAATGTTTGATATAGTGCAAAGCCATGGTCTACATTCTTTGTTTTTGTTGCTTGGAAATATTTCTGATTCCTGGTCAAGACCAAGAGAACAGCTGATTTCTCTTGCTCGAAGTCTCCATTACAATAGAGGCTCTTAGTCCAGAGCCCCTACATACCCTGGAACGAAGCCTGTATTCTGGCTGCTGAATACCCTGCCAGCCTCTGTTGAAGCCATGAAACCATTTCATCTAAAAGTGTTGCGGGGTGACGGTACTGGCGATTGTCCTTCCCTCAGTGATTGCAGTTCTTTACTATAAAAAATTATACTTCAAGAAAACCAATTAGCTATGGTAACATCTCCTCGTATATGTGCCCTCCAAAATTGGGGTTCTGACATTCATGCCTATTTTATTGTGGCTGTTGTGATAGCTAGGAAACCTTGAAACAATAAATTAGTCAGAGACTGCAGTGGACATTCCTGAAAGTAGAAAGTAAAGTTGATTTCCCCCAATCACCTGGCAGTGTGAAGAGCAGTGAGAGACTCTTAGATTTCTAGTAATCCTTTTATGATTTGTTTGAAAGACATCCTGTGAAAACAGTAACTGTGGATTTTGATGAAGTGAATTTTAAGGGTGTCGTGCCTGCATCTATCCACAGAAAGGCACAAACTCCCTGGCCCTGATGAGCCCCTTTTGAACCTCAGTAGTACTCTCCATTATTGGCTCCTACCAGCTCTATCTGGTGCTGTTGAACTCTGTTCACCTTCAGCCTGCTGACAGTGCCTGCTGAAAAGAGTAAAGCTCCAAACTTCCAGATAAGGAATGGACATCAAAAAATAGTTTTCCTAGACATTGGAGAGCATCCCATCTAATATATACCATTTAGAGGAGCGTCCCACCCCATAAATCATAATCATCCTATTTCTTCTTCATTACAATGACCTCACCACCATGTTAGATTTCATGGAACCTTCATCCGATGAGGTATTGGTTTCCTCTCACCTGGAAAGCTTTGAGGTCCACAAAGGAGGCTAATTCTGAAAGTAGCTTTCTTGACCTGTGTTAAACTCAAACCCCTATCCAGTTGAATAGAGTCGCAAGTTGGATCAATGTTGATCCTGGTCTCTCTGAAAAGACTCGGACAGACAATTATGTCCTCATTTATGGAAGAACAATAACAGAGAGTTCACCAAAAATTGGTTGATTACCTGCACCTCTCATACATTTCTTAAGGTATGAGTGTCCTAATAATGAAACTTGAGGAGGAGGATAAGTCATCAGTGGAGATTGCTCCACCTCTGTCATCGGCTCCACCAGTGACCATGGTTAACATCATCAGACATTATATTAGATCTGTTGTCCACCCTAGGATGACCTGTCTGTTTTCATCCCGGGCAGAGTTAACTCTATGAATGTCCACCACTGAAACATTATGGGCCTTACATTATTTATGCTTTCAATTGCATTCCTTACTTGAATTGCTGTTACTTTCACCACTCTACACTGCCATAACACTAAGTATTAAGCTTGGCCCACAGTTTGAAAAGGCGAGTGTTGGAAATTGGGTTGAGAGAGGTGAAACCCTACTCAAGCATCAACCACAATCTCTGTCAGGGTGAACAACAAGCAAATCCAAAGTTAACCTGTGCTTAACCCTCTAGTAGCTTTGCACAAAGAAGTCAGGCTTCAATTAGATGCAATGTGTAATTTATTTATGCAGCTCTTCAAAGAATAATAAAGTGAAAATACAACATAAGAAAAGTCCCACACCAATTTAGAACCATAGAGTAAGATATAATACATTATTTGACAAAAAAACTACAAAAATCCAATCAGTAAAACCAGAGATCTGCAATTTCAAAGATTGAAGTAAAAATTGTGCATAGCAGCACAATGCGCCATCTGTGGTTATCTAGTTGCGCGGGACCGAAGCAAAGTCTCATGTTCAGGCCGACAGCAATGAAGCGCAGGCAGGCTACAGGTACCAATGTAGGACCGCTGAACTAAAGTAACTTAAATCCTGGTTGCAGAGCAATGCAAATTCCTACATCAAGGAAGTGTTGCGCAGCACAGGTGATGAGACGTCCTTGTGTGCAGATGCATCATGCAGTGGCGGCTCTGAGAGAGTTGAGGAAGCGATGCGAGATTCATGTGTGGAGATGCATTGCACAATGGTGGTTCCGAAAACGTGTGGTGGTGTAATGTCCTGCATAGAGATGGGTTGCAGTGCCTTGGTTTCAAGGGCTGCGGGCTATGATGAGAAGTCCTGCATATCATTCAGCAGTTACAAAGTGGAGTTTTGAAAGGTGATGCGTTGTGCAGAGTCAGTTCTTCTGAAACTATTGATGGGCTGGCAGAGCACCTTGAGGCCCACTTCCAAGGGTCCAGGACTGGGGTGGCACCACTTGGGGGTACTGGACTCAAACTGGCAGATTACAAGTGCTGGGTTCAAGGTTGTTGGAGCTTGTTCTGTCCATAAGGCTCTGGTCAGGAGGCCAGCCAACTGGCCCTTTGAGGCACTCTGGTGGTCTTGGGGTCAAGATGCATGTGATGTCCATCATGCAGGTGGCAGGGCAGGTCCAGATGTGCACTGAAGAGTTGGGTGTGAGGGTCCAAAATGTATACTGGTTGTCGACTTTGAAGTAGGAGAAGGTTCTGTAGGTTCCACTCCCACAGGTGCTTGGAATTTCCTGCCTCCCTGACCAGGCCCCAGATTGTCTAGGGTCACAATAGACTAGTGTCAAACCCTTTGTGAGTGTGCTCAGGCAGAGGCTTTGTGATGTGCAAGTGTGATAGGTGACAGATCCTCCTACTCATCTAGTCAGAGATGGCCCATTCTGCCAACACCTGATCCCCCTTTGTCTTACTTTCTTGGAGCAATACACAAAGACCAACTGCCAGCTACACCTGGCCATGTGACTCAGGAATCAGGCAGCAGACTCCAAATGGTTTGGACAAAAAAATGCCAACTTTCAAAAAGTGAACTTTTCTGAATTGTGACTTAAAATCTGACTTTACCATTAAAGCGGGCTTTAAATTACAATTCTGGAGACACTTAACTCGACATTTCTACCTGCTCCCAATTGAAAGTTATCACTTGTTAAATGTCTTAAGTGAACCCAATGATATCCTATGGGAAAGGTAGGCCTTGCAGTAGTGAAAAGTGAATTTAAGAGTTTTTCACTACCAGGACATGTAAAAGTTAAAAGCATGTGTCTAATGTTTTAAATACACTGCACCCTGCCCTATAGGCTGTTCAGGGCCTACCCTATGGGTGACTTACATGCAGTGCTTAATTTGAGCCAGTGTTTTCTGATGCTCGGCACCCCAACTAAATTGTCAAAACCTCCACTTATGAAAGTCTGCCACATGGTGGCACTGTTTGCCTAATTTACAGATCAGCACAACAACAGTGATTTATTAATACAATATACATTCAAAATGACTAATACATGTGTCCAAAGCTATTTCTATAGCTTTGGGGGCCTGGAATATTCTGAACTGTCACACTTGTAGACGTATAATGGTTTGTAGTTGTGTTGGTACTGCCACTGTCAGTGATGTTAGAGGCAATGGGTGGTACAATCTGCAGTGGCTTCCTGAGAAGGGCCTTGGCATTATCATTTTTTTTTTACAAATTAAGCACTGTTTATATGTATTTAAAAGGAAGGTGTAGGCCTGGCAAAAGGTTTATTTTGCCAGGTTGTATTGGCAGTTTAAAACTGCACAAAGAGGCTGCAATGGCAGGCCTGAGACATGTTTAAAGTGCTACTTAAGTGGACAGCACAATGAGTGCTGCAAGCCCACTAGTAGCATTTAATTTACAGGCCCTGGGTACATGGTACCACTTTACTAGGTATGTACAAGTAAATTAACTATGCCAATTGGGTGTAAGCCAATGTTTAGAGGAGCGAGCACATGAACTTTTGCACTAGTAAGCAGTGGTAATTTGCACAGAGTCCTGAAGACAGCAAAAACAGGAGGCTGGATTGCAAAACGCTGAGGGAAAACCACACCAAGGATGTCAGGTCCAACAGTGAGAATAGAATGCTTAATGAGTTCTTTGATTTACTTTTGTGAGAGCTCCTTGGTGTTGGAAATCACTCTCCTCACACAGCCAAATAGATTATTTCTTAATGTATTGAGCCAGACGAGCTAATTATCTGGAGTTGGCTTGAAAAAAAGCAGACCATTGACTTTCCAGCACTATCATCAGAGAGATCCCATCACTAATTAAACATTTGATTTATTCAGATATCTCGTTATAGGGAAATTCTCAGCTCATTCTTTGGAAACATTCAGGGACCTTTCACTGTACAGCCCTATGCCTATCGTTGGTCTCATTGCTCTGTCGAATTAGGTATTGTTTTTGTTAGAAATGGGATTTCTGGTTGGCTAGGGCTTCCGCCTAAGCCAGGCAGAAACCACCACTCTAGTCAGGGCAAGGGAGTTACACGCTGAAGATAACCCCTGCTCACCCCCTTGGTAGCTTGGCACGAGCAGTCAGGCTTATCCCAGAGGCAATGTGTAAAGCGTTTGCGCAACACACACACACACAGCTGCAACACACTAGGCACACTACAAAAGAGACTCCACACAAGGTTATATAAAAAATAGCCTTTGTATTATCCAAAACACATTAGAATAATAATCACACAATATACACTGTGCCAACTGGCACCAGGTCATAATTTACAGGGGATTATATACATGACAGGGCCAATCGGGCCACTGTCAGAACCATCACAAAGCACAAGTAGTAAGAATAACACAACCAGTAATTACTGGTACAATACTGTCCTTAGCATCATCATCTGCAACATAAACGCATTATGTCTGCATCACATTTAGGCATAAAACACAGTATGCACAAACCTCATAAGCATAAACACATTATGCAATAGGCATCACAAGCATAAACACATTATGCAATAAATCACAATTACACCTTAGTGACACTCCCTAGGTGCATACATCACCTTCCTTCAGGGCCTTGCGCCCTCCTGGTACACACAGGCACCAAACCTGACCCCAGGCCCACTGGCCTTTCACTAGGGCTCAAATGCCCTTTGTCCCAAATGTCAGGGCACAATTCTAGGGCCTTCCAAGTGGCCCTCTGGCTGCCAAAGCAGCAAAAGCAATGTGCGTCATGCACTGGGGGCCAAGGGGTGCATCTCACCCTCCCTTCTCATCACTAAGAGAAATGACCCCCTCCGTTGCAGCTGCCTGCGCTCTCGTGGTGCAGCTGTGAAGCATTAAGCACTGGCACCAACTGTGCCAAGGGGGGCCCCCTTCAATAGGGCCTTTCCGGTGCTCTCAATCGGCACCAACCATGCAGCCAAAATGGGCTTTTGCCCTGGCACTCTCCGTGCCTCTTAAGTCCCACCCTGGGACTCCAGGAACAAGAATGGACCCAAAAGGAAATCGGCACAGGCACCACGGTGCCTCAGGGAGCGCCACCGCTTCTCCGCTCTGAACCCACTCACCGGGGCTCCTCTTTAGACTCCTCGTCGTTTTCGGGTTGACGGCAGGACAGGCACCGACAATGTGCCTTGACCGGCCCCTCACCGGGGGCCTCTCGGGACCCACCTCTCTCTCTTTTCCACGAGGGGGGGCAGAGATGGAGCCTGCCAGGCTCCCGACTCTTCTGGGACATGCAGGGGCTTCTCCTCCGGCCGTGCTGCAATTGGCAGCCTCGGCAGCCTCCTTCTGTTGGCCCCGCCCAGAGTCAGGCAGCAGACACCTGGCTTCCGGGTTGCGCCACAGCAGTTCCTCTTCTCCGGCAAATGCGGGGTGGGCTCCTGCTTTCAAATACACACAAATGCGGGGTGGGCCCCCACTTCACCATGCATCGGCAGGGCGGGGTGGGCTCCCGCTCTGTGGCAAAAATACCCACAAGGTGGGGCAGGCTCCCGCTGCACTTCTGGACCACGGCAATGCGGGGTGGGCTCCCGCTCCACCACCAGCAGCACGGGGGAATCCCTACGCCGGGGATTCCCTCTGAACGATGTGCAGCTCAGCGCTGCGAAGCCCCAGCACTCTCCCTGTCTTGGGAATAATAAATGTAGCACTCACGAGGCGCTAAGTCCAAAATCATAAGGGGCAGAGCTGGGCACAGGCAGGCCAGCACGTAGGGACCCCCAGGAAGCAGCAGCTGGGTCCCACGGCGGTTCCTCCTGTTGCCCAGCAGTCCTTCGCCACAGAACCGGTACAAGCAAGCACCTCAACATGGGGGTCACAGCCCCAGTATATATACAACATTTTCCTTTGTCTGCGTTGGCACAGGGCTTGGGGGAACCAGCCTCAACTGGTTCTGGGGGGTATTGGAGCACTTTGTTTACTGGGCTCCTCTTCCCCTTTGTCAGGTGGGGGCTCAGTCATCAGACCACCACAGGGGGGCAGAGCCAGCATTCACCCAGGCAGGTACAGACATATTCAGGGTCAGGGGACTACTCCTCCCACTACTCCAAATGCAGGTCCCCTATTCAGCCTAGCGCTGACTCGCCCTGCCCTCCCTGGAGCCACACACACCTCACCAGCCCCTGTCACTCCAGAGCCAGACATGCAATACACATCAGGCAGGCAGACACATAGCACACAGAAATGCCAACTTCTAAAAGTGGCATTTCTAAAATAGTGATGATAAATCTGTGCACACCATTGCGCAGCATTTATTATTACTATTCCAAACATACCAAACCTGACCACGCTGCTCCTCTCATATCAGGAATTACCACTGAAACACTTATCAGGGAATCCCCAATGCATTCCTATGGGAGGGCAGCCTCACAGCAGTGAGAAACCAAAATGGCTGTTTGTCACTACCAGGACATGTCACATACTTAAGGTACATGTCCTACCTTTTACCCACAATGCACCCTGCCCATAGGGCTAGCTAGGGCCTACCTTAGGGGTGACTGACATGCAGTAAAAGGGGGTCACAGACGTGGCACACACTTTAGGTGTCACGTCACAGTGGCAGTCACACTGCGCGCACAGGCCCTGCAATGGCAGAGGCCTGAGACAGGTATGAAAGGCTACTTTGGTGGGTGGCGCAATCAGCGCTGCAAGCTCACCAGTAGCATTTAATTTACTGGCCCTGGGTCTCTGAGATACCACTTTACAAGGGACTGACAGGTAAATTAAATATGCCAAACAGGTGTAGACCAATCTTACCATGTTTACCACAGAGAGCACATGCACTTTACACTAGACAGCAGTGCTAAAGTGCCCAGAGTCCTAGAACCACCAACACCATGTCAGAAAAAAGGCTAGGAGGAAGGCAAAAAGTTCAGGGATGACCCTGCAAAAAGGGCCAAGTCCAACACAACCCCCTTCCAGCCAAAACGCAGGGCAGACCAATCACTACCTTGATGGACTTCCCTGCTTTGGGCGATAGAACACGGACCCGCAACTGCAGGGGCACACTCCAGTTCTACGCCATTCTGAACCCATGTAGTTCCCTCTGTCAAAGCTACCAGGACAAACTAAGCTACCCCACGGGGACTCCCTAGCTGTCCGCGGCCAGGACCAGGCCCTAGGCCATCCAGATGTCTCTGGTCCCTGCCATCTCACAGAGTGGGGGGCGGTAACCCCTGGCACATAGTAACCATTCTCCACTCTTCCTCTCATCAGTCCAGTTCTAAACTGCCACTGATCCTCCAACCTAGGGTCCGCACCCTCAGGCTGACCAGAGGTCACGGGCGAGGCTCTCCTCCCCCTACCTCTCCTTCTAGGGTTCCGCACTCTCCTCCTTGGAGAAGCACCCTCAGAACACAACTCTCCCACCGGTTCAGGACCTCTCTCCAGTAACTGGTATCCCAACCTAGGATCTAAACCCTCAGGTTGCGCCGGGGTCAGAGGCGAGGACTCCCTCCCTCTGCACCCCCTTCCAGAGTTCTGTACCCTCCCACCTGGAGTGGTACCCCCAGAAGCCAAAACGGTAGAGACACTGATTACAGATGTCCTTCCCTCCAGGTCAGGCAGAACCTGAACCTGGCCTCCCAACCCTGGGACTAAACTCTGCGGTTGAACACTTGCCTGGCACACCAGGACTTCTGGGGCACACACAGCTTCCCCCTGAGGCTAACACATACCTCATGTGTTGCGTGACAGTCTGCCTGGTGCTGATCTCCCGACCCCTGTCCATCTGACAGTGCGTGAAGACCCCCATGACAGAAGTGGTGTCACCATGGTCACTCCTAGGAGACTCAGCCCTTCTGGCTGGCCCCTAACCCACTGGTTCTTCCTCTGGGGACTCTCTCCCCCTCTCACCCCTCCATCTGGACTTCTGCACCCTCCACTTAGGAGTGGTACCGCCAGACACCAGAACCGCTGGAGCTCCGTTTACAGACGCTCCAGGTTCTCCTGACACTAGGAGATCCCCCTCAAATGGTCTACTAGTACAGCCTAGGCTCCCCACCTGGTGTTCCCTTAGGGAACCCTCCAGGCCCTGAGACTGGGTTTCGGGCACCTTGGGACACAGCCCACTCTCACTTCTTCTCCGCTGAGACAGGACGTGAGCCCCTACACCCCTCCCACTACACCGGGACCTAGCTGGGCTACTCTGAACCTCTCCCACCACTCTGGGCTGGAAGATAACTGAGCCACTCCTTTTAGGGTCACTCCCCAATGCCTCTTCAGACCCTCTGGCACTCACCTAGAGGTCTGCCTCCCATGCAAGCTCCCTGGGATCAGAGAACTCACACTCCAACAGGTGTTGGCGTAACCCCGGAAAACAATTACTGAACATGTGCTCTCTGACAAACAGATTGTACAGCCCTTCAAAATCATTTGCAGTGCTACCCATCACCCAACCTTCCAGTGCATCACAACATTCATCCACAAACTCCCCCCGAGACTGGTGAGACAGTTTCCTACTGCCCCTGAACCTCAACCTATACCCTTCAGGTGTGACACCCTCTTCCTGGGAACTAGGTACCACGCTCTGGGATCTGGGAGTGGGACTTCCTGCACTGGACTCCATATTGCTGCCACCACTGGACCTCACCCTCACTGGTGAATCCAGACCACTAAAACTACACTCAGGGGACATATCCTCACGAGTTAGATTTTCTCTGGTGAAGGCCCTCTCTGCCTCCGCCATTCTCTCCTGCGGTAAGACCCTCTCAGACTGTAGCTTTTTCTCTTCAAGGCCCAAGGCCCAACGCCTTGAGACTCAACTGCTGGGCCAACAAGGCCTTTTTCTCCTCCACACCCAGCTGCGCTATCTCCTTGGCATGCTCTAACTTGAGCTTCTCCAAAGCCAGCTGATGCTCCCTTTCTTCCCTCCTATCCACCCACTCCTCTGTCGACAGGGAAAGGGATGGGGCACTGCCCCCGGCACTGGACCCAGCAAGAGACTCCCTATCTATGGGTTCCTCACTATCTACTGGCGTCCCTGCCCTGTCATTTTCTTCCTCCTGTGCAGACTCTTCAGGACCTCTCTCAAAACCACCACTTAGGTATGCGGAGGGGTAATCTGAAAGGTCCCGCCAGGGCTCTAAGGGTTCTCCCCTGCGGAGGGCTTCATAGAGGAACAGTTTTCTGAAGATGTTACCTACTATGGGTATCCCCCTTTCTCTGCAGAAATCCTCTTGCTCCTCCCTAGTGTACTCCATTAGGTCATCCTCATTATAGATTAACCCCATCTTGGCAGGATACACAACCCACAGTGCAACAGGAGAACACAATTCCAAAAAATGACACTTTTAGGAGAAAACAAAAAGCAGGAAAAATAATCCCCAAACCTGTGATTATCCAAATGCAGAGTTTGTAGTGTAACCAGTTGTCGCTGCGGTACTGTGCAAACGCAAGTCCTATCCTCACCGCTGACAACCAATGTTAGAAATGGGATTTCTGGTTGGCTAGGGCTTGCGCCTAAGCCAGGCAGAAACCACCACTCTAGGCAGGGCAAGGGAGTTACATGCTGAAGATAACCCCTGCTCACCCCCTTGGTAGCTTGGCACGAGCAGTCAGGCTTATCCCAGAGGCAATGTGTAAAGCGTTTGCGCAACACACACACACAGCAGCAACACACTAGGCACACTACAAAAGAGACTCCACACAAGGTTATATAAAAAAAGCCTTTGTATTATCCAAAACACATTAGAATCATAATCACACAATATACACTGTGCCAACTGGCACCAGGTCATAATTTAAAGGGGATTATATACATGACAGGGCCAATCGGGCCACTGTCAGAACCATACACAAAGCACAAGAGGTAAGAATAACACAACCAGGGGTCTTTTACGGTTATTCAATACTTCTCAATTGGGCAATGATTGCCGGGGCCGATCGCCTCCTGGCAAAACTTCCTTGACGGACTCCAGGCTAATTAATGCCTCCGAGTTCTCTCTGCCATCGTGTGTCTGGAAATGAATCTCAGGAAGCTGCCTTCTGAAGTATTGAATAACCGTAAAAGACCCCGAGCGCCAGACGCCGGAGAGTTGCAGGCACGCTGTGCCACTGAACTTTAACACAACCAGCTGTTAAGGAGAGCTGCTTTTTGATTCAGGTCAACCATATATATTCTGTTCAAGCTGCCGTGCTGACAGTACCTATATTCTGATATCCAGGTGGAATTTTATTTCAAGGCCACACACAGACTCTACA
Source organism: Calotriton arnoldi (assembly GCA_963921515.1). Lineage (NCBI taxonomy): Eukaryota > Metazoa > Chordata > Amphibia > Caudata > Salamandridae > Calotriton > Calotriton arnoldi. Next base: position 310,442 of record CAWUFW010008720.1, on the reverse strand, counting down.
TATAGTCCTGAAGAAGACCCCCCTTAGACGATCAAATTATCGCAATAATATCTGGGGTCGAAACGTCGACACATACTTTCAAGTGCTATTGATCACCCATAACAATTGAGAATAACCAGATCGATTACCAGTCGGGTTGAATCAGATTTTCATTTATCTCACACTGTGTTTAAATGTTTTGTCTTGAATATATGTTCATTTGTTATGTATATATTGTGTTGTGATATGTAAGTATATTTCTTTGTTTTCACTTCACGTTATGTGTCAATAGGTGTAAATACACATCATATATCTGTGTGTGCATATATATGTCCTGTTCTCACTTTTGAGTATATAGTCTTCACCAATTTGTTATAAAATCATATACTAATTCAGAAGTACGTAAGTTTCTGTTTCTTGGGCTTTATTTGGATTTCTTTCATTAAATGATAGTGATGGAGCAGGGAAAATAAAAAATTTAACCCCTAACAAATTTTATAATTAATTAAATAAAATGTTTGTTTAAATGTATTAATCAACACTGTATGTATGGGAATGGTAATATGCCAATGTATGTGCTAAATAATCTATTAATGGATGTCCGTGTGTCTAATTATAACGTAAAATTAAATGCGTACTAATTAAAATAAATGCATGTTTGTGCTTCATAGAAATAAAACGTGTCGTTGCAAAAAACAATAGTGATGGTAAGTAAGGAACAGCTTAAATGTTGCTTTCTGCTAGGTAACAACTAATTGGGGTACGTAGACAACGGGAGGGAAACGAAAGGGATATTTTTCTCTATTTTAATTATGTTTTGTTTGCCTCAAATTAGTGCTTCTAAAAGTATAACCGAGTGGCGATGTAAAATGGCCGCCAGTGGGAAGATGTGCGCAGGCGCAAAGGGGACACGTGATATGGGATGAAAACGGAGAAAAAGCTAAAACCTCGTGAGGTTTCTGAGACGCTTGGATGCAAGAAATGGTCAAGGCTGGTGTGACCTAATTGAACTGATAGTGTGCCATGATGATCAGCAGAAGGCCCGTGGGAAACAAGTTTAAGAGAAAGGACAATGACTGCGGAGTTCTCGAATGTGTCGAAAGAAGTTACAAATGAACTGATCGAATCGGATGAAAATGTTTAAGCGTATGGGAAAGGAAATGATCCAAGGACCCTTGAATCCAAGAGAACTTGATTAAAAGAATGAATAAGCTGACATGCATGGACCAATGAAAGAAAAGCGTGATATTAATGTTGCAACAGTTAGTTAGCAAAGTTAGAATTAGGGTATAAGAGGGCCTACTCTTAGTGGGAGGGGTTCAGTCGCGGTTGCAGTCACAGTCAGGAGAGGGAGTTGAAGAGTCGTGTTGGTGGCTTCCAGTGCTGGGTGATCCTGATCGATCCCTTACTGAGCGGGAGATGCTGAAAGACTGTTAGATGAGACGGGTTGCAGGTAGCTGATGCTGACGAGCTGAAGTTGCTGTTTGCTGTCTTAATTTTCCAGTTGAGTATGAGAATCAGGCTATTTCTAATTCCTAACTTAGGTTAGAAATCATTAGGCTAAATTAGGAAGCTAGGCAGGTAATTAGGGTTTTGGCTTCATGACAAAAATTTCCTTTCTGCAATAAATTGATTATGCTTAATAAATATTTGAATTTAAGAATGAATAATTGAATAAAGTATTAAATTCTTTTTCATGCTTTTAAAACTATATAAAATTTAAGATTCTTTAAACCCAAAATGACTCAGTGGTTATTTTCCTAAATGATTGTGACATCAGTAATTGGTTATTGTGATTCAGCTGGTCTTAATCACTATGAACTAATTTCTTAAATGAATGATTCATCGACAAAACAATGAGCAGGAATATCTTAAGAAATAACTAAAAGAAAGTGACAAATTAAGGTAATAAGATATCCTGGCTCTTCCAGCGGTACATAAAATGGTGTTCTCCATTTAGTTCTCATGCTTCTCCTAGGAGTACAGAATTTCATAAAGGTGTAAAGGAAATCCAGGAGTGTGTGTGTGTTAGGCGATGTTTATGGGCCCCATCGTCATGTGGATATGAGAAATATAGTTTGCCCCTGGATGACCTATAAGTAACCTGGGAGGAGAATAGTTTTTATTGTACGCGCTGCATCAGATTTCTTGGCAGCAGAGTTATGGTTTTCTATAGATTAGTTTAGTGATTATTGTTTATTGATTATTGATTATTTTTTGATGACTAACACTATATGTTGAGTCACGTTATGTTATATGTAAGTTTTCACGCTTCTGGGATGTAGGAAGTGGAACACGTGTGGCAAGAGAAGTCACATGGAATTTGGTACATGGTCTGAATTCATTTTGGTTATAACGCAGGTTGTGTTATGTTAGGGATTTCTGTGTGAAAAGTGTGTAATTGAAATAGCAAATCACGTTTACTTGTGAAACTTTGGCCTTAATTCTCAGGAGCCTAGTCTCCACATGTGTCTTATCCCCAGAGAAACGAGTAAATTGTTTGTTTGAAAGAAGGGTAAGGTAGAGGGAAGTGCTACTTTATCGGCGGGAGTAAATAATTCTGTGGTAGGGTAGAGGTAAGCGCTGCCTACTGGAAAAACAGGATTCTTGTGTAAAAGGACAAAGCTGTCACTTTTGTTTAGCGAATCAGACTATGGAATTGTTTTATTGTTGTAACTAACGAAGAAAACCAAAAAGAAAATTGCCGATAAATTTTGTAAAGGAGGGGTAAAGAGTAGAAGTGACGTGGAAAAGTGCCGCGCTAGGATTGGATAGTGCGCTAGTCACGTGAACAAAGAGTAGGAGTGACGTAGAAAAGTGCCGCGCTAGGATTGGTTGGTTCGCGGACGGTGGGAATTGTTCTGATTGGTACGTTAGTGTGAGTCGCGCTGTAATTGGTCGAAGTTCCGTACACAGAAACAGCGTTAGAGTAAAGAGAAAACAAATAGAAAACATGCCGTATTACGAGTATGAAAGGGAGAGAACGTCTTGGACGACGAAATTGAAGAATTTCTTTAAGAAAGACAAAAAGGTTGTGACTAGAGAGGGACAAGTAATTCCTCCGCCGAAATCAGCAGCTTCACATATGATGCTGAAATATGGATATCATACGTGCATATGGTTGGAAAATTGGGCTAAATATACAAAGAATGATGGTGCTTTGGCTTTCCCTGAGAATGGATCGTTCAGTGTAGCGGTTTTGCGAAACTTGTGAGAAAAAATGTGTAAGTTGGAACCTAGACCTAGACCAACACAGTTCGAGGCTTTGACGGAATGGGAAGATGAGATGTATGAACGAGAGAGATTCAGAGGAATGAGAGATCATGAATTTATGCCTGGAAGATTGTGGGGAGTAAATCATGAGGACAGAATAAAACGATGGAGATGTGCTAACATGACAGGAGGTTTGTTTCCAGCTTTTACAGTTGAGGAAGGGACTAAGAAAAAACGGACTGAGAAAAAGAAACATATAGAGAGAGAAAAGTATATGCATGAGAGCGAAACGGATGACGAGTTGCTGGAAGATATTTTAAATAGAAATCCACCTCCGTATCAGCAGAGTTCTACAGTGGTGACACCAAATGCGCCACTAATAGAGACTATGTGAAATAAAAGTCCGGAAAAGAGAATTGATGTAAATAGGTCACAAGAACAAATGAGAACTTCTCAAAATGAAGGAATAGAAAGCGACAATGCAAGCGAATTGGCAAGGACAACAAAAGAACTAACTGAGAAAATTAGAGAATTAACGAAAAATATGGAAGCAGTTACTGTGCCTGTAACAATAGGTCCAGTAATACCAGTTTTTGAGAATCAGAAAATTGATGAACGATCTTTGGTGATTCCCTTGAGTTCACAATTTCAGAGAGAAAAGGAAAGGATGGAACAAAGTGCAAGTACAAGTAATTTGGCTAGTACTTACAGACCAAGTCCACCTACAAATTTAACAGTGAATGAATGCAATGGTAAGAAAATGCATATGGTAACAGAATCTGCAACAGAAACGCCTGAAAAGAGTGGTAACTGGGTAGAACTAAATAATACACCCATAGGTCCGACTCCTGATGAGTTGAATGAGTGGATGAAAGCTTTTAAAATAAAAGAAACAGAAGAAAAACCATTAGATGTGATCAGATTAAAAATAGATATGGAAGAATTAATTCTAGGAACGATTGGTACTGAAAAGATAAAAAATTATCAGGATGATGAAATAATGTTTCTGTGCAAAAGTATAACATGGAGGGCAAAGAATTTACATGACAAACTAGAAGAAGTGGCTAGTGAGATTGGAATAGATTTTGCAAAAGTGAAAACGTTGCAGAAACCATACAGAGTAGACTTTTGTGAAAAAGATATTGAAAATTTGAACATGGCAGGAAGGCTGACACAGATAAAGGAGTTAATTGTGTTGTTGAGAAAATGTGGTGATGTGGACAGATGGAAGGTTAGATGGACAAAGAAGAATGAGAAAAGTATAGACAAAGGTTCATTGGCTTTTATGATAACTGAAAAAGAATCTGTTGTCAAAGAATACCCCATGAGAGAAACTCCAGGTGGTAGTTACGTGCATGTTCCATGGACTAGGCAGGACATACTGTCATTTACCAATGACTTTCCAAAGTTAAGAGAGAAGCCAGTTGAGTGGTACCGACAAGTAGAAAGGTTTGTAAAAGTCTCAAAAGTGTTGTGGATAGATTTAGATGGATTGTTTGACATAGTGGTACCAACAGATTTATGGTCCGAATGTAAGATTACAGTTGACTGGCCAACTACAGAATATCCAAGAGATCCTAAAACAGGAGCTCCAGGTCCTGATGTGATGAAGAAATACGACAAGGTGATTACCTTTTTGAAAAATAAGATTCCTCCCAAAGAGACAGATTGGGTTAAGATTGATAGAACCACACAGGAAAGCAAGGAGTCTGTACATGCATATTATGAGCGGCTGTTATTGGTTTTCAAGCAGTATAGTGGTTATGAGGAGTTGAGTGAAAAGGACATGAGTCATTTTGTATACCGATTTGTGTTTGGCCTGAAACCAGAAATCAGTGATATGATTAAGCAACACATGATAAACTGGCAGAATGGAAGTGTAGATAAGGTACTGAGATATGCTAAGTATTGTAGTGATGAAATAGAGAGTAAACAGCGTAAGTTGAAAGAAAAGGCAATGTGGGCACAAGTGAAAGTGGCAGAAAAACAAGAAGCCCAATTGGACAATAATAATGGAAACGAATCAGGACAGAATAAAATGAGACCAAACATAGGTAAAGGAAAAGGTCAAGTGAGTCTAGAAGAGGCAAAGAAGAAATGGCCATGTCATAATTGCGGAAAATTAGGGCATTGGAGAAATGAGTGTAAGTTCCCACCTAAACCTAATCCGGAACATCAATCATTAACTCCACAGGTGCAGAATGAGGTAGTTGTTCAACAAAGTCAGGTGCCACAACCACCACTTCCCAACACTGTTAACCAGCAAAGATACAGTACAGAAACAGGATTCTACGGAGGAGAGCAGGTAACACAGTTGCCGCGAGCAGCTAACATTTCTCAGTATTGGTTGCGTCAAAGTGAGGATGACCCGGATGAAAGTTTCTGACGGTGCGCAGGAGAGGGGAAAGAGTGCGTGCTTGGCGCAACTCTAGAGGTAGATCAGTCTGGTCCCTTTGTGGATGGAGAAGTGAATGGTGCAAACGTAACATTCCTTGTCGATACTGGAGCTACCCGTTCTACTGTTAGATCAGTGGAAATTCCAAACCTTCCTCTCTCAGGTGAATATATCCAAGTGGTAGGAGTAGCCAATCAGCAGATTAAAACCCCACTTACTGAATTGGTGGAAGTAAAAATTGGTTCTTTTAGCAAAATGCATAAATTTGTAGTGTGCGATTGTAGTCCTGTAAATCTTTTAGGTCGTGACCTTTTATGTAAGATGAATTGCACAATTTATTGTACGCCAGATGGAATAGGATTTCAGACTTCAGATGAAGATGTTTTGTATAAAGTAACTTTGATGAATCAAGAACCTGAAACGAATGGTTTGTTTCCTGCATTTGATGCAGAAAAACTTCCAGAAGAACTAAAAGTGCAGTAAAAGAAAGTGTGTGGGATTTTACAGGAGAAGACATTGGGTTAATGAGAGAAGTTGATCCCGTAAAAGTGACAGTGAAAGAAGGGATAACTTATCCAAACACGCCACAGTACAAATTAACTCCAGAAATAATTGAAGGAATAACTCCTGTGATAAATAAGATGATTGAACAAGGAATTCTGAAAGAAATCATGAGCAGTCCATGTAATTCACCTATTATGGGACTGAAAAAGCCAAATGGAACATATAGAATAGTACAGGATTTGAGAAGGATCAACAAAATAGTTGTACCATGTTGTCCAATAGTGACAAACCCTGCAGTAATTCTATATCAAATCCCACATGAAGCTGAGTGGTACACTGTGATAGATTTGTGTCACGCATTTTTCTCTATTCCTTTGCATCCAGATAGCCAGCCATTATTTGCATTCCGGTTCGGAGAGCGTATTTTGGCATGGTGCCGAATTCCACAGGGGTATACAGAAAGCCCCTCAATATTTAATCAGATTCTAAAGAAATCTCTGGAAGATTTGAAAATGCCAGAAAAATCAGTGATGGTGCAGTATATCGATGACCTATTGGTGGCATCGAAAACCAAAGAGGCATGTGTAAGTGACACAATTGCTTTACTGAACCATTTAGAAGAAAGAGGACATAAGGTGTCTCCTTCAAAATTACAGTTTTGTCAGAAAGAAGTCCAGTATTTAGGGCATAAAATTGAGAAAGGAGTGCGGAAAATAGCGACAGAAAGAGTAAGAATGATTCAAGGAATGAGAGCACCAATGACTCAGAGAGAGGTAAGAATGTTTTTGGGAATGGTTGGATATTGCCGACAGTGGATAAGTGGTTTCTCTTTGATTGCAAAACCTTTACAAAAATTGACAAAGAAAGATGTAAAAGACCCTTTTGAGTTAAACAAAGAAGAAATGAAATCTTTCAAAGAATTGAAAAAGAAACTGTGTGAGGCCCCTGCTTTAGGCATGCCTGATTATGAGAAGGATTTTGAGTTGTACTGCAGTGAAAGAGATGGATGTGCATTTTCAGCACTGGTACAGAAACACGGGACCATGAAAAGACCAATCGCTTATTTTTCAGCTGTTTTAGATCCTATAGCAAAAGCATTGCCTGGATGTCTGAAAGCAGTTGCTGCTACTTGTGTAAGTCTGGAACAAAGTGAAGGTATAGTGATGGGGTATCCACTGAGAGTATATGTTCCCCATTCAGTAGAAATTCTTTTGACAAGAACAAAAACACAGTACATGACACATAGTCGGCTGACTAAGTACGAAAAAGTCATCTTGAGTGCTGAAAATGTGACCATAGATAGATGCATGAATGTAAATCCTTCTACATCATTGCCAGATGAAGAGAGTATAATTGAACAAGACGAAGTAGATCATGATTGTCTGAATGTGCTGGAATATTGCACAAAACCAAGAGCTGACATAAAAGATGAACCGTTAAAGGAATCGGATTATGTCATGTTTGTAGATGGTTCATGTTTACGCACAAAAGAAGGAGTGTTAAGCGCAGCTTACGCAGTATGCACAGTGGCAACTGTGATGGAAGCGTCTTGTCTGAAAGGAGTTAGGTCTGCCCAAGTTGCGGAACTAATTGCTTTGATTCAAGCATGTAAATTGGGGAAAAATGTACGAATCACGATTGTGACCGAGAGCCAATATGGTTTCGGCATCGTACACGATTTCGGCCAGATTTGGTCACAAAGAGGATTTTTGACATCTGCAGGAACACCTATCAGAAATGGAGATTATGTTAAAAAACTGCTTGAGGCGATACAGTTGCCTAAACAAATAGCTGTAGTGAAGTGCAAGGCGCATAAGAAAAACGAAGACTACATAGCGGTCGGCAATAATTATGCTGATGAGATCGAAAGATATTGTGCGGAAAACATGGCGTCCCTGAACAAAAATAGAGAAAGGGAGCATGTCTCTTGTCCTTTGCTTTTCACTAATACTGTCGAAACATGGGATGAAGTAAGGCAGTTACAAGAAACAGCAAGAGATGAGGAAAAAGATTACTGGATAAAAGCAGGATGTAGAAGACAGGAAAATAATGGTGTGTGGGTATACAGAGATGAAAGACCAGTTATGCCTGATAGCATGATTGCAGACATGGCACGGATGTACCATGGACAAGCTCATATTGGGAGAGATGCAATGATCAGACTTTTTAGACAAACCTGGTATAACCCAAAATTCAGAGCCATTGCTGAAAGTCTTTGTCAGAGATGTCTTATTTGTCAACAGTTTAACCCAGGAAGAAAAACAGTAGTGAGTCTAGGAACAATAGGACGAGAAGGAGGTCCATTCACAAGAATGCAGTTAGACTTCATCGAGATGCCCCCTAGTAACAGACTAAGATATGTTCTAGTGGTCGTCTGTTTGTTCTCTCGTTGGGTGGAGGCATACCCCACAAGAAGGAATGATGGAACAACAGTGGCAAAACTTATGCTGCGAGAGTTCATTCCAAGGTATGGTTTTCCAGTCACGGTTGAGACAGATAGAGGAACACATTTTCAAAATGAGGTGATCCAATTGATTTGTGAAGCATTGAGTATTAAACAAAAACTACATTGTGCTTACAGACCAGAGGCTTCTGGGGTAGTAGAACAGATTAATGGAACAATTAAAAACAGATTGGGAAAAATGTGTCAAGCTACAGGACTCAAATGGCCGGATGCACTGCCTCTTGTTCTGATGACCATCAGAAGCATCCCTGAAAAGAAAACGGGACTCAGTCCTCATGAGATGATCATGGGACGAGCAATGAGACAAGCACATGTACCCGTCAACAAGTTATTAACTATAACTGATGATCTAGTACTGGATTATTGCAAGGGACTGGCTGATGTGGTGCGTTCTGTGTTTCATCAGGTTGGACCGGATGCGACCACTCTTGAAAGAAAACCAGCCCACGACTTGAATCCAGGAGATTGGGTCCGCATAAAAGTCCACAGGAGAAGAAACTGTCTAGTTCTGCGTTGGGACGAGCCAAGACAGGTAATCCTAGTGACAACGACTGCCGTCAAGTGTGCAGGAGTGAAGAACTGGGTTCATGCCAGCCACACAATCAGAGTTCCAGAACCTACAGATCAACATGTGAGTCGGCGTCTGGAAGTGTGGGATAAAAGTTTAACGGCAGGGACAACAAAGATAAAGGAAAGGGTGCCAGAACTTGAAGATCGACCTGAAAGTCGACATCTGGAAACCCCAACTGCGAATACCTCTAGAGAAGAAGAAGAAGAAGAAAGAAATTCAGAAATTCCAGAACCTGAAGATCGACCTGTAAGTCGACATCTGGAAATATCTGACACAACTTCAGACTCCGATGATTCAGTTGAAAACCGTGAAGAATTCCTAAGGAAAACTTGGGGTTATAAACCAATTAGAGAAGAAACTGAGCAAGAAATTGAGTTAGATGAACAACCAGGTACAAGTTATGGTGGAACTCCTTCAGAAACAATATTAATAGATGAAGTAGGGAAAGAAGTACACAAAAGGTTAGAAAATCGAGAAGAACCCCGAGGAGCAATAGGGACAGATAGAGAAACAGAAGAACAGGGAAATTTAGAAACAGAAAAGGAGAAAAACACCAAATCGGAAGAACACCGAGGAGGGACAGTAATAAGGGAAAACAAAAAGGAGAAGACAGATCCAACAGTAGGAGATGATGAGATTATAAGTTTCAAAATAAGAGACAATTGTGAAACAGTTGAAACGGAAACAGAAGAAAGTGGAGGAGAGGAAAAAGCAACGACTGAATCAAGAAAAAGAAATTGGAAATCAGAAAGAGAAGAAAGAGAAGGTGAAGCCAAAAGGCCAAGAAAAGGAGATAATTGGCCCAACAGGTATGTAAGAAAATTGAGATATAGAATAATAAGAGCGGAAGACGAAGGTGCTGAACAAGTAAATGAGGTAACAAGTCAAAAGGGACAAGAAAAACCCAGTGGAAAAAGATTACAAAAGTCCAAAAGGACAAAGAAAGTGAATGCAAAATATAAGTCACCCGAGGGGTTGTATATTGCACTAACCGATTACAAAGAAGAAGAAGAAAACACTCACAGAAACCAGAGACTGAGAAGTCGGATGGGAAAAGGTGAGATGCAACAAACCTGAAGTGAAGGCTTATAGTGCTTCTGCCGGACATGACAATTTACTGGATGTGACAAATCACCGGATCTGACAACGAAAGAATTCTGGAGAGAATTAAAGAAAGTACCAAGCAAAGACTTTTGAAAGCAGAGTGGCATCTAAGTCATTTCTGAGGTGTAGTGACACAATTTTCTGAAACTTAACAAATAGAAAAAGAAAAATGGAAAATAATAGGGATAGAAGAGATAAATGTGAATTTATAAAGAGATGGTGCAAAATGTGCTGCTTTTGTACAGGGTTATTAATGACCATATGGATAGTTTTAGCAATCACAATTCCTATTAGTGTAGCTGTGACAGAAGCAAAAAATGATACTAAACCAGAAAAAGAAACTAATATTAAAGAACCAGTTATTTTAAGAAGTAGTGCAGAGTTGCATAAGGATAAGTCAGTAACAGATTTTTCAAAGAATGTTTTTACAAAATTGTTGTATGAGTACGTAGAGACAATGGACGTGAGAGATTGTTATGTTTGTATGCAGTTGCCTGCATCAGTATCAGAAGGTGTGACTTATCATCACTTACCTCTGACTTATGGAATAACATGTAGTGTAATAGCGAGTTTATTTTATAAAACAGGTAGATTAGAATCTTATTATACTGATATAGATAAAATTTTTGCAAACATTCCAGTAGTACCAGAACTTAACAAAGTAAAACCAGCAAAAGTTTTAGGAGAATTCTTTTTAGAACATAGAAAATTAACGTTAGAAGAAATAGTTAGTAACAACCTTACCTGTGAGTTAAAGAAAGAAGAAAAAGTATTTTTAGAAATGGTTGAAGAAAGAAGAATGAAATTTCAAAAAGAAGCAATAAAAGAGGAAGGAAAACGCTTATGGACGTTTGAGGAAGGAAATCATGAAGGGAAAAAGATAAATGCCGCAATGACATTAGATTGGCCGCAAACAGGAAAGTTGTGCATTAGGAGAAATAAGACAGTCTATGACAATTACTTTGTAGGTTCCAGTATCTGCCATGACAATTATCAAATTCTGGGAGGTTGGGGATTCAAAGGTGGAAAAGATCCAATATTTCCAGGTATCTATTATATTTGTGGGAATAGAGCTTATTACAGGTTACCAGACCATTGGTATGGAACTTGCTATGTAGGCCTGGTCTTTCCAAATTTTTTTCACATGGACAGAGAAGAAAAGGGAACATACAAGATGATTAATAGATTTACACGTAGAAAGAGGGAAAGTTTTTCAGAAATTGTAGGTGATATTTTTGGAGCATTGATACCAGCAGTGGGAATATCTTTGAATGCATTTAAAATTCGGAAGTTATCCACAGTAGTAGATCGTTTGTCTACAGATACTGCGGGAGGGTTCTTAATGGTAAATACCGAAATGGTTGCCATGAGAGCTATGGTGATGCAAAATCGGCTTGCCCTTGATATTCTTTTGGCAAAAGAGGGTGGAGTCTGTGGAATGTTGAAAGTCCAACATTGTTGTACTTACATTCCTGATAACAGTGAAAATATACAGAAGTATATTACAAATATTACAAGTTTGCACAAAGAACTAGTTCCACTGGAGGTTGAAAGTGTTTTGGGAAAACTTGGTAGAGGGTTTTCTTCAATAGCAAATTGGTTAACTAGGATGAGTAGACTAGTGATAGGGAAAGTTATAATAGTAGCAACTATAGTAATACTGTTAGCCATGATATTGAAAATAGTAATAACATGTATAAAGAGAAAAGTAAGACAAAATAAGATAAAAAGAAATAACAGAATAATGAGAGAAAGAGAGAGAGAAATGGGTGAAATTGAGTTAGAGAAAATGAAAGAAAGCATGTATAAAGAGACTAAAAGGCAAGATGAAGAAGAAACAGATGTATAAATAACAGAAAGCAAAGGATGAAAGACATGCTGCCTGAAAAGAAGTATGACTTGGGTTTTATGTGGTGATTTAAAAATCACCAAAGGGGGAGTTGATGGAGCAGGGAAAATAAAAAATATAACCCCTAACAAATTTTATAATTAATTAAATAAAATGTTCGTTTAAATGTATTAATCAACACTGTATGTATGGGAATGGTAATATGCCAATGTATGTGCTAAATAATCTATTAATGGATGTCCCTGTGTCTAATTATAACGTAAAATTAAATGCGTACTAATTAAAATAAATGCATGTTTGTGCTTCATAGAAATAAAACGTGTCGTTGCAAAAACAATAGTGATGGTAAGTAAGGAACAGCTTAAATGTTGCTTTCTGCTAGGTAACAACTAATTGGGGTACGTAGACAACGGGAGGGAAACGAAAAGGATATTTTTCTCTATTTTAATTATGTTTTGTTTGCCTCAAATTAGTGCTTCTAAAAGTATAACCGAGTGGCGATGTAAAATGGCCGCCAGTGGGAAGATGTGCGCAGGCGCAAAGGGGACACGTGATATGGGATGAAAACGGAGAAAAAGCTAAAACCTCGTGAGGTTTCTGAGACGCTTGGATGCAAGAAATGGTCAAGGCTGGTGTGACCTAATTGAACTGATAGTGTGCCATGATGATCAGCAGAAGGCCCGTGGGAAACAAGTTTAAGAGAAAGGACAATGACTGCGGAGTTCTCGAATGTGTCGAAAGAAGTTACAAATGAACTGATCGAATCGGATGAAAATGTTTAAGCGTATGGGAAAGGAAATGATCCAAGGACCCTTGAATCCAAGAGAACTTGATTAAAAGAATGAATAAGCTGACATGCATGGACCAATGAAAGAAAAGCGTGATATTAATGTTGCAACAGTTAGTTAGCAAAGTTAGAATTAGGGTATAAGAGGGCCTACTCTTAGTGGGAGGGGTTCAGTCGCGGTTGCAGTCACAGTCAGGAGAGGAGTTGAAGAGTCGTGTTGGTGGCTTCCAGTGCTGGGTGATCCTGATCGATCCCTTACTGAGCGGGAGATGCTGAAAGACTGTTAGATGAGACGGGTTGCAGGTAGCTGATGCTGACGAGCTGAAGTTGCTGTTTGCTGTCTTAATTTTCCAGTTGAGTATGAGAATCAGGCTATTTCTAATTCCTAACTTAGGTTAGAAATCATTAGGCTAAATTAGGAAGCTAGGCAGGTAATTAGGGTTTTGGCTTCATGACAAAAAATTTCCTTTCTGCAATAAATTGATTATGCTTAATAAATATTTGAATTTAAGAATGAATAATTGAATAAAGTATTAAATTCTTTTTCATGCTTTTAAAACTATATAAAATTTAAGATTCTTTAAACCCAAAATGACTCAGTGGTTATTTTCCTAAATGATTGTGACATCAGTAATTGGTTATTGTGATTCAGCTGGTCTTAATCACTATGAACTAATTTCTTAAATGAATGATTCATCGACAAAACAATGAGCAGGAATATCTTAAGAAATAACTAAAAGAAAGTGACAAATTAAGGTAATAAGATATCCTGGCTCTTCCAGCGGTACATAAAATGGTGTTCTCCATTTAGTTCTCATGCTTCTCCTAGGAGTACAGAATTTCATAAAGGTGTAAAGGAAATCCAGGAGTGTGTGTGTGTTAGGCGATGTTTATGGGCCCCATCGTCATGTGGATATGAGAAATATAGTTTGCCCCTGGATGACCTATAAGTAACCTGGGAGGAGAATAGTTTTTATTGTACGCGCTGCATCAATAGTCTCATCCGGAGAGAGGGACCAATTGAATAAATACGTTGGATGCTTTTTATAAGCTAATAGGTGGCAGAACCACTGTTCACCTAATGTACGAATCCCCAGGTTCTGCACATAACTGGGTCACCCCATTGCTTTATACTGACTCTCTGACATAACTGCAGCAGTTTTGGTGAATACAGGCAATGTCAGCTAATATATCATTTTATTTTTATTTTCTAAAGACAAACCCTAACATAAAAGTTTGTTTTTGAAAACAAAAAAGAAAAAATCTATGGTCCTCGTTCACAGGGAGATGCTTCTTTCTAACTCCTTTGGACTGCCATGCTATGAACTTGTAGAAGCCATCTTTCTTATATGATACCAAATGCTTGAAGCTTCAGACCCTGTTAAGTTGACATAAAAATCACTGCACAAAATGCTTGTACTTTTTCATTTGATTCAGAGACACAGCTTTTGTAACGCAAGGCTTGCTCAAGAAAAATACGTGACAGGGAAGATGCTCACGTAGACACAGACATTTCAGTATAGCACATTTCGCAATATGTCTGGTCCTTTCTATTATGTTGCAATAATTAACTGGGAAGGTACCAAGGCTGATAGATTACATTACAGTGGAAAGTCCCCAAAGCTGCCCACTTGGGACACGTGGTCAGCAACAGTATATTTCGGACCGTAAAAGGTATAGCACAATCTAGGCCTTTGCTAATTGGTCAAATAGATAGGGCTTAATTTGTGCTATGTATGTGATGATGCTGCATCCTTTTTGGTTTTGGCCTATAAAAGCTGTCACCAACGTCACATCTTTGGGCATTCAGTATCTATGCTGTCTGTCTCCGTGCTGCACGTATTTGCATTGTTTGTTGGTCTCCAATAAATTGTGCCATCATTTGTGCTGACAAGAGACTTGTATTTGTGGTATTATTTCTTATTCTTTATTTCAGTTTCCACATTTGGTGAGAGAATGCGATTCCAGAATGCATGTCTTCTGCTGCGAAGGGCTGCTGCCTTCCCCTTCGAGCGGAGGTCTGAGGTCCGACAGCGACGCTACCCTGCCTTCGAGGTCTCTCTCTCTTCCTCCGCTCTGGGCTGGATGCTGCGGCTGGCCGTGAGTAGTTGTCACATCTCTGGGCTTGCTTCCTGTTTCCCCATGTTCTCTCGGCACATACTGATGGCTTTGTGAGCCAGCTTTGATGGCTGGTGTGCCTATTGTCGTGTGTTCTTTCTCCTTCTGCCTCACTCTCCTCCTCGTGGTTGGATTTTTTTTTTTTTTGGCATGGAGTGGTCTGTGTCTTTTTGGGTTTGTCGCCACACTGTCACTGACGGCTCTGTTGGTGGCTGTGTCTCTCTCTGGTGTGCACTTCTGGCGCTGGGCCAGTGTTGCACCGTCTTGTTGCCTCTATCCTCTGGGGGACACAGTTGCCGTCTCCTTGCGTATTTCCCTTCCGTTGTTCCTGGCGGTGGGCCAGTTCCAAGGGGGAGGAGTGTTTGTTTTGATCTCGGTTTTGAGTTTCCTCTCATGTGTATCCTCTGATTGTGCTGTCCTCTGTTTTATTACCTCTCTTTTTCCGCCTGCTGTCGTTGCCACTGGGTGACCGTTGGGTCACGGGGCCCATTGATTTTGAGGTTCCTTGGGCCTTGGCCATCTGCTGCTGACCTTCGCTTCCAGGTCCCCCCCCTATGAAAGGTCGGATTTCTGCCTCCAGACCCTGTTTCAGCCTGCAGTGACACTCTGAGGACGGTTCAGAGTGGGCGAAATTCTGCTCCTCCTGCCTTCGGTAACTCTCATAGCGGGGGGGCGGATGCTCCACTCAGCACTGGCTGGTCAACTCCTTGGTAAGATTTTTCTATTTTATATTTTTTCTCTGTTCACTTCACCTGCTGCCTATGTCTCCACAGTGGCTCTGTGTATTCTTTTTACTGCACTGTGTGTGGGCATTCTTTGCCAAGCTTTCTTTTCTGGTCCAAAGGGGACCTGCATATGTTTGTTCCTGAGGGGACGGAAAAGGGAAAATTAGGGTGCCATCGCAGCTAGAGCACCCCTATTGGCTAGCCAGAGTTCTGAGGGACCTCAGTCAAGAGTGGGCTGACGAGCCCCTTTAGGACCTTGGTTGGAGGGACTGGTGGAGGGTGGATGATTAGCATCCCCTCCAGATTTCTGTTTCTAGGCATCCAGTGGCGCTCCAACCAGACTGATAGGTCCGGGGACCCTGCTCGGTGGGAGCAAGGTCAGGAGGATTCGGTGGGAATTCTCGGAAGTGGGCCCACGGGTGCGGTCACAGTTTGAGCACACCCAGCGTTGCGATACTCCCCTGGTATTCTCTCGCTGTCTATGATTCAGGGTTCACCTCGCTCCTTGATGATGTGCTTTGTATTTGGATTATACTTGCTGCACCGTCACCTTCACCACTGGGGTTCGGCGAGGGCAAACATTCGCATTTCCTTGGCCACGCAGTAACTCACTGAAAATAGGCAGCACAAGACTACCGATGTTTCAAGGAGGGTGAAATTCTGCAGTTTCCTGTCTTGCCTGCGGACACTCACTGGCTCCAGGGGTGGAAGGTGTCGGATGCTGAGAAAAGGAGGGGGGTGAACGCCTTGTTTCACACAGGGGAGGGATACGTAATTTATTGTTTTCCTTGGTTTGCATTAATAAGTTTCTTGAGTTCTATGATTTTTGTTGTTAATACCTGTGTTCACCAGTTATCAGATTTGACTGTACATCTACATTTTTGACTGATCTGACTTTGACACGATGACACCGATACAATAATGCTTCTAGACTGCTCAAATAGACACTTTCACGTTGTTTTTATATTGCACATTACCCTATGTCTGTGCACTGCTACTTATGAAATGACAGATTCCAGCACTCCTTATGATTACACTCATGCTACTTTGAGATTAAACAACACACAGGGAAAAGGTGCTCAGGTAGATTCGCACCACCTAGGGATAGACCCCGGCTATTTGTGTTATATGTGTGTGCTTGTGTAAGTGCAGAGTTCACCTGTTTTTTGTCTCACCTTTTATGTGATTCTACAAATTTCGTTCAGCTGCACCTCTGAGGGTCTACGTGGCCCAAGGAGAAAGGAAGGAGGCGAAATATCTTACCCTACCTCTGTCTCTTTTCTTCCTATCTATGAATATTTTCGGTGAACTTGTAGCAAATGCCATTTCATGTCACGTTGTCTGATGAACGCCGCTTACTCTGCTTCATTTAACAAAGCGCAGCTGGCGGTTTGATCGCTGCATGATAAGTATCTGTTATCGATCTGTATTATCCGTTATCCATACCCCCACACCTCAGGAATGAGCAGCCAGAAATAGTCTGCTGACTACCTTCTGTGTTACTGTACCGAAGTGTGTCTGTAAGTTTGTCTACTGCAATAGGGACAGCTGACTCCTTCCCACATACACTTACAAAGAGTATTAATTGGGGTACGAGTGCCTTACAAGTAACACAACTGCATTGCTGTTTCCTATCTTTTGAAAATATGACAAAGGACTGAATATTGTGTTTTGTTTAGATTTCAATATCTTTCTTGTGACCGTGATTATTCTCCTGGAAGGAGGGGCATGGAAGATTACGGTATGGAACTAGTTTCTGTTCATCAGGTTGTTTCAGTGCATTGATAGGTATTGTTTTTGCCGGTTTTTGTTTTGTGACATTCCTGGTGTTGGAGCTGGTAGCCAGAGAGCGGTCGGCTCTGGTGCACTGCCTCCTGCTGGACACCAAGGGTGGTCTCCAGATGTGAATAGGTGTCCACCTACTTACGAGGAGGGGGTTGGTATTGCATTAAATGCATTCGTTTGAAGTGCTGTTATTGTATTGTATGCATTTATTTGAAGTGCTTTTATTTTTTGTTATGCTGTCTTTGATTGTCACATACTGTATTGTGATTCATTGAGATTCTTAATATTTTGCAACTGACCTTTTCAAATGCTGATTATATGCCAAATGACTGATTACCAGCCGCCTTAATACAAATGTTACAACACTGATTACACATCGGCATTCTCTGCCACAGGGGCATAACACACCGAGCTGTCCCATGATGAGCAGACCTTTTGCAGATCTCTTGCGCACAAACTCATGAATGGGGAAGTTACCGAAATAGAACTTTCAAAAGAACGTTTCAAATATTGACACATTAACGGCCAAACATTTGTGAACTTTGGTATTTTCAGATTATACCAGGATACAGTGCTCTCGCTAGCACGTGCAGAATTAAAGGGCAAAGGTCCTAAGGCCCACTGTGCGTATGAGCTGCAAGCCACGGCCCTAAGAAAAGACGGAATACAGGAACAGCCACCCCTCTCTCCAGGTTATAGTTGGGATGTAGCCAAATTTAAGTCCACATATATTGAAGGGTTAAACAAAACTCTTTTGGACTGGCTTGCCACAGACTCTGGGCATTGCGCCAAGACCAAACCACACACTACAACAGTTTTCTGTGGGTATGAACAGAACTGGTTTAAAAAAAAAAATTATGTATTCTTTGCAGCGGAGAATGGAAATGAATGCAAATACTTGACTAAGAGAAGTGTTATTTTGTGTCTATGCACTTTAATAAGTTTTGTTTCCTAACATTTTAATTTTTAGATGCAGGAACGTCGGAGAAAAGATGTTTGTTTCTCGTACGTGCCTGCTTTATGTTTTTTTTAGTTTTTTTTTTACATGGTATGTCTGTTGTCAATCGACACTGTAAGGGCCAGAGTGATGGCCTCCACAGGCCCCCCATCTCCCAGAGCAGGGCCGGCTGTAGCGCTGGTGGCGCCCTGTGCAACAATGTTTGTTGGTGCCCCCCCCCAATGACCACCTCCATCATGGATTCTCTTACTAGCACCCTTTAGCAGTGACCGAGTCTCCATAGCCACTGTCTCTCAGATGCATTGAATCCATTATATAGCGCCACTCATACCAGTGTAGGGTGTCAGAGCACCTTGCATCACACACACATTACACAGAGACAATCAATAATACGTGTGTAAATAAGTGTATAGGAAATGTTACATAAGCCAAAGGACTAAAAGTATAGGAGTCACATGTCATCCATACTGGTAGGCAGTATAGTTTAAGAGTGCTTGGTGTGGAGAAGCACAAACTCAGAGTAGAAAAAGAAAAAGCATAGTTGGGAATTATCTTTAATAATAAGAAAGGATTTCTATCCAAATTAACCCTTTCTGCAACATTAATCAATGTTCTAATGTATACTTTGCAGTGTGTATGCAGTTCTATGATGAGAGTTAATAGCTCACTGTTGTATGTTAGGAATTTAAGTTATAAATCGAAAGTAACAAAAGGATGTCTCTTTTAAAAGCAGTAACCTGCTGATCTGTTTACATTACATGCACTCTGTAATGTACCTGGTATACGTTCTTTGCAGGAGGCATATTAACCCTCTGCACTAACTTCACATAAGTCAAAATACCAACTATACAAAATGCTGATCTGTCTCCAGGAAGATAATTAATCACAGGAGTTATCTTGACATTTTTGTGAGGCCTGGTAATTGCCGGAGGAAAGGAACAGCAGGTGCTTTAAAAACATAATAAACTTGCAAACTCAGCACCCCTAGGAAACCAGCACCCGGTGCGGTGGCACCAGTCGCACCGCCCTAGAGCCGGCCCTGTCCCAGAGTCATTTACAACAGGAGAAGTTAAGACATGGAAGCAAACATTTGCTTACAGGTCAAGTTACATTATTGAAGGGAGGTAGCCAGAGTGCCCTGCACAACATCACTGTCAAGATAATAGTACTGCAAAAGTATTAAGGAAATGAAATGCCCAGGATCACACAATTAGGTCAAGTTAGGTAACTGGCTTGCTTTCCATATAGTGTAGTATAACACATTCACAGACCGCCGCCTAACATATAACACCGCCTTCCTCACAAGCAAAATATAGAATAGCACTAGGTACATTGAGTTCTTGAAGGGTTTTGCCTAATTAATGGCATGAGGAGAAGTACTATTTTATGTATGTATCTAAAAGAAATTATGTGTATGCATATTAATGTTTTTACTTTTCTAGGATTTTCAGACTTGCAGAAGCTGCAGGGCTTAGATTGTGAGGGGAACGTGCTAAAATGCATTCTAATGCAGTGCATTCACCAGAGGCTACAAAGGATAGGATCAAATGTAGTAATATTATGTTTATATATTGATGTTTAGTAATGGGTACATGCAAATGAAGAAGGATAGTGTGCATTGAATAACTGTGCTTCAGTATTATAATGTTTTAAGGATACAATGTGTACACATTTAATGTATCTTTTAATATACAGGTGCAGTCTTTAAGGGTGTTTGCAAATAGGTTTCAAGGTATAAGGGATTGGCACAGTTTGACAACTATGAGTATTTTGATTCCCAAAGGTGTTACTGTGACACAGATGTTCATCTGTGTTTGCTGTTGGGACAAGCTATAGTACAATGTTTTAATTATTTTGCTTTTGAAGATAATGGATTATTTTTAAAAGTCTTGTACAGGGATGACAATATAATTTTGAGCTTCTTTCCTTCATTCCCCTACAGGGTGAACTAGGTTTCCTGTTTTCGAAATGTTTGCATGCATGTGCTTAATGATAAATGTTTTCACCCTCTCATATCTGATTAGGAAGCTCCACTGGTGCAAATGTGATTTATA
This sequence comes from Calotriton arnoldi, assembly GCA_963921515.1. NCBI lineage: Eukaryota > Metazoa > Chordata > Amphibia > Caudata > Salamandridae > Calotriton > Calotriton arnoldi. The sequence goes on along the minus strand of CAWUFW010008720.1, from coordinate 289,936 downwards.
TTTCTGACAATTTGGCCCATGCATTGCGTTGCTACTGATTTCTCACCTAGCAAAGGGTCATAGACAGGGAGTGTTTGGTAAAGTATAGTCCATGTGTGCTAGCCACAGATAAGCATGCAAATGGTCAACGTGGTTTAAGGAACACACTGTTCCCCGATGGAGATATAGCTCTAATTGTGGTTCATGCATCAGCAATAACCCAGGCTCACTGCACAATTCTTACACGGTGGGCCCGGCTAGAAATGTAAAGCTTTCATTGATGCAGATAAATAAAAGGAATAGCATTAACTGATTGTGAGAACACAATGGTTCAAATTGCTTCCGCTCCACATGACATGATGATATAAAGATAAAGGATGATGATGTGTAATATGACTGAAAGTATATTACACAAAGGGCTTGGGTGGTTGAAAAGGAAGAATGGAAAAGGGGAGGATATAGGCAAACAGAAGAGGGAATATGGATAGGCCCAAATGGAAAACTACGTTGACCAACGATAATGCTTGCTCTCATGGCCCGACTTTTTGCTCCCATGGTCCATCACATGTAGGGCGTGATAGACTGATCAGACTGTTTTCTCAATGCTGGTACAACGGTAACATTGGAAAGGGTACTTCCACTGCCCAAGGCCAGCTCCCATCCCAACAGGAAATAGACTTCATCAACATGTCTCCCTACTCAAAACTACAAGTACGTGTCGGTTATTGTGTGCATTTTCAGCACATGGACTGAGGCATATCCATCCAAGAACTTTGATGTACAAACTGTTGCCAAATGCATGCCTCCGGCAAGATTAATTCCACGCTTTTAAGTGCCTATGCTTTTGAGTTCTGACAATGGACCGGCGTTCATCTCACATGTGATTGAGGGGTTGTGCAAGGGCCTAGGAGCTACACAGAAACTGCATTGTGCCTATCATCCACCAGCAGCAGGCGCTGTTGAGAAAAAAAACAGAGTGTTGAAAAATAAGATAGGGAAGATTTGTGCATGCACTGAACTGGGCTGGATTGATGCACTACCACTTTCTCTGTTGTCCATGAGAAGTATCTCAGACGGAGTGATAAAGCTCAGCCAACATGAAATAGTGTTCGGACGGCCAAAGAACATTCCAGGCCACATGTCTATTGTCCCGCTGTCTGTATCTAATGATCTGCTTCTTCAATACTAAAGAAAAAAAAAGGACTAACATCATCAGGTGCTTTAGGCCCTTCCTGAAGCAGAGACACCAGCAGACCACGGACACCAGCCAGGGGATTGGGTTTGGATAAAATCCCACATCAGATGGCACTGTCTCAACATCGGTGGAAGGGGCCATATCCGGTCCTTTTGACAACAGCAACAGTAGTCAAGCGTGACTTCCTGGATCCATGGCTCTCATACAAAGAAAGCAGCAACTCCGCCGCCACCACAGGAGTCTCCAGTGCCTTCCCCTGCATCACATCAAGGACAGCCTCGTTACAACATGTGTTCCACGAAAAGTACCAAAGGAGAATGGTATCCCAAGCTCATCCTGAATGGTTGCGCGTGCTGCACACAGCAGAGAAAGGAAGTGTGTGTAAGCGGGCCCCAATGATACATCAACTAAAGACGTCTGGAACATCAATGCCCCAACCCCTCAGTCTGCACGTTGTGACAACGAGACATCTTTACCTTCCTCATCACTTTGTTTTCTTCATATTGAAAGTGCCTAAGTAATAGAAGTGCTAGTAACCTCTCAAATTACTTGAAGACAGGCACCAACGGTCACTTTTTCTGTTTACAGGTATGATTACTGAGGCTCTGCATTATTCCTCAGCAGACTTTTGAAAAGAGCGAAAGCGCAACAGAAGATAAGACATTCTTCCAACTATTCATACTGGCCACACGTACCGACTGGAACAATGCCTCAAGACTTTCAGAACAATGAGAGAATATGGCCATGGGTGCTACTAGCAATATTATCCCCCATTTCTGCTGTTATAATGACTACGCTCTTTATAGTGTATTGTGTTCACACTGCTATACCTAGCACTGGCCCTGCTTAAATGACACAGAGATATTGTACCAAATTGAATAAATAGAACAGATAGACTCACCTGGAAGTTCCATTGCCAATGTTACAGACCACAACATTTAGAAATTGCATTAGGAAAGGTTTGGTAAAGTACACACCACAAATATAATTAAGAATTGACTAGGTGTTATAGGACACAAATTGCAAAGAATACAACAGAAAGGGAACATATTGCGAATGGGCACCAATGATAGTGCTGCGTAGCAGTGGTAGTGTTAGTTGTCAGAGGTTTGCAAAGTTCAGAGTAGTGGGTTGCACTATGGTCGGGATAATTGCACTAACTGGGCATAGTACAACTGTACTAGTTTCAACACGCTGCCTACTAAGGGGTAATTTTGAGGTACCAACATGATGCTGGGGAGGCCCTGCGAGTAAGATGTAGTGCTTTGGTATCAGATGGGGCAATGTAGAAGCCATCTTTCTTATATGATACCAAATGCTTGAAGCTTCAGACCCTGTTAAGTTGACATAAAAATCACTGCACAAAATGCTTGTACTTTTTCATTTGCTTCAGAGACACAGCTTTTGTAACGCAAGGCTTGCTCAAGAAAAATACGTGACAGGGAAGATGCTCACGTAGACACAGACATTTCAGTATAGCACATTTCGCAATATGTCTGGTCCTTTCTATTATGTTGCAATAATTAACTGGGAAGGTACCAAGGCTGATAGATTACATTACAGTGGAAAGTCCTCAAAGCTGCCCACTTGGGACACGTGGTCAGCAACAGTATATTTCGGACGGTAAAGGTATAGCACAATCTAGGCCTTTGCTAATTGGTCAAATAGATAGGGCTTAATTTGTGCTATGTATGTGATGATGCTGCATCCTTTTTGGTTTTGGCCTATACAAGCTGTCACCAACGTCACATCTTTGGGCATTCAGTATCTATGCTGTCTGTCTCCGTGCTGCACGTATTTGCATTGTTTGTTGGTCTCCAATAAATTGTGCCATCATTTGTGCTGACAAGAGACTTGTATTTGTGGTATTATTTCTTATTCTTTATTTCAGTTTCCACAAACTGACGTTATGGACAAGACAAAATAATGAATAACATGGCGCAAGAAGGCTCTGTTAAATAGGCCCTACTAGCCAGTGGGACTGTGTCTGCCAGTGGAGCTGTATGTGGCTCAGTCGACACAGCGCTTTCTCTGACTCAAGTCCTTCTTGGTAGACATACACCAACCTCAAAACGGGCCAATTGACTATTCCAGTTCAGATTAAGCCATGCACCAGAGTGTTTGGCACTTTCAAGGAACATTGCTCAAAAGCTTCACTGTGGTAGGAAGGTTTACAGATGTTAAGTGCATATCACACCACTGAATAATACCTCTTTGCCGATTTGTACTTCAACAATTACTACTCTGAAAGTTAAATCAAGAATCTCTGAAGAACACCATAGTATGTCATCTGAAAGTCTAGCAATGACTTGCTTAAATCCATACTGCATCCCTGCTCTAATAGGTCTGGAAAAGGTAAAATCATCAGGGAGAAAGGACTATATTGTAGGACGAACTTGCACTCTTTGGATTTTGGTATGATTTGGGTGCATGAAGTTATTGGACATACCTTCCAGTATCTGCTGTCAGATGAACGGTGGGTACAGGCATAAAATGTCATTAGAACAGAACTCCTGACAAATCAGGCTTAGCTAATCATGAAGAGAGAGGACCCAATGGCTTCACACTGTTCGCCTTCCTTGCTTCTGGTTTGCAGGCCAGGCACACTTCCAGTGTTCAAAATATGGTGGAAAGCAAATTACCAACTTTTAAGAGATAAAATCACTAATATTCTGATGCGTGAGCTAAATAAAAATAAGAGTTTAATAAATAAAATATATTAACATTAAAACAAATAAACATTAAACTGAGCGTATTACAGTATAGCCTTCTTTGTGAAATACTGCCTGTCTCTGTGATGAACAAATGTACAGCTTTTAGGTGATGAAAATAGGAACAGAATGCAGCACTAGATGGAACTAGGAAAAAGTTAGGAAAAGCAATCAAATTCAAACCGGTCCCAAGGGACATTCACTTTGATCAAGACAATACCTTAATGGCCGTACTTTATTATTTTTCACACAATGCAAGGCAACCAAATTTGCATCAGTTCATTTCACAAGAGGTAAACCGTGCAGAGCTATTTCAAGACTGGCCTACACTGATGCTCTAATTAGTCTGCCTTCCGCATTGCACAGCTTCGAACCATGGTGCAGAAGTGAGTGTGCAATATCTAGCATAGGACTGTACTGGAAAAATACTCTGTGAATACAAATTCCTATCTCTAGACATATTTATAAGGATCCCACTCAACAGATGTGAAGTGTGCATTTCAGCACACATGCAATGTATAGGAGTTTTGGAGAATTGAAAACATTTCCCTTTTCAATTTCTGCTTCATGGATGCATTATTTTTTGACCCAAGGCCCAGTCTGGGTATGTTCGTTGATCGGGCCTTTCCTGAAATCCTTTAGGGGCATATTATCAAGAACGGCGTTAAAATTATCGCCGGTTTAGCGGCAGAAAGCTGCCGCTAAAGCGGCGATAATGGGCTTGATAATATGCCCTGGAGAATTCCAATAGAAGCCCATGTTGACACCAGAACATGGGCTTCTATTGGAATTCTCAAGGGCATATTATCAAGCCCATTATCGCCGCTTTAGCGGCAGTTTTCTGCCGCTAAACCGGCGATAATTTTTAACGCCGTTCTTGATAATATGCCCCTGCATATTGCCCCTGCATATTTATCGCCGGCTATCCCTGTAATTTATCGCCTGGTTAGCGCGTTATCAACAACGCGCATCGCCGAGGCGATAAAATTCCAGAGATAGCATGGATATCGCCGTTTTCCATGTGGAAAACGGCGATATCCTAGATGATAGGGCCTGTGGGCTTAGCCACAGAATCCACCCCCATGTTAAGTATGCCTTAGTCAGGAATTTAACAGATGTTAAATTCCTGCAGTTAAACATACTTAGCGCGATTAAAATAATCGCTTCCCGCATTGTAAATATCGCGAAGCTGCCTTCGCGATATTTACCCATGTTGTTTCACAGACACGCCTACTTTGCATCTCATTAGCGATGCGAAGTTAGGCGTGCTGGAACGGGAGCAAAATCAGCAAAACACGCGATAGCGTGTCTTTGCTGATAAGGCGATAAAATTATCGCCGCTTTTCGGCCGAAAACGGCCGCAAAAGCGGCGATAATTTTTTATCGCCGCATTGTTAATATGCTCCTTAGTTGTTTGCATTGATAGGCCCAAGTAACACCCATTTATGCTCCCTTAATACAAAGCAAGGCAAAACAGCGCAAAGTGCTTTTCACACTCAGAGAAGGGCAGCTTTCAAACGCAAAATACTTTTTGCATTGGAATGCTTTCAATTACTTTGCGACAGGTCATAGCCATAGTAAATCTGGGCATAAGTTTGGATGGTGAAGTAATCGTCATATTTAAATCAAGAACATTGGATTGGTGCACATACCGATGCAGTCTGGATTTTTCTGTTTTGAAATTATCCCAGCTGGCTGGTTTTTCACCATGTCCGTCAGAATACTGGAGTTTACTGTTTGGTGCAACTTCTCTTGGATGTTCCATTTTTGCAAGATTATTCTTCATTAAAATCCCATTTCCAGGGATTTTAACCTATGTGCCATGTAAGCAAAATTCTACACACTGTAGGAAATTTGTTCTCAAAGTATTTCTAGTCTTCATACTTCAAAAAGTGGTAACCTGAGGATAATGTTCCTATTAAGGAAAAAGGTGTTTTATCAGAAAACACTCCACATTGCAGAGAAACTCACAGCAGGATGTCTCACAGATATATTTCATTCTAAGTCGGAGCTCTGTTTTTCCCCTAAAAACGGATCCTTTTAATCCCAAATGATATGATGCCCCTGGTTACGGCTGCTCTACAAGGACAGGTCTGCAGAAGATATTTCTTTCACTTCCCAGCAATGCCAAAGGTTCGCCCAGTTACCTCACGTGACGTTCAGGAAGATGGTACACCTCTTATGCAAACTTTGCAGCTCACACCAGAAAGTCTTCTAGTAGATTCCTAGTTTGTAGCCCCATATTTAAGCAAGTTCAAGAAAGAATGAAATAGGAGATTTGTTGTTTTCTAAGCACTTTCCTAACAGTTCTTAACTGACCTTTCCAATTGGAAGATCGAACTGATTTGTGATCGCTTTGGAGTGTACTACGTTGAGTCTCTCGGGTATAACTCTCCTCTCCAAACCCAGCCGAGGACAAACGGAATTTAACAAGAGTGGAGACGAGAAGGGTGAAATTGTCTCTGCATATATGCCCGATGACTTCTTTTCCAAAATAACGCACTAATTTAAACCCGTATGCACAAGCTCTGTCTAGTAACACAAAGAAAGGAATTTTGATGCAAATATACGTACCAACAAGATATTAGAAAATGGTACATTATTCTTCCATCTCAGAAAGTAATTTAGCCTGATGGAAAGCTAGTGATTAAGAGCTTAGGATTCCTGAACCCTGTGTCACAGAGGAAGATGCACTTTGGGGTGTAGCTATTCATATATAAAATTATAAGGAGACGGTAGATTGGAGGTTGATTTGCTAAAGTGCATCATGAAAAAACAGCCCTTACTTTGATGTTGTTATGAGCAATGCCAGGCGCAAGGTAACACTAAATGAATGGTAGCCTTTACATTTAGGGTGTCTGGTAGCTATTGCATCACTCCTGTCGTTAATATTATTGGTGCTATTATTATTATTTTTTTACAAAATCGACTTGCAGGAATATTTTCCAGGAAGAGGTCGCAATCCTGATGCGAGCTGTGAATAGGCTTTCACACTGTTCAAGTAGGAAGTCTAGCAGCAGAAGCCCAGTTTTAGTGATTGCAATGTGCTTGGTGTGAGTGACAAGGTAATCCTTATAGAAAATGCTTGTTGTTATTCATTGCAGCAACGAGCCCTACAACAATGCAGTATGAAATAAAGAATGTACAATGTACACACCAAGTTTTTTTTTTAAAAGATGAAGAGAAAACGTAAGGGGTAATTAGAAAACTAAACCATGGATTGATACATTTGTTGTAAACAATTTGGTCACATGATGTTAAATTTATAGACAAAGATGTTCCTAGACCATGCTAAAAAAGAGTTGTTTGTGTTCAGAATTAGCTAGCCATTTAGTCAGAAGATGAAGGGAATGGTTGTGTCTGAACCCAAAACTTGAACTATATGTGCTGCAATGCACTAAGAATGTTAAATTACTTCTCCCAAGATGTTTACAAATGGTGGAATGGCTAACGCATAGTGGTTTTCCTTGATGCACACTTGATGCACAGTCAATCCATGTGACTAGGGCCAACCTTCCGAAATTCTTTTTTACCTGTTCAGGGTTCACCTGGGGCAGGTCCTATAGCAAACAACTGAAATGATACCCACATGCTGGGAAAAAAATCCCAGTGCCGCGAAACCACTGATTTTTCAATGACGAACTCCAGTTTTGGGAGTTTGCTATTGTTAGAACTGTCAGCTTTAGGGTGGTCTGCCCCAAGAAAGTTTTGCCTTCCACCTCTATTTTTGCTGATCTCATTTTTGCTGGCCTTAGTACTCTGCACACTTTAGCCTCGCTAACCAGTGCTGAAGTCCAGAGCCTGCAAATTAAATGCTACCAGTGGGCCTGCAGCACTGATTGTGCCACCCTCTGTAGTAGCCATTTAAACATGTCTCAGGCCTGCCATTGCTGCCTGTGTGTGTGCAGTTTTAAACTGCCATTTCGACTTGGCAAAGTAAACTCATTGCCAGGCCCAAACCATCCTTTTTAATACATATAAGACACACCTATGGTAGCCCTTGGACACCTCAGAAGGCAATGTATTTAAAAGGTAGGACATGTACTTTTATGTTTTACATGTACTGGTAGTGAAAAGGTTTTAAATTAGTTTTTCACTACTGCAAGGCCTACCTCTCCCAAAGGATAACATTGGAGTTGCCTAGTTATATTTTATAAGTGTAATTTCCAAATGGGAATATGTAACCAATTGATGTTTGATGTCTCTGGAGTCCTAATTTAAAAGCCTAATTTATGGTGAAGTCAGATTTTAAATTACAGTTTTCAAAATGCCACTCTAGAAATGTGTTATTTTCCTGCCTGTAGCCCGTCTCTGGTCACATGGTTGGGTGTAGCTGATTGTTGGCCTCTGTGTATTCCTCCTAGACAGCCACAAACAATAGGGAGCTTATGTGTGCCTGGATGGGCCATCATTGGCAGGATGGGAGGTAGGAGCTGGGCACAGCCCCACTTACACCTGAATAGGCTGTAACCTGCCTCCACACAAAGGGCTGGATAGCCCGTATAGGTAGTCTGGACCCAGGACAGGAAAGACAAGGATGCCTGGGACTTCAAAGGGAAATCTCAATAATGTTTTCCTCCACTTCAAAGGCACAACTGGGTATAAATACTGAACGTCAGAACCCACCACTTCAGTACACTTCAGAATCCACCACTTCAGTACACGTCTGGACCTGTGGATACTCTGCCAGGAAGAAGGACTGCTGTGTTGCTGAAGGGCTGCCACTCTGCTGGATTGCACTCTGCTGGACTACTGTCTTGCTGTGCTGCTGCTTTACTGTGTTGAATTGCTGCCTGCTGCCCCTGCATGTGTGAGAAGGACTGGGCCAACATCACTTGAACCCAGAACCCCAGAGTGACTCCAAGGGCTATTTGGCTGGCTTCCTGATTTCAGAAGGTTCCAATACCTTGCACCTGGATTCTGTCATCTGTGAGTCTACCCTGCCAAGTGGTGACACCCCAGTCCTGGCCCCTTGTAAGTAGGCCTAAGGTGCTCAATCAGCTTCTGTGAACCCATCAGATCCAACGTGTTTCCTCTGCTATGTAGTGCAACTCTGAGCAGCACTGATGCATCACCGCTGCTGCATGGATCAGAACCAACCTCCGCAAGGACCCGCATCACCTCGCAGCCCGTCACCACCTTGAAACCGCTGGTATGCTATGCATTCTCAGCACAGGCCCTCACATCCCTCATCGATGTCAGCCTTGATGATGAAGCCGTACGCCACATTACAGCCTTGCAGCTCCCCGGAACTGAAGCTCCACCTCGGCTGCATGACGTATCCCCACCTCTGCATCACAAGCCCTCTTTGAATGGATCTTTGACGACAATGCAACAGGACCTCGCAACGCAGCCTTACCGCATCTCGAACCGATGCATTGCTTCAGCTGCACAACGCATCTTCAACACAAATCCTCGCAAGGCTTTGCACACCAGGATTGAAGGTACTTTGCTCAGCGGGTCTAACTGGGTCCCTGTAGCCGGCCCATGCTAACTTGCGGTTGGCCTGAACTTGTGCCTTTGTCTTAGTCCGCATGGCCAAATATCCACAGTTGGTGCTTTACGCCTCTTGGCTCTATTTTTACTAAAACTGTTAAATTGGAATAATCTCCAGTTCTACTGATTGCAGTTTTTTTCATTTCGGTCTTGTTTTATTAATTAAAAATTTCTGTATGTTTCTAACTCTGTTGTGAACTCCTTTTGAGGTGTGTTTTCACTGTGTTACTGTTTGGGGTGATTTACAAATACTTTATGCATTGCCTCTGAGTTAAGCCTGACTGCTCTGTGCCAAGCTACCGGAGGGTGAGCACAGGTTGGTTTGGGATTTGCTTTTGACTCACCCTGAGGAGAATTGAGGTTGCTGCTTGAGAAGGGTTTCACCTCCCTCAACCAGTAACCTAGTTTCTTACAGCTACTGAAAAACTAAAAACTTTGTTGAGCAGGTGCATCAAACATGGCCTCTGTTTCACAAAGAGGGTGTTTAAGATGTAACAGTGCCAGTGGATCAGGCTCTTTTTGTACACAGTTCAAGAGAGTTCATAACAGTAGACTTTTTTTTAACCAACAGTCATCCCTAGTGGTGGGAAGACTACTCTGTCCACAGCCTAACCCATACTATCTATGCAATGACCATGAGCAATCCTAGGTTTATATGGGGTAATATCTCCTCTGTGTCATCAAGGACAAGCAAAGGCTTCAGTAATATTTACAAAGCCTCACAAGAGGCGATTTGCTCTTCCTTGGGTATCTATGTTACAAAAAGTAACTCAATGCAGCTGCTTGCTCTGCATTATGTAACATTTCAAGCTGGGAGGAGTTACACGGGTAAAGCATGGTCATTCCCATGCATCCACCTATGGAGTTTGGCGCATTCCCAGATTTACCAAAGCTAGTGAACCTGGGACTGCAACAAAATGCTACAACTTCCCCATTGACCATTAAAGCATATCTTTAATTCCCTTTATTTTCTCTTTTAACATGTGCTGCAGCACACATAGACAGAGGACAATGCCACTAAGGATTGTTTTTGTGCGAGAAGGTTTCTGACAACCTGGGGTGATTTTACTTAATCTGAGACATCCCGGGAGGTTTCTTTGATTAGGGCATTACATGCCTAATCCCTTACCATTGTTCCTCTTGGTTGGTTCGGGGCTTGTTTGTTCTCTGTGACGGGCAATAAGGATACTATTAGAACACATAAAGTAGCCACACCCTATAAAACAATGCTGTGGCGGCATGCTATGATCATTGTGTTAAAAATAAATTTAAAAATTAAAAATAGGCTTGCATACTGAATTAAAATGACACTTTAGAATGCATTTAGAATTCTGCTAAAAACCCGCATGAATAAATCACATGTAGGAAAAATGTGTTTGCTTTAAACGTGTAGGAAAACTAACGTGAAGTGAAAAATGCAGTAGGCTATAATTTGCAATGTGCTTCTGTAAGTAGGCCCAAACCATTTTCTTTCAACTCTTGCTCAGAGCTAAATAGATGTTCATTTAGAATATTTTGCCAAGCACCATCATCCTATTAAAGAATGTGCTGACTTTAAGATTATGTTCTTTGCTTCTTCACACCATATTAGCTCACCCTGCTTTACCAATGAATTTGCTGTGGATTTATAACCAATAGTCTGTTAGAATGAAGAACAAATTAGATGTATCACGTGTATGCTTAGCCGGGACATTGCCCATAGATTTGTTTCATTGTATTTTGACTAGCCTTTTGTCTCCACAAAGGGACATTGAACGTAGATAATAGTCTAGATATGAAAGTCTCATGAGAACTTTCTCTCATGTATTCAAACATTGAAACAGTAGTCGACTAGGTACCGGCGTCAATGTTTACCATGGGAATTAAGAGGAAAAGTGACAGATGTCGACAACACCTTATGAGTGGTTTCCATTAGCTGAAAACGACGGACACCTACACATTTGTTTGTTACATTATTGTGCATTTCATATTATAAGCGAGTGTTCCTAGATAGAGAGGAAGGAGAAGACCTTTTACATTGCACGACGCTTGATGCTTCAGGCGTTCTGCCCTCGTTACTAAAAGCTACTGCTGACAGTGACTTTATCCTCTTTTACCCTGACTGTTTTTGAACAATGCTACTGCTGCGATCATTCCTCTATGACTGATTTATTTTAACGGCTGGTAATGCAGCTGTGGGGAACTTGGCTGAGTTTCCTGAACGGTTGTATGATGCAACAACGACAGTGCCGGAACATCGTGGATTTCTATCATGCATGTCTGAACCATGCATTTTTAGTAAATGCATCGTAAACGTCTTTACCATGCATAACAACAGTCTGCATGCCTTAACCACGTATTTTTCTCTACAAACCCTTACTTTTAATAATATTAAATGATACATCCAATAAAAAAATTGAATAAAAAAAAAAACAGCACAGCATCCTTACAATAGACACATGGGCAATTTTTTAAATAAACGATTTGTGTATATAATTTATCCAAAATAAACTTTAATTAAATTAAAATACCAATAACGCCGTAACAGACGATGATCCGAGCTGAAGCCGAGAAAATATAGGGGCATATTATCAAGGAATTGCGATATTTATCGCTAACCGCGCTTAGCGCGAATTTTTTTATCGCCGCCTATCGCTGGAAAATATCACTGAGATAACACCCTATTAGTAAGGTTTATCTCCATAGCAATAATTTTTCCAGCGATAGCGGCAAAATGCGAAAATATCGCTGGCAAACTAGCGATATTCTCGCATTAACGCAAGGACAGATTTAGCATGACAATCCACCCCCTATGCTACAAACAGCTAAGTCACCCTCAGTAGCAGGTGTAAAAATCTAGCGATAAACGCGCTTAGCGCGATTTATTTTATCGCATCGCCTGCCTTGCTAATAGGGGTTAGTTGTGTTAGCGACTGTTTTCAGTCGCTTTTAGTGGGGAACGCCTACCTTGCATGTCATTAGCGATAATTATCGCTGACATGCAAGGCGATGGTAAAACCGGCCGCTAACGCCTAAAAGCTGTCGCTAATGCCTGTTAGCGACAGCTTGCTAATAGGGCAATAAAAATATCGCCGCTTTAGCGGCAAAAAGTGCCGCTAAAGCGGCGATAAAGCCCTTGATAATATGCCCCATAGTCCTTCACCTATTTTTACACATATGAGCAAGTAGAAGGTTTCTAAAATGGAGGAAAATTAGACACTAAAACGCTTCAAAATGCATTTTTTAAAACAATTAAAAAAAGGCACTTTCTCACATAAATAACATTCAAATTTAAACCCTTTTCAAAACATATTTTTTTGGGAAAATATAGAGCACCTCACAAAATACATAAAAAAAGCCGACCACCATTTTGATGTCAGTGGTACTCAGGATATCTAACTGACCACACTCTTCGTTTGCAGCTACGCTTCACATCTCACATAGCTTGGTGAATATTGCCATCTGGCGTATTCAAAAGGTAAATGTAAAATGAATAAAACTTTATTATCAACCCCCAATTAAATGACAGTATATAAATATTCAAAATATACATTTTTATTTCTGAATTTGAGAGAATTTCTTCTCAACGTAATCAACCTCTACCATACCCATTTTGTTATTACCATAATGTAAGTGACATGTTTTTACTTATATTAAAAAATATTTTAACCATAAATCTCTAATCTGCTTTACATACGTTAAAAAAAACTCCACTTCATAGCAATAGGAAAGTGACCTACACACTACTGTAGAGGTTGTCTGATTAGTAAAGAATGAAATAAAAAGTGGGTTTCATGTCTTTAGTTCTGAATAAACAGAAACAGCCCGACATATTTTATTACTAATTTTACCTCACAAAAAATGCTTGCCTTTTACAAAACTATGACAGAAAGATAGCCCACCAAAATTGTAAAGCTTCCCCATCAGGAACAAAATTATTAAATAAGATTACTACATCATGCACTACTTAAATGATGACAATTGCAAATCTGATTTACTATACTATTTTTTACTTTTGCTTTTTAGTCTTTCAGTTTTACATATATCAGTCTACTAATGTATAAAGTAAGTACTAGAAAACGTCATAGACCATATTTTGTTTTAAAAGCCAATACATACATCAGGTCAGGCGCAGAACAGTGATTTAGGGGCCAAATTACTATTACTACTCTGCCGGGTACTTAGCTGAGGGCAGGTCCTGGACAGTGGCTTTGGGGATCCAAAATACTATCCCAACACTGCCAGGTACACTACTTACCTCAGGGCAGTTGCTGGACAGTGACTTGGGGGTCAATTTACTATTCCAACTCCGCCAGGTACTTACCTCACGGCAAGTGCTGGACAGTGGCATGGGGTACCAAATTACTATTCCAACTCCTCTGAGTACTTACCTCAGGGCATGTGTTGGACAGTGGCTTGGGGTTTAAAATTACTAATCCAACTCCGCAGTATACTTACCTCAGGGCAGGTGCTGGACAGGGACTTGGGTGTCTAATTAATATTCCAACTATGGGGTCGATTCCGATTCGGGCCGGAAAAAGCACCGACCGACTCGGATCCGGAAAAAATACCGACCGACACGTACCAGTGGCGCCCGACACGCCAAGTACGATGCAAGCCGCGATAAATCCGACCGACACGTCAGGAAACCAAGCCGACCGACCGAGCTGCTCGGAAAATAGCAATCCGGCCGGAAAAACACGCGAATCCAACCGACCGACACGCACCCGGAACAAATCCGACCGAATCGTACCCGCCAACTCCAACCCGCAAAGTACGATGCAAGGCGCGAAAACACGACCGAGTCGGACGGAGGACAAGCCGTACGACCGACACGCATACAAAACCGAGCCGAAGCAACACAATACACCGCGACCGACGCGTACGCAGCATACAAAACTGCACAAACACAGCGTGAACGAAACGGAAAACACCGTACGAGACCAATGCAGGGTCCGACTCGGTCACAAGAACGTTTCCAACATACACAAACAGCACAAAGGAAAAATCAACCAAAAAAAGCCCAAACAAGCAATTACCAAGCCAATAAATACTGGGGGGTGGGGACAGAGAACAAAGACACACCCACAACTCCACCTATATAAAGGACACAAATCACTACCATGAGCCTTTGCAAATGCCATTTCACTGCCAGCACCCAAGAGAAAGCAACCACACACCCACAGCTCATCCCTCACACAAGCCACACACCATCAGCACACCAACAAATACCTACCTCACATACACCCAGCAAAACACACACTCACACACCCTCACCTGCACACCAACACACACATCACTCACCATCACCACCCATCACCATGCCCCCCAAGAAGAATCCCAAGTTCCTAGATTGTGAATTGGAAGTCCTGGTAGACGAGATCCTCAGGGTGGAGCCACAGCTGTTTGGCACTCTGGTCCAACAGACCCCCATGTCGCAGAAAACCAAGATGTGGGAGAGGATCATCAACAGGGTGAACGCCCAATCATCATGTCGGCGCACAAAGACGGACATCCAGAACAGGTGGTATGACGTGCGCAGGAGGGTACGGGACCTGCTGAAGATAGACTACATCAACAGCCAACAGACCGGCAGTGGCCCTCCTGCCAAGCCAATATACCTCAGGCCCTGGGAGGAGAAGGTGCGGGCCATCCTTCCGCCAGTGAGCGTATATGGACTAGAGAACATCCCAGAGCCTGGTGAGTACACAACAAATGTACACAATAAACTGCCACAAAACACACACATCACTGTCAAGGGGAGAGTCAAACCATGCACACATAGCAATTACACAGCAACTAGAACAGAATCATCCCAAAATGTGTATGTCAGTCAGATAAACACAACACATGCCATCAAAAAAGTCACATCCAACTGTGTCAACACATGTACAAACACAACCACAACTACAGCTAGGCAGTGGCACAAATAGAACTAACACACATCCACACATGTAGCCACCACAACAACACCAACACACAGTGAAGACCACTCAAAGGAAGGAATTCTGTGTATGCTGGCCAAGTCAGTGTAGCCAATAGCATCATGGGAGTCGCAGTCACACATATTGCCCCCCCCACAACTGTCCCATCAACACCACCCTGAACCATGCTCACATCACAGGGAGTGGAGAAGGACTCACAAGATGGCTGACACTGGCTACTGCTGGGGGAGCACAAGGCCCTGCTGCCAACTGTGCACCAACAAACAGCAGGACACCACTGACTGACATCCTGAGAGACAACTTACACTCCCTGCAATGCAAGCACGTTCCATGGTGGGATATCTGGCTGGCTGGGTGGGAAGGGGGACTTGCAGCACTGACCATAGTCACCAGCACCTCCCCTCACACCCCCCCCCACACAAACTCCACAGTACCCACCTGGTAGAATGCAATGCCCTCCATCCTAACACAAGATCCCACAAAGCACCACCACCCTGGCTTATGTTGTGTGAAGCACAGGGACACTCTTGGGACTCTTAGCCAAACAACTGCCAGGACAACACTCCCAGCCATCCTGTCAGCACAGCCAGCCCACCCCACAGGGAAGCAGAGTCAAAAGGAAGGAAGCATGGGCATGCTGGGAAGGGAGGTGGAGGCAATAGCATGATGGGAGTCGTAGTCACAGACATTGCTCAGCCTCACAACTGGCCCATCAACACCACCCTGAACCATGCTCACATCACAGGGAGTGGAGAAGGACTCACAAGATGGCTGACACTGGCTACTGCTGTGGGGAGCACAAGGCCCTGCTGCCAACTGTGCACCAACAAACAGCAGGACACCACTGACTGACATCCTGAGAGACAACTTACACTCCCTGCAATGCAAGCACGTTCCATGGTGGGATATCTGGCTGGCTGGGTGGGAAGGGGGACTTGCAGCACTGACCATAGTCACCAGCACCTCCCCTCACACCCCCCCACACAAACTCCACAGTACCCACCTGGTAGAATGCAATGCCCTCCATCCTAACACAAGATCCCACAAAGCACCACCACCCTGGCTTATGTTGTGTGAAGCACAGGGACACTCTTGGGACTCTTAGCCAAACAACTGCCAGGACAACACTCCCAGCCATCCTGTCAGCACAGCCAGCCCACCCCACAGGGAAGCAGAGTCAAAAGGAAGGAAGCATGGGCATGCTGGGAAGGGAGGTGGAGGCAATAGCATGATGGGAGTCGTAGTCACAGACATTGCTCAGCCTCACAACTGGCCCATCAACACCACCCTGAACCATGCTCACATCACAGGGAGTGGAGAAGGACTCACAAGATGGCTGACACTGGCTACTGCTGTGGGGAGCACAAGGCCCTGCTGCCAACTGTGCACCAACAAACAGCAGGACACCACTGACTGACATCCTGAGAGACAACTTACACTCCCTGCAATGCAAGCACGTTCCATGGTGGGATATCTGGCTGGCTGGGTGGGAAGGGGGACTTGCAGCACTGACCATAGTCACCAGCACCTCCCCTCACACCCCCCCCAACACAAACTCCACAGTACCCACCTGGTAGAATGCAATGCCCTCCATCCTAACACAAGATCCCACAAAGCACCACCACCCTGGCTTATGTTGTGTGAAGCACAGGGACACTCTTGGGACTCTTAGCCAAACAACTGCCAGGACAACACTCCCAGCCATCCTGTCAGCACAGCCAGCCCACCCCACAGGGAAGCAGAGTCAAAAGGAAGGAAGCATGGGCATGCTGGGAAGGGGGTGGAGGCAATAGCATGATGGGAGTCGTAGTCACAGACATTGCTCAGCCTCACAACTGGCCCATCAACACCACCCTGAACCATGCTCACATCACAGGGAGTGGAGAAGGACTCACAAGATGGCTGACACTGGCTACTGCTGTGGGGAGCACAAGGCCCTGCTGCCAACTGTGCACCAACAAACAGCAGGACACCACTGACTGACATCCTGAGAGACAACTTACACTCCCTGCAATGCAAGCACGTTCCATGGTGGGATATCTGGCTGGCTGGGTGGGAAGGGGGACTTGCAGCACTGACCATAGTCACCAGCACCTCCCCTCACACCCCCCCCAACACAAACTCCACAGTACCCACCTGGTAGAATGCAATGCCCTCCATCCTAACACAAGATCCCACAAAGCACCACCACCCTGGCTTATGTTGTGTGAAGCACAGGGACACTCTTGGGACTCTTAGCCAAACAACTGCCAGGACAACACTCCCAGCCATCCTGTCAGCACAGCCAGCCCACCCCACAGGGAAGCAGAGTCAAAAGGAAGGAAGCATGGGCATGCTGGGAAGGGAGGTGGAGGCAATAGCATGATGGGAGTCGTAGTCACAGACATTGCTCAGCCTCACAACTGGCCCATCAACACCACCCTGAACCATGCTCACATCACAGGGAGTGGAGAAGGACTCACAAGATGGCTGACACTGGCTACTGCTGTGGGGAGCACAAGGCCCTGCTGCCAACTGTGCACCAACAAACAGCAGGACACCACTGACTGACATCCTGAGAGACAACTTACACTCCCTGCAATGCAAGCACGTTCCATGGTGGGATATCTGGCTGGCTGGGTGGGAAGGGGGACTTGCAGCACTGACCATAGTCACCAGCACCTCCCCTCACACCCCCCCCCAACACAAACTCCACAGTACCCACCTGGTAGAATGCAATGCCCTCCATCCTAACACAAGATCCCACAAAGCACCACCACCCTGGCTTATGTTGTGTGAAGCACAGGGACACTCTTGGGACTCTTAGCCAAACAACTGCCAGGACAACACTCCCAGCCATCCTGTCAGCACAGCCAGCCCACCCCACAGGGAAGCAGAGTCAAAAGGAAGGAAGCATGGGCATGCTGGGAAGGGGGTGGAGGCAATAGCATGATGGGAGTCGTAGTCACAGACATTGCTCAGCCTCACAACTGGCCCATCAACACCACCCTGAACCATGCTCACATCACAGGGAGTGGAGAAGGACTCACAAGATGGCTGACACTGGCTACTGCTGTGGGGAGCACAAGGCCCTGCTGCCAACTGTGCACCAACAAACAGCAGGACACCACTGACTGACATCCTGAGAGACAACTTACACTCCCTGCAATGCAAGCACGTTCCATGGTGGGATATCTGGCTGGCTGGGTGGGAAGGGGGACTTGCAGCACTGA
Source organism: Calotriton arnoldi (assembly GCA_963921515.1). Classification (NCBI taxonomy): domain Eukaryota; kingdom Metazoa; phylum Chordata; class Amphibia; order Caudata; family Salamandridae; genus Calotriton; species Calotriton arnoldi. Next base: position 271,419 of record CAWUFW010008720.1, on the reverse strand, counting down.
CCATAGTCACCAGCACCTCCCCTCACACCCCCCCCCACACAAACTCCACAGTACCCACCTGGTAGAATGCAATGCCCTCCATCCTAACACAAGATCCCACAAAGCACCACCACCCAGGCTTATGTTGTGTGAAGCACAGGGACACTCTTGGGACTCTTAGCCAAACAACTGCCAGGACAACACTCCCAGCCATCCTGTCAGCACAGCCAGCCCACCCCACAGGGAAGCAGAGTCAAAAGGAAGGAAGCATGGGCATGCTGGGAAGGGAGGTGGAGGCAATAGCATGATGGGAGTCGTAGTCACAGACATTGCTCAGCCTCACAACTGGCCCATCAACACCACCCTGAACCATGCTCACATCACAGGGAGTGGAGAAGGACTCACAAGATGGCTGACACTGGCTACTGCTGTGGGGAGCACAAGGCCCTGCTGCCAACTGTGCACCAACAAACAGCAGGACACCACTGACTGACATCCTGAGAGACAACTTACACTCCCTGCAATGCAAGCACGTTCCATGGTGGGATATCTGGCTGGCTGGGTGGGAAGGGGGACTTGCAGCACTGACCATAGTCACCAGCACCTCCCCTCACACCCCCCCCAACACAAACTCCACAGTACCCACCTGGTAGAATGCAATGCCCTCCATCCTAACACAAGATCCCACAAAGCACCACCACCCTGGCTTATGTTGTGTGAAGCACAGGGACACTCTTGGGACTCTTAGCCAAACAACTGCCAGGACAACACTCCCAGCCATCCTGTCAGCACAGCCAGCCCACCCCACAGGGAAGCAGAGTCAAAAGGAAGGAAGCATGGGCATGCTGGGAAGGGGGTGGAGGCAATAGCATGATGGGAGTCGTAGTCACAGACATTGCTCAGCCTCACAACTGGCCCATCAACACCACCCTGAACCATGCTCACATCACAGGGAGTGGAGAAGGACTCACAAGATGGCTGACACTGGCTACTGCTGTGGGGAGCACAAGGCCCTGCTGCCAACTGTGCACCAACAAACAGCAGGACACCACTGACTGACATCCTGAGAGACAACTTACACTCCCTGCAATGCAAGCACGTTCCATGGTGGGATATCTGGCTGGCTGGGTGGGAAGGGGGACTTGCAGCACTGACCATAGTCACCAGCACCTCCCCTCACACCCCCCCCCACACAAACTCCACAGTACCCACCTGGTAGAATGCAATGCCCTCCATCCTAACACAAGATCCCACAAAGCACCACCACCCTGGCTTATGTTGTGTGAAGCACAGGGACACTCTTGGGACTCTTAGCCAAACAACTGCCAGGACAACACTCCCAGCCATCCTGTCAGCACAGCCAGCCCACCCCACAGGGAAGCAGAGTCAAAAGGAAGGAAGCATGGGCATGCTGGGAAGGGAGGTGGAGGCAATAGCATGATGGGAGTCGTAGTCACAGACATTGCTCAGCCTCACAACTGGCCCATCAACACCACCCTGAACCATGCTCACATCACAGGGAGTGGAGAAGGACTCACAAGATGGCTGACACTGGCTACTGCTGTGGGGAGCACAAGGCCCTGCTGCCAACTGTGCACCAACAAACAGCAGGACACCACTGACTGACATCCTGAGAGACAACTTACACTCCCTGCAATGCAAGCACGTTCCATGGTGGGATATCTGGCTGGCTGGGTGGGAAGGGGGACTTGCAGCACTGACCATAGTCACCAGCACCTCCCCTCACACCCCCCCAACACAAACTCCACAGTACCCACCTGGTAGAATGCAATGCCCTCCATCCTAACACAAGATCCCACAAAGCACCACCACCCTGGCTTATGTTGTGTGAAGCACAGGGACACTCTTGGGACTCTTAGCCAAACAACTGCCAGGACAACACTCCCAGCCATCCTGTCAGCACAGCCAGCCCACCCCACAGGGAAGCAGAGTCAAAAGGAAGGAAGCATGGGCATGCTGGGAAGGGGGTGGAGGCAATAGCATGATGGGAGTCGTAGTCACAGACATTGCTCAGCCTCACAACTGGCCCATCAACACCACCCTGAACCATGCTCACATCACAGGGAGTGGAGAAGGACTCACAAGATGGCTGACACTGGCTACTGCTGTGGGGAGCACAAGGCCCTGCTGCCAACTGTGCACCAACAAACAGCAGGACACCACTGACTGACATCCTGAGAGACAACTTACACTCCCTGCAATGCAAGCACGTTTCATGGTGGGATATCTGGCTGGCTGGGTGGGAAGGGGGACTTGCAGCACTGACCATAGTCACCAGCACCTCCCCTCACACCCCCCCACACAAACTCCACAGTACCCACCTGGTAGAATGCAATGCCCTCCATCCTAACACAAGATCCCACAAAGCACCACCACCCTGGCTTATGTTGTGTGAAGCACAGGGACACTCTTGGGACTCTTAGCCAAACAACTGCCAGGACAACACTCCCAGCCATCCTGTCAGCACAGCCAGCCCACCCCACAGGGAAGCAGAGTCAAAAGGAAGGAAGCATGGGCATGCTGGGAAGGGAGGTGGAGGCAATAGCATGATGGGAGTCGTAGTCACAGACATTGCTCAGCCTCACAACTGGCCCATCAACACCACCCTGAACCATGCTCACATCACAGGGAGTGGAGAAGGACTCACAAGATGGCTGACACTGGCTACTGCTGTGGGGAGCACAAGGCCCTGCTGCCAACTGTGCACCAACAAACAGCAGGACACCACTGACTGACATCCTGAGAGACAACTTACACTCCCTGCAATGCAAGCACGTTCCATGGTGGGATAACTGACTGGGTGGGTGGGTGGGTGGGAAGGAGGTCTGGCTGTCAACCAAACACAATCAATGCAGACCATGTTCACACCCCAGAGAATACATAGAAATGCCCAAATAATGCAGGACAATGTGCCACACCAATATCAACCCCTGACTGTGACGACTTAGGACAATACAATGTACAGGCCCGCACCCCGAGGCACAGTCACAACTGTCAGGTGTGTCAACCACTGATGCCTGCAGAAACATGACATACATTGTTTGTGTCTCCCAAAAACAGGTGATGATAGGGACACAGCAGCAGACGCTGAGGAGTCCCAGTCCCAGGCTCAAGAGGATGCCGAGCTCACTGGCGTCGTACAGCCTCTGTCCTCCTCGGACGATGAACAACCTGGCACATCCGGTGCAAGTCAACATGCTGCACCAGCAGGACCACCAGCTGCAGCACCAGCAGGTCCACCAGCTGCACCCCCTGCACCCACCCCTCCAACGACTGTCACCACGAATACCATCCCTGCCGACATGGACAGAATAAGGAACAACACCAGCGCAGTGACCCTGGACCAACCTGGGGCCATGGACACCACCACCACCACCAACCCCCAAGGTGGACCAGGGTTATCTGTGCGTGCAACTGCACACACTGCACATGTCAGCAGGGGTGGTGGGAGGGGTGGGAGACAGAGGTCGCTGCTTGCAGACGTTGCTGGTGTGCATGAAGACCCACAACTGGTACGCATAGCTGATGCGTACCAGTCCAGCACCGGAGAGCTCAGCCAGGTAGTGGGGCTCCTCAGAGACATCAAACAGCAGCAGGCTGCCCATCATGCCCGCTTGGACTCCCACATGTCCCAAGTGGAGTCACACATGTCACGTGTGGACTCCCACATGTCACGTGTGGACTCCCACATGACCCGCGTGGAGTCCAAGTGGGATGTACTACATGAGATGACGGCGGTGCACAGGGACATTTTACAATGCCTCCGCCAGATGAACAGCAACCAGTCCACACCTCCCTGTGTGCCAACAACATCTGGTACTGAACAAACTGCAACTGCCACAGGGAGGGAGGAGGACTCTGGCGGAGAGTCCCCTGCACCGCAGCAGCCTGCACTTGAGGGCCCCCCCCAAGAAGAGGGGTCGTCCGAGGAGGGGAAAGTGAGAGGCTGATGGCCAAGCGCAACTCCCAGGAAGCCTGAACCTGTTCTGGATTTTCGCCTTTGTGCACAGACTGTTCACCCTGTTGATGGCAACACTACTCCCACACATTGCATGGGGAGTATAAGTTGGAACAATGTGTCAGACAACAGTGGCCCCGATACTGGGGATCCTGTCTACCTGGACTTTCTATTCATCTAGGAACTTGGGATTGCAAGATTCATGTACAGCACAATCCATCCTATGCACTATTATCACAATAAACACACTAATACACCATACTTGCCTCTGTCGTGATTCCAACGTGGGTGCTGTTATGGGGATGATGAACTGCAAAATTACACAGTGTATGCGAACTGCAACAGCAAGGACAACACAGGCATGTGAGTACAGGCAACGTGACACATATGAGGGAGACACACCACCAGGGCTACACAACACATACACACCTAGGCCATCTGACTCATTGCCTACACTGATGTTGCCAGGGAAGACGGTGCAATGCACAGACACCACACCCATTCCCAGTTGTAGTCAAGTAGCCCACAGGTGCAGTAAGCAAATGGCAGTCAAATGTGTGACCACAGACAACGCACATCACTAAGTGAAGCACAGGTTTATTACACAGTAGCAACATGCCGTAACCACTACAGATGCAAGGTAACCCCACCTGGTAGCGGGCACACAGTCAACAACTGTAGACAGAAGGAAGTCCATGGGTGTGGCGCACATCACCTGTAGGGACACAACAGCTACCAGCCTGGATGTGCAATCACGTCGTCGGTGGACACAGTTGACCAAACGAATCTGAAAGTACCCTGTGAAGGACAGAAATGACACACAGTCAAAAGCAATGCAGTACAGGACAGAACAGCAAAACTCATGCACAATACATGTTACAAGATACCCACCCAGAACCAAGTTAGCATGTCAACACTGTTGGGGAGTACAGCCCACCTGTCACCACACATCGCAACACACATCCTGTCAAGTAGCCCATGGACACACTCCAACAGCACCAGAGCACCACCCACACATCATGCCAACTCACATCATTCACATGACACCTCAGGATACTCACATTCAGCTAAAGAAGTTGGTGATGAGCTGTGTGCGGACATCACCATCACCATCATCATCATCATCGTCACTGGCATCGTGGTCCAGGCCAGGATCCTCCACAGGTGGCGGATGTTGGTCATCGTCATCCTGGATGAGAGGCAACTCCTTCCGCACTGCCAGGTTGTGGAGCATGCAGCAGACGATGATAATCTTGCACACTTTCGCAGGGGCATATGGGAGGGACCCTCCGGTCTTGTCCAGGCAGCGGAAGCGGCTCTTCAGGAGACCAAAGGTCCGCTCAATCACTCTCCTGGTCCGACCATGTGCCTCATTGTAGCGCATCTGGGCAGGTGTCACAGGGTTCCTGAGGGGTGTCAGCAACCACGGCATGTTGGGGTATCCCGAGTCACCTACGGACAGACAAGTGCACATCAGCTGACTTGGAAAAGTGGGCGGAATACTACAGATCAGATCACACACAATGGCACAAAGTCAGTACACACCGACAAGCCAGGCACGCTGGTTCTGCATCTGTGCCATCAACCTGGGGATGCGACTACTCCTCATCACAAAGGCATCGTGTGCTGAACCAGGGAAACGGGCACACACGTGTGTGATGGTCATGTCTGCAAGACACACCACCAGTGCATTGACCGAGTGGTAGTGCTTGCGGTTCCTGTAGGCCTGCTCCTGGGCCTGTGGTGGTACCAAAGCCACATGTGTCCCATCAATGGAGCCAATTACATGCGGCATCCTCCCCAGGGCATAAAAGTCACTCTTCACGTCAGTGAGTCGTCGCAGTCTAGGGAAATAGATGTACCGGTTCAGGAAGAGCAACATTGCCGCCAAAACATCGCGGAGCACACGGCTGAACATGGCCTGTGACATCCCACCAGCAGACGCCACACTATGTTGGAAGGTACCGGTGGCAAAGAAGTGTAGGGCTGCCATCACCTTCACCTTGGGGGTCAGCGCTGTAGGATACGGCCGGCCAGGCTGCAAATGTGGGGACAACTGCACTGCAAAATCCTCAATCAGCTGCCTGGTGAAGCGGTACCGTCGGATGCTGTCCCGTTCCACCATCGTTGCCAGGTCTGGGAATGGCCGATGGACAGCAGGAGCCCTGCAGTGCAGAGGAGAAGTAAGCAAGATCGTCAGTCACCCCACATATGCGGCATTGAACACACTCAAGATCCCAACATACATCATCATGAGGCACAACTACATGAAGTGTGCAGTACCGGAACGACATTTATGGTACATACATGGCCAACATCTGTCAACACGGTCCTACAGGTGGCATCAATTTGTCCCTGTTTGGCCCATTGGATATCATGATGCTGTGTCACAGTCACCCCCCAGTGACATGTGAGGACAGATGTGCCCCAGGCACCACAGCTCAACGACAGGCACATTCCCAGGGACCCTGTAATGCCACATGGACACTGGCATCACCTGGAGTATCATGTGTACACCACAACAAAACAAACATGACCCCCACAGGTAGTGGCCACACTTGCCATGGCAGGAGAGCCATGGACGTCTGTGACACACACGCACAACATCAGAGTCCATGCACACACAACGTGGATGTGGAGACTGTCTCCCATTGTGCACATGAAATCAGAGACATTGTAAACACTACATGCACAAAGACTGTGGAGGGCCATCACTATTGTGCCACTGGGACACCCTGGCTCAAACATACCGTCCCACATGGGACTCACGGGGTATGTGACATGACATACACAAACACCACTGTGAAATGTGACCATGGCACATGCACAGATATGAACAGTTGCACATCACAGTGGTCACGTACACGTAACACCCATGATCCTGTCCCCATGAACACGTGCACAGCCTGGGGGTGGCTGCCCACAGGTGACACCCACAGGACAACATGTACACCAACATACACACAATAGGAAATGCAGCCTTACATGCCTTATGATAAGGTTTGGACAGGCTGTCGTGATGTAGGTGTGCCCCTCACTCCCTGGGAGCTATCTGTGGCTGGCATATGTCCATCTGAGACAGGCATGCTGACATATGCCAGTCACATGTACAGTGATGCGTTGTACTGCAATGGACCGATCGGTGCCTCCGGCCGGCCCATTGCATTCAATGTGTGCGGGTACGCGTTGTACCCCTGTGCGCGTTGAACAGCAATGGACCGATCGGTGCCTCCGGCCGGCCCATTGCATTCAATGTGTGCGGGTACGCGTTGTACCCCTGTGCGCGTTGTACTGCAATGGACCGATCGGTGCCTCCGGCCGGCCCATTGCTTTCAATGTGTGCGGGTACGCGTTGTACCCCTGTGCGCGTTGTACTGCAATGGACCGATCGGTGCCTCCGGCCGGCCCATTGCATTCAATGTGTGCGGGTACGCGTTGTACCCCTGTGCGCGTTGAACAGCAATGGACCGATCGGTGCCTCCGGCCGGCCCATTGCATTCAATGTGTGCGGGTACGCGTTGTACCCCTGTGCGCGTTGTACTGCAATGGACCGATCGGTGCCTCCGGCCGGCCCATTGCATTCAATGTGTGCGGGTACGCGTTGTACCCCTGTGCGCGTTGAACAGCAATGGACCGATCGGTGCCTCCGGCCGGCCCATTGCATTCAATGTGTGCGGGTACGCGTTGTACCCCTGTGCGCGTTGTACTGCAATGGACCGATCGGTGCCTCCGGCCGGCCCATTGCATTCAATGTGTGCGGGTACGCGTTGTACCCCTGTGCGCGTTGAACAGCAATGGACCGATCGGTGCCTCCGGCCGGCCCATTGCATTCAATGTGTGCGGGTACGCGTTGTACCCCTGTGCGCGTTGTACTGCAATGGACCGATCGGTGCCTCCGGCCGGCCCATTGCATTCAATGTGTGCGGGTACGCGTTGTACCCCTGTGCGCGTTGAACAGCAATGGACCGATCGGTGCCTCCGGCCGGCCCATTGCTTTCAATGTGTGCGGGTACGCGTTGTACCCCTGTGCGCGTTGAACAGCAATGGACCGATAGGTGCGCACCCATTGACAATGGGCTTGCCTGGCAACGGACGCGTTTTCGAATATTCGAACGAGTCGGTTGCTGGAAAATCAGTTGGTCACCCACAACAATGTTGCAAAATCATGTATGTCATGAAGTTGAAGATTTGAAGGATGCTGTGGGCGTGTTTTGGTGCTGCTATTCCATGGATTGGCCAGATTCAGAAGATGCAAACGACTTGGACCTATCACTTTGGACACAAGGGACAGTATCTGCCTCTCCAGCACATATATATTGCTGCATGTTCCCCTGAGAGCCCACTTGCCTGCACTACATGCTCCAGGACGACATCTGCCACTGCACTGCTGCTGTCTCTGCCCCTCTGGACCCTGCAATGGCACGTACTGTGGAGAGAGCCCCAGCCTTCAGCCTTGAAGAGAACCAGGCCCTGCTGGACAGCCTACTTCCACAGTACAGCAAGCTGTATGGGACACCAGGGGAGCAGGTGAGTGTTCTGTGCACTGCCTTTCTGAATGTGCATTTTGTCTGACTAGCAAGGCTGAGAGTCAGCACACCACTGGCTAGCAGGCTCACTGAGTAGTTGTCACCCCCCATAGTGTGTAGTGACTTGCACTGGACAGGTATGGTGCAGTGACAGTGCTTCTGAACAGGGTTTTACTCCCCATGCTATGATACCATGTAGTGACTTCTGGAAAACTGTCCATGGGCAGCCGTGCACTGCCTGGGTACACCATGTGCCCCTGTGATTGCGACATGTATATGCAACTGTGTCATGCACGGATATGTTGCATGTGTAGTAATGTCCTTATCACTTTGTCATCCTGACAGGCTTCTGCCCATCGGAAGCATGAGATCTGGAAGGACATCGTCCGGGCTGTCCGGTCCGTGGGGGTCTACAAGCGCCGGATCCGCAACTGCCAAAAGAGGTGGCAGGACCTTCGGGGCTGGACCCGGAGGATTGCACGGGTCCAGCTGAAGCTGTCGCCTCCTCGCAGGAGGGGCGGAACACGGACCCTGACCCCCCACATGCTCAGGATCCTGGCGGTGGTCTTTCCAGACCTGGATGGGCAGCTGAAGGCCAGAGAGCAGCAAGGAGGGGGTGAGTCAAAGACTGCACTGTGTACTCTGTCTAACATGTTATGTGCCCTCCTCGGGCCAGGTTGAACTGCCACAGTACAGCAGTCATGTTGTCCAGGAGCCATGTCCCTCTATTGTGCACTGCCCACTCCTCATCTGATACCCAGGTGTGGCCCTTACATGCAGGGAATTCTGTCACTTAGGACTGTGTCCTTGCAGTTTGCTTGACTCAAGGTGGGAGACAGCATCTGTTTCCCTGACTCTGTGGTGGGCATCATGGGTGGGTCCATTGCTTACACAATGCCTGTATTCTGACATGTATTCAGCGTGTTACTTTGATCTGTGGTCCAATTGCTGAGCTGATCCACCACATGTGGCTGGGGTACCTGGCACACACCCATGCTGCGGGTGGGAACAATGTTTGGGCCCCAGGAGTATGTATATGACGTGTGTCACACATACTTAGCCAGCTGCCTACAGTCCAGGGCTCATCCCTCATTCATGTGGGGCTGGACAGTCATGCCTACTCCAGGCCATACAATACACTCTGTACTCCCACTCCCGTGTATCAGAGGACACATTGTGCACAGTGATTTGCCCCTCAGGTGTCTGCCTCTGTGTCAGTGTGCTGTGGATTAGTCGCCAGGACTGCTGTGGAGTTTCTTGGTAGGGGCTCAGCATGCCACTGGAGATGTGACCATAGGAGACGATACTTGTGTGACACATAGGTGTCTGATCAGCTGCCCATGCAGACTGGGGCATGTAAATGTGAAGTTCAGGCAGCTGTTCCCCATGCACAGCAGAGTGTGAGGGGCTCAGGTTCAGAGGGTAGTGTCACAGGTCTCCCATATGTCCAATAGGTATGACCTGGACAGATGAGGGTTAAGAGGATGTGTTGTGGGGGGATGTACATGTGCACTTGTGCAGCTCCAGGACTTGCATTCCCCATGACCTACTATTGTGACACAGTGCAGAGTGTTGTTGTCTGGCTGCAAAGTCATACATCACTGAGACAGTGATGTATGACTTTGCAGTCATGCCTCCGCCATGGCATGTGTCTACTGATTGGTGATCCTGCAGGGGAGTGACATGTGCTACATGCACACCATAGTGGCGCTGGCTATCAGGACATGGGTGCATCATGGTGTCTGTCGCTGGTATGCATCACATGCATTTCCTATTTGACTCTGGGCATCCCTTACATCCGTAAACCTGTACTGACTCAGTGGCAAGAGCTGTGATGTGTCCACACCGTGTCCTCTGCACTGTCCAACTACTGTGTACTTGGTGCATGTGTCAACACTGGGGTGTTGCAATCCAACAGACACCAGACAGATGGGTGCAAGGCCATGTGGGATGTGAGTGCCATGCTTGGCATCAGACTGACAATTGACTTCTCCTGTTCAATTAGTGCACTTTTAGCAATGTACAACTAATGATGCCAGGGCTTGCTCTGTGATGTGCTGTGCTCACAGTGGTGTGTGCGTTATGTGCAGGTGACTGATGTCTGTCTGTTTCCCCATTGTTTGCAGATACATCCACGGCCACGGAAGGGGACAGCTCCACGGACCAGGAGGAGCCGGAGAGCCAGACTGGGTCAGCAGCCGAGGAGTGGTCGGAGGGACCCAGTGGCACGGAGGGCGAGGGGAGCCACACCGAGGAGTCCTCAGCAGCATCCACCTCAGCTGAGGACCAGAGCAACTCGGAGGATGACTCCCTTGTGGAGGCGGGTGTCAGCAGCCACCACACCCCAGCTAGTGTTGCTGTCCCCGCCACCACCAGCACCACCACCGCCCTCCCATCGGCTCCCATTCCCCAGGTCCGTGGAGGCTCCCATGTCCGGGAGCGTGTCTCCTTTGGGCCAGGCACCGCACCCCCTGCCCCTGTGTCCCCTGCTGCCCTGAGTGAGGAGTCTGTGTACCTCCTTCGCCAGCTCCATGTAGGGCAGACAGCCATGCTGAGTGTCCTCCATGCGCACACCGCGCTGTTGACTCAGCTGGTGTCGTTCATGGAGGGCATCTCATCGGGCATGTCTGACCTACAGAGGGGCAATAGGTCCATGGACTCCTCCCTGACGGCAGCAGTGTCCCTCCTCAAACGGTCCCTCACCCCTCCTGCCTCTGCTCCATCCACACTCCCCAGCACCTTACCCATCCCAGGCACACACACACTGGCACACACCAGCACACACACATCCAGCACACTGACACACACGCCAATGACAAAACGCACACGCAAGCACATTCAGGGGACTGAAGCCAGACTCACAGGGGATGGGGCCCTGGAACACACACACGCATCCACATGCACTGCGCAGTCCTCAGTTCCCTCTCCCTCCAAAGCACCCTCCCTTGCCTCACCTGCAACCCCAAAGTCACAGCAGCTCTTCCTCTGTGACCTCGGCCTCTTCCCCACCGATGAAGCTGCTCCAGCATCCCGGGGGAAGAGGAAGCCCACCCACACGGAGCAGAGTGCCCCTCGCCCCCGGACACCCTCCCCCAGGCGCAGACGGACTGAGGCCCCCACCCGCAAGTCCCCCGGAGTGCTAAGAGCAAGACCCCGCCACCGCCCTGCAGCTCAGGCACAAGGTCTCCGTCCTCCATCCCTCAGGCCCCCACTGCACAGGTGCCCCCACCACACCCTGCCCCAGGTTCCCCCACCCACAGATATACCATCCCCAAGATGCTCCGGCCTTCTCCCCCTGCCACTTGCTCTCCCAGCACCACACCCCCCGCTGCGCTTGTCTGTGCCACTGATGTGGTGAGGGTGTCCCCCCTCTGTCCAACCCACCTTGCCTGTTCCCCATTCTCCTCCCCTGGAGGTAGGCACTGCAGTGGAGTCCACTACCGCCCTGTCTGACTTGGGCACTGCAGTGGCGGACCTGTCCACCCCATCTGCAGGGTCCACTGCAGTTGTGCCGGCACCCACGACATCTGTGTCATGCCCCCCAGTTGTGCCGGCACACACCATGTCAGACACCTCCACTGCAGTTGTCAGTGGCTCTCCAGCACCCACCACCCCTTCCCTGACTCCCCCTGGTGAGCCCTGATCCTGTCCCTGCGGTGCCTGGCCTGCCCCCGGTTGCCCCTCCTAGTGGATTGTCCCTGGTATTGTGCAGGCATGCGTAGGGTGACATCTGCCAGTGTCACCCTGTTTGAACTTTGACAATGGACTGGCCATTGGCCTTTGCTCTTTTTTCAGGACTTCGTTTGGCCTCAACACATATGCTGAATAAAGCAACTTTCTTTTCTCTAGTGCTCATGCTTCAGATGTACATGTTGTTGGTGCAGCTAACCATGCCCTTGCTGCAGTGATGGTGATATCTGGTCTCATGATTATGAAGTGTTACTGTGCAGGAACCCATGTGGTCCAGGGGGAATGTGTCCTATCATGTGGTGTATCCATGTCATCAATAGCAGCATCTGAGGGTGTCATGTGTTCAGTATTTGGCAATGGGTTTCCTACTTACATTGGCAATTTCATATCTGTGGCTTCCACCCCTGCACATCTGTTGTGCCTGCCATCGTTGCATTTGTCTACTTCCCTGACCGTGTTGCCATCTCCAGTGGACATGCAGGTTTGGGCATCAATGGGGAGGGACTCATCCGTGTAGTCAGTGCAACATTGCTATACAAGTGTGTTGGATCTGTGCTGATGATTCCGTTGGCACATCCATGACCAGGCTGATGTGATGGGAGCCCTCATTTGGTGCTAATTGTTGATTGTGTGACCAAGTGCTCAGCTGACATGATGGGGCCCTACTGAGGCAACATATGGCACAGCTTTCCTCACACAGGAGTGGAGTCCCCTCATGGCAGTGTGTACACGTGTGACATTGCCTGCGCCCAAGGTGTGTGTTGTATGTGCATGTCTGTGTGTTCACTTCCATTCATCTGCGCATGCTGTGATCCCTAGTGTTGTACCTGTTTGTGATGCTTGCTGACTTGAGCTATGTTCCCCCAAAGTCTTCTCCCTGTGTTCTCTGTGATGTGGGTGCATGGCACATTACTGGTCATCAGGGTGTCACCCATAGGTGTGTTTGCTGTCAGGGCAGAGTTTGTGTGCTGACGCAGATGGGTCACAGTCAGGTTTCCCTTTGGCACTTGTTGTTTGCCCCTGTCATGTGATTTCCAGTTTGTGTTATCTTTCAGTGATTGTGACACGTTGTGTGTGTGACTGCTGGCACTCCTTAGGGTCCGGGCTGCAATGTTGGTTGTTGTCTATGTGTGTTCTTTGTGGGTGACCTTGGCTTCTTCATTGGTGTGTGGCTGTGGCTGGGATCCCATTGGTCGGTGTGGTATTGCCGTCATGTCCATGTACAGCGTAGTGTGCAGTGTGTCAGACATTCAGGAGTCTTGTTGAGTGTCCATGTGTGATGTGTTTCTACACCTTGGTTCCCACCCACCACCCTGGAATAGTAATGGGTGCATGTGCAATGTCACCAGTGCATGTGTACTTCACTGCTGCACATTGTTGGAGGTCGAGGGGTGTGGTGTTGAGTGTGTGCAGATGAGAGTTGTTGCCCGGCTAGTCCCCTGCCTCCATGTTGGCCTTGGCTTACTGGCCATGCTGATTGATTTGTGCTTGTGTAGGTGTGATGGTAGTTAGTTGCTCAGGACACCTGACTGTGGTTCACAGTGTGAACGACATTTAGCTTTGTCATCACAGTGGTATTTTTCTTCAGCCCAGGGTCACCACATTGTGGGGGCCCTGGGGGTGGTGCTGTGGTGTGTCTGTGACTTGCTGTGTCAGTTGTTGTTCCTACGTGCCTGTGTGACATGTGTGTTTTGTGCTCCCTCTCACCTGTCAATGCCTGCTTGCCCACATAGGGGATTTGGATCCATGAGTTACCTTAGTGTGGCAGTGTATGCACATCTGTATGATTGGTATTCAGCTCTCCTCATGTGTTGTGTTGTTGCCTGGGGACAATGGCACCCCCACCCCTCACCTGCTGTGTATGATGACAGTGTTGGTCTGCCTGTTTGTGTTTGTGCATCTGCACCACTGCATTGGCATATCTTGGGTGTGCCATTGGCTGTATGTTGTTTGGTGTGTTTCCCCTGCTGTCCCTGGGACTCCTAGGTCATCGGTCAGCACAGTGATCATGGTTTGTGTGTCCCATTGCTGCCATGGTATGGTATCTGTTCACCTCACATCTGCTGTCTCCACAGGGTATCTGCATTTGTGTGCCCATTGGTGCAAATATGTGGTTCTGCATTCTGATGGTCACTTCTGTCATTGTGTCATTGATGACTGTTGACGGTCTCAGCCACCATGGGTGTTGTTTGTCTGCACATGGCCAAAGGAATGTTTCATTTGCACTGCAGTATTTGGCTCCCCCAATTTATGTTGCAATGGGACACATACACTACTTTGCCACAGATGAGTTTTTGGTTCTGTGACCAGGAATGATCCATGCAGTTTGGCAGTTGCAGCTCTTTCTTTGTCAACAATTACCTTTTGGTCACTGTGATGATGAGGGTGTAGACCCCATTGCCACAATGGTCAAAATGTGCTTCAGCTATGGACCCCACACTTGCCTTTTGGTCACTGTGATGATGGGGGTTTAGACCCCATTGCCACAATGGTCAAACTGTGCTTCAGCTATGGACCCCACACTTACCTTTTGGTCACTGTGATGATGGGGGTTTAGACCCCATTGCCACAATGGTCAAACTGTGCTTCAGCTATGGACCCCACACTTACCTTTTGGTCACTGTGATGATGGGGGTTTAGACCCCATTGCCACAATGGTCATGGGCTGCTTGCATTGTGGGTGCCACACACATATATGTGTGGCACATGTGCTAGGGGGTCACATTGTATGTTCAATGTCATGTTCGGTGTTGTAGGCATTTGACACAGCCTGCTCACACGCTTGTCATGGTGGTGGGGGGATGTCTTAATCTTGCATTCCCTAGGTTGTGGTGTGCTTGTTGTGTCATGCATTGTCCATCCTATGAGTGGGGGTGGTAGTAGTGGTAGGCATCCAGCCCCCCTGGCTAAGGGTGGTAGTAGTGGTGGGCATCCTGCCCCCCTGGGTGAGGGTGGTAGTAGTGGTAGGCATCCTGCCCCCCTGGTTGAGGGTGGTAGTAGTGGTAGGCATCCAGCCCCCCTGGCTAAGGGTGGTGGTAGGCATCCAGCCCCCCCTGGGTGAGGGTGGTAGTAGTGGTAGGCATCCTGCCCCCCCTGGCTAAGGGTGGTAGTGGTGGTGGGCATCTGGCACCCCCCTGGCTAAGGGTGGTAGTAGTGGTGGGCATCCTGCCCCCCCTGGGTGAGGGTGGTAGTAGTGGTAGGCATCCTGCCCCCCCTGGTTGAGGGTGGTAGTAGTGGTAGGCATCCAGCCCCCTGGCTAAGGGTGGTAGTAGTGGTGGGCATCCAGCCCCCCTGGCTAAGGGTGGTAGTAGTGGTGGGCATCCTGCCCCCTGGGTGAGGGTGGTAGTAGTGGTGGGCATCCTGCCCCCCTGGGTGAGGGTGGTAGTAGTGGTAGGCATCCTGCCCCCTGGCTAAGGGTGGTAGTAGTGGTGGGCATCCTGCCCCCCTGGGTGAGGGTGGTAGTAGTGGTAGGCATCCTGCCCCCTGGCTAAGGGTGGTAGTAGTGGTGGGCATCCTGCCCCCTGGGTGAGGGTGGTAGTAGTGGTGGGCATCCTGCCCCCCTGGCTAAGGGTGGTAGTAGTGGTGGGCATCCTGCCCCCCTGGGTGAGGGTGGTAGTAGTGGTAGGCATCCTGCCCCCTGGGTGGGGGTGGTAGTAGTGGTAGGCATCCAGCCCCCCTGGCTAAGGGTGGTGGTAGGCATCCAGCCCCCTGGCTAAGGGTGGTAGTAGTGGTGGGCATCCTGCCCCCTGGCTAAGGGTGGTAGTAGTGGTGGGCATCCTGCCCCCCTGGGTGAGGGTGGTAGTAGTGGTGGGCATCCTGCCCCCCTGGGTGAGGGTGGTAGTAGTGGTAGGCATCCAGCCCCCCTGGTTGAGGGTGGTAGTAGTGGTAGGCATCCAGCCCCCCTGGGTGGGGGTGGTAGTAGTGGTGGGCATCCTGCCCCCCCTGGCTAAGGGTGGTAGTAGGGGTAGGCATCCAGCCCCCCCTGGCTAAGGGTGGTGGTAGGCATCCAGCCCGCCCTGGGTGAGGGTGGTAGTAGTGGTAGGCATCCTGCCCCCTGGCTAAGGGTGGTAGTGGTGGTGGGCATCTGGCACCCCTGGCTAAGGGTGGTAGTAGTGGTGGGCATCCTGCCCCCCTGGGTGAGGGTGGTAGTAGTGGTAGGCATCCTGCCCCCCTGGTTGAGGGTGGTAGTAGTGGTAGGCATCCAGCCCCCTGGCTAAGGGTGGTAGTAGTGGTAGGCATCCAGCCCCCTGGCTAAGGGTGGTAGTAGTGGTGGGCATCCTGCCCCCCTGGGTGAGGGTGGTAGTAGTGGTGGGCATCCTGCCCCCCTGGGTGAGGGTGGTAGTAGTGGTGGGCATCCTGCCCCCCTGGCTAAGGGTGGTAGTAGTGGTGGGCATCCTGCCCCCCTGGGTGAGGGTGGTAGTAGTGGTAGGCATCCTGCCCCCTGGCTAAGGGTGGTAGTAGTGGTGGGCATCCTGCCCCCCTGGGTGAGGGTGGTAGTAGTGGTGGGCATCCTGCCCCCCTGGCTAAGGGTGGTAGTAGTGGTGGGCATCCTGCCCCCCTGTGTGAGGGTGGTAGTAGTGGTAGGCATCCTGCCCCCTGGGTGGGGGTGGTAGTAGTGGTAGGCATCCAGCCCCCCTGGCTAAGGGTGGTGGTAGGCATCCAGCCCCCCTGGCTAAGGGTGGTAGTAGTGGTGGGCATCCTGCCCCCCTGGGTGAGGGTGGTAGTAGTGGTGGGCATCCTGCCCCCCTGGGTGAGGGTGGTAGTAGTGGTAGGCATCCAGCCCCCCTGGTTGAGGGTGGTAGTAGTGGTAGGCATCCAGCCCCCTGGGTGGGGGTGGTAGTAGTGGTGGGCATCCTGCCCCCCTGGCTAAGGGTGGTAGTAGTGGTAGGCATCCAGCCCCCTGGCTAAGGGTGGTGGTGAGGCATCCAGCCCGCCCTGGGTGAGGGTGGTAGTAGTGGTAGGCATCCAGCCCCCCTGGCTAAGGGTGGTAGTGGTGGTGGGCATCTGGCACCCCCTGGCTAAGGGTGGTAGTAGTGGTGGGCATCCTGCCCCCTGGGTGAGGGTGGTAGTAGTGGTAGGCATCCTGCCCCCCTGGTTGAGGGTGGTAGTAGTGGTAGGCATCCAGCCCCCCTGGCTAAGGGTGGTGGTGAGGCATCCAGCCCCCCTGGCTAAGGGTGGTAGTAGTGGTGGGCATCCTGCCCCCCTGGGTGAGGGTGGTAGTAGTGGTAGGCATCCTGCCCCCCTGGTTGAGGGTGGTAGTAGTGGTAGGCATCCAGCCCCCTGGCTAAGGGTGGTAGTAGTGGTAGGCATCCAGCCCCTGGCTAAGGGTGGTAGTAGTGGTGGGCATCCTGCCCCCTGGGTGAGGGTGGTAGTAGTGGTGGGCATCCTGCCCCCCTGGGTGAGGGTGGTAGTAGTGGTAGGCATCCTGCCCCCTGGGTGGGGGTGGTAGTAGTGGTAGGCATCCAGCCCCCTGGCTAAGGGTGGTAGTGGTGGTGGGCATCTGGCACCCCCTGGCTAAGGGTGGTAGTAGTGGTGGGCATCCTGCCCCCCTGGGTGAGGGTGGTAGTAGTGGTAGGCATCCTGCCCCCCTGGTTGAGGGTGGTAGTAGTGGTAGGCATCCAGCCCCCCTGGCTAAGGGTGGTGGTAGGCATCCAGCCCCCCTGGCTAAGGGTGGTAGTAGTGGTGGGCATCCTGCCCCCCTGGGTGAGGGTGGTAGTAGTGGTAGGCATCCTGCCCCCCTGGTTGAGGGTGGTAGTAGTGGTAGGCATCCAGCCCCCCTGGCTAAGGGTGGTAGTAGTGGTAGGCATCCAGCCCCCTGGCTAAGGGTGGTAGTAGTGGTGGGCATCCTGCCCCCTGGGTGAGGGTGGTAGTAGTGGTGGGCATCCTGCCCCCCTGGGTGAGGGTGGTAGTAGTGGTAGGCATCCTGCCCCCTGGGTGGGGGTGGTAGTAGTGGTAGGCATCCAGCCCCCTGGCTAAGGGTGGTGGTAGGCATCCAGCCCCCCTGGCTAAGGGTGGTAGTAGTGGTGGGCATCCTGCCCCCCTGGGTGAGGGTGGTAGTAGTGGTGGGCATCCTGCCCCCCTGGTTGAGGGTGGTAGTAGTGGTAGGCATCCAGCCCCCTGGCTAAGGGTGGTGGTAGGCATCCAGCCCCCCTGGCTAAGGGTGGTAGTAGTGGTGGGCATCCTGCCCCCCTGGGTGAGGGTGGTAGTAGTGGTAGGCATCCTGCCCCCTGGTTGAGGGTGGTAGTAGTGGTAGGCATCCAGCCCCCCTGGCTAAGGGTGGTAGTAGTGGTAGGCATCCAGCCCCCTGGCTAAGGGTGGTAGTAGTGGTGGGCATCCTGCCCCCTGGGTGAGGGTGGTAGTAGTGGTAGGCATCCTGCCCCCCTGGGTGGGGGTGGTAGTAGTGGTAGGCATCCAGCCCCCCTGGCTAAGGGTGGTGGTAGGCATCCAGCCCCCTGGCTAAGGGTGGTAGTAGTGGTGGGCATCCTGCCCCCCTGGGTGAGGGTGGTAGTAGTGGTAGGCATCCTGCCCCCTGGGTGAGGGTGGTAGTAGTGGTAGGCATCCTGCCCCCTGGTTGAGGGTGGTAGTAGTGGTAGGCATCCAGCCCCCTGGCTAAGGGTGGTAGTAGTGGTAGGCATCCAGCCCCCCTGGCTAAGGGTGGTAGTAGTGGTGGGCATCCTGCCCCCTGGGTGAGGGTGGTAGTAGTGGTGGGCATCCTGCCCCCCTGGGTGAGGGTGGTAGTAGTGGTAGGCATCCTGCCCCCTGGCTAAGGGTGGTAGTAGTGGTGGGCATCCTGCCCCCCTGGGTGAGGGTGGTAGTAGTGGTAGGCATCCTGCCCCCTGGCTAAGGGTGGTAGTAGTGGTGGGCATCCTGCCCCCTGGGTGAGGGTGGTAGTAGTGGTGGGCATCCTGCCCCCTGGCTAAGGGTGGTAGTAGTGGTGGGCATCCTGCCCCCCTGGGTGAGGGTGGTAGTAGTGGTAGGCATCCTGCCCCCTGGGTGGGGGTGGTAGTAGTGGTGGGCATCCTGCCCCCTGGCTAAGGGTGGTAGTAGTGGTAGGCATCCTGCCCCCCTGGGTGAGGGTGGTAGTAGTGGTAGGCATCCTGCCCCCCTGGTTGAGGGTGGTAGTAGTGGTAGGCATCCAGCCCCCCTGGGTTGGGGTGGTGGCGCGCATTCAGGCCCCTGTGTGCATATGTGGCATTGGTGATGGGCATCCCGCCCCTATGGTGCTGCTGTTGCTGGTGTAAGTATATTCAGATTCCCAGTGTATGTGTGTGATGTGTCGTGTACGTGTTGTATGTGTTTTGTGGTTGGTGTCTGACTTACCTTCTGCGCCGTACGCGTCCGTGCCTGTTCCGGTAGTAGATGTAGAATATTGGTATGATCGGGACGAAGGGATTCATGGTTGGTTCGTGTCGTTCGTCCTTCTCGTTGCTTCGCGTCGTCCTCGTCGCTTGGCTTCGTCCTCGTCGCTTCGCGTCGTCCTCGTCGGTGCTGTGTTCGTCTCGTAGCCGTGGATCGTGTTGTGGCGCGATTCGGAGCTTATGTGCGCCTCTCCCAGATGCTTTGACGTGCCGTGCGTAGCGACGGGTTCGGCGCGTACGGAAAGCGCATCGTACTTGTCCGGCCGGACGGGGCTGCATTTTCCCTTCCGTGCGACTCGATTCGGCGTTTCCGGATTCGCCTCGGTCGGAGAACAGGACCTGGTTTGGGTGAGTACGGCTCGGCCGGGATTTTTGCTGTTGTGCGCATCGTACTTGCTCGTTCGGTGTGCTGTACGGATCGGTCGGGAAACTGGCTTTCGCATGGCTTTTTTCCCGACCGAATAGTATTGGGTGCGCCTCCGACCGAGATCGGAATTGGCCCCTATGCTGGGTACTTACCACAGGGCAGGTTCTGAACAGTGACTTGGGGGTCAAAATCATTATTCCAGCTGCACCACATACTTACATCAGAGCAAATCCTGAATAGAGACTTGGGTGTCCAGATCACTATTACAATTCCAGCAGGAACTGATCCCATAAATATTCCTAATTTCTCTTTTTGTGGTTGGGGGGGGGGCAGAAAACAAATCCTGTCCTAGGTACTCATCACTACTATAGGCAATAAATGTTCAAAAAGCAAATGATATTCTACACACATTTTTATTTTTGCATTTAAGTCTTTCAGATTTTAAATTAATTCATAAACTTGGTTCCCTGTAAAAAATCCTGTAGACGTCCCTTGTCAATCTACTACTTTACAAAGTAAGTACTGAAAAATTGTCATTAGACATAGTTGAAATAAAACAAAACAATACATAGGCTAACAAATTGACATACTTGACCTGAGTGCAGGAGCTGAACAATGACTTGGAGGTCCAAAGTACTATTCTTACTCCACCAGGTACATATCTCAGGCAGGTGCGGGACATTGGCTCGTGAGTTCAAATTACTATTCAAACCGCGCCGGCTACTTACCTCAAGGCAAATGACTTATGGTTCAAAAATACTATTCCAACTCCGCCGGGTACCTACCTCTGGGCAAGTGTTGGACAGTGACTTGGGGGTCAAATTACTATTCCAACTCTGCCGGTTACTTACCTCAGGGCAGGTGCTGGACAGTGGCATGGAGTACCAAATTACGATTCCAACTCTGCCAGGTACTTACCTCAGGGCAGGTGGTGAACAATGGCTTGGGGGTCAAATTACTATTCCCACTCTGCCAGGTAGTCACCTCAGGGCAAGTGCTGGACAGTGGCATGGAGTACCAAATTACTATTCCAACTCTGCTGGGTACACACCTCAGGGCACGTGCTAGACAATGACTTGGGGATCAAAATCACTATTCAAACTCCACCGGGTACTTACCTCAGGGCAGGTGCTGGACAGTTGCTTGGGGTTCAAAATTACTATTCCTACACAACCGGGTACTTACCTTAGGGAAAGTGCTGGACAGTGACTGTATTATCAAATTACTATTCCAACTTCGCCGGGTACTTACCTCATGGCAGGTGCTTCACAATGACTTGGGGATCAAAATTACTATGCAAACTCTACCGGGTACTTACCTTAGTGCAGGTTATGGACACTGGCTTGGGGTTCAAAATTATTATTCCAACTCCACAAGGTACTTACCTAAGGGCAGGTGCTGAAAAATGACTTGGGGCTCAAAAGCATTATTCCAACTGCACAGCATACTTACATCATAGCAAATCCTGAATAGAGACTTGGGTGTCCAGATCACTATTACAGTTGCACCTGGAACTTATCGCACAACCATTCCTAATTTCTTTTTCTGTGGTGTTAGGGGTGGTGGGGGGTCCAGAAAACAAATCCTATTAAAAAGGTACTTATCTCTAGGCAATCAATGTTTTGTTTGAAAAACAAATGATATTCTGCACTAATTGTTATTTTTGCTTTTCAGTCTTTCAGATTTTCAACCAATTCAATGACTTGGTTCACTTTAAATTCTCCCGTAGAAGTCCCTTGTCAATCTACTACTCCATAAAGTAAGTACTGAAAAATTGTCATATGACACAGTTGAAATTAAAAAAAACAATATGCTAACAAATTGACATACTTAACCTCAGTACAAGAGCTGAAAAATGACTTGGAGGTCCAAATTACTATTCTCACTCCACCATGTACATACCTCAGGACAGGTGCTGGACATTGGCTTGTGGGTACAAATTACTATTCAAACTCCACCAGGAACTTACCTCAGGTCTGGTACTGGACAGTGACTTGGGGATCAAAAATACTATTCCAAATCCGCCGGGTACTTATCACAGGGATGTTGCTGGACAATGACTTGGGTTCAAAATTACTATTCCAACTCCTCTGGGTACTTACCTCAGGGCAGGTGGCATGAGGTACAAAATTACTATTCCAACTCTGCCGGGTACTTATCTCAGGGCAGGTGCTGGACAATGACTTGGGGGTCAAATTACTATTCCAACTCCGCCGGGTACTTACCTCAGGGCAGGTGCTGGACAGTGACTTGAGGCTCAAATTACTATTCCAACTCCGCCTGGCACGTACCTCAGGGCAGGTGCTGGACAGTGGCATGGGGTACCAAATTACTATTCCAACTCTGCCGGGTAATTACCTCAGGGCAGGTGGTGGACAACGACTTGGGGGTCAAATTAATATTCCAACTCCACCGGGTACTTACCTCAGGGCAGGTGCTGGACAGTGTCATGGAGTACCAAATTACTATTTCAACTCTGCGGGGTATTTACCTCAGGGCAGGTGCTGAACAATGATTTGGGGATCAAAATTACTATTTCAACTCCGCTGGGTGCTTATCTCAGGGCAGGTGCTGGACAATGACTGGGGTTCAAAATTACTCTTCCTGCTCCGCCGGGTACTTACCTCAGGGCAGGTGCTGGACAATAACTGGGGGATCAAAATTAATGTTTCAACTAAAAAAAAGAGGTAATAATAATCACTAAGTACATTATTTATTCAAATTCTTCAAAGAAATGATGATTTGTTTTGCAACATGAGATAGGATTTCTTCAAACAAAAGCACTATAAAGTCCATTAAAAACGGTGAATAATGCCAAATAAATTCTTTTTTTTTTTTTTTTTTGTCCTCATTCCGCAATAGATTGTGTATGGAGTTATCGGGGACCCCTGCAGCAGCGAGTCCGACTCTTCACTGCCCCATATGTACGCTTCATGTTTGGGGAGTTGGTTTCTTGGAATTTCCAGCAGGGGTCCCTTTATTTCCATTACCAATAAAATATTTTCCAAGGAGGGGAGCTAGCCATCATGGCTACTCAAACGAGCATTATGCTTGTTATTTATTGCTATCGCATAATCATTGGACTTTATATATTTATGCATGTAGGTCAATATAATTACATTAACTGCTATGGCTGGATAAACTGTTCCCAAATTCCCCAAAAGTTATATTTTTTACTCGGTCTCCCACTTCTATCCAACCTGTTTATCTTTTGGATAGATGCTAGCCATTCCCAGTGTGTAGGTGGTGCGGGTCTTATCCATTTGATACAAATTTCCCTTCTAGCTAATAAAATCAATAGAAAGAGAAGGTTTTCTTGTTTCTTATTTAACTTATGAAGGCCTACTTCTATTTTAACCACCCCAAATATAACAAGGTCAATACTTACATCAATTGGTCGTTCTAGCAATTTCTCTAGTACCTTACCCACTTCGTACCAGAACTCTTCGAGCTGGGGGCACTGCCGGAACATATGCAAGTCGTCCGCCTTTTCTTTTCCACATTTAGGAAATTTTTTGTTCTCTGCCCGCTGAACTTAGATAACCTCTTCGGGGACCAGTAGGCTCTATGTGCGGTAAATAAATGGTTTCTTCTTAAAGCAGCAGATTTTACAACAGACCAACATTTTTCCATAGATACTTGCCATGTTTTCTGGACGTCCAACGTCGGCAGGTCTTTCCCCCAGATCTCTTCTGGAATTACATAGTCCTCCTCACCAGCTAATATCAGGGCCCAATACCATTGTGAAACTTCTTTTTTTAGAATTCCGCTCTCTTGCATCGTAATTTCCAGATTACTATTTCCCTGTTTACATTCAGTTTGGGTCTTTATCCAGCTTGAAAGTTGGTAGTATTTAAATTTTGATACTAATCCGTTCGTCATAATTGTTAGTTGATCCCAGCTGATAATGTTATTTTCTATGATCAGTTGGCCCCATTTCAGGAATCCAGCTTGCCTCAAAGGAACTGTTAGCCTGTCCATTAGGCACTCAGGGGTCCCTGGTGAGTCCCATATGGGAGCGTTTTCACTATAATAAGGTATCTTTAAAGTGTTTCTTATGTTGTACCATAATTTTGCTGCAGACCTAAGCACCTTCAGTTTGACCTTTTTAAAATACTTAGGATGACCAAATTTATATAAATAGTTCCCTTCAGAGCCTGTCATAGCTTGTAAATAGGTGGGATACAATTCATAGTTGTTTAAGAGAACCCTCATATATTTAAACTGAAAAGCTCTATAATATTCAAAAATGTCTGGACTTGCTATCCCCCTTGTTCTTTTTTCCTCCTTAGCTTTTTCCATGCTATTCTTATTCCTTTGGATGACCAGATGAAGCTATTTAGTTCCCCTTGTAATTTCTTGATCTGTTCCCTCTTAAACTCAAGTGGAATTGCACTGAAAATATAAGTGAATTTGGGTAGAATTGACATTTTTATGATATTCGATCTTCCCATAAATGTCAAGGAAGGCCTCCCCATACTTTAAGTAGTCTTCTGACTTCTGTTAAAATCCTATTAAAATTTATCTGGGCTATTTTATCTATGTCTTTAACCAATTCTATTCCTAGATATCTTATCTTCTCTTTGACGAGTTGATTTTCACTATGAGTGTTCCACTCCATAATTTCCGTTTTTGATTGGTTAATCATATAGCCGGACACTCTCCCATATTGCCTCAGAGTATTTTCTATAGGTTCAAAAGCTCCTGCCAAGTCATTCGTAAAAATCATTAGGTCGTCCGCGTAAAGAGCGACTTTTTTCTCCCACCCTAAATAAGAAAAAGGGGGAATTTCTGTATTGTTTCTGAGATTTTGTGCTAGGGGTTCAATGTAAAAGTTAAAAAGCAGGGGAGACAATGGACATCCCTGTCTCGTACCTCTCTTGATTTTAATTTTTTCTGTTAAATTACCATTGATTAGGATTTTGGCCTTTGGATCTTTATATAATCTCTTAACCATTTCTTGAAAGTTATCCCCAAGTTTGTATTTTTCCAGAACTCTATTCAAAAACAACCAGTTCACCCTATCGAATGCTTTGGCTGCATCGAAAGTGATGATAGATAGGGGTATCTTCTCTTGTATAGCTATATCTATTGCTCCTACCACCTCATGAGTCAGTTCCTGGATCTGTCTCCCTTTCACAAAACCCTTTTGATTTATATTTATATGAGATCCCATAATTTTGCCTAACCTCTTTGCCATTATCTGCGTGAATATTTTATAATCACAGTTCAAGAGGGATATAGGCCTGTATGATTCACATATTGCGGGATTCTTACCGGGCTTTAGAAGGATACTAATTACTGCATCATTCCATGATTCAGGGAGGTCTCCCTTGTCCAAAAAAATATCATTGATCAACTCTTGTCAGGGGGGGAACCAGAACTTCTCTTAATTTAGTATACAGTTCGTTTGGAAGGGCATCCGGGCCTGCAGCCTTTCCTTTCTTTAA
Organism: Calotriton arnoldi; assembly: GCA_963921515.1. Lineage (NCBI taxonomy): Eukaryota > Metazoa > Chordata > Amphibia > Caudata > Salamandridae > Calotriton > Calotriton arnoldi. The sequence continues at coordinate 246,070 of CAWUFW010008720.1, read as the reverse complement.
ACCTCTGACAACTTCCTCTACTTCTTCTTTGGTGATCCTTTCATTCAGATCTTCCCTTTCCTGTTGTGTTAAGGGAGGGAAATCTAGTTTTTCTAAGTAGTTATGAAGTTGCTCTTTTGTTGGAGTAATCTCTTCTGCATATAATTCTTCAAAGAACTTCACAAATTCTTGCATGATCCTGGAATCTTCAGAGCTTATTTCTGCAGGGTTACCGACCCGGATGCCTACTATCTTATTTCTTGTTTGGTCTGTTTTTATCTTCCAGGCCAGCATCTTACCGCATCCCTCGCCATATTCATAGTGAGCCAGTTTACTTGTCTCCTACTTTTCTCTCACTATGCTCTCCAAAGTTTCTATAAGGGCTTCTTTCTTTCCTTTCCTTTCTGTCTCCAATCTTTTTCTCTCTAATGCTGAGATTTCTTTTCTAATTGGATGTCGAGGAATTTTATAGCTTCCTCCATTTGACTTATTTTAAGTTTCTTTTTTTGGAATTGTATGCAGCAATACTTAATATCTTTCCTCTGATTACTGCCTTATAGGCATCCCAACTAACTTGCATGGAGGTTCTTGTTTTATTTAGTAGAAAGAATTGCTCTGTCTCTATTTGGAGAGCTTCTATATTTAAAGGATCTGTGAGAATTGTGCGATCTACTGTCCACCTTGGAGATACAATAGCGTGCCTCATCTGGAGTTTTAACAAGACTGCAGAGTGGTCGGATAAATGAGCTGAGAGGTGTTCTACACCTTGTGTACCTTCAATTAGGTTTCTGTCCAGTAAGAAGTAATCTATCCTAGAGGAGTGCCCTAATTTTTTATTTTGGAAAGTAAAGCGCTGCCCTTTATCACCTTTCACCTTCCAAATATCCACTAAACCCAAATCTCTAAGGCATATGCCTAGCCACTCTCTCATTTTTGGAAGATTCGCTTCTTTTCTAGCTGGAAAACGATCCACCTTCGGGTCCAGAATTATATTAAAATCTCCCCCCATAATTATTGGGGATGAGGCCATTAATAATTGAGTGTATAAATCTTGTAAAGGTTCTGGGTCATCTGTATTTGGCCCGTAGTAACCCACAATCGTGTATTGTTTATCAGATATTCTTACTTTAGTTACCACCCATCTCCCTTTCCTATCAGCCTCAAACGATTCAATCCTTGCCTTGAGTGATTTTTTTAACAATATAGCTACCCCCTTGATGCAGCATTCTTGATTAGTGCAAGTATATGAGTCCACCCACCTCTGACTCTTTATTATTTCCTCCCATTCTTTTTTAAGGAGGTGTGTTTCTTGCAGTATGATAATTTCGCTATCAATTGTTCTCAGATATTCCAATATTTTCCTTCTACGATTCCTAGTTCTAAGGCCATTTACATTCCAAGATAATATATTGACTACTGCTAAATCTTTTTTCATGATTTATTGCTTGTATCGAATCGGATCCTTCCCATCACCTTACTGGTCCCTACCTCCATCTTTTTGTCTACTGAGGACTTTTTTTTTTTATTTTCCCCTACTATGCTCCCTACCCATGTGTGTACATTTTTTACTTTTTTCATTATTGATTTCTCCCACCCTGGAGAAGCCTCCCTGGAGAAGATGGCGGCCGGCTAAAGTGACCGGTCGGGAGCTCCCTGCTCTCCAAGCGGTGTCAACGTATGAAGCGCTCATTGTGAATCCAGCAAGAGAGGACAAAATGCCACGAATGCCATGAAAACAGGGATGTGCTCTCCAAAAATAATTCTTATCCCCGACTTGACAAGAAAGGAAATTGGACTTACTGAGCCGCAAGGGAACGGAGCGGAAAGATCAGCCGGCTGCGATACGCGGCGCACCCTCTCTGGCGTGTGGGCGGGAGCGTGGGAAGCGCAGCGGAGCTATCGCAGGGCAGCTGCCAGAATCTCCTTCCGGGGCAACCGAGGCAGAGTGATCGCGGTCCCCAGCAACTCACTGAAAGTGAATGATGCACGGGGGGAAAAACAGAAAGTGAAGGAAAACGCTGTGAAGGCCATAAACTCTACACATGGAGCTGTAGGAGAAAAGGAAGGGGAAACAAAAGAAAAACATATGAGCAAGGTAAGCAAGTCTCCAGGGGTTGAGAACCTGTGTAAAAATCTACAGTCTGGGGATAAAGATCCACAAACACTCGAAGAGGAGGGGAGGGAAGGCACTGAATATACCCGTTCCTCTAATATAGCCACAACGGCAACTAGCGAGAAAAATAGAGGCACAAGTTATTGCCTAAGGAACAGGCAATTTCTGGGAAATACCCCGACTGTTCTCTCTAACCCCAGTATTGTTCCACTAGCAATGAGAAAAAAGGGAAGAAAGCAGGATACGGATGCAATAACATCCCAGAATACTAGAGGGAGAAAAAACAAAGGGAGTGGACCAAGCACGGGCAAAGCTTCCAAAGTTAAAGTCACTCCCTCCTAAGATCCTTTTTTAAAGTGCAAGTCCAAAAGCAATCTCAAGTAGATCGTAAGGGACACGTCTTACCTGAAGAACAGCCAGTAAATAATTTCCCTAAAAACAAAAGTGAGGGTAGGGCAGTGGAAATGGAGGAAGATACTCTGCAACTATTACATGCACAAGTAATAGAGAGTAATATAATAGAGGAAAGTCAGACGTTACCAACAAAAGTAAAAGGTGACAATCCAGGCTGCAGTAAGCAACCCCTCAATCTCCTAGAACCACCGCAAAACTCGACAGAAAAAATGCTGGAAAGAATGCTAGAAGAAATGAGAGCTAAGTTTGCGATTTCTGAGGATAATCAAACTAAAATACAAGAGGCTTGTGAGATGTTAGACACCAAATTGAATGCTCTAGGGGAGAGAGTAACTGCAGTGGAGGCAGTGGCAAAATCATTAAGTAAGGAGGTGGAATTGCACCAAAGGGAGATCAAAACTCTCAAGTCTAATGAGGGGAGCCTTAGGGATAAGCTTGAATCTCTGGAAAACCAAGCAAGGCGAAACAATCTAAGAATTTTGAATGTGCCGGAAGGATTGGAAAAAGAGTAGATAAAAACCTTTGTAATCTCGCTATTGGAGGAAAATGTCCCCTGGGCAAAAACAGCAGCTTTAGCTGAAGATATACAAAGGGTGCACCGAGACCCTTTCAGAAAAAACAAGGAAAGAAAGACCCCGAGGAAAATTTTGATAAACTTTAAAACCTATACCCTCAAAGAAAAACTTTTGAGTGATGCTCTCAAGAAAGGTTCCTTCAACAAAGATGAGTGGTCGTTCAGAATTCGATCGGATATCTCAAAGGCAACACAAGACAGACAGTGGGAGCTTGGCCAGCAGATGCAACATCTAAGATCCCTAGGCGCTACGGTCCAAATGCGCTTCCCCGCAGCACTGAGAATTATGTGGAAGAACAAAATGCACAATATAAGAGAGCCGAAAGAAGTTGAGCGGTTCATAGAACAAATGCGAGAGCAACAGGAAACATAACTCAGCCGCAAGAAGAGCAGGGGTGCTCAAAAGGGCCTTAATACTGCCCAGTGAAGAGGAAAGCCAAATAAATTCTTGCACAAAAAATTGTGTGTGATTGTGAACAAAGAACTCCATAATACTTTACATTTACAAGAATTAATTAACAATTTCATTTTGTTTCAAGGAGAAAAAGAACACCACTATAAATCCAGAAACCATCAACCAGGAAACAATTTCTGAAAACTCAGATTCATCTCAACCATTATCCACCAAACAAAAAGTAAAATTAACCTCAGGTAACTTAAGCCTTTAGTGTGTCATTTGAAACCCCTACGTGCACTGTACCAAATACAAGAAAAATAAAGTACTGTACATTTGATTTTTTTCTCAAGTAAATTGGTAAAGCTTCCTCTCTCAGAGAAAATGACAAATACCAACATCTGTTTTACTCCATAAACATAGTAACACCAATCAAAGAAAGTATAAAAATGTGTAAACATAAATACCCCAACTTAATTTTTCTTCTTTCTCCCACAGATTGTACAACAATGGCATCCACTAGACAAGCTAATTATGTCAAATCAAGAACTGACAACAAACTTTTAAAATATGGTGGCTATCTCTATTGCAAAGAGAGATTGACAAAACCCAGGAGTCATTGGAGGTGTGTGCAATATTTCTCTTCCCATTGCACAGGCAGAGCGGTTACCCTGGAAGACACCGTTGTTGCACAACAGAGCATAACAACTCTGCCTCTATAATGGAAATAGAAGTATGAGAAAACATACAACAAATAAAGCTTCTCGTACACGCCTCCAATGACTCCTGCGGTACCATTTTATGAGAGGTTGCCCAAAACATTCCAGTGCATGTTGCCAGTAGCATGCCCTTCATTCCCAACCTTAGAAGGATGGTACAGAGGCACAAATTGGCAAGTAATCCCCAACATGTAACACCCCGAACCTTTGAGGACATTAACATTCCCCCTTAACTAATTGAAACTTTCTCCAATGAACCTTTCCTCCTGCATGACAATGAAAACCCTCAAAAAAGAATTTTAATTTTTAGCACTAACCATAAAATTGTAAACTTGGAGAATAGTCTAATTTGGATGATGGATGGTACATTTAAACACCCCATCCATTTTCACAAATTTATGCTATTCATACTAACAGGAATAATACAACTGTTCCTTTAGTGTCTGCTTTGCTCCCTGACCAACATTCCTCAACAATACACTGAGGGGCCGATTCCGATCTCGGCCGGTAGGGCACCGAATCGGATTCGGCTGAACCGGATCCGATTCGGAGCTCTTATTCCCGATCGAATCGTACGTGCGTCCGGGCGAACGAGTACGATGCGAGCGGGTGCAAATTCGCCGACCGACTCGTATGCCCGTCCCAACCGCACCGACCGACTCACACGGATGCGCTGCGCACCTCGCAATGGAGACGTTCCCCGGCCGGGCAAGTACGATGCGCGCCGCGAGCAGTCCGACCGACTCGCGCCGTCCGGCTCCAAGAAGCAGTCGGAGCCATACTTTGGGGGTCCGTGTCGGACCCCCTGTACGCGTAGCCGCGCGAGTCGCACACAGGGGGGACCCATGGGTCCCCCCTACCTGTGCGTGTACGGCACGAGTCGCTTCGCCGCGTACACGCTGTAGGGGGCGCCCTTGTCCGCCTTGCACCCATTGAGTCAATGGGAGCCCGCGTACTCGTTGTACGACGGGCTCCCATTGACTTCAATGGGAGTCCGACCGACTCGAGTCCGATGGCATACGTGCGCATCGTACTCGTTCGGTCGGGCTGCTAGGGTCCGATTCGGTCGGAAATCTCTCCGGGTCCGGCTCGGTCGGAGAGATTTCCGATCGGAATCGGCCCCTGAATTTTTAACAGTGATTAAATCCAAACCTTGAAATAAATGTCCTGCAAAAGTAATTATTGATTTTGAGTTGTCAATGATTAACACTTTAACCATATTATACCCGGATACCCGAATTCAAGGATGCTTTTTCCACTTTTCACAGGCATATTGTTGGAAGATTCAAAAGTCATCCTCAGTTGAGGACTATTTGTCAAGCAGAAAACTACAATTCGAATTGCGTAACTAACTGCGTTATGTTTCGTACCAACAGACAATGTAGATGAGTTCTACATTTCCATTACAGAATCTGACTAATTTACCCAAAATGAAGAGAAATTGGCCCCACTTCTAAATTACTTTGAGGATACATGGATTGGTCATCTAAGCAGGTTGGGTCACAGGAGGAAACCAAGGTATCCCATTATTGGTGGAACTGCTATTCGACCTACTTAGAAGGTGGTGTGAAAACTAACAATGCCATAGAGGGATGGCACAATTCCTTTAACAAATCAATATCCAAGCATCATCCAAATCTTTATAATTTTTGGCAAATTTTGAAGAAGCAACAGAGTTTCCAGGAAATGAGACCTGCACAATCACTGTCAGGTTGCCTGAATCCATGAATCTCTAAAAAAAAGTAAAGAAATGCCTGAAAGATCATTGGAAAAAATTCAACAATTTTCGTTAATGGTGGCTTCAGACTACCTTGATGGTATTACATAAAAAGATAAATTTCTAGCACTGTCCAACACCTTAACTACATTACTTGTCAGTTTTTATACTCTAATTAATTAGTTTTGAATTTTTGCAATTTTGTTTTGTAATCTAAATTTTTAGGAAAGTTGGGGTCCTACCTGTTTTAATTTTCTTTCTTTCAACTCATAGTAACTTTTTTCAATCCATTATCACCATGAGTCTCCGATTCTTCCAAGAAGCATTATAAATCCAGTAATTCTTCCACTTTTTTTGTTTTGTGCAAACCCCACAATTATTGAAAGCATCCAAACCCCTTTATCTTTAAAAAATCTAGGGGCATATTAGCAAGGGCACTATCGCCGCTTTAGCGGCATTTTGTGCCGCTAAAGCGGCGATATTCATATCGCCCTATCAGCAAACTGTCTCTAACAGCAGTTAGCGACAGTTTGCGGGCATTAGCGCCCGTTTTTTTACCGCTTTGCATGTCAGCGATATTTATCGCTAATGACATGTAAAGTGGGCGTTCCCGACGAACAAACCTGGGAAACACCCGCTAACAGGCCTATCGCCTATTAGCAAGGTGGCCATGGCCCCAGTTAGCGACGTGAAAAGTCGCGCTAACCGGGGTCATCGCCATTTATTTAACACCTGCAATTAGCAGGTGTTAGCCATACCTAACATGGGGGGGTGGATTATGCTGATACGACCACAGGGTCGTATCAGCAAGGTGTTCTCCCTTCTCCAAGCAACATTGCTGTTTTTTCAGCGATGTTGGCCCATTTCCCCCGCTATCGCTGGAATATTCATCGCCATAGCGCTAATCGTTGTTAATACAGCGTTAGCGTGGCGATATATTCCAGCGATAGCCGGCGATAAAAAAAATCACGCTAAGTAGGGTTAGCGATGATTATCGCCTCTTCTTGCTAATATGCCCCCTAGTTTTTATAGACAATTACATTAGCCACAATCCACCAAAACAACGTTATTTTCTATCAAAGTTTCCAAATCTATGTGCTTTTTTGAAAAAATAAATCACATCTTCAGGCAACTACATTAGCCTTAATTCCAAACAGGTACAATGTCTTCCAGGAAAATTAAAATGTTTTCTCCACAATAAACAATTTCAGGAAAGGCAACTCCCTTAGTCTTATTTCTCAAAAAATAAGATTTTCTCCACGATATTCCAGTGTTCTCTACACTATTCAAAAGTCCATTTTTGAAGGCAACTATATTAGCCTTAATCCACTCACACAGCATATTATTCCATCCAACGACGTAAGTCCCTCCTCTGGATTCCAAAAATGTTTTGGGGGCAACTATGTTAGCCGCAAATTCCAAGAACAAGAGAGTTTGTCTGCAAAGCATTATTTTTGTATGGTTTCCAAAAACAACCATGTATAAAAAAAGTTTTTAAAACAACATCCAAAACTTGTACGTGGATCCAAGCTTCTGTTGATTTTTAAAAACGGAAATACCAAAAAAATGAAACAAAATGTTCCCTGTTTTAAAACAGTTTGGAAAAATAAATATTTCCAAACAACCTTCTAAAATAAAAATCCCTTTTTAATCAACAAAGAAACATCTGGAACGGAGGCACGTGAAAATAACCTGCGCTGGAATCAATTAACATTAACATTAAACAATACAGCAACATTTACATCCGACTAGACAAATTATCCCTTACATACCTCCCCGAAATCTCTTTACACTAGAGATAGCCACCATACTACTAACATACACGATTTAAATCATTCTTACCTTGATGCAGTTCTTCCTCCTTCCAATCGTGACCACAAGGCTCCACCGGCTGGCAAAAGAGACGTACAACCGCGTGCATCAGCAAAATCCATTGAAATAGACAAAGGACAATTCCCCCCATTGCACTGAATGGGAAAGTGTGGGAAACTGTTTTTATATTATTTTTTCTAACTGCTTTAAAATGTTCTACAAATGCAAAATATTTTTAATACATTACAATAGTGTAAAATGTATTTTTAAAAATAAATACAAATTAATCACTGTGATTAAAAAAATGATTTATTTATCTATTATTTTCAAATAAAAACGTTTTTTATGATAAATGTGTCTGTTATTATTTCTTACATTATTTTAAAAAATGAAATGTTTAACAATTCTATTATTTAAATTTTGTATAGCATTCTACTCTTTTCCTTTATTAGTATCTTTTATACTAATTAATCTTTAAGTTGATAAATGATGAATAGTTAGTTTAGTAAATATTAGAGAAAAAAACACATCCCCACCCACAAACTTTTTTTCCCATTATCCCATGTCCTAATGTTGGATGTTACTACACATATTAATAATAAAATCAAATGTAATACAAATAAAATGAATACCTGAGTATTAATACACTTCCCCACCCATACCCATATATTCCCTGCTTCCTGTCCCTAATGGTAAGTTTTACAAAATGTTAAAATATATATATTAATTTATTTTAAATGATTTTAAAATGATTTTTTGAAATACTCAACTAATAGTTAAAACTCAAGTATTAAAATTAATGCCTGATTATTAAAGCACTTCCCCACCCATAGCCCCTATATCCCCTGCATCCCAACCCTAATAGTAAGTATTTCAAGATTTAAAAAAAAAAAAATCTAATTTAGATTAAATAGTTTTAAATGAAATACAAATTCAACAAATATTTAATTCTCAAGTATTAAAATTAATACTTAAGTATTAAAACAGTTCCCTATATATTCTATATTAAAACACTTAAGCCCATGTAGCCCTTATATCCCCCGCATCCCCTATATCCTCAGGATATAGAAATAAAAAAGGAATTAGTAAAACAGGTCACTACTCACCCAGTATGCATGGTTCAGGCATAGAGTACTTCAGGTAAATCCATCAATAAGACATGCGAGTTACAGGCATAGCGTGGTTCAAGCTATCACGTAGTTAAGACTGCGTGATAGAGTCATTGCGTGGTTCAGACCGCATGCTTAAGGCTGTTTCCATTCCTGAACAACCCTGTATGGGAAGTTCAAGACTTTATCTATGCTCCGAAAATCCTGTTCTTTTCCAGAAGAGACTCTTCATGGGATATCTATAGGGTAGGTTAGGCTCGTAGTTAGAATAGGGACTGTTTCCTTTATGGAACACTCTGTTGATTTATGCACTTACAAATCAACCTTTTCCTCAATTGATTCTGTAATTGTACTAATCTGAATAAAAATGACAAAACCAAACTAATTTATTAAGATAAATAAAGGTTTTAGAAACTCCTTCAACTGCTCATCATTGAATGAAAATTTAGAACCTGACAGTCGATGATATACATGACCTGTACTTCTGTTTTAGCTCCATTTGAAAATGGTGGCAAAGGTCTATCGACCTGACGAAGCGCCACAGGATTTCGAGGATCCAAGCTGAATGTTTGGGGGGATTGATTTAAGACCTGATTTTACATATCCTTGTGTGCTAACAATTGTTAAATGCCCACTGCTTTGAACGGATATATTCTCTTGACCTCTCCATATAATCTTCATTTTATCCAAATGTGAAGTATTGACAGTTGCTGCAGAGGCTGTGCTTGTTTTGGTATGTGTAGCCCCATACCCAGCAGTTTCTGCTTAGTAACAGCAGTAGGTGGGACAGGGGGAGTTTTATTCCACATGAGCTACGAGAAAATATGTTTTGTTGACATTCAGTTATAGGTTCCTGCCTTTAGCGAACAACAATAATGCTGGAGCAGACATTTAGGGCCTGAGTACGATCTCGCTAGGAAGTCCTCCAGACGAGCGAGTACGATGCACGATGCAGACAGCTGTATAGACTTGGTCTCAGCGAGACGAAACAGCTGTGGGAATCGGACTTTGAGGGGCTGTAGCAGGCCCCCCTTCACCCGGGGCCCTCCGAATCAGTCCCATGGGGGTACCCATGGGTCCCCCCTTTCCATGCATGCACAGTGTGGCAGGCACCATGGGGTGCCCGCCACAGGGTGTACGCTTTTCCCCACCCACCCCTTTTTGCTCTTGGATCCTGTGTACGTGTTTGGTATACAGGATCCCATAGAGTTCAATGGGAGCCAGAGCGAACCGAGTCCGTCACCATACGGGTGCATCGTAGAGCACAATTCGCTAGGAAAGCCCTCCGGATCCGAGCCGTATGGAGGGCTTTCCTAGCGAGATCGTACTCGGGCCCTTAATGTTGAGACCAGCTGTGGTTGTCACATTGCATCGCCATGAATCTGCTCCATTATCACATTCTCCTGCAGCTCTGTGTTGTCAGCTGTAGATGAGGCAGCAGGGAGCGTGTCACGGATAGGGCGATTGATGAGGGCACATGAAGTACTCAAGACATCGAACTGGAAGTAATATACCGTTCTAGGTCTCTTCAACTCTCCCAGGGCTTCCTCTTGTTTTTCTGGGAGGCGAGGGGACGAGAAGACGGGATCAGACATGCTAGGGAGATGGTATTTAGGATTTTAGTGCCAGTGGATCACGCTCTTTCTTCTGTACACAGTTCAAGAGAGTTGATAACACTAGGCTTTTTTTTTTAACTAAAAGTGGTCCCTAGTGGTGGGAAGATTACTCTCTCCACAGCCTAAACCCATACTATCTATGCAATGACCATGAGCAATCCTATGCTAATATGACGGAATATCTCCTCTGTATCAGCTCAGGAAGAATCAATGGGACGGCATTATTTAAGGTAAGCAATCATTGAGTGCCACACGCTGCAGCACATCTTGATCCCTTCTCTTTCATGTCCAGAGCCGAAGTATTCCATTCTCTTGTTCCTATCACCCCTATTGCTTTTTGGTCACCTTTTTGCTATTGTTGCTTGCCACTTGTTACCTTTCTATTTTTGATCTTATTATTTTTCTTTCTTCAGTGTTTTTTCTAACTTCTCCATTTTCCTAACTTCATGTTACCCTGTTACTTACTTGTGGTATTAGAGAGGTGGCAGGGTGACATCTTAGGAATTTCTCCCTTATAATTGTTCGGCACTCCGTTAGATCAAATCGCAGGCAACCAGAGGCCCACACAGTGATAGTCGTGGTCTATATATTTTAATGACAACAATAGGTATATTGTCGGAGGGAGGTGTTGTGTCCTTTAATATATTCAGGAAAGAGAAAATAAATTCTACAATGTTTCTAGAATGAACAAATTAAGATAATTGAAACACAAGAATAAGTAGCATAGTAGGAGTAGAAATGCTGCATTGAGTCAGCATGAAACATTTCCTGATTTTTCAATACAATGTGATAACGTTTTTCACTCTGTGCTACAGTGAGACAAAATTGCTTAAGTAAACTTTACATTATCTTGGTGAGTGCTGTAGCTCTAGGTTTGAGCTAATTTACAGTAGTTGATTACTAAATGTGCCGTTTTGTGAATAATAGCTGCACTCATCTAGGGTAGAAACTGAAGGGGATCATATCTGCTTGAACTATGAATGTTTCAATCTTGTTTTTAATTGAGTTCAAATTTGGTTTCTTCATCCCCAAGAGCAGATTATTATTATTATTATTATTAATCGAGGAACGTGTCCCGTTGCATTGTTTTCTTTTTTTCAGTTGTGTTTTGTAGCAAAAGAAGTGGATGATTAAAGAAGCATAACTCATCCCCTGATAGTTTTCAGAAAACAGTATGACGGGTAGAGGGGAATAGTTTCTATCTATTTGACCACATAGATTGTATATCATGGTTGGCTATTGTTGGAAACTACCACTTTTTGAGCGGTATTTCCCCAGATATTTGTCACTGCTACTGAACCAGTTTTTGTTGGTCATAGACCTCTGTGCACTTTAGGCTGACAACCAGTGGTGAACTGCCTGTGCTCTCCTTTTTAACCATGGTAAAATGGCATACACCTAATTGGCACATTTAATTTACTTGTAAGTCCCTGGTACATGGTACTACCTGTACTCAGGGCTGGTAATTGAAATGCTACTTGTGGGCTGCAGCACTCTTTGTGTCACCCACTGCAGTAGCCCTGTAAATCATACCACCAGACCTGCTTTAAATTGCCATTTCAATCTGTCAAAATCACTCTTTTGACAGGCCTAAATCTTCCTTTTTAATATGCATAAGTCACCCCTTAGGTAGACCTAGCTGCCCAATAAGGCAGGGTACATGGGATTTAAAAATAGGACATGTAGAAATTAATGTTTTATGTAGCCTGACAGTGAAAATCTCCCACAGACATTTTCACTGTAGCAAGGCTGGTTCTTCAATAGGAAAACACTGGATTACATTGCAAAAACTTATAATGCTTAATTTCAGTATGGGAGCAGCTAGAAAACAATTGAGAGACTCATTTTAATGCTACTTTAAAATCCAACTTGAAAATAAAGGCAGGTTTTTATTACTATTAAGGAAAAGACACTTTAAAAAGTCTTCACTTTTTTTACCTAAAACCAAAAGGCTTTTAGCCTAGCTGACACATGACAACTGATGACTCCCCTGTGATAAGGTGTGCATTGCTCCCAGACAGTGAACAAAGGGCCCTGAGTATGGCGAAGGAGTTTCCTTCCTGGGCAGAAGTGTCTGCGGGGCTTCAAAGGATGCCTACCCTGTCACTAGCAGATGAAGCACATACTTAGCCTTGTCTTCCTTTTGTCTTTATAATCAGGCTGGCTTCAAAACCAGTGGGAGGGGGCCCTACCCAGAAGTGGATTAGAGGGTGGACAAAGGGTTACTCTCCACCGCAGACAGGCAATAGACATAAAAGTGGCATCCCCAGATCTCTCCTCAAAACATTTCTGGATTGGAAAACAATCAGAAGAAGGACAGTCCTGCTATCTGAAGATCCTGACGGAAGATTGGACTTGCTTGCCTTGAATCCAGGACCCCAGAAGTGACTCCAATGGATAGTTGGCTGGTCTCCTGTTGGAGCTACATGGTCACAACAAGCTTCCAGAGGCTTTTACCTGGTTTCCAGCTGACCATTCCTAATTGGAGCTAAACTGGTACCCTCTGTTGGCATCCGTGGGAGTGAGTTCTGACCCCCAAGTACTGTCCCCAAGGTCCTGAACCATTGACTGTGGTGAGAGTACACTCCACTCTGCCTAAATGAAAACTTCACTGCATTCTGTGCTGAGAACCAACACCAACAACTAATGTCACCAGCTTCACCGGATTTGACACTGAGCAGCATCTGAGCATTGATGCAGACAATGTTTGTCAACACCTTCACTGAAATTGATGTCAAGCAGCCTCTGATTGCCTTGGGGACCCTGCTCTCCATTACCCTGCTGTTAGCAAGCCCTACTTTAGATGAAGCGTGCAGCTTGACCTGCTGACGACTTGACGCAGACCACTTTTCCTCCAGAACACTTTCTAAGTCAGAAGATAAACTTTCCACCAGGATGAACCTAGTCCCTGTATCTGACCGACGGCTAATGCGATTGGCCTTAACTTACGCGACCAGATACCTGCAGTTTGCAGTTAATGTTTTCTGGAGCTATTTTTACCTCAAACTTTAAAAACACATATCTCTGGTTCTACTTATTTGATTTTTATTGTTTGGGTATTATGTTGTTCATTAGAATAATCTCTATTTTTCTAATTTGGTCTAAGTAGTGTTTTCACTTTATTACTGTTTGAGTATTGCATAAATACTTTATACATTGTGCTAGACCTGACAACCTTGGTAGTGTTTACCCCAAACCTTTTTGCCTTCACTCCTCCTGTTTTGCTGAATTGTTTTGTTGGCTCTAGGATTCTGCACACTTTACTGCTGCTAATCAGTACTAAATTGCCTATGCTCACGCCTGTAAACATGGTAAGATTGGCTTACACTCAATTGGCAAATTTAATTTACTACTTACCCTGCGTAAACTGGAATACCATATTCTCAGGGATGGTAAATTATATGCTACTAGTGGGCCTGCATTACTTATTGTGCTTTCCACATAAGTAACCATTTAAAACCTGTCTCAGGCTTGTCATTGAAGCCTGTGTGTGCAGTTTTAAACTGCTTATTTAACTCGGCAAACTAAACCTATTGTCAGGCCTAAACCTTCCATTTTAATACATATAGGTCACCCCTAGGATAGGCCCTGGACAGCCCATAGGGCAGTGTCAAATTCATTTTTCACTATTGCAAGGCCTAACTCTCCCATAGGATAGCATTTGGTCACTTTATTACATTTAATAAGTGACAACTTTAGTTTGGGAGCAGGTTGGAATATCGTTTTTGGTGACTGAGGAATTGTAATTTAAACCCCAGTTTAATGGTAAAGTCAGAATTTAAGTCACAATGATGAAAATACCACTTTAAAAAAGTTATTATGCAAGACAAAGGATTACCCTCATTCCCCATAGATGAAAACAACATAAAGGAACAAACATGATATGTGGACCTTTTTTCATCATGTCACAGTTCAATTGCTTCAGGGGATCAATACATTTTTTTTCAAAGGAACAACTCAACGTTTCAAAGCAAAAATGATATTCAAGACATATATGATTATGTTATTAACAGTCATATTCGCCACTTTAAATATTTTGTTCCCCAAGTCCCCCTTCCCATTTTATTATATTTCTGCCCCGGGGGTGAGCTCCCCAGGGCCTTTAGAGCCTCGGAGAGGGGTTGGTCTAAGTGCCCCCCTCCGCTTCATTAAAGAATACGACCCCGGGAGATGGGTAAAACTGCCCCCTCCTCTTTTTAACACATTTTGTCCCCAGGGGTGGGCTCCCTGGGGCCTTTAAAGGTTTTGAGAGCCCCCTCCCCATTAATAATAAATTCGGCCCCAGGGGATGGGGCCCATGGAACCTCTGGAGGCTCGGGGAGGGGGGGCCGCATGCCCCCCCCTTTTAAATTATTTAAGCATGGGGGTGGAATCCCAGGGCCTAAAACTAAGGAATGAGGGATCATGGCATTTTTTGCCATTTTCTTTTCCTTTTGCCCCAAGAGGGGGTCTGTCTGACTCTTCTCAGAGTGCCTAGGGGGCGTGGGTATTCCTACTCTGCCCCCATATATCTTTATTTATTTATAATTCTGGGCAGGAGACTAAGTCCCTGAGTCCTGTAATCTCTGCCAGCAACATTTTTCTTATGTTTCTGGCAGCCAATCAGAGCGCTTGCACCCGCAGGAGTCTGACTCTCACGGGAGCCAGGTGGCCCAATGAAAATAAAACTCCCTGGGCCAATCAGAGCGCTCCATTTTTAAACTTGCGCTCCCGCAAGAGTCTATCAAGACTCTCGCGGATCCAACTGCCTAAATATACAATTACTTTTTACCCTAAATTTCTCAAAAACTACAAAAGGGATTTACACTAAATTAGAAGAAGCACAAGCTGCGGATCAATATCTAGGTTCCTGCCAAATTTGATGTAATTCTGTTCAGCAGTTTTTACTAAAGAAGTCTGTGCAAACTGAATAGGGATTTTGTGTTTTGGGAATCCACTTTTTCTTCGCTCCCACTTTACAGAACATATATATATATATTAGCATACATTTACACACATATACACATATATACACACATATACAACATATTTATATGTTGAAATGCCCCTGTGGAAAGATTTATATGGGGAGCACTACTTTACCTGCCTATAAGAGAATACTGCAACACAGACGAGCAATTGCCAATAAAGACAGGAGTTACCCGGTTGCCAGGCATTTTGAAAACAATCACCAGAGTAATCCCGCACTGATGCAATACAGTTGCATAGCTGAAGTCCCCAGAAAAAAGAGAGGGGGAAATAGGGAGAAGGAACTCCGGAAATTGGAAACGTATTTTATACTGGAGTTCGACAGTAAAGAACCAAATGGTTTAAATATAGACGAAGATTTATTCACTTGCCTGTATTAAGAGGAGTTATTGAGTTTGCACTTTCAGGAACCATTTTTGCCTTTTTAAATTATTTTTTGGACAATAACAGAGGACACTGGCACTTTAGTATTTGCACTTTAGAATTTAGCACTTTAAAAATAATTCATAAGAATTTTTAGCACTAAGCACTTTATATTTTAATATTTAGATAAGTATATGAATTTTAATATACGAAAGCACTAGCACTTTCAATTAACAGAGTACTGTAAAAAAGGAAAAAAAGGAGGGAAAAAAGGTGTAGAAATTTTAAAGGTGAGCACTAGCACTTTAATTGGAAATATATTATTGTCATTTGAACTTCTTAGGACAAATCCTGAATACACTATGGGTATCCAAAATACATGTTACAATATTGTTTTTACGCAAAAATAAGGAAATGTAATCCCTTTTTGGTTCCATTAATTGAGAAGTTTTGAGTAAGTGATAAATTATACTGCTCGAACCTGGATATGGTTACCTATTTTGCACTTGCACTTTGAAAATGGTAGAAACATATGTCTAATATTAGGATGTAAACATGTTCCAACATGGCGCCCAAAAAACGGGATAATGACAAACCAATGTGCCAATGATCTGTTGTCCTTTGTCACTGTTTGTGATTTACTGAAAGTGTTTTTAAACGTGATGAAATGGCGTTCTGCATTGTGAACAAGGCAGCGTGCTGCTGCCGAAACGCGTAGATGCCGCCACTGTGATGAAATAAAATTGAGTGAAATTTGTCCCGTGGAGTGCTGGATTATTGCCAAGTACTGGAGTGGTGATTATCTTTAGATATACACACACCTATATACATATATATTTTAAGATTTGTGTTTGTATTTTTTTTAACTTTACCACCCTATGCCCTTACCCACCCTGAACCCTAAAACCACCCTTAGCACCCAATACCCTTGCTCACCCCTAAACCCTAAAACCACTCTTAGCACCCTTTACCCTACCCACCCCTAAACCCTAAAATAACCCTTACCACCCTACCCTTACCCACCGCAAAACTCTAAAAACACCCTTAGTACCCTGTACCCTTACCCACCCCTAAACCCTAAATAGCCCTTACTTCCCCGTACCTTACCAACCCCTAAACCCTAAATTAAATGTTATATATGTCTCTTCAAGTGATGACCGGCAACGCAAGATCTGCACTTCACGCTACAGCATAGGCAGTCCTTGGTAACTGCCAACGCTAACCTCCAGCAATGGCTGTCCTTGGACTTGACAGGACCTTCGTACTACAGCAACAACTGTCTGCGCCTTCTGGCCTGCTGTTTGCGTTACAGCGGCGACCAACCGTGACGCTATCCCTATCCTCGCGGCCTGCTCCACTGCGAACTGGGCGTTTCTCAATGGACATTAAGAGGTAACTTTTTCGGTGGGACTAACCTGGTCACTGTATCCATCCTCGAGCTCCATTGCAGTCTGCCTGAACCTTTATGACTTTCACCCAATCTCTCACGACCAGATAACCACAAGTGGCACTTTGTGCTCTTAGGCACAATACTTACCTTAAATCTTTGAAATTGCATGTATCGGATTCTACTAATTTCATTTTTGTGGTTTTGGTGTAAATTTATTAGACTTTACTCTATTTTTCAAAAAAGGTGGGGGTTTTCTTAGGTTTTCACTTTATTACTGTTTGAGTGCTGAATAAATACTTAACACATTCCCTCTAAATTAAGCCTGAATGCGTTTGTGCCAAAGTCCCAGATGGGTAAGCACAGGTTAATTTGGTGACTTTTGTGGTTCACCCTGACAAGGATTGTGGCTGTTGCTTGAGAAGGGCTCACACCCCCCCTCAACCAACAACCCAATTTCTCACTCATTGCCTCTAAAATAAAGCCTGAGTGCTCTGTGACACAGCTACCAGGGGTTTGCCCATGGTTTTTTTTTAGTTACTCTTGTGATTCACCCTGACAAGGATTGTGATTATTATTTGAAGTGTGTACTCATCCAATTCCATTAATACACCAATTTCTTACATCTGTTTCCTACCTACTGTTTATAGTTTTTTATTTAACTGTCTAAACTACACAGACAGAACAGCCTGCTTCCCAGAAACAATATTCTAGTACATATTTGTTCAGAAATCACATTTCTCTTACTATAGACAATCTACACCAGCCCATTAAAGACTGGGAAGCTGAACACACCCACTCCCTGGATGGTGCCAATTTAGACAGTGGTGTTATGTTGCCTAAACCATGAACACTATTCGGTCACCAGCTACAGTGCTAACTTTACCCAGACAGTATATAGCCACAACAGCTAACTTGCTGGATACGTTTAGAAAGTTTCAGAGTTCCCAGATCTCTAGAATGACGTGCAAGTCAGTAATACAAGTCAGAAGGTCAGCAGAGAGAATTGGAGTCCATCTACCAAGTTCACTAAATTTGCAGCACATCCACAGGCCTGTGTGAATAATCTTGTTGCAACCAGGCTCTTTAGTAAGTAATTTTCGGCAAGGAGGCTCTCAGTTTGACACCTCTGATAAAAGACTATTTATGGTGCTGAATTGTCAATCATTTCTATTTAAATCGCTTTGCAAGTACTAGGAAAGTTGAACCCTAGAGGATGGTTTTACTGCAATTCTGAAGATTTCGCATCTTTTATTTAACATGTGTGTAGCCAGTGGGTTTAAAGATTGTCCTCTTTTCAAATACTATATTTGATTGTTTTTGTTGCGAGTGGCATGCATTTTTATGTCTTAACAGTGCACTCATAAGCCAGACCTCATCATCATCAGCTTTTTTCGATTTAGGATAATAAACCATAAAAGCATAATTCCATCAAACAGATATTAAGAAATAACATCAAATAAAATCACATAAAAACGCAGCGGCATTCAGGACGAATGCTGGAACTATGGTGTCCCAGTGGTACAGCAAAACACAAGAACAATTAAGCAGCCATAAATATAAAGTGCATACTGGTAATTAAAAACACATTATCATAAATAAGATAAAAACAAAACGGAAGGACAGGGGCACACAGTAGGAAACATGAGTCAGTTAAAACATTAAAGATTGCCTAAGCTGTAAAGCATGTTTGAGGAAGGTAACCACACTAAGGCAGACCTTAGGGTTCTGAAGGGACTATAAATACAGAAGGGCCGGAGAGTATCGAGAGATTAAGGTACCTCTCAACAGGGGGAACAAAAACATCCTGGTGTAACTATTATAGTACCTGCAGAAGAAGGCGAAATGGGCAAGGGCTGGCAGGGAATGCTCGTCACAGGGGCAGGCCAGGATTTCCTTTGGGTTATGAAAAGGGAATAGAAAGTTGGCATCTAATCAATCCCAACGTGAACCTGGTGAGGAGGAAACCTTTCCCTTCTGCTCGGTACCATGGCCAAGTAAGGCTCCATGCCAAGGGTGGTTTGTACCAGCAAGTACCCTCTGTTTGCAGGTTTCTGCAACTCACAGGCATCCCTTTCCATGGCAAGGTGTTCCTTAAAAGCATCTTTAAGCCATTTGTTATCACATATGCGGTTGGAAAAGGTGTTAGAAATCTGGTCATGAATGACCATCTGCCAAAATAAACTAAAGTTGCCTGTTCTACAGACCAAGGTGACCCAAACCTCCTCCTTGAGACCGGCCTTCCCTCTACGAATAGCAGACTTGTAAGCCATCCTACAGGCCGCAATCTCTACCGGGCCTGTGGAATAGTTTTCAGAGCCTGCATTGAGCATCTAATGGCTTCCCTGCAGTTCTTGCCAAACCAAGAGTGGACCTATTGATTGGGAGGGGTGGTCAGCTTCATCAGAATACCTTTGATAGTGGTCTCTAGAAGGTCAAAACCCTGAGTGCTGCTGGCAAAAGAGTAGGATAATTGCAAACAATCAAGGATCCATCCCAGATATTCCACACAGAGCTTACACTTGACATTGCACATATTATCCGACTTCCAGGCTAATCTTAACCCATTGTGGCTTGGCTGAAGATGGGTCTCCCTCTTGGCAACACCGCGCACTCTGGGCTTTGAGCAGAGCAATGTAACAAGAAGAGTGTTATGATCGCTTTAAGAGCTGGTAATAACATTGCCATATCCCAGGCAGTCAAGAAGCCTCCTGCTGACAAAAATGAAATCAATGACGGTGGATCCTACTCTATCTTTGAAGGAAGGAACCGATTAACAGTGAGGAGCAACCCAATCAAATATGTTGTACAAATCAAACCTAGCCAGATAAGGAATGAGCTGCAGTCCTCTACTGTCACAGGGCTGAGAAACATTGTCCAAGGATTTCATATCATGAGGAGAGGCATCAAGGTTGAAACCTCCACACCCCCTGAACCCAGCTTAGCATTAAAGTCCCCGGCCCGGACAATCTGTACACCGCCATTTTGAGAAAAATAACTGGATTCCAATTCACAAATAAGAGAAAAGAAATTGTAATTATAAAAATTGACTATCACAAATTTAAAAGACTTTGACCACTTAACCAAAAGTGCTCAAATAAGCATATTATGCATAGGAATTGGGACAATAATACAATCAAGGGAGACTTTGAACCAAACAGCCAACCCAGATGGGCCCTACCCATTTCCAATGAGGCATCAGGGACTGAATAACAGATGAAGCCATTGCAGAAAAATTCAGTGATGGCCCAAGTCTAATGTAAGATCACTATGTCAGAAGAAGAGCAAACTCTAGCCAGGACACGTCCCGAGTTTTTGCAGCAAGGCCCATCACATTCCAGCTAAGCATTTTGACCCCCAAGATAGTGCCTGGCAGCGTAGAAGCAGGCATCTTCTTTGGGCTGGGCTGGCTTGGGGAGCAGTACAATACCCCTACAGGATGCCTCCAAAACAAAACCATTAGCAGAGCAATCCGTACTCTCAGTGCAGTCCAATCAGAAAGCCGGAGAGCTACCCAGTCACACATTGCTGCAGGGACAAACCAAGGCTGAAAAGCGATTGGTGAAAGGAAAGTAGAAGGGGGCACTTGATATCAGATTATCGGAAGACAGCAGCCTAGGTGGCTCAACCCTTGGCCTGTAAAAATACCCCAGCAGGAGGACCTTTACATTGCTCTGAATGGTAAACCTCCTATACGAGTAACATAGCAACTCCTCATCCACCGATGATTTAGCAAAGTTTATAATGACACAATCCCTGTCAAATTCCTTTCTTGTGGGCCCAATCCAGGCAACTCTGCGTGCAAACAGGACTTCGGGGAATAAATTAAGTTTGTGTCAAACATGTTGATTCAACCAATGGCTGGCCTTAGTCATCAGTTGCTCCATACTTTCATTAACCCGTAGCTTTAGCTTCAGGACTTAAGCTAGGATAAGAACATAGGGGCAAGCAGCAGGAGATAAGTTGAAATCAGCTTCACCACTTGCCCTTTGGATGGCTATACAGAGCAATCGTTGGGCCGGAGCCTGCAAATTGATAGAAATTGGATCAAGGGAGGGCGGGCACCTACTGGAGTGATGAGCTGAGGCATTGCCAAGGGATGAACCAGAAAACATGAGTATAGGTATCAATGGACTCGGGTGGGTGGGGCCCCTAGTCACAATAGCGGGAAAAGCAGGCTGAGAAACCACAGTTCTGGTAGTGGACTTGTTAGCCACCAGGGCCAGACCCCTAACCATAGCCTCTGAAGGCACAGATAGATTATTTTTCAGTGGCTGTCAGGCAATCCATCACAGGCAAGAGACAAGCAGACAGAATGGATTCAGGGTATGGATCAAATCATTAGGCTGAGTGTTGCACCCCAAGACTGGGAGTACATTGTGAGGAGTGCAGTCGGAATTACCAGGGGACGTACTCTGGGGGACATAAGATGGTGTCGTGAGTCTAGGCTGCTTTCCTCTCCATTTACGCTTTGCAGGGGTGTGGCGACACTAGGAGCAATCGAGAGAAGGGGGCGAGGAAATAGCTCCACCTTGGGGCAGAGCTGGACCTGTATCATGCATGCCAATACCATCCTTGCTTACGTGGTAAGTCCCCAGCGGAGACCAGCTCAACACTAAGAGAGGTGGAAAAAGGGCAGGTCAGTGTTATCAGAAACAAGGGACAGTCTTCTCTCGGTGAGCTGTATTTCTTTGTCTATAACGCCCACTGCCTGTGCAAGGAAGTCATTCATGGGGGTATTTTGTGCTGCGGCCGGGTTGGAAGCGCCCAGTTTGCTTTTTCTCACTACGAGGCGTGGACCCACAACCCTGGACAGTCAACAAGCCAGAATACAGATGGAATATCTGACACTAGCCTCTCAGAGGAATAAGGGTAACGAGGGGGAAAGCCACATATGCTGGACCAGGTAAACGATCACGCAGCCTGACCATTAGGTAGTGAGGAGCTTTAACCCTAGAGCCAAGGGAGGTGACCCTACCCTGACTTTACCTGGTGCTGCAAGGGGGTGTGTCCTCCTCCTCCCCCATTGCACATTGGCGCCCCCAGACACAGCTCACCCTGCGACTTGGAGTCCCAACTGCGCCAGGCACAAGCAGTATCAAGCGTTCCTCAGGCAGTGGGAACGCTTTGAAGCGCTGTGAGGTGGTGTGTTCTCCTCCTCTTTGTTGCACGTTGGTGCCTCCAGGTGCCGCTCACCCTGGGACACAGAGTCCCAACTGCGGCAGGCACAAGCAGTATCAGACATCCTTCAGGCAGTGGGAGCCTGTGTTGCACTTTGAAGCGCTGTGTGGGTGTGTGTCCTCCTGCTTCCCTGTTGCATGTTGATGTCTCCAGGTGCAGCTCACCCTGGGGCCTGAAGTCCCAACTGTGGCAGGCACAAGCAGCATCAGGCGTCCCCCAGGCAGTGGGTGCCCACGTCACGCTTTGAAGTGCTGTGAGGGGGCTTGTCCTCTTCCTCCCCTGCTGCACGTTGGCGTCTCCAGCCGCAGCTCACCCTTGTACCCAGAGTCCCAACTGTGTCAGGCACAAGCAGTATCCGTAGTCCTCCCATGAGTGGCTGATACATGTTTTCATTGAATTAATCTGTTTGGTCCTTACATTACACATTCTGCTAAATATTTTGCTGTTTGAGTTATTGTGTTCTTGCACTTGCGTTAATGTCCCAAGAGTAAGTTCTGACCTATTCCAAGGTAATGGAGGATGAGAAACAAATTATTTAAAATAGCTTTTGGATGTGTCTTGAGGGTAGTACTAACTCGATTTACTCTGGAATTTATGTATACTCTCTGTGGCTATAGTGGAAAACCCATTAATAACAAGAGCAATTTCCATCTCACTGAAAAATGAATAAATACGTTCAATAAGCCCTCTTGGGTTGTTACTTTTTGCATCAAATTGAAAAACATTAATATACATTGGAAAGAGTTTCTGATGTTTGCAACTACATGTACAGAGACATAGGCGTTGCAGATCATGCCTACTGCTGTGCCCATTATTTGCTTAATTCCAGGTGGGAGGCATGCAGATTCTTTCCTGGAATATTGCTGTGTCAACAGTCGTGGTGCATCAGTTAAAGGCCCAACTGTTCTAGTACGATTTGGAAAAGCTATTAAGAAATTTCAGAGCTCAAATTCCTCAGATATGATTCAGAGATTCAGGCTATGATTCCCAAAAAAACTGTTCTTAAAAATTTGGGAAGACTAAAACTAAGTGGCGGATTCACAAAGGTAATCTGAGCCAAAAGTCTAACTTTACGACTTTTGGTATTCACAGAAGTCACTTACGACTTTTGGTATTCACAAACATCATTTACAGCTTGTATCTTTACACCTGCACTCGGGCCAGAATTTCCGCACTCGGGCAGGAACCTCCGCTATGGGGCCAGAGTCTCCGAAATCGAACCGGAGTCTCCGCAATCCGGCTGGAATCGCTGCACTCGGGCCGGATGATCATTGCCTTCAATGCTAAACACCTGTGTAATTGCTTACCACCCTCCACCATGCTCCAGCTGAAACACTGCAGCCCAACAGCCAATCCCAGCTCTGCAGCAAATATAAATTCAGAGCTATCACATACAAACCTTCCAACATATCACTGAATGTGTTTGTTGCTCTGCCCCTTGCCATGCAGCAAGAAGAGTTGGGGAGGAGGAGGATGAGGAGGAGGAGGAGAGTAGAGAGAATATTCAGACAAATGATTAACCTATTTGTGATGGCCAGCCAAGATTTCAGGGCTAGATACCGTTTCCCCCCAAATGTCACCTTGGAGATGCTTTGTGAGTGGGAGGAGGAACTTGATTCTGTGACCTGTTGCTCCCAAGCCATCCCGACCAATCTCAAGATCCTTGCTGCTCTCCATTTTTTCGCTATGCGGTCATTTCAAAGGGTCACCAGTGACCTTGTGGGCATCTCTCAGGCAAGCCAGTCATGGAGCTTGCATCAGGTACTGAGCTGTATCAATACAAGAGCCCACCTCACACATGAATTCCCCATACACTGGACAGGAGACAAAGGGCACCTAGGGATTTCTATCTCATTTCGCCCTTCCCACGTGTGCTGGGTGCAATTGATTGTACCCATGTGGCTCTTCAGCCACCCCACCGCATTGCACACATCATCTGCAACAGACACCAATGACATTCCATCAATGTGCAGGGTGTCTGTGATGCCAGTGGTAGATTCATTGATGTGCATGCAGTGTTTCCGGCAGTACCCATGACAGCTTTGTATTCCGCATGTCACCTCTTGCCTCGGCAAATGGCTGTGGGAGAATTTGGCAACATGTGGCTACTGGGTAAGTACCAAGTACCAAACATGTGGGATATGTATAAATGTAATGTATGAATGCCATCTCACATAAACAACCATTTTACAATAAGATTCATCATGCCACAGACACTGCATGTACCAAAGTATGGATCATGTTCTGTTCAGATGTAAGAGGGAAATTTAATCAATTGCCCTATTTTCCCTATTCAGGTGATGCTGGGTATGTACTCTCCCCTCAGCTCCTCACACCATACAGACGTGTAGCCACTGTACCTCAGTGTAGGTACAACAGGGCACACATACGAACTCGAGTCATCATAGAGCGCATTTTTGGTCTCCTGAAGTCGTGATTCAGATGTCTTGATCATGCAGGGGGTTTCTGATGTACTCCCCTGAAGTTGTGTGCAAGATCATATTAGCCTGTTGCGTCTTGAACAACATAGCTTTAAGTCATGGCTTACACATACCTCTTGTACCTCAGCTAGGTATGAATCTGGGCATCCGAGCCATTGCACTGAACAGAGGGCAGGGTATGCAAGTCTGTGATCAGCTGATTGGCACTTTTTACACCTGAGCAACCTGTTGTGTTAGGGACAAAATGTAGTTTGCAGTCTGTTGTCAATGATGAGAGCTGGATATTTACAACTGAGTTCAAAATTTCCATCCTGAGACTACTTTGTAAGCCACACTAAATGTATGTAAACCACAGCTGTTGACAGGAGTCAAAAGATTGGCCATGCATTAGGTGAGGTGCAGATGTCAGCAATTAGTGTTGTCAATTTCCCTAAGGAATCTATTGCCTAAGAGGATTAAATGTATGTGCATGTGTGAGACTATTGCATTGTGGAGTATTTGCCCCCAACTGAATCGACTTCCCCACACTGAGGGGCCCCCACCATGAGTGATGATGAGCTTGGTGAATCAGGCCCTATGTGTCTGGGATACACAGCACTTCTTCCCTGGAATTTACCGTAACACTATAGTCAACTCTTGAATTGTGCGCAAAATATGGACTACATTTACCATAATGCAAAGGAGCACACTCTTCTGGGATGTGATACTGTGCCTGGCCACACCCTTTTTCCAGGCCAAACATAATTCAATAGTCTGTTCTATCTTTGGTTTCACGTCTCTAATGTTCCTTTTATGTGTCATTTTGGGGATCTCTGCTACAGAGCAGCAGTATGGCATTTCCTGTATGAAAGAATGGGTTCTGGTCCATTTCCAGAAATTACGGCCCAAGTGCATACTCTCTGTATGTGGAGCATAGGCGCCATGAGCAGCGCCTTAGCTCCACATATGGCGCATATGCTCCGCGATCGGAGAGTATGCACTAGGGCCGGAATTTCTGGAAACGGAGCAGAACCCATTCTTTTATACAGAAAATGACATACAGGAAGTGGTAGTCAGGAAATACATCAGAGGAAGTTGCTGGCAGCCATTTTCTTTTCATTCTGAGTCATCCTCTGTCACAGATCAGATCTTCTGCCATCCTGCTGCTCAGTAGAACCCAAGTATCTCCAACATCGCTGAGGGATATCAGGAGAAAGCACCCCATTTCACTGAAAGGGAATTGGATATCCTAGCAGAGTGGGTGCTAGAAAAATTCCCTCGCGGAGCATATGCGCCATATGCGTAACTGAGGTCCTGCTCATGGCGCCTACACTCCGCATACGGAGAGTATGCACTCGGGCTGGAATTTTGGGAAACGGACCGGAGCCCATTCTTTCATACAGGAAATTACATAGAGGAAGTGGTAGGCAGGAAACACATCACAGGAAGTTGCTGGCAGCCATTTTCTGTTCATTCTGAGTCATCCTCTGTCACAGATCAGATCTTCTGCCATCCTGCTGCTCAGTACAACCCAAGTACCTCCAACATGGCTGAGGGAAATGAAGAGAAAGCACCCGCTTTCACTGAAAGGCAATTGGATATCCTAGCAGAGTGTGTGCTAGAAAAATTGCCTCAGCTGCATGGGGGCCTGAGGACCAGTTAAGCAATGAAGAGCATGCCAGACTCTGGTCCACCATTGGGAAGTGCTGCAGTGTGGTGGGCGTCTATACCCGGCGGGGTAGGGCATGCAGTAAGCGCTGGGAGGACCTAAAACACTGGGCCAGGATTAAGGCCCAGGAAATCTTGGGCCTGTCCTCCCAGCAACATGTGCACTGGCCCTGCCTATCACCCCTGTACAGGAGGGTCCTGAGGGCAGCCTGGCCGACCCTCCATGCTCAGCTGGAGGAGCATGAGCAGCAGAGAGCTGGTAAGCGCATTAACAGAAATATGTGTCTGAAAGTATGATGTGACGGATGACAGAGCTGTACCATCATGTGTCCCATGCCTCAATGTATCTATTCTGTGCAAATGCAGCAGTCATCATAAGGCCAAAGGCTTGCTGTAGCACATAGAATGCACTGAGCAGAGTGCATTCTGGGAGTGGTAGTTTTTGTATGCCAACGGGGGAATAGAGCCACACATGTGCCTTTGGATATAAAATTGCACTGCCAGCACCATTACTAGTGAACCAAGGGCATTATAACTGATGTGTGCATTGGGTGGGGAATAGTACAGACACTGTCCAGTGTGTGGATGAGAGGCATATTGCTGTTGGATGCTGTGACTTGCATTGCCTTTGGTGAGATCGGCTTCTGATTAAGACAGATCATCATGTGCCATGGAGTTTAGACTGATTTTGAGATCCTTGCCTCACTCTTAAGTAATACCAACATCTCTAAGTGGATCCACATACACACGTCTTCCCAACAGTGGCTTGTGTGTCATTTGTCTAGTCAAAGTAGCTGTAACAACTAGCCAAAACTGTTCACCAGGGTACGGCACTACCTGAGCAATCTTCGAAGGCAAAATGTGGCGCTAGACTGTCTGCTGTTGTGAGGGAATATTGAATTGTAAGACTCCCCACTTAGCAAAGCTAAAATTCCAGCACCTATTTGAATATGTACACTCAAATCTGCATTTGTGTTGTCACATACAATGCTACACAGCAGATGACATTTGTTAGAAAGTGTAACAGTGCAGAGACTCCATATCACAGGACCATTCCAATACCATCCGGACTGTCTCCAATCTCCTTTTGTAGACTGGCATTGGAAAATGCCTATGTAGCAATGACAGGAAACACAGATTACAAGAATGCAGAAGGTGAGGGTTGGTCAGAACAGAAGTGTAAGCCATAAAATTTCAAGTAAGATGTCTATGTGCATGTCAAATCAGGACATCACAGTGAACATACATGCACTTTAGGCCCAAAGTCACTTATATTTGTATAGTGTGATCAGAGGAGAACAAAGTCTGCCCTTGCTTCATGTAGTTTTGTGTGCCGTTCTGACGTGTACAACCACTACATTATGATTTGTCTTTGATTTCAGTGAGCTCAGCTGGCCAACAGGACCAGGACCCGGGTCGTAGCAGGACATAGTTGGGGCACCGGTGCCATGAGCACTCTCCACAATGGAAGAGGAGGAGTAGGAGGGACATTCTACATCAGAAAGCAGGGGAATTGCGCCCACCCGGACTAAGACAGACCACACCTCAAGTGCTACGGACCGGGCAGGCTGAGGAGATTGTAGGGAGGGTAAAAAACTGAACACCTCTGGCCAGGGGGGAGGAGATCGATTCTCCCCCTGACTAGTCACAACTTTATTTTGGTGAGGTGTCCCCGGGACAGGCCACAACACACCCTGGGCCTGCCATCAGCCCCTCCATGGCTCTAGAAGCCCCCATTACATTGGGGTCTCCAGCTGCATCCCCTGCCACAAGTCCCCCTCCAAGTGGCTGCCAGGATGACCCCAACATAGGCTCCAACCCCAAGACACCACACCCCTCATGTTCCACCTAAACCCTTCCCTTTGTTGTAATTCCTGTGGCTGTACCCCAGGAAGTGATGGGGGCATGTGAGGGTCAGCCAGCCATGTCCTCTTGCATCATGCTGTAGATCTGCACTGAGGTGCGTATGATGCAAGAGGTACTTGCAAGATCTATGGCCACCCTCACTGCCAGTGTCACTTCCTTGGGGGCAGCCATGTTGTCTGTCATAGCCCAATGTCCCTTCCACACCACCCTCAATGTTTCCCCCTGTAAGTTGCCCCACACTGTTTCCCCCGTACTCCTCGTGTATCCCAACCCCGTGTGGTGCCTGGTCCTGCACCAGCCAGGAAACAGCATTTACAATGAGGTCATTACATCGCAGTACTATTACAACGCGGTCGTTACAACGACCGCGTTGTTAGTATGCGATGCATTTACATCGCAAGTCATTACAACAACTTGCTCTAGGGGGCGCTGAGGTATTGGAAATGAATTCCAACACCTTCCCTACTGTTGCGCAAACTGGAGTAGGAATAGTAAATATTATTATTCCTAAGTCCAGCACGCCCCCTACTGCAAGTCGTTGTAATGACTTGCGATGTAAATGTATTGCGTACTAACAACGCGGTTGTTGTAACGACCACGTTGTAAAGGCACGCGATGTAATACATCGTGTTGTAATATGCTATATTCCAGCCAACCAGGAACCTGCTTCAGATTCAATGGATCTGAACACTGTGGAGATAGAGGATGACCAGAAGGACTGTTGACTTGGACTATGATTTTGTTTTGGACATTTATCCTTTGCCCCTTGTATATAGACTGGTTCCCCTGATGCTTCCTGCCGTGTTTTATTTATGTTGCCCTCCCTCCAAGTCCCCTAGGCCTTTCTGTTAAAAGAACATCATCTGCTTTCCTTTCTCTCTTCCAAATGGACTGAATATTTTTTTTCTCTCAAAAGAATTTGTTTACATAAACTTATTTTTGGATCAAACTTTCTCTATCATGTTAACTTCATTCTAAATGTCGTGTTCAAATTATGGACTTATACCTTGGGAGTAGCTATTTGCTCTGCACATGACAGTTTGTTGCACTGATGGGGTTGCACTTTTAGATGTGTCACTCACACACATTCATCCTCACATCTCTAGGCTACCACAAGGGTAAAAATTTGGACATCAGTACATAATAAGCAACTTAGGGGCCGATTACGATGTCGTGCGGAAACTTTCACCCGACTCCTTGTCGGATTTGATTCCGACCGACTCGTGATCGGTGGTTCCGCACGACCGATTATGATGCTTCCGAACACCATTTGAAAGGACTCTCATTGACTTCTATGGGAGCCTGTGTTCTGACCCACAACACAGGGTCCTATGGGGAAAATGGGTGTCTGCAGAAAACTTTACCCCCTGTCGCGGGCACCCCATGGTGCCTGCCACAGAGTGCATGGTTTTAAAGGAGGGTTACCTAGGTACCCCCACTGCCCAAACCAGAGGCCTCAGGATGAAGGGGGCCTCCTAGGGGCCCCCAAAGTCACTTTCCGATAGCCTTTTCTTGTCAGACAGACCAACTTGTGTAGTGCTAGATGCACTCCTTTATATTGAAACCACTGAAACCTTTGACTACCATTAGTTTAATTGACTTTTGGTGTTTTACTTTATCCTAGCTTGAATGTATAGCATTATGTTTCCTTCATGTGCACGTTTTCTTGAAGATTTCTTTTGTGTCTTCTTGAAGCTGCGGAGGGGTAGAGCTTTCACAGAGTAGAACAGCCTTGCCAGGAACAGAACGTGTGGGATGTGCATTTGAAAGCATGAGAGGGAGAGAGGTGTGGAATGTACTTCTTAGTCTCGAAGTTCACTGTTATGAACAGAGGTGCTCAAATGTGCATTATGTTGTACATTGGGAGATGAAGTGTACAGTGCTATAGGCAGTGGTGCACAAATGTGCATTTTGTTGTACATTGGGAAGTATTATGAAGTTCTTACTATTGGCTTTAACATGCCCTCATGTCATCTTGAATTCTGACTTTGTCTTGTTTCAGCTTTTTGCGCGCACAGGCAGGCCCCCAGATTACTCAAGTTGTTTAGGCTATTCACGTTCAGGGTTGTTTTAGGATTTCGTAAGCTTTGCTGGGATAATGTGTGGGAAGTGTGCTTGGTACCTTTCAGAGCAGAGATTATTGTTGCTGGAGAAATGTGTGGAATGTACAGCTCTGTCTCGGAGTCAAAATACAGGAGCCTGGCCAGCTTCTGTCTTGACCTTGACACATACCAGTACAGTCAGCTCGGTTTTTCATAACAGAAGAAAGGGGGCGAGGTTTCTAGAACCTTCTCCTCAGGTTGAGTAAAAGGTATTAAAGGCGGGAAATCTTGGCGCCCAGTTGAGAGCTCGCTTGTGGGGCAGATGTGTTGTCACAAGGGAACTTGGGTCCCGATCGAGAATCCTGCCTGGGCTGTCACAGGGCTCCCCCAGCTTGAGTTGGCAAGGATGTCGAGTGAACGATCGGGAAGGTGTTTTATTTTTGATTATTGAGTTTGTGATGTGTGAGTGAGTCTGTGTGCACATCCAAGTCTTCAGTTTGTTATAATCATCTGAGGTGTTTTCATTGTGATTTGTGAGTGTCTCTGTGCACATCCAAGTCTTCAGTTGTTGTAATCATCCGATGTATTTAGTGTATATATCTTTCTGATTTCTTGCAGGACATCCAGTATTATCTGGTTGTACTTCATTTCATATTATTATCTGCCATGCATTTAACAGTTGCATTTGCCTACTTATAAGTGTGTTATTATTGCTTGCACATATATATACATATATATCTCTATATACATTTGAATGTTGTTCATTTGACATCTGGGAAAGCCTTTTTGTTAGTGAGTGTTGCACAAATAAAACCCCATGCCTTATTCTGAGAACCATTGTTTGATGTGTTCCATTTTATAAAAGGGAAATCCCTTTCTAGGTGGTGTTTTGTTTTTATTGCTTCGTCGTGTTTGAGCCTCAATGTGGGAGGGCGGTATTTTCTATTACTTGGGAGGGCTTAGCAATACAACTCGGAAAGGCTCTCAGAATCCAACATCGTAATCGGTCGGTCGGAAACGCTGTCTGTAGAGCTGTACGAATCGGCTCCGACCAACTCGAATTCTCCTAGTGCCGGTCCGAACTGATTCGGAATGACCGAACGGTTTCCCTTCCAACCGTGAGCATCGTAATCGGTCGGTCGGAAATGTTTCCGACCGAGTCGGGCGGATAAGTTCCGACACGGTCTAGGGGAAACAGACTGTTGGTCGGAGGCTTTCCTCACGATATCGTGATCGACCCCTTAGTCTTGAGTTGTGAGGACATTCATCTTTTATTTACACATGTTCAGGATGATATTTCTTCCTGTGATCAGGAGGGATCGTGCTTGCGACTTCACAAAGTTGGTGGTGAGGATCACTGTGAGTAAGTGCGTTTGTGTTGTGGCCGAGGTGCAGGTTGGTGTGGTGCATCTGCCTTTGGAGGGGGAAGTTCCTGGACAGGGGCTGAAGGTGTCTGCACAGTTGTTGGGGGTGCCTAGACAGGGGGTGGTGGTGGATGTGCAGGTGGGGGAGGGCCTGGACCAGGGGTGGTGGTGGATGTGCAGGTGGGGGGAGTGCCTGGACACTGGACAGGAGGTGGTGGTGGATGTGTACTCTTGCTGCGAGCCTGTGCAGTTTGTGGTACAGGTGTGTGGTTGTGATATGCTGCAGGTAGATGTGATTGCTCCCCTCCCTGCGTTGACCTTGAAGGGAGACTTTGGGTAAGTTTCAGCAGGCCCTCCATCATCTTCATGGCCAAGGCATGGTGTCTTGCACTCTCTTCCCTATGGATGGATATCATGTCATTGATCTTCTTGGACATGTCTTGCCAAGATCTATCCCTCCTGTCCAACACATGGGTCAGTCTGTCCACCACCTGAGGGATTTGCCACATGTCCTGCTGTGCCTTGGACATGTCTGATAGGGTAGCCCCTATGGCACGAATGTCCTGCCTCACATCAGCCTGTTTTTGGAAGAAGTTCTCTCACTGGCCACCATGGCCATCTGCTAGCCCCCTCTGCATGGGACAATCATGGCTAAGACCTCCAAGTCCACCAGCAGGGGGAGGGTGGCAGGTGGTAGTCTATGGACAGGAGATTGATGCTCAGGGGATACCTGCACCACACCAGGGATGGTACCTCCCTCAGATGGTGGAGAAAATGCCTGGCATGCACAGCATAGGGCAGAGTGTGTAGGGGGACCACCGCATCTGTCCTGGATGTGAGGGCTGTGAGGGAAGTGAGCTCTGTGTTAGGGTGCGTGAGAGCAATGGATTGTTAGTGCTATGCTCAGGACTGGCAATCATGGGTTTTTGATTTTGAGGCACTTTGCTGGGCAGAGGGGAGGTGGCCTTGCACATCTTGGCCAGTGTGACAAATGTTCTGGTCAGGGCATCTGACTTGTCATCCTCTGTTATAAGGGCCAGATAGTCTCCATTATCCTCCACTTCAGCAGCCTCCTCTGGTACTTCCTCCTCCTCGTCCTCTTGCACAGTATTTGCAGCTGAAATTGCTGCTTGCAAGAGTAGTGGATTCTCCATTTGGATTACCTGTCACCCACCACTGGTGAAAGGTCCATTCTCCTCATTGTCCTCATCACCTGGAAGACAGAGGGGGCAACAGGATAAGTAATTGACCCAGTATATTAAGTGGTGCTGATCCAGCGGTGTACTAGCAGCAGATACTCCACTACCATATACTCACTTGGACCCATACAACTTACTTCCACAAAATAGCAAGTAGACCGCTGGAACTTTTAGTTTATGTTTTTCATACTTCAAGATCTAGTTATTTCGTTCCCTAACTAAACGTTTTCACTGATCAAATAGTTCTTTCCTCTGGTCAATGGACCATTAGGTGGAACTAGTTGATGGAGATAATTAACATAACTTATTAAACATTTCTTGATCAAGTGAAATAATCACAGACTCAGGAAGTTTTTAAAGTCTTTATCTAAATTAATTGCGCGTGAACCATCTCAAATGTTTCAGTACAAACACCCTCATTCACAAGAGTGTCAATTCAATCAAGTTTCAAAGATAATAGCAATTCAGTTCCACACAATAACTATGCTTAGAAAGAAGAGGACAGAGAGAGAAAAACATCTATCAATTCGAACGAATTTATAATTACCAAGTATGGTGTGAAGACCAACCCCCTGGCCAAAGGGCTGGTAAGGGTCCTCCGGGATAGATCAGGAGACAAAGACTTCAGGACAGGAATCAGGACAGGATACTTCACCTCTCTAGATACCGACGACTGCGTCGCACCCCTCTCTGACACCCTCTTCCTCCTTGTGGTTCTTCTGCGATCTTCTTTCTAACCCAATTAAGTTAATCAGATGGTTCTGCATTCGATTTCTCCATCCGCGCTTCACAGCTTCAGCACCACCCCCAGCACCGACAGCATCCCGAGCTCTGCTTCTGTACTCCCGTTAAGCTTCGCTTCAACTAACTAAAACTACCTCAATTATACCTTTTCATAACTATGTACCACCCATTAATGTTTCAATTCTGCAAAATACTAGCTCTGATTGGTCAGGCGAAGGGGGGATGATCGTCACACCATGCTTACATTTCACTTATTTCATTAAACCATTGTTTCAAACTCCTCCCCTCAAACTTTATTGAATCATTTCCTTTCCCATACATCTCCAAACTTTATTAATACAAAATGTTGCGATATTATGAATAAAGCTCCTTCATATGAACTCTTCACCCTCATGTTCCCAGGGCACAACTTCGCTGGCCTTGGACGCGTGACAAGTCCTTAGTCATCTTTTCGTATTCCCTCTTTAGCACGCATGCGTGGGGTCAAGACAGTTCTCTTGATTCAGACAAGTACAGAGGGCCCAAATGCGCACTAATAATAAAGTCAAAAGAAGAAATGTTATTTTAAAAAATAAATGATTTCACTGTATACCACCAACCTCTACTCTAACCCATTCTATGTATTATGACCCCTTCTGCATTTGCTTTCGTATAAAACTTATTTTCTAATTCAAGCAAGCAGGTGCCATGCATGTGAGTTTTCAAGCAGCCATTTTATGGTTCTTTGCGCAGGCGCCAGAATTTCTCTCCAAGCATTAGTACGTCATACTACGTAGATGCAGTAGACGCATGCGCAGTAAAGATCCCCTGTTAAAGTGCGTTTAGTCCTTCGTTCATGTTATTGCAGTTAGTAAACACATAGGCAAGCTTCATTTTCCCTTGTGTCTCTTTCTAAATGCGAATTATTAATTACAAACACGTTGCTAGTAAATCGTTATCGAGTTAAAACGAAAGGATTGCTTCCGAGCAAGTCTTGTTTACGAGCCCTTGCTCCATCAGTGCAACACAAGGGTTGATTCTACTGTATTTGCAATGACCGATGATGCACATGTGACCTCGTGTGGGTAAACCTACACTTGACAGCTCACACCATAGCACTGAGGTGTGGAATGGAGATGTACAAAGCACAAGCAAACTCACCAGCTCCAGCCACAGCTCTGGTTTGCCTTGCTATCCCTTCTGATGTCAACTGCTGAACCTGGCTCCTCATAGGTGTAGCTAAAGAAGCGGTCCACGATCCAGCATCTTGAGAGGGAAGTGACACCAAACTTAATGATCTGCATGACTAATATGCTAACAGGCACACATGACATGCACATAACTGAAATAGTATGTATTTAACATTTTTTAAACACCAACTACAGATGCAATGCAGAAGGGGATTTGGATATTTGGAAGGATTTCGGAATCCATATTAGGAAACTCTTTATGGCACCCTTACCTGATGGACAGATGCGAGTGGGTTTCACTTCTGCAGCCAGGATGTCTTGTATACCCCGGGATGGTGTTGTCTGTAGCACTGATGGTATCCTGCCAGCAGCTGTAATGAGACATATATGGCCATATTTAAGTGCACAGTATGATAGCAATGAGTTAACATGTATATGTCATTGTCATCGACCATTGATATGCTATTTCTGGCCAGTGTGCTGCATGTGTACCTCCTGAGCTTTACATGTGGTCCCCTGGTCACCAGCAGCAGTTGCTAGCTGTTACCTTCACATAGCACTGACATCAACGAAATATCATGTTAACAGACAAATGTGCGTAAGAAGATACCTGATATTTGAAGGAAGGGGATAATTATGGTGAACGCCTCCACACCTTTATTGTTAGACTCATCATGCCTCGTGAGTATGATGTTGTCTGTATTCAAATTTAAAGGAGTGTACATCAACATGCAGAACAGTTTCATATTTACACATCAGATCATATAATTGATTTGGAGAGTTAATATCTGATATGTCCAATAGTCAGGTACATATTGTGGCACATTTGTGCTTCCTTCCGCATTAAGTCACAACGCCCATTTAGGACTGTGAGATAACACCTTTGTCATGTTCAATCTTTGTGTGTCCTCTGTTCCCATTATACATGTACGACATCATGGTAGAACTTAGCTGTGAATGGATGATGTTTTGTCCAGCACACATCCTAATCTCATATATTATCCTGTCACTTATATATATGGGAATATGATAGGACAGGAGGCAAGCTGCAATACATATTGTGGTGAAGTGTAGAAGCTTGGATGTTTGCCGCCTACTCTGGATTTGCGTTTTGCAGTTCAGCCACCTGATAGATATGTTTGAATTCCTCTACATCCAACTTGGCAGCCCATACACCCCTCCCAAAACAACACAACCTAACTGGCATTAGTGCAACCCTCATCCACACCAATTTTCATACATTTTGATCCCTGGGATTTTCAATGAGAGTTTTCAGATCATTGACTTACAATCCAGTTGTGGCTACTCCACTTCATATAACTCAATGTAGTCTATTTTGTACATACTGCACTCACTTGCCATACATTTAGTGTCATCCTTTCACTAGCCACCATGGTGTAATATGGTATGCGTTAAAATGCCATATGTGGGCATATTGTGATTAGGGACAACAGTGATGTTGAACACATACAACATACTGCAGACATGAAATCCATATTTAATGAGCATGAGTATTCAGGTACATGAATCTTGAGTTTACTTACCAGGGTCTCACATCATCTCAGTGTGGGGGTCCAGATGTCACAGCCAACCTTGTAGCAGATGTCACTGTGGTGCCTGCAATCCTGTACAACATCATTGGACCTAGAAAGAAATGTGTGTCTGCCAGTTAACATTCCAGTTGCCACATGTGATGCACTCGATTTCAGAGTTCAATTCACAGTTCTGGCACTGTTGATGGAATACATGTAATGGGCCCGATTACCAAAGGTAAACTGAGATGAATATCTAACTTTTTATCTTTTGATATTCACAAAGGGTATTTACTTCTCGTAAATGTGCTTTCTGAATAACGAAAGTCGTAAAGTTAGGCGTTTGTCTCAGTTTACCTTTGTGAATTGTCCATCTGTTGTCTGCTGACAATGTAGGCTTTTGGACCCTTTCCTGAACAGATTTACTTACCAGTTTGTGATGGTGGTATGGCTTGCTGTGGATGATGTTGTTTCCTCCCAGCAGATGCCGGGACCTCTGCTATAGTGGATGACTGAACTCTGGCTGAATGTGTCAATGGAGGAGAACAGAGAAAAGTCAGCAAAGCAAAAATGTGCATGTGCAACTTGTCAGATTTTACCTCAGTGCAT
This sequence comes from Calotriton arnoldi, assembly GCA_963921515.1. NCBI lineage: Eukaryota > Metazoa > Chordata > Amphibia > Caudata > Salamandridae > Calotriton > Calotriton arnoldi. The sequence continues at coordinate 209,111 of CAWUFW010008720.1, read as the reverse complement.
CTACATGCTAACAGTAATGCTAAGTGAAGCCACAGCCGGTGCAGGTAGGAGAAGTGGGGTGGTGGGGGCACATGGCGGGGCAGGGGAAATTATCCAGATGACGAAATGGGGAAAATCAATTTAAAATTAAAAAGAGAAAAAAAGAATCTCTCACATTGTGCTCGGCGATGCGGCAAGTGCAAGGTAAGTGGTTTGGATTGTTCTTTCTATTATACTTTCCCTATTACGTTGTCTATCAGATCTACCCCCCCACCCCCATCCCTCGCTCTTACCTGCACCTACCACGGCTGGATAAGTGTAAGGGGCACTTTGTCTATTGCTATTTAGCAGTGTTAGGTATATAAGCCAGCAGTGCTGAGCCCATGTTTTTGATAGTGGGAATGGGATTTGCCATTCCCATCTCTCAGGATTCTGGAACTTGTGGTGAAACGTACAGAAGGAGACACATGAGGTGCTGACTCACTCTGCTTTTTATACATACTTGGGACAACTTCCTTAGTCACAATTGTGGTGCAATGCAGAGACATTTCATATCCATGTTCTGGTCATCACATTTACCTGGTGCGACATTGTAGACATCACTCACAGGCAGCCCATGGAGCATGTTGGGGTGTATGGTGTTGAGGATATCCTCCTCTAGTGGGGTGAGACAGGGGCGGGGTCCGGATTGCACACCAGAGAGAATTCTGGCCACCTCAATCCTCGCGTACTTCTCCTTTGCCCTCCTCTTCTCGTTCTGCCACTTCTTCTTGATGTCAGTGACAGTGCGGACATCCTCCTCCAATGGTGTGACTGCAGTGGCTAAATGCTGCCATAGGGATGCCTTCTGTGTGCCACTGGTGCTGTAAGGGGGGAAACCATGGAGCCGTTTGTAGTACCTCACAATGAACTCCAAGATCATGGCGGTCTCCTCCTCTGTAAAATTTTCTTCCTCCTCTGTTGAAGCATTTTCCTGAAGGGATTCACAGAGCAGTCAAGCAGGAACTCAATGTGGACAAACCTGGTCCTTGTTAGTGTGCTGCTTTTATATGGCTTGTAGTGCAGGTCTTGCAGGTGGTGTCAATTGACTTCATCTGCTCCAAATGGGGGGATGGTAAGCACTTACAAGGGTGTTTAGCATTGAAGGCAATGATCATCTGGCACGAGTGCGGAGGTTCCGGCCCGATTACGGAGACTCCTGTCTGATTTTGGAGACTCCGGCCCGATACCGGAGATTCTGGCCCGGGTGCAGAGATTCCGCCCTGAGTGCGGAAATTCCGGCCCGAGCACGGAATGACTTATGTGAATACCAAAAGTCGGCAGTGACTTTTGTGAATACCAAAAGTGGCAAAGTTAGAATTTTGGCTTAGATTACCTTTGTGAATCAGCCCCATAGGGTCTGTGTTGACTGGAGAAGACGAGTAGAAAAATATTTAAGGATCAGATATGTGAGCATAAATCACTCTGGAGGGTTCTAAGTTAGAATGTCGTCCACAAAAATATTGCCTAACATAAATCCCATACCTAGAATTTTGACTACCAAAATATCATCAAAGCAAGTATATTTAGGTAAGTATTGATTCACTGTTCTTAGCTCCACATCTACGTACATGATATTTTGGTAGAATGCTTTTGATAGTGAGATAGTTCAATGAATGTAAACCTTTATTTTGTTTTGGTTAATTCAAGTGCTACTATGAAGTGAATAGTCATAAAGTACAGATCATTAAATGCCTATGCCTTTGAAAGATGATGAGGCCTGGGAGAGTTATTGAGATGAATGAAATTAATGAAATGAAATGAAATTCGTACTTGTAAAGCGCACTTATACCCCCAAAGAGGTGTCCTGGCGCTGTACGCATACCGCTGTGGAACCCTTCCTGGCTTTTCCCTGTGAAATGTCCACTCCTGGGCACCCCTAGGGTGAAGCCAGGCATCCCAGCGCTGTTGGGGCCGTTGTGATATGAGGCTTACTGTACTCAGATCCTTTGCCTTTGCCAAAAATTGGCAGCTGTCTCAACCACCCAACATTGCATTCCACCTGCCCCTTTAAATACGAGGGGAAGATGGCGGAACTAATGGTGGAACATCTGTTTGCTCAGGTTTCAAGTCTGGCATACGGGCAGTGGTGACATAAATGATTACAAGGGTGGACTGGCTGCCCTTAAAAAGGCGACAGGTCCACTCACATTCACAGTGGAATTACACCCCTTCAAATCCACCATAGCAATCCTGTATGGACTTCCCGAAAAGACCCTGAGTGAAAACTCCCAGCTTGGCAGTGAAAATTCAAAGGAAGGAAATTTTACTTTGGTTTGAGTGTACATTTCCAGTGCACATGATCTGTCCAAGAGCTAAAAGGTGGGCAGCAGCAACATGAAAGAGATGAAGTATCTGACACGAGGTACATAAAGCAGCGAGTAAGGAGGCCAGTTATTCATGCTGAAAGTTTGATCTCCATTACTTGACCCACAATCACATCCGTGTGACCAAAGCGAATATATGACGTTACAACGCAAACAAATACAACGCATGCTTTTACAACGCAACTTTTTCAACGCAAATCACATCGCTAGTTTTACAACGCATACCATTACAACGCAAATGTAGTATAATACATTGAATGATCCATTACAACGCATACTACAACTACGCACACTTTTACAACGCAATATATATATTTTTTGTATAATAAACACCTGGAGCGGGATGCAGGGAAAATAGGGGTTTTGGGTGGGGAAGTGTATTAAAACGTAGATATTAGAAATTAAAACATAACTCTTAAAATTAATACTCGAGTAATAAAATTAATACTCGTGTATCATATTGAGAAATTAATAAATAAACAATTTATACATTTATTAAAAATATTGCGACAACAGATACTATTTAATAACACAATATTTAATAAAATGACCCTATTGTAAAAATAATACTCGAGTAATAAAATTAATACGCGTCATTTTTTTCACCAATGATTTTTTTTATATAATTTTACTAAACATTACCAAAATGTATAAAACACATATAAAATAAATATCAAACTTAAATTAATAAAAAATAATTTATATACGATATTTTAACATAACATACATTTAATCAACATTTTCAAATATTTACTATGTAAACACAAAACAAATAAACAAACATTAATACACTTGATTACACAAACTAAACTACAATTAATAAATGGTAAAACACTATAACACACAACTAATATCAACACAAAAAAGAAAACTTCCGTTTTTAAATTTTAAAAGTCCTACAACTCTTTCAATGAAATTACTTTGACCCGGAAATAGCCAAAATGGATGTTATAACATACAAAAATAAAAAGTTACGAAAACTAACATAACAAAATAATTATTTACATTCTCACACACCATTAAAAACACAAAGAAAAATTATAAACAAAACATATTTTCCTTTCAAATTACGTTCAACACAACAAAACGTATAAAAGAAGCCGACCACCATTTTAAAAACTGTAGTTACCTGATTACCAGAGACTGCACAAACGTTTTTCTACTGAGAACGATAAACCTCGGAGCGAGCCATCTAAAACACGAAGTAAGTACAAACTATAGAAATGTTTAACTACTTAACAATTTCTACATACGCAAACATACTAAAATAAAGTATATTAACTTTTTTCAGTTTGTTCGAAAACTTTTCAAAATCCGACAAAACATTGCAAAATACTCTATTTTGGACAATATATATAAAGTAAGTGACTAAAACTGTATATATTTTTACCGTTTTTAAATAAATGCATAATAGTGGGTTTATAAAAAATATTCAAAAAATAAAGTATACTATTCCAAATAAAAAGAATCTTGCCTGAAGTAAGGTGCAAGATAGTGGTATGTTAAAATTACTATTCCTACTCCAAAGACTGTTTGCCTCCTGTAAAATGCTGGATAGTGGTGGGTTTAAAATTACTATTCCAACTCCAAAAGTTGCTTGCCTCTGGGAAAATGCTAGTTAATAGTGGGTTTAAAATTACTATTTCAACTCCAAAATATGCTGGCCTCAGGGAAGGTGCAGGATAGGTGTATGTTAAAATTGCTATTCCTACACCAAAAGATACTTGCCTCTAGAAAGGTGCAAAATATTAAAATGTTAAAATTACTATTCCTACTCCAAATAGTGTTTGCCTCAAAGATAATGCTGGATAGTGGTGGTGTTAAAATTACTATTCCAACTCTAAAAGGTTCTTGCTTCAGGAAAGGTGCAGGATAGTGGTATGTTTAAATTACTATTCCTACTCCAAAGGGTGTTTGCCTCCTGTAAAATGCTGGATAGTGGTAGTATTAAAATTACTATTCCTACTCCAAATAGTGTTTGCCTCAAAGATAATGCTGGATAGTGGTGGTGTTAAAATTACTATTCCAACTCTAAAAGGTTCTTGCTTCAGAAAAGGTGCAGGATAGTGGTATGTTAAAATTACTATTCTTACTCCAAAGGATGCTTGCCACAGAGAAAATGGTGGATACTGATGGGGTTGAAATTACTATTCCAACTCCAAAAAGGGCTTGCTTCAGGAAAAGTGCAGGGGTTTGCCTCCTGTAAAATGCTGGATAGTGGTGTATTTAAAATTACTATTCCAACTCCAAAAGGTGCTTGCCTCAGGGAAAACGCTGGATAGTGGTGGGATTTAAATTACTATTCCAACTCCAAAAGGTGCTTGCTTCAGGAAAGGTGCAGGATAGTGGTATGTTAAAACTACTATTCCCACTCCAAAGGGTGCTTGCCTCAGAGAAAACGCTGGATAGGGGTGGGATTTAAATTACTATTCCAACTCCAAAAGGTGCTTGCTTCAGGAAAGGTGCAGATAGTGGTATGTTAAAACTACTAATCCCACTCCAAAGGATGCTTGCCTCTGAGAAAATGCTGCATACTGATGGGGTTTAAATTACTATTCCAACTCCAAAAAGTGCTTGCTTCAGGAAAAGTGCAAGGGTTTGCCTCCTGTAAAATGCTGGATAGTGGTGTGTTTAAAATTACTATTCCAACCCCAAAAGGTGCTTGCCTCAGGGAAAACGCTGGATAGTGGTTGGGTTAAAAATACTATTTCAACTCCAAAAGGTGCTTGCTTCAAGAAAAGTGCAGGATAGTGGTATGTTAAAATTACTATTCCTACTCCCAAGAGTGTTTGCCTCCTGTAAAATGCTGGATAGTGGTGGGTTTAAAATTACTATTCCAACTCCAAAAGTTGCTTGCCTCTGGGAAAATGCTAGTTAATATTGGGTTTAAAATTACTATTTCAACTCCAAAATATGCTGGCCTCAGGGAAGGTGCAGGATAGTGGTATGTTAAAATTGCTATTCCTACACCAAAAGATACTTGCCTCTGGAAAGGTGCAAAATATTAAAATGTTAAAATTACTATTCCTACTCCAAATAGTGTTTGCCTCAAAGATAATGCTGGATAGTGGTGGTGTTAAAATTACTATTCCAACTCTAAAAGGTTCTTGCTTCAGGAAAGGTGCAGGATAGTGGTATGTTTAAATTACTATTCCTACTCCAAAGGGTGTTTGCCTCCTGTAAAATGCTGGATAGTGGTAGGGTTAAAATTACTATTCCAACTCCAAAAGGTGCTTGCTTCAGAAAAGGTGCAGGATAGTGGTATGTTAAAATTACTATTCCTACTCCAAAGGATGCTTGCCTCTGAGAAAATGCTGGATACTGATGGGGTTGAAATTACTATTCCAACTCCAAAAAGTGCTTGCTTCAGAAAAAAAGTGCAGGGGTTTGCCTCCTGTAAAATGCTGGATAGTGGTGTATTTAAAATTACTATTCCAACTCCAAAAGGTGCTTGCCTCAGGGAAAACGCTGGATAGTGGTGGGATTTAAATTACTATTCCAACTCCAAAAGGTGCTTGCTTCAGGAAAGGTGCAGGATAGTGGTATGTTAAAACTACTAGTCCCACTCCAAAGGGTGCTTGCCTCAGAGAAAACGCTGGATAGTGGTGGGGTTTAAATTACTATTTCAACTCCAAAAGGTGCTTGCTTCAGGAAAGGTGAAGGATAGTGGTATGCTAAAATTACTAATCCTACTCCAAAGGATGCTTGCCTCTGAGAAAATGCTGCATTCTGATGGGGTTTAAATTACTATTCCAACTCCAAAAAGTGCTTGCTTCAGGAAAAGTGCAAGGGTTTGCCTCCTGTAAAATGCTGGATAGTTGTGTGTTTAAAATTACTATTCCAACCCCAAAAGGTGCTTGCCTCAGGGAAAACGCTGGATAGTGGTGGGGTTAAAAATACTATTTCAACTCCAAAAGGTGCTTGCTTCAAGAAAAGTGCAGGATAGTGGTATGTTAAAATTACTATTCCTACTCCAAAGAGTGTTTGCCTCCTGTAAAATGCTGGATAGTGGTGTGTTTAAAATTACTATTCCAACTCCAAAAGGTGCTTGCCTCAGGGAAAACGCTGGATAGTGGTGTGGTTTAAATTACTATTCCAACTCAAAAAGGTGCTTGCTTCAGGAAAGGTGCATGATAGTGGTATGTTAAAACTACTATTCCCACTACAATGGGTGCTTGCCTCAGAGAAAACGCTGCATAGTGATGGGGTTTAAATTACTATTCCAACTCCAAAAGGTGCTTGCTTCAGGAAAAGTGCAGGATAATGATATTTTAAAATTACTATTCCTACTCCAAAGAGTTCTTACCTCAAAGAAAACGCTGGATATAGGTGGGGTTTAAATTACTGTTCCAACTCCAAAAGATGCTTGCTTCAGGAAAGGTGCAGGATAGTGGTATGTTAAAATTACTATTCCCACTACAAAGGGTGCTTACCTCAGAGAAAACGCTGGATAGTGGAGGGGTTTAAATTACTATTCCAACTCCAAGTGGTGCTTGCTTCAAGAAAGATGCAGGATAGTGGTATGTTAAAATTACTATTCCTACTCCAAAGGGTGCTTGCCTCAGAAAAAACGCTGGATAGTGGTGGGGTTTAAATTACTATTCCTACCCCAAAACATGCACACCTCAAAAATAGCACTAAATAGAGATAAAGATAAAAGTATTATTTCTAATCGAAAGCATGCCTAACTCTGTAAAAATACTGTATATTGATAAAAACTAAGGGGGCTATTAGGATGGCGGTCGGAAAACCACCCCGACCGCCATGGTAGCGGAAAACAACCGCCCGCCGGTACCGCGGCAAAACCGGCGGCCAGATTAGGATGTCCCGCCAAAAAAAAACGACTTCGGCGGTAAGAGCCACCTAAAAACTGCCCGTAGCGGGCGGAGATGGTGAAAACCCGTCAGCGGCAGTCGGATTCTCGGAGAAAAAAAACAAAACCGCCGCCAGGACAGCAGAGACACCGCACGGAACATTAGGATATCCCCGAGGTGACCCCGGTACGTTCCGCTCTATCCGACCGCCGAAAACGCCAACAGTGATGAGTGGGAGAGCCGCCAGAAGAACTGCAGCATAGCCACCACTGCGGACGCTCCGTGACAAATATGGCGGTCGACAGAAAAAACTCACAACAAGGCCACAAAGTGCACACAGCAAACTAGCCATGCACCCAAAAACACATAACACACCCCAATGACACAACCACATGGCAACTACAAAAATCAGAATCCCAGGACAACCCGCACAACACACCTGACAGCAATACCCCATTTGGACACACCCACATAGCTGAGTATAAAACAAGCCCCTTCACTGACCACAATCCTTTACAATACTCCACAACTGAAGGGCCCAACACCAGAGCACAAAGGAGAGGCAAATCTGCACACCATCACTACTCACACCACACACAGCACCACCACCACTTCCACACCTGCACCTCTAACCCCTCTGCATATCACACACCATACACATCACCCACACCCCCACCACTTACACACCTGCATCTCACACCCCTTAGCACATCACACACCATGGCACCACAGAAAATGCCAAAATTCACAGAGAGTGAGTTGACAGTCATGGTAGATGAGATAGTCAGAGTTGAACCACAACTATTTGGTAACCTGGTCCAACAGACACCATTAGCCAGAAGAAATCAAATGTGGGCAAGGATAGTCGATAAGGTCAATGCAGTAGGGACCATCCCACGCAACAGACAGGAAATCATCAAGCGGTGGCATGACCTGAAGAGTGTTGTCAAAAAGAAGAGGAGCAAGAACCATGAGCTGGCTCAGAGGACTGGCGGTGGCCCTCCCATTACACCAAGAACATTCACTGCATGGGAGGAGAAGGTGCTTGCCATACTGCATCCAGAGAGTCTCACAGGAATACCCGGGGGAGTTGAGGCTAGTAAGTACAAACAAATGTAGACCATTGCACAGCAATGTACTGTCCAGCACAACTACAAAGCTACATCTCAGAGGCACAAGTATATCCATATGCACCACAATATCCAACACATGTCCCACAGACGTAACATCCACTACATCTGAATCACCCCAAAAGGTAGCCAACATTTACAGGGTTGTATGTGCCCAGGCAAATAGCACGACAACTCCCACCATGCCCCCTGTCCCACCCCTGAGCAGGATGGAGCACTCCACACCCAGAAGCATTTGGAAGCCATTGTCTTACTACAAACAAACAGGTAGGTAGCCATCTTCCCTGGGAGGGCTGTTTGGGGGTGTGAGGCCTGCACAACTACTCCCACCATGCCCCCTGTCCCACCCCTGAGCACGATGGAGCACTCCACACCCAGAAGCATTTGGAAGCCTTTGTCTCACTACAAACAAACTAACAGGTAGGTAGCCATCTTCCCTGGGAGGGCTGTTTGGGGGTGGGAGGCCTGCACGGCAACTCCCACCATGCCCCCTGTCCCACCCCTGAGCAGGATGGAGCACTCCACACCCAGAAGCATTTGGAAGCCATTGTCTCACTACAAACAAACTAACAGATAGGTAGCCATCTTCCCTGGGAGGGCTGTTTGGGGGTAGGAGGCCTGCACAACAACTCCCACCATGCCCCCAGTCCCACCCCTGAGCAGGATGGAGCACTCCACACCCAGAAGCATTTGGAAGCCATTGTCTCACTACAAACAAACGAACAGGTAGGTAGCCATCTTAACTGGGAGGGCCGTTTGGGGGTGGGAGGCCTGCACAACAACTCCCACCATGCCCCCTGTCCCACCCCTGAGCAGGATGGAGCACTCCACACCCAGAAGCATTTGGAAGCCATTGTCTCACTACAAACAAACTAACAGGTAGGTAGCCATCTTAACAGGGAGGGGGGTTTGGGGATGGGAAGACTGTAGTACTACTCCCACCATGCCCCCTTGTTCCCCAGCTCATCAAGATGGAGCACTCCCTCCCACCCAGATGCATGTGTTAGTCATTGCACTGTCCACTTCAAACTAACAGGTAGGTAGACATATTATGCCCTCTTGTCCCACCCCTGAGCAGGATGGAAGCCTCCAACACACACACACACAGATGTGACACAGATCCAACACAAATGTGAAAACAGAACAGGTAAGTAGCCAGTGCATGAACCCAGCCATTCCTCCCAAAAAGCATGGTGTCATATGACAACACCAGCCTTCTCATCACACAAAAATACACACAGATCCTATTGCCACTCACAGTGTGCAGACAGCTAAGCAAATGTAACTGTCACAGCAACCAAAGTGTGACACACCAATTCACATGTGGAAGAAAGTCTGTGCACAATCATGCACAGCACTGAATGCCATGTGTAAGTGCCATGTGGCCAGAGCAGCAAGGACCATATGTAAACAAAGAAAGCATGGTTGTCGGTACAAATTCAGATTTGCACATGACATTACAAAGGTATGCATGAGATGACAATGGGCAGTCCATGCTCAGATGTAACATCTGCCAGGGCAGAGTGATCAACAAAGAGGCGTCACAGAAATACTTTGTTGCGCTAGTCCCTAGATGGCAACATGTCCCTGTAATCACAAAACATGCACATGGCGCATGGTATGTTGTGACACCTCACACCATGGACAACTAATGCATGTACCTCAACATCATCTCAGGAGGCACAGTAGTGTGCATACAAACAATGTGATGACTAGTCAACTGTGTGGTGTACAAACAGTGAATAATACACAGCTAACACAAAGCTTGCGGGGTGCACTGCAGTGACCATTTTTCATCTGTCCCACAGGTGACCAAGAACTGACTGCAGAGGACAAAACCAGCAACCTGCAGAGCCAGTCTCCCGCCCCGGAACATGGACTCTCGGATGTTGACTCCCGGTATTCAGAGGACGAGGAGCTCGGACCTGGCCCATCTGGTGTGCCAGGGCCCAACCTGTCCCAGGACCCCATCATCCCCCCCACCACATCTGCAGCAACACCAACAGCTACTCAGACCACTGCTGTTACGGCCTGTGCGTCCTACACCACCACCACCACCAGTGCTGCCTGCGACACCCTCCCTGTCCCAGAAGAGGACCACCCCACACCACCAACTGAGGAGGGCAGGGAGAGGATGCGGGTGCCTACAGTGGTGAGGCAACAGGTCTGCGGCAGCAGGGCAGGTGGGAGTGGCAGGGTCACTCACAGACAACCAGAGCCTGGTACCGAAGCCCTGGACAGCATAAACAGAGTCCTTGGGGCATATGAACGGGCCCAGGGACGAACGGCCCAGTCAGGAGAAGATTCCTGCGAGCTCCTCTGGCTAAAGAGGTCCATGGACACCCGCATGGGACAAATTGTGGACCTCCTGGGTCAGATAGTGGCGGCAATGAGGGACAGGCCTGCGCCACAAACAACACCTCCACCTCCCCCTGCTGGGCCGCAGGATGACAGTTCAACATCCTCCCCTGTGGCCACAGAGAGTGGTGAGTCCTCAGACCCCACAGGCCCTACAGCAGAGGCCCCGCCTACCAAGCAACGAAGGGGCCGTCCCAAGAAATCCCTGGGAGTATCCCGTGGCAAAGCACCTGCCAAACGTCAGTCACGGAGCCAGCCATGATGGCAACACTCTGCACTACTGCATTGACTTTTTAGACTGTCCTTCCCCACACTGCCTTGTGAATGGCATCTGTCTGTTGGACTGGGTGACCACATCAATGTGGTGACAACTCGATTCTCTCATGTACCATAACTGTCAACTCACTGCTTCACTAATCACCTCAATGTAAATGTTCACCCCCCTCATATGTCACCATTGTAAATAAATACACCTCACACACATGTTGTTGTTTCTGCTCCGTCTTTATTCCAGGATGTGCAGTCATCACCATGATGAAAATGTACCACGAGTATGGAATGTATGTAGGCAAGGAGAGGCTGAAGTGACCTAGGAAAACACAACAGAACAAGATTCACTAGTCTGGGTGTGGCATCACAGACATCACACAACACATACCATAAAGCTAATACAACATGCACACATCACAATGAGCAACAAGTGCCAACATACACATCCTGTAGATGTTCCAAATTACCCTGTCCCATAAACATTGTCAGCCACCACTGAGTCAACAACTGGCTGCAGTCTCAAAGCTCACATACACCTTCACAACAACAGCAACATCATCAGACAATGGGTCCGTTGTACATTGTCCCTCACCTTCAAGTGAAGTAGCGGTTGATGAGCTGTTGACGCAGGTCAACACCATCCTCCTCTCCACTGTCCTCATCACTGGACACGGGTTGGTTTGCAGGTGGGAGCCTTGGCTGCTCATCATCATCCAGGATCAGGGGGATATCCTTGCGAATGGCTAGGTTGTGGAGCATGCAGCATGCCACTGCAATCTGACGCACCTTCCTGGGCGAGTACATGAGTGCACCTCCTGTCTTGTCAAGGCAGCAAAATCGTGACTTCAGCAGACCAAAAGTCCGCTCCACCACACGACGTGTCCTCCCATGGGCATCATTGTAGCGTACATCAGCTGGTGTCCTGGGATTCCGCAGTGGGCTCAGCAACCACGGACGGTTGGGATATGCAGAGTCACCTAGGTGTGAGAAACACAGATAAACCTTGTAATTATACTGTGGCAGAGGACAGCATGTCACACACACAGCACGCTACTGGACTCTTCGTACTCACCCACAATCCATGCACGCTCAGGAAGCAGATTAGCCATGAGCTGTGGTACAATGCTGTTCCGCATGATGTATGAGTCATAGGCTGAGCCTGGAAATTTGGCACACACGTGCGTTATGATCATGTCCGCCTGGCACACCACTTGTACATTTATGGAGTGGAAATGTTTTCGATTCCTATAAATGTGCTCCCGTGCCTGTGGTGGAACAAGCCCAACATGGGTGCAATCAATGGCCCCAACAACATGGGGATGTGTCCAAGGGAATAAAAGTCTCCCTTCACAGCTGCCAATTCAGGCACCCTGGGGAAATGGATATACCTGTCCTTGTTTATCATCTTGGTGGACAGGACATCACGCAGCACCATGCTGAACATGGGTTGCAACATCCCACCTGCGCTGGACACCTGTGCTGGAATGATCCAGAGGCAAAAAAATGCAGGGCCGCCATCACCTTAGACGTTGGGGTGAAAGCTGTTGGATATGTTCTGCGAGGCTGCAGGTGGGGCTCCAACATAGCACATAGGTTTTGTAGGGTGGCTCTATCCAGACGGAATTTCCGGATGACCTCCTCATCCTCCATGTCTGCCAGCACTCTGTAGGGACGATGCAGATTTGGTCTCCTCCTAGTTGAGATGAAAGTGGACACATGTCAATTCAATACACCATGAGACGTGTACAACATCTTACGTTTTGACTGTCGCAACGCCAACAATGACTGTCATCACAATTGAGTTACAGAGCAGCTTAAACGTAGGGACACCTTCAGCTACACTACTCGCACACTTGTCACCTTTCACACAGCAAGTACATCCAAAACAACATCTGACTATGCAAATGCACGTAGGGATATGGCCACATCTAGCATGAGCAGGCCTGAGAGTATTTCATACAGCATATGTGTAAAACTGCAACACCACAGTCTCATACCTAGCTGCTGTACCTGACACACCTTCAGGCGTAAGTTGAACATGGCACACATCAACAACACAATGACCACAGGCTGAGCGTAAACAAGTGTGTGCATGATCCAAAAAAACAAGACAGTCAAATCTGCACATTCTACATTAAGACATACATCACTGTGATTTTCACAGCACTTTCACACATTGACATGTGTACACATTTGAGAGTCCATGACAACACTGTTCTGTGTACATGCCCATCAATATCACAAGTGACATGTGAGTGAGTACATGCCAATGTACTACATGACAGCCACAAACATGGCATGTGTAGTCAGCAGTGTGTTAAATGTTACACTGGCATTGTGTGCACAATGATGTGCCATTAATCATGTGGCCACTGTGCACTGTTGATGACTGCCCATTGGCCATTGACACAGCATGATGTGTCCATAGGTGCTGACAAAGTGCTCCGCCACCCAAATCACGATCACTCACGTAAATGTATGGCACCCAAATCGCGGAAGCTACCGCCTGCTACCAGTGGTGTGTCACCACCAATCCCTAGCACACAATCGCGGTAGTGAGAGATATATATGTATTGCCAAATGGCGGTTGGCATGCTCCGCCACCCAAATCATGGTCACAGGCACCAATGTATGGCACCCAAATCGCAGAAGCTACCGCCTGCCACCAGCGGTGTGTCACCACCAATCCCTAGAACACAATCGCGGTAGTGAGAGATATATATGTATTGCCAAATGACGGTTGGCATGCCCCGCCACCCAAATCACGGTCACAGGCACCAATGTATGGCACCCAAATCGCGGAAGCTACCGCCGGCCACCAGCGGTGTGTCACCACCAATCCCTAGAACACAATCGCGGTAGTGAGAGATATATATGTATTGCCAAATGGCGGTTGGCATGCTCTGCCACCCAAATCACGGTCACAGGCACCAATGTATGGCACCCAAATTGCGGAAGCTACCGCCTGCCACCAGCGGTGTGTCACCGCCAATGCCCATGCCCTTGCAGCCAATGGGAACCGCAATCGCGGTAGCCTAATGCATTTTTGAAAATCGCGGAAGGCGTGCTCCGCCATCGCAGGGCCAGTCATTGGATGCAATTGAAAGATGCACCACCGCGGTAGCGCCCGCCTGGGCCCTGCGGTGTGTCACCGCCAATGCCCATGCCCTTGCAGCCAATGGGAACCGCAATCGCGGTAGCCTAATGCATTTCTGAAAATTGCGGAAGGCGTGCTCCGCCACCGCAGAGCCGGTCATTGGATGCATTTGAAAAAGCCTGACCTGGCACACCAATTGCAGCAGCTTGGAACCACTGAAACTGCCCCAGGGGGCTATATATGTGGGAGAGAGTCTCACATTTCCACAGCTTCCAGAGACTGCTGCCTGAGACCCCTCACCTGCTGCTGCTGTCTCCAGGGACTGCTGCCTGCCACCCCTCAACACCACCTGCTGCTGCTGCTGTCTCCAGGGACTGCTGCCTGCCACCCCTCAACACCACCTGATGCTGTCTCCAGGGACTGCTGCCTGCCACCCCTCAACACCAACTGCTGCTGCTGCTGCTGTCACCTGGCCACAGTGATGGCAAGGACTGAGAAGACCCGGGCCAGTCCCTTCACCAGTGAGGAGCTGGAGGTCCTGGTGGACGAGGTGCTCACACAGTATCCAAGGCTATATGGTGCCCCAAATGTCATGGTAAGTCTTCAACAGTGTGAGTGAGAGTGCAGGGGGGGCACACATGAAGTGAGCTGCTGCAGTAGGTGCCTGGGAGTGTGGGGTTATGTCATGCACTGCCTAGCATGCTTTCTCCAGGGGGAAGGGGTGTGTAGCCTATTTCACACGTTTCCCTGCCTGCACATCAAGATTTGAGGGACATGTATTGTCTTGTCAGCCATACAGTGACGCAGCAAGTTGGTAATGCAGGAGTCAGGACAGTGATTGCTTGTGTGAATGGCTGTGTGGGTCCCTGTTGTCCTTCTCAGTGTTAGCCCATGTGGCCTGCACAGTCACCGCCCAAACTGACAAGGACACATCACTGAATGTACAGAGTGTTACATGTGTCTTTTTTTCTTTACTCTCCTTCAATGAGCCATCTAAGCCCTGTAGCTTGCACACGACAGGCCTTGTGAGAAGGGTTTGGGTTTGTGAGATCATGTCCCTCAATGTGACCTCCATGACACAGTGAGCCATTCACAGGGCAAAGACATTGAGGGCTGCGCAGTGTTGGACACAGTGAGTCTAACCCCCAACATCTGTTGATATGTAATGTATGTCTTGCTCTACCTAACAATGGACAGTAGATGTGGGCAGACTAGACATGGCTTCATGTGCTGGCATCCTGCATGTGTATGAGATGGGCAGGTACTGTGTCCACCCTCACACCTGCATGCATTTACGTGTTGTTCTCCCATGCTGATGTACCATGTGAGATGCATTCTTGTCTCTGTGAGACATATCTGTGGATTTGGTATGAGTCAGTATCATGCCACTGTCCTGAGAGATATTGGTACATAACACTGTGTCACTGATGTTTTCCCCCTCTTGTCTCCCATGCCTGCAGCTCAAAGTACACCAGTGTAAGGCCGTGTGGAGAGCCATTGCATGCAAGGTGCGGTATCTGTGTGTCTCAAACCAACGGCGCACCCACTGCCACAAGAGGTGGGATGACATCTGCAGGCTGAGCAAGAACGTGGCGGAGATGACGCTGGGTCTGCTCCCGCGGACTGGCAGGTTGGCGCGGCGCAGCATGACACCACTGATGGCCCGCATCTTGGCCGTGACACAGCCTGAGCTGGATGCACGTTTGAAGGAGCATCAGCAGCAAGCTAGGGGTGAGTATTCTGGGAAGGGTGACTTTGGCTGTGAGTGGCTGCATGTGTTCACAGCCTGGGACAGCGCTGGGCTATGTGATGTTGGTAGTGTGATGCAGTGGCTTGTAAGTAGCCTCTGTGCTGGGTGCAGCTGTAATGCATTTGCCCTACCTGTACTTCCTAGTGTGATTTAAGTACTGAGCATTGACATTGCATTCTGAGTCGTGGGCTTCAGGTATCGTCTGCATTGGGGTAGTCTGGGAAATCACATGGAAGGGAACGGCAGTGTGCCTAATCTGAGTGTGCTCTCATTAATGCGTGCATTGCCTGACCTCAGATTTGTGAGGCTTAGACATCTGATGCCAATGTGCTACAGTACTTGTGCCCCACAGTACAACATGGTGGATGGCATGAGCTCATGGCCATTGTGGACTGTTATGTTGGAGTCTGTATCTGTGTTGTCCCCTTCTGCTCCACCCAGATATGACAGTGGCAACATGTTGTGGGGTTCATCCTTGCCCACATCAGGGCCCTAGGTGTGCTCAGAGCTATTTGTGTGTCTGGTTGAACGGAGCCACCGGCAGGATATTGTGCTGTGTGCTCATCACATGGCTCACTTATGCCTGGTTTTCTTGTTTACACGCACTGTTCGAGTTCTAAATTGAGGGTGCACAATGTCATAGCACAGGGTGGTGTGCAACATGTAGATTTCTTCATCTTCAGTGATGCTTTGCTTGCATATGTTTGTTCTGTTGATGCCAATGAACTGACCCTACATCTCTCTCTCTCATGCAGCATCTCCCGTGGGCACAGGAGGACAGGGGACGGACACCAGTGGTGAGGCATCAAGCACAACAGCTGCACACTGGCACAGTGACACAGATGTGACCAGCGCCTCGGAGGGGGACAAGAGTCTGCTGGAGGAATCACAGCCAGAGACGCAAAGCTCAACGTCATCTGATGCCAGCAGTGACGCATCCATGTTGGCGGGCACAGGGAATGGGGACTCTGCCTCCTCTTCCACCACACAGTGCCCACCCTCCCAGCTACTTCCACTGTTGCTGCCCGTGTTCGCACCAGTGAGCAAGGAAGAGTGTCCTTCACCCCAGGCACCGCTGCCCCTGCCCCTGTCCCCCTGCTGCCATCGGTGCTGAGTCTGTGGACCTTTTGCACCAGCTGTGTGGGGGCCAGACAGCTCTCCTCAATGCCTTCATAGACCACAACAAAAAGTTGGCACAGGTGGTTGCTTTCATGGAGGGCATACATTCAGACGTGGGTGGGCTACACCGGACTGTACAGTCTTTGTCCTCCGCAGTGACGGCAGCCCTTCAACTGGCACAATCTCGGAGTCCAGCTCCAGTCCCTTTTTCCACCCCCCTGCCAGTGGCCACATCGGACGATAGTGACCACATACAACAGACCTCAAGGTCAAGATACAGCACACGCAGCACACAGCAGCAACAGCCCAAGCGGTCCAGGGCGCAGACACCATCCCCACAGAAAACTAAAGCCACCCCAGAGCGCAAAGATATAAGCCCGTCAGGCGACACCAAGGGCCACAAAGCCAAGAAGCAGACCTCAGGGTCACATGCCTCAGAGGCATCCCCAGCCAAGGACTCTCCTGTCCCAAAAGCGTCTCGCAAGCACAAGCAGACAGTTTCCGTGCCCGCTGAGAAGGTGGTGCCTGCTAAAAGTACACATAAGAAGAGCTCCAAGGCAGATGCACCCACAACCTCAACTCCCATCCAAAGCCCTGTGAAGCAGGGAAATGCGGGCACTGTAGGGGGAAAACCTGGTAAACAGGGATGGAGGGGCAGAGGCAAGGCCAGGCCAAGCAAACAGCTGGATCCAGCATGTCCCCAGAGGGAGGGCCACCGTCTACACCTGATGCAGCTTTGGTGGTGAGTGTGCCTGTTGTGGCCACCCCACCTCCCACTCCTACCAAGACCACACTTCCATATAGAATCCCCAAGAAGTGGAAAGGTACCCCGCCACATTCTCCCTCCCACACTGTGTCTCATGGCAGCATATCTCCGCCTCCACGGGCCACCACACCACCCGGTCCAAGCAGCCCTCCGGCTCCCAAAGCCACTGATGCCTCAAGCTCAGCTGGTCCGCTCTCTCCCAGGTCCAGTCCTCCAACTGGCCCCAACACTCAGCCAGCTCCCAGTCAGACTGACAGACAAGTCTGAGGCTAAATCCCCCTCACACACCTGTCTCTCCCACAGCGGTGCCTGTACTGCCCATTGTTATCCCCCTAGCTGTGTTGCTGACCATGACTGAGTACAGTCTCAAACATTCCCTGTGCAGCTTCTCATGTATCTACTCTGCTGTATGGATTGGCCACTGGCCTTACTGTACATTGCTGTGTTTGCCCATTCCCTGTGCAGCCTCTCATGTACCTACTCTGCTGTTTGGACTGGCCACTGGCCTTGCTGTACATTGCTGTGTTTGCCCATTCCCTGTGCAGCTTCTCATGTACCTACTCTGCTGTTTGGACTGGACACTGGTCTTACTGTACATTGCTGTGTTTGCCCATTCCCTGTGCAGCTTCTCATGTACCTACTCTGCTGTTTGGACTGGACACTGGCCTTACTGTACATTGTTGTGTTTGCCCATTCCCTGTGCAGCTTCTCATGTACCTACTCTGCTGTTTGGACTGGCCACTGGCCTTACTGTACATTGCTGTGTTTGCCCATTCCCTGTGCAGCTTCTCATGTACCTACTCTGCTTTTGGACTGGCCACTGGCCTTACTGTACATTGCTGTGTTTGCCCATTCCCTGTGCAGCTTCTCATGTACCTACTCTGCTGTTTTGACTGGCCACTGGCCTTACTGTACATTTCTGTGTTTGCCCATTCCCTGTGCAGCTTCTCATGTACCTACTCTGCTGTTTGGACTGGCCACTGGCCTTACTGTACATTGCTGTGTTTGCCCATTCCCTGTGCAGCTTCTCATGTACCTACTCTGCTGTTTGGACTGGCCACTGGCCTTACTGTACATTGCTGTGTTTGCCCATTCCCTGTGCAGCTTCTCATGTACCTACTCTGCTGTTTGGACTGGCCACTGACCTTGCTCTTGTCTACTTTTTATGCCTATCTGTGACATTTTTAATAAAGACAGTTGCTCCTGTTGTCTGCTTTGTCAGTCTCCTTGCTAAATAAAGGGTTTTCTGTGTGGGTATGGTTTAATGTGACACATGCTCTGTATGCCACTTTAACGTTGCCAGTTGCTAGTTTCACTATTTCAGAGTTTGGCTGAGGTGAGAGGCACTTCAGTTCTACTTGACTCTGAGGCTTGGGGGTGCACTGATGGTTGTTTGTGATGATCTACTGTTATCCTAATGATTCTATGTTCAGGTTTGCTAAATTGTACACATGTCATGTTAGGATGCACTACCAGCACAGAGTGGGATTCTATCCACAGGATTGGAGGAAGGCTGGCCAGGGTCATCATGTATGTGTGATCTTACTTTATGTGTGCCCAGCAGTGTAGGTGTATAGTCATCTTGTGATTGTCAGTCATCCTAGTCACATGGGTTACTTTCAATGTGTGCACTTGGGTGGTCAGGAAGTGTGCAGTGTTGAGGGGGTGACTTTGTCGTGAGTGTTGATGTGTGTGTGCACCTGCAATGTCAACTACACACATCTGTCACCCAGGAGTAGGGTACCTGTTTGTGTAATTGTTCAGCCCTGTGATTGTGATTGTGTGCACATGTGTGCATTGTATGTTGTGCACTGTTCAGTGTGTTGGTGTGTCCTTGCAGTTCTGGCTGACTCCTACTTGTTGTTTTTGCCAATTGTGAGTTTGCAGAGTATGTGACTGGCAAGTCAGTGTTGTGTTTTGTTGATCATCCATGTGTCTTTATGCTGTTTGTACTCACTGTGCATCCCTGCTCAGCCACACTGACATTGTGGGTGTGTTTTCTCATGCATTGCTGTCACATGGGGCTTTATTGCCTCCAGTATGGCATGTGGTGTGTTGTGTCATACCACCCCCTATCTGTGCTTCAGATGCCTACCCATTCTGAGTCTGCACTCCATCTATTTGTGTATGGTACACTCCTGCCATGTCCACTACTGACGTACACACCACTTCACTTTCATGTCAGCTGTCCCCTTGGTTTGCCTGTGTGTGTGCCTCCCCATCACTTCATTTGTAACACTGTGCTTTGTGGTGCAGATCTTTGCACAGGACCAATGTGCCGCTCAGGACATTTTCCCTATTGGTTATATGTTATTTTCTTGTACTGTTTAGCAGTCATGGTTGCTCATATGCAGTTCAACTGTTTGTGCTGCACAGTCCTCTGGTCAATTTGTTTCTACTTTGGTGTCCCAGACTTGTGCATCTGTGGGTGTTGGGTTAGGTGTATGTGTGTTTGCTGAGGTACTGCTTCACTTCCTGAGTGTGATGTTGTCAGTGTGCTGTTTTGATTGTTGTTGTGGGTGTTCATGGTGTGTCACTCATGTCTGTGTGGGACTGGTATGTTTGGTGTGCACACACTGCTTGGTGTGCATGCAGTGCTGTGGGTGTATGTTGCCTTGTCCTTGCCTGGTGTGCTTCCCCTGATGTCCTGCTGTGTTTGCAATGTGATTTATTGGCATATGCTTCTGTTGTGTGTTTGATGTGGCTGTGTGCAGTGTTTGGTCTGTGTAGTCTCTTGCAGATGACAGATGCTCTGTGTGTGGTGTTCTATTTGCATGTCAGTGTGTGTGTTTTGTTGGTGTGATGTGTTTCATTCAGATGTGTGTTGCCAGTGTGGTGTGCCTTACTTGTGTGTCTGTCACATGAACGTAGGTCTATTCTAGTTCCTGTGCTTGTGTTAGGTGCGTCCTTGTTTTTTTCTCCTCTCATATCTGAGCTGTCTCTTGTCAGTCTTGTGCATGTGCAGGCATGTGGTACACTGTGACATCATGTTGACTTGATGGGTGGTGTGGTATGTCTGTCTGTGTGTCATTGTAGGCCCATTTCTCCCAGTTTGTGTCCATGATTGTTTTGTGATGGTGAACTTCTTGTCTGTGTTGTGGTATGTTGTCTGTGCATTGTTCCTGACTGATGGGGTTGTGCACTCCTGTTCTGTCTGTGCTCCCATTGCCTTTCCACAGTTTGGCTGCACAGTTCATGTCTGGTCTTGTTGTGCTTCTGTGTGTGTTTTAGTTGAGTTATGTGTTTGGCTGTTGTTTTTGTGCAGACATTGGTTCTGGCATCCCTGTGTGTGTGTGATGTTTGTGGGTGCCCCCAGGGAGTGTGATTGTTTGTCTGTGTATTGACTGGACTTTATTGACACCCTTCTGTGTGTCTGGCACTGGTGTTGTGTGTTGCAGGTGTGATGGGGGGGTATGTGTGAAGATTCCTACTTGTGTTTGACAGTCATGGAGTGTGTCAATGGGCCCTGTGTGTTGTGCTGCTGACATGCTCCTGTCAAGTAGTTGGATACATATGTGTGGCTGTTCACTGTTTGACTTCAGGGCCTTCCTTTCATCCCTGTGCCTATCCATGGGTTGCCTTGCTGTCTCCCTGAGTTGTTGCACTGAGGTGACTGTGGTTTGACTTCACTCAATGTGCCAGCCATGTGTGATTTGATGGGCTGAGGGTGTTCTTATATATTCCTTGTCTTGCATGTGATGTACACATGCTTGGTAGTTAGCTCCTTGGCCTTCCAATTGTGGGCACCTCACTTTAGCTTTCCTATATGTAGTACTCCATTGCTGCTGGCATGTGGTATGTGTATGTGGCTGTTTGTCAGTGTGGGGTATGTCTGTGTGACTTGGCAGGCTGTGTGTCCAGTGGAGTGATTGTTCATTATCTGTGTGTGTGTGCATTTTCTGCATGGACTCAGTTTTCTTGCCATGTGTGTGGTGTTGTTGTGGTGTGTGGGTTACCCTGGCCCTGTGCTTCTGTGCTGTGTGTTCCTCTGCAGCCACTCCTGCTGTAGCTGTCTCCCTAGTTCTTTGGTGTGTGGTGCAGGGTGTGGGTTCACCTGGCTTGTTGTTGTGCATGGGGGAGCACAGGAGGGGCACATGGCATGTCCCTTCATGGGGGGGCCTGGTGTGTGGAGGGTGGAGGTGTGGCCCTGTGGTCTTTGTGCACTACCCATGCCTGGCGCTGGCCCTGCCTTCTTAATTGTGCGCATGTTTTCCCGCGTTTTCACCGCTGCGGTGACGTGACCGGGACATTACTTCATGATCGCGGTGGATGGGTGACCTGGATGCGGAGGGGTGATTTGGTGACAGGTAGGACATGTGTGGGTACACTTGTGGATGTGTTCCTGTCCCCACCAGGGTGTCTGGTGTGGACAGGAACCCTAGATCAGCCCATGCGTTGTGTGTTGTGGTTGTGTGCGGAGTTGTGTTGTTGCGTACCTGCGGCGTCGTCCGCGACGGGCCATGAGTTGCTGATGATGTATCAGGAACAGCACAGGGAAGACGTGCAAAGCTGGGTTCATTGTGCTCGGGACCGGGCGGTTGGGACCGGGGATCAGGTTTAGCGCTCCGCTGTGATGCTTCCGCCGTCTCTGGTTGGGCGGTTTCTCCGCTGCGGTGCGACTGGCTGTTTGGGGCATCCTGATTTGTACGGCGGTCGGGACGTCATTCCACACGGCGGTGAGTCTCCATTGGCTCCCACCACCGTGGTGGCGGGCGCACTTTGATGGCGGTTAGCGTCGCACCGCGCCGGATGGGAAATGGGCTACGTTTGGCCATCCTAATATGGCAGGCGTGAGGTCCGCTGCTGGAGTGCGGGAAAAAGCATTTTCCGCCACCGCCAGCACCGCAGTGGTGCCTCCGACCGCCATCGTAATAGGCCCCTAAATTCCTAATCCTACTAAAACATTAACTTATCTCAGTAAAACATGCTGTTGTATTTTTAACTACCTAATAAATGTTATCAGAAACTAAACATATTTATACTTCTTTTTATATATCAACAGGTTACTACTACATCCAACAACAAAAGTAGAAAGAAATTTATTGTTAGTATATTAAAAATATTTAAAATTATTTGTCTGAAATAGAATAGTATATTTTTGGTTAAGGAACAACATGTTCAGGTTTTATAATTGAACATTTGGACGGAAATACATATCTAATTATCCACAAAAAGTTGTGAAAAGCATATTGCAAGGTCATTTCCTTAAATATAAAAAACAAGTAAACAAATTATAAAGTTTACAAACACAAATGAAACAAATTAAAAAACATTATCATTACAAATTATAAACAATGTTCAAATATTTTTTCTTTCAGCTTTCAAAACTTTCAACGACCAAAAAGAAGAAAAACATAACAAGGTAATTTTCACATCAATAAATTATTACATTAAAAATTGTACTTCTCTCATTATAAAGAAATTGATTTTTTTTCTCCCACAGAAAAAAACATATAGCAGGTAAATAGATTGTTTAAACTTGACCAAAGAAATGTAGGCAAATAAGCACAAGTGTATCTCTTCAAATAAAAATGAAAAACTTTTGTCCAATTATAAAACCTGAACATGTTGTTCCTTAACCAAAAATATACTATTCTATTTCAGACAAATAATTTTAAATATTTTTAATATACTAACAATAAATTTCTTTCTACTTTTTCAGACCACAACACAACTCAAACTCACAAACAAAAGCAAGAAACAACCTAAACAATATTATAAAGTTAAGATTTCTGAAACAAAAACCAATACAAAAAATTAACTATATTTCTCTCCTAGTAAACTTTTCCATAAGTTATATATACATAACAAAACCCATTAAATATTTCTCATTTCAGAAACACTAAATCAATAAATCAATTTACCAAACAAAAGAATCAAACAGCATCTAATTCAAAGGTAAGAAAAATTGAACTTTTTTTCGATACAACAAATTAACTTTTTTTCTCCCAATAAAGCATGATTCTGTATATAATAAACCAACAAAGATAGAAAAACAACACAGTGAAAATATTAAACAGAACTTGAAAATGCATGAATTGTAAACTGTTAAATTGATTATATAAAATATACTGTCATTTTTCCTCTAAACAGGTATACACAATAAAATATTAAATATAATAACATTATTATTTTTTTTTCTCTTTTCAGAAAAAATAATGTCTACCCCATCCAAGGAAGCAAAATACCTGGCATCAAAATGAGGGAACAGACTACTGAACCATAGTGGGTATGTTTATTGTAACGAGAGACTATCTGAACCCAGGTGTCATTGGAGGTGTGTGCAATATTACTCAACCCATTGCACAGGCAGAGCGATTACTCTTGGTGACACTGTTTTAAGAACCACAGACCATAACCACTCTGCCTCTGCAATGGAGATTGAAATTAGAGAAATAATTAATGAAATTAAAGATATTGCATCCACCTCCAATGAAACCTGTGGTGCAGTTTTAAGGAGAGGTATCCCAACACATTCCCCCACATGTTGCAAGTAGTATGCCCACCATACCTAATTTGCGCAGAATTATTCAACGTCAAAAACAGACAAGTAACCCACAAAGAGTAACACCCCAAACGTACTCTGACATAATAATTCCACCTGAACTCTCTGTTACTTATTCTAATGAATCATTCCTATTGCATGACAACGAAAACCCTCAGTAGAGAATAATAATCTTTAGCACACCCCATAATCTAGTAAGATTAGAAAACAGTGATATTTGGATGATGGATGGAACGTTTAAAAGCACGCCCCATCCATTCACCCAAATATACACTATTCATGCATACATTAACAATACTGTAATTCCCTTAGTATACACTTTACTCCCTGATAAACAATACTCCACATACACTGAATTATTGTCAGTGATAAAATCTAAAACATCCAACAAAAGTCCGAGAAAAGTAATACTTGACTTTGAATTAACTATGATTAATACAATAACAAATATTGATACCCAAATTCAAGGATGTTTCTTTCACTTTTCTCAGGCATATTGGCGAAAACTACAAAAAACATCCTTAATTGAGGATTATATATCAGATAGCAAACTACAGTTTGAACTTAAAAACGAACTGCCCTTTGCTTTGTTCCTCCTGACAGTGTAGACGAGTACTACACTTCAATTACAGAATCTGAATATTTTACAACAAATGAAGAAAAATTGGCACCTATACTAAATTATTTTGAAGACACATGGATTGGCCATCTAAGCAGGTCGGGTAACAGGAGGAGACCACGTTTCCATGTGGAGTGGTGGAACTGTTACTCGACCTGCTTAGAGGGAGGAGCAAAAATAAACAATGCCATAGAGGGATGGCACAACTCCTTCAACAAACCAATTGGCAAACCTCATCCTAATTTCTATCATTTTTTGGAAATTTTGAAGAAGGAGCAAAGTTTCCAAGAAATGAGAATGTCACAATCATTATCAGGTAGCCTGAACCCACGTATTTCTACCAGAACTATCGGCCCATCTCGCTCCTCCCCTTCGCAGCCAAAGTTGCAGAGAAAACAGTCAACAGGAAACTGACACGATTCATTGAAGAGAACGCCGTCCTCGACCCGTCCCAATCCGGATTCCGAAGCAACCACAGCACAGAGACCGCCCTACTCGCCGCCACAGACTGTAGAAATAAAAACCTTCTTAGGGGTTCACTGATACATCTGGTCCTTAAGACCAACAAAGAAAAGATTGGCACGGAAGCTGTAATATCAAAAAACATGTTTTAATAACCTCAGATGAGGGAGATTGCGTCTTACGGTACCCGCAGGCCACTGTAGGAGGCATTCTAATGAGTGCAGAGAACAGGGTCCTTATATATGCATTTGTTACATAGTCAGCATAAAATCAAGGGAGGTCCTAGCACATACAAGCATGCTTATTGACTAATATGGGTATACAAAATTTGCTTGCTCCACAAAGTGGGAGGGAGACTAAACTGCTTACATCAGTAAGAATAGCCTGACAGTTCTATACTAGGAGCAGGTGCATTCTACCAGCTAGGCCTCTCTGAGCATGTGCAAGACTCTGGAAGAGGGAGAAAGCACATGGCGAGCACATGGCTAACTAAAATGGCTGCCAAGTACAAAATGGCTTTCAGCTCATGCTAACAGCGATTCCTGCAATCTTTAACAGATGATCCTTTTAGCATGAGCTAAAGACATTCCCATGATCTAGTAGAGACATAGAAAATATTTTGCACATTTTCTTCTCATAAATTCATCAATATCCTATGCAAGGTGGGCATTTACATTCTAAACATTTCATTAAGCAGGTATATATACGGTATAAGCAGGAGTACAAAGGGAACAGAGCATTGGGTCATACAGGTAGCAAGAGAGAATAATGACTATTATCTCAAACAGAAATCTCAATATTTTCCAACCCTAAGCAGAAAGCAAATACCAAAACCATCTAGTCTAATTCTAAGTTTCAGGGCTCTGATGTATTTCAGTGACTATCTATTTCAATTTCAGAATAGCCAACAGCACATACCTAATAAAAACATTTTCAATAGACTTTCTCAGTATTTTTTATGATGGCTAAAGTATCAATTAATATACTTAAAGAAAGAGTAAAGTAACATGCTCAGATGAACTTTTCTC
The DNA here is from genome assembly GCA_963921515.1 of Calotriton arnoldi. Taxonomy (NCBI): domain Eukaryota; kingdom Metazoa; phylum Chordata; class Amphibia; order Caudata; family Salamandridae; genus Calotriton; species Calotriton arnoldi. Next base: position 182,848 of record CAWUFW010008720.1, on the reverse strand, counting down.
GTGCAGAATAAACATTACTCTTACAAAAAATATTAAAGCAGTCAGACATATTATTACAAAAACATTCCTGGCTCCGGGGGACCAGGAGGACCACACAAGACCATTGGAATTAGGACAAGGAGCCGCAAGGGCTGCTCCTCCTCAAAAATGGGACAACCAAAGGGGTACATTACTAACAAAAAAAAGAGTCCTTGGGAAATTGTAGTACAACCAACCAGAGGGGAGTCTTCTCCCTGTGTCCGTTTGAGCCTCACAGGCAGGCTCTTGTTGTTCCCACGGTGGAGCTGCACAACTCGCAACTCAAGAATCACGGAGAAGGAAAAGTCTTTCTTTCAGGATAGGGCAATCACCCCCCCAGGGCAAATACCCTCAATGATCCTGTCCAGTGTCTCATGCAGTGCACCAGTTTTCTTCACTTTAATCTAACAGGCACCAAGGGCATAGCACTTGTACCCTAAACTCAAGTCCTTCCCTAACTCCTGTATTGCACCTCTGGCGCACTGCTCTTTTGTTGGGGCCACAAATTGTAGCCAATATGCTCAGGCATCCCTTGATCAACAAACAAAGGCGTAGACTTGCATTCACTTGGGACCAGGACTCAAAGGCCTGAAGCAACCCTTGTTTCAAAGGGGTCACCTCAAGCAAAAGCCTCCTTGCCGTCCTTGTCGCTCTGTGACTCTCTCAGCTGGGCATCAAAAACTGGATCCACACAAAGATTTCTCCATCCTGATTTGTAACCCCGTCTTTCGCCCAAGACAGTGGCAGGGGTACACACTTCTCATCCCAGTGCTTCCGCCTTCACTGAGGTCCTAGTTGCCAGCAACGCCTATGCTGGTTCCTTTTGTTTTGACTGTAGGCTGGACTGGTGCTGACTCCCAGGCTGGATCTGATGTCCGGGCCCCTCTGGCAATGGTTGTAAGGAAGCAAATATCTATTGGTGGACAGAACAAGAGGTCTTTAGACAAGGCACAGAAATAATCTAACAACAGAATACTTCCTTAGTCTTGGGGCGCCCCATACATTAGCAAGGCACCCAAGAACCACTTCATCTATCTGAGAGTAGAAAACCCTGGACCTATTGGCAAGTATAAAAGGAACGTTTTGGTGAACTGACAAGAGTAATACATCACCCAATCCCAAACAGCCAAGGAAGTCTGTGTTCATTTACTAAATTCTGAGGAAAAGAGAAAAACAATACAGACATACTCCAAATACTTACATTGGTGTATTCCTATATTACTAATCTGAAGAACCCTCAAGAAAAAGGAAATATTCTACACTTTTACTCATAGATTTTACATTACTTGTACAGGACTGCAGACACTTGTAAAATAATTTCTCCTACATGTTATGCTTAGGACCATGCTCTCATGTTATAGGCGCAGCAGGAAAATCTAAAACTGCTAATTTAACAGGGATTCTTATTGCAAAAAGAACTAAACTTCAACATAGTGGGTACATTTTCTCCAGCAGAACATGTTATGACAAACAAACTCCTATAAAACAATATTTTCCTTCAAAATGTTTGCTAAGGATCACATTAGCGTCTTTCCTGCATTGTACTTTTCACGATCCGGACTATGCAACATCATTTTCAAAAGGAAAAAAAACCCTATCTCCAGCTCTAATAAGGGCTGTCAGCTTATTGACAGAGACTAGCTAATAAAAGACTAGCAATGCCCTTGCAAAACTGTATAGAACATGAGAATAACATAAACAATAATAGTGTTGCCACCTGAGATTTTTGAACAGAAACCCCCACTATACAGTTCCCCTTAAAGATCAAATAAGGGAACATCAATCTGTTCTACTCATTCTTTCATACAGGATGGGCAGTAACATAGCTTATATGTTTCATCATTTTATTAATTCTAACAATTTTAAAACAGTATTACAGAATAGCCAATAACTGTCACATGGCGATTTCCTAGACAGCTTAGACAGACCCAAGAAAGAGTGAGAAAAAGAAGAGAGAAAACATAATTTTGCCTACCCTTAATTTGTAGAGGAGCTAGCCTCCTTCCCCCATTTTGACAGTAGGAAAACCTGAAACAGGTTTCACTTCTGTCAACACTTTCAACCCCTATTTGTAGCAACTGGGCACAAACAAACTTGTAGGAGAGATCTTAGAAAGTGGCTATTCTCTGATTCAGCCTAACACAAGCACATTGAGTACTGTGGAAAGCGTTAGTAACCAATGTACCAATTCCTTCAGCAATTGTACTAGATTAACATGAGAGCGCATGAATGCAAACTAAAATCCATTTCCTCCTCATCGTAGCCCCTACACAGTATTCTTTAAACTAAAACCATTATTTTTATATACATGACAGATCAATGCTCAACTCAGGGCTGCTTTTCCTTCGTTTCATATGACTGCGCAAAACGTGTGTTTGCCAAAAATAGGAAGCAAAGCTTCTCATTCCTCTCTCTGCGCTGTCATCTCGTCTTTCAAAAACTTTTCAGAGGTCGAAGTGGCCAAGCAAACCTTACCCTTCACCCTGTTAAGTTGCTAAATGCAGAACTCCGACCTTTGACCCGTTCAGCAGCTGGTCATTTTTTTTTGCAAGGCTTGCCATGCGGTTTTTGTAATTCAAAGCAACTCTGGAGAATCACAGTTGAAAGGCAGTCCTGTCCGGTCCGTTTGCCAATAATTTAAAGGTAGGATAATAACGTCTGCTGGTTTCTGTATACTTATTTTCATTTGTGTACAGTATGTGGTGTGCAGTCTAGTAATACAGAGGTCAGCTGTTTGTTCTATATTTGCATGTGTATACTTTATTGAAGCCTGAGAGCAGGTTAAAAACTGCCTTGAGTGGTAGAACTGCTTGTAAAATTGTGAATTTAGCTCAATTTCGACTTTGGTGGTAGGGGCACTTAAAAATGAATATCCTACAATATTTTTGCATAATAGGAACCCCCAGAGTGTTCTCTAGATAGCCCAGGAATGGGAAATCAGAAATGTATATGGTATACCCTTATAAAAATGAGGTTTGTTCGGCTGGGTAAAGTGACATGTCACATTTAAGTTTCCTTTTTTTCGGTACAGCACTGCTTAAATCCAACTTTGATGCTAGGAATTCACAGTATGATGATTAGGCTTTATAAAGATGAAAAAACGAATTTAAAGCATTTATTTTTAATAATATATTTTTTTCATATAATTAATATTTTTTATAAAACCAACCATTTTGATGATTCCACATTTGAAAAGCAAGCTTCATTCGTAGCCTATCATATTTCAACGCATTCATGTATAACCCTAAGCACAGAAGCCTTACTTGAAACATGAAAAGTCTGCGCCACTTTTTTAAAGGACAGTTATTATTTAACATCAGAACCACAGAGGTACTTATGAAAAAAGGCATTAAGAAAGGAAATCCCTACTTTCAATTTTGTTCTCTGTTATCCAAAATAATGAAACTGGTTTTTTGAAACTTTTAAAATAATGCAGGCCTTCATACCAGTTTTACACTGACTTAAAATTTCGCTGACTCAGCATTCCTGTCTGTGGCCGCGATCAGGAATAGCCATATGCTATTTATGCAGCTGTTGTTTGTCAGCAGGCGTCGAATTTTCACACCTTTCTCAGGAAAAAACCCCTTTATTATTTGAAATACCCTGACAGAGTTAAATCCCCATTTGCTGTGTCAAACAGTTTCTTTTCAGTTAGTCAGTTTAAACACAGCTGTTGGAAAGCTTTTCTTCTCGGGTGCTGAAAGAAAAGCATGTCACAGTCTATTTAAAAATTGAGGCATTTCAATGCAGTCAAATCTATCTTTCTATAATGTGTATTTAGTTCAGCAACGACCAAATTCACTCAGATGATGTGCATGCCTTTTAATGTCTAATACAATGTATCTAAGGAAAATGCTGTAACATGTTGTATTTTAGTCTATTGATTACAAAACACACAATTTCGTTTTTCTTCCTCTGTATGAGGCCTATTTTAATCCTATTGAATACGAATTCTAATTTTATCTTTAGCATTGTGGCAATTTGCACACATGTATAGTGTCTTACTCTGTCAATTTAATAGTAACATGCAGCTGTTTAGCATATGTTATATAATTCATTTCTGGATTTTTATTTAATATGTAAGTAACTAAATGACAGTTTGCATAACAGAATGATGACAGCAAAAAAACATAAACAAACTCATTGAGCTCATTCCAGACATTTTACAGAAGGGGTCATACACTCAGAACACACAACACAGCGCGCTTAAAGCTAGCCATTCTTACACAAAGAGCGCAATCGCTATTTACTCACACAAGTATCACCAATGTCAAACCACATAGACATTGAAACACACATTTAACCCACAAATCAACACTTAGGACTTTAAGACAGCTTACAAATTGTACGCAAGACCAAACTATTTGTAAATACTAATTGTAAGTCATATTTACAAGAAGAGCTCTCAAAAGTAGCCCAAAAAACTGTTCCATGGTCAAGAAGCCAAAATACACCAAATTCGCCAGTTTTGGCTGGTAGAACACTGAAAAAGCGCTCTGCATATCACCACTTATGAATGTTACTAAGTGCGCAGATCCGGATCCGTTTTATGTACATATTTAGTTCCATGGGGTACTTAGTCACCAAGGAAGAAATATCTTTTTACTATACCTAAACCTATTTAGGTATCCCCTCTGAGGAGAGTCAGCTGAGTACTTCCTAAATCCATATCGGTACCTCCAAGACAGCAACACTTTCTATGAAGTGTGCTAGAAGCAGGCATGTCAAGAATATTATAGCATATATAATATTATACTCCAAGTGACACTTAACACAATGTGTGCCGTTCAAGTTTTCAAAGTTAGAGAAAAATCTCCTCATTACCTGCCTTCATTTGCTGCAGCAAAACAAACAAACAAACAAACCAAAATCTTGGCCAAGTCATTCCAAACAAAAGTGTTGCTTCAGCAACCTTACCAAACCAAAGTCTCCAGCTTCCAACTGCCAAGTTCTGAGTGACCTAACGGTCGTTTTAAAATACTCACGCCAAAGAAGTTCTCAGTCGGGAGCGGCAAACACTTGGAGGATCAGATCAGGAAGACCAGAAATATACTGGGCTGGAAGACAAACAATCTCCGTGCGCAGGGTACCTCCTCAGTAGATTCCTGTCCTGTACTCCTCAGTAGATTACTGTCTCCCTTCAAGACCACTCCCTTGGATAGCCGCTGCACAGATGAGGTCCACTTTCGGGCGCCATTTGTAGAAATAAAAACCTTCTTAGGGGTTCACTGATACATCTGGTCCTTAAGACCAACAAAGAAAAGATTGGCACGGAAGCTGTAATATCAAAAAACATGTTTTAATAACCTCAGATGAGGGAGATTGCGTCTTACGGTACCCGCAGGCCACTGTAGGAGGCATTCTAATGAGTGCAGAGAACAGGGTCCTTATATATGCATTTGTTACATAGTCGGCATAAAATCAAGGGAGGTCCTAGCACATACAAGCATGCTTATTGACTAATATGGGTATACAAAATTTGCTTGCTCCACAAAGTGGGAGGGGAGACTAAACTGCTTACATCAGTAAGAATAGCCTGACAGTTCTATACTAGGAGCAGGTGCATTCTACCAGCTAGGCCTCTCTGAGCATGTGCAAGACTCTGGAAGAGGGAGAAAGCACATGGCGAGCACATGGCTAACTAAAATGGCTGCCAAGTACAAAATGGCTTTCAGCTCATGCTAACAGCGATTCCTGCAATCTTTAACAAGACGACATCCGCACCCTCCTGGACCAAGGCCACTCCGCAGCCCTCATCCTACTCGACCTATCAGCGGCCTTCGACAGTGTCTCCCATCGCACACTAGTCGTCAGACTACACGACGCAGGCATACAAGGAACAGCCCTGGACTGGATCCGATCATTCCTCACCGGAAGGAGCCAAAGGATCAGACTCCCACCCTTCCTCTCCGACCCCATGAAAATCACCTGCGGAGTCCTACAGGGTTCATCACTGAGCCCCACCCTCTTCAACATTTACATGGCCCCCTCGCAGCCATCGTCCGACAACACGGCCTCAACATCGTATCCTACGCCGACGACACCCAGCTCATCCTCTCCCTCACCAAAGACCCCACCACTGCCAAACTCAACTTCCAGAAAGGAATGCATGTTGTCGCAGTCTGGATGACCAACAGCTGCCTGAAGCTCAACGCCGAGATGACAGAAGTCCTCGTCCTCGGTACCACCTCTTCTGCATGGGACAGCACCTGGTGGCCGACCGCCCTCGGAAGCCCACCTACCCCCTCAGACCACGCCAAGAACCTCGGCATCGTACTCGGCTCATCACTCTCCATGAACCGACAGGTCAACGCCGTCACCTCCAGCTGCTTCAACACCCTCCGCATCCTCCGCAAGACCTTCAAGTGGATGCCCCCTGAGTCAAGGAAGACAGTCACCCACGCACTCATCACCAGCAGACTGGACTATGGAAATGCACTCTACGCCGGCATCAACAAGTCCCTACTCCGCAAACTCCAGACAGTACAGAACACCGCCGCCAGACTTGTCCTCGGCATCCCCCGACATGAACACATCAGCCAACACCTACGAAGTCTCCACTGGCTCCCCGTGGAGAAAAGAGTCACTTTCAAAATCCTCACTCACGCCTACAAATGCCTACACAACAACGGACCCAAATACCTCAACGACAGAATCAACTTCCATGTACCCAAAAGAAACCTCCGATCTTCCAACCTTGCACTGGCCGAAACCCCGCGCATCCACAGAGCTAGAGCAGGCGGAAGATCCTTATCTCACATTGCAGCCAAGACCTGGAACGAGCTACCGGCAGACATCAGACGCGCCCCCTCCCTGAACACCTTCAGGAAGACCCTCAAGACCTGGCTCTTCGGCTAAACAGATCTGCGGACCCCCCCCCCCTCAGCGCCTTGAGACCCTCACGGGTGAGTGGCGCGCTTACAATTCCCTGATTGATTGATTGAGAACTAAGGAAATGTCTGAAAGACTATTGGGCGTAATTCAACAGTTTACGTTGACAGTGGCTTCAGACTACCTTGATAATCTTGCTCACATCCTACATTTCTAACACACAAAATCTTTTTACTTGTCTGTTTTGCCCTAAAACAACTCCCACTAATTCAATTGATTATTTCCAAACATTTATAAATTAATAATAAAGATCGGGTCTCCTTACCCTCAAATGTTTTCTTTCTTCAACTCTTGGACTTACATTACATCCATTACTTCACCAAGAGTCCTTTATTTTTTTTAAATCCATAGTAAATAACAGAGAATCCATTCAAAAAATCCATAGACCGATGAAAAATATATTAATATGCACACTAAAAACTGTGCATATCTAAAAAACGCACCCACTAAAAAATCCTGAAAAATAAAGATATTGTTAAAAAAACACAACAAATTCCAACGTTGCAATCCAATTCTGATCGAAATACAATACCACTTCGATATCTGTAGAAATCCAAAATGAAGCGACCCAATAAAAAAATCCCGAAAATATTTTTTTTTGTTTGTCGAAAAAACGCAACAAATTCCAAGAATTCAATTCATCTGGACCAAAAATCCTGTTAAAAAATAATGATGAACAAAATGTATTACTTTAAATAACATTGTAAATACATCTAACCGCGACGATGATAAAAATATATTTTTTATTAAAAAGCGTGTCGCTAAACTAAAAAAGCACACCTTTCAAAACACTTTTGTTTCATGAAGTGTTTAATATATATACCATTAACCACTTTATGAAACAAAAATAGTTTGTAAAAAGAAAGAGACCCGACGTGGGCCTACTACTGCAACATGTAATGGCGGAAATTAGTTGGTAAACACACATCAAAAATACGTAAAACACATTTGCTACATCTAACTACCTGCCTCATCTCTCCTTACAATAAACATTACCACTACACTATGTATTTTAATAATGTAAATTTGTCTTACCTTAACGCAGCTCTCCCTTGCTTCTGTTCTCTCCAGCGTTGATCTCCGTAATGATGAAAGTTACGTTAACGCGTCGACGTCATTGCTTTCTGTAAAGATAAAAAAAGGACATTTTCTCTCATTGAAAACAATGTAAAAGCGTGAGAAAATTTTACAAAAATGTATTATAAAATGTTACTGTACATAATAAAATACAAAATTATTTTTATAAAATATGTATGTCTACTCTATTTTTTAATAATTTTTTCTTAATTTATTTCACTAATTATAATTATGTAAATTTATGATTAAAAAATAGTTATATACATTACATATGTTGTTTTTATTTATACATGTTTATTTATCTCCCCCAAAAATTAAAAATGCTAAATTTTTTTTTTTTATTTACCCATTTAAAAATATATATATTATATTTTTTAAACATAAATAAATATGAATTTACATCTACTTTACATTAAATTATATTTTTAATTTTCCCATTAAAAATTTACCCATCATAATATTTAAACATCACAATACCTATTTTTTCATTACTAATTTTTTCATGTTTAGAATATTAAAATATGTTTTTTATAACTCAAAAGAATATTTTCTATTCATTTTTACATAACAAATAACTACTTACAATTAATGTTAATACCTGGATATTAATTTGCCAAAAATTATACCTAATCCATGAAATAATTAGTATCATTATTATCATAAATATAAACTGTTTAATAACAAAATTAATACCTGAGTATTAATTTCCCCCCCTAAAAATCAAACTAATATTTCCTATAAATGTTTGCCTAATTAATAACAAGTTAGTATTAATATTCATACCTGAGTATTAATTTACCAAAAAATATACCTATTCCATAAAATAATTAATATGATTATTATCAGAAATATTAACTATAAAAAAACAATATGAATACCTAAATATTAATAACTTTCATAAAAACAATTTATTTATAAATTAATATTTGTTATATTATTAAACATACATTCTCAAAAAGTTAAAAAAACACTTACCATACAATACTTACCAATGCGTTGTAAAAGCATGCGTTGTACTTGTACATGCGTTGTAATGGCATGCGTTGTAAAATCATGCGATGTAAGTGTATCTGCGTTGTAATGGTTGCGTTGTTAAGGCATTGCGTTGTAATGCCTGCGTTGTAAAGGATGTCTCCCGACCAAAGCAGTTGAAATAAACCTCTATGGTCGCTTGAGGAAATTCAAGAACTGGAGTCAAGCTATCCTGGCTGATGAGAGGTGAAACCCCGAAACTGGTCCTAGGATGCTTGTTTCCAGTCCAGGGAGGACCTGGCCTGGAAGTTCAGGCTGGACTATTCATATTGGGTGCAGAGTCAAGACTGATTTGCATAATATGGCTGGGTTCAAACTGGAATGGCATGGGGAGCAAAAAAGGATGGATTTAACTCAGATCTCTTGACTGGGGGTGAATGTTTTGATTTGTTCTGCATTCCGCCCATCAATTGTGTGTCTTTTGCTTTCTCGCCCTAAGTGCGCCGGGTATACCCAGACGTGGGTTACAGGCTCACTGTGCAACTGGATTCAAGCTATCCTGGCTGATGAGGCGTGAAACCCTGAAACCGGTCCTAGGATGCTTGTTTCCAGTCCAGGGAGGAACTGGCTTGGCAGTTCGGGCTGGACTGTTTCCATGAGGCACAGGGTCAAGACTGATTTGCATATGGCCAGGTCTAAACTGGGGTGGCATGGTGAGCAAAAGAATGATGGATTTAACCCAGATCTCTTGACTGGGGGTGAATGTTTTGATTTGCTCTGCATTCCGTCCATCAATTGTGTGTCTTTTGCTTTCTCGCCCTAAGTGCGCCGGGTATCTCCAGACGTGGGTCCTAGGCTCACTGTGCCACTGGAATCAAGCTATCCTGGCTGATGAGGGATGAAATGCCAAAACCGGTCCTAGCATGCTTGTTTCTGGTCCAGGGAGGATCTGGTTTGGCAGTTCGGACTGGACTGTTCCCATGAGGCACAGGGTCAAGACCGATTTGCATATGGCCAGTTCTAAACTGGGGTGGCATGGTGAGCAAAAGAATGATGGATGTAACCAAGATCTCTTGACTGGTGTGAATGTTTTGATTTGTTCTGCATTCCGTCCATCAATTGTGTGTCTTTTGCTGGGGTGAATGTATCACATTGTTCTGCATTATGTCCATCAATTGTTGTTTTTGCATGTGTCACCCCGCTGGAGTAAAGCTATCCTGGCTGAAGAGGGGTGGAACCCCGAAACCGGTCCTAGGATGCTTGTTTCCAGTTCAGTTAGGACCTGGCCTGGCAGTTCGGACTGGACTGTTCCCATTGGGTGCAGGGTCAATACTGATTTGCATATGGCTGGGTTCAAACTGGAATGGCATGTGGAGCAAAAAAACTATGGATTTAGGCCCAGATCTGTGTACGGGGTAAATGTATCACATTGTTCTGCATTCTGTCCATCAATTGTTCTTTTTGCATGTGTCAATCCGAGTGGGACGGGTATGCCTAGACGTGGGTCCCGTGCTCTCCATGCAACTGGAGTCAAGCTATCCTGGCTGATGAGGGGTGGAACCCGTCCTAGGATGCTTGTTTCCAGTCCAGGGAAGACCTGCTCTGGCAGTTCGGCTGGACTATTCCCATTGGGTGCAGGGTCAAGACTGATTTGCATATGGCTGGGTTCAAACTGGAATGGCATGGGAGCAAAAAAACTATGGATTTAGGCCCAGATATCTGTACTGGGGTGAATGTATGACATTGTTCTGCATTATGTCCATCAATTGTTCTTTTTCCTGAATTTGAAAGCCTTCTGCCCATTTTATACGGTAAAACTATAGATAAAATTAGCATTTTATTTATAGCGGTAAAGTTAAACCTTATTTTGAGCACTGCATTTAAAGAATACCTGTAGCAGTGTCACATTTGTGTAAACTATACATCTTTCCTTGATCACTGCCTTTAGGTAAATTGTACTTCATGCTTTGATTAGTGCATTTAATTTCACTATGCCTATTTTCTTCCGGGTCAACTGGCTTTAAGCTGCATTTCGGCGAGTGGTACTGCATAGTTTGTCTATTGCACTTGAATTCCATATGACAATTTGGATATGGTTACATTATACACTTTGCTTTGACTACTACATTTGATCTCCCTATCTGCCTGTGATTTGTAGGTCAAAGATTTCTAACCCAGCATGATATATGACTGCGGTACATGCTAGAGAGCCCTCCTGTAAAGTAAGGTAACTTATTTGATAGTGACACCTGGTGCCTGTTTGCATAACACAAGTCAAAGGTTCTAATGCCAGTTTGATAGCTCAGCAGGTTAAGCGTCTTGCAGCAGAGATCTGAGGTAACGTATAGGTCACACAGTTCAATATGTGTGTAGGATAGTTCCGCCACTTTTATGCAAAAGCTTTAGAGAACTTTATTTAACTTGATGGTGACAGGCTCCAATCACATTATGCCAGGTGTGCAGGTCAATGCACAAGCTGCAGACAGGTGTAGTAATACTAATGACAATTTGTTTTTTGGTCTACATTTTGTGCTATTTAAAGGGACAGTATAACTGACTACTTTGTCCTGTGACCGCTATTTGATAAAACAATTGCTGTTGTTAACACGCCTGCTTCAGGTGTAACCAGCACGCAGTAGTGTGAATCCTCTAGGGCCATCTATATGCTCAAATAATGTATAGGCGCAGGCCACCTTTTCCTTTTTATGTGATGGATTCGTGGCTTGCCACATTGAAAGGGAAACACGGTTAATGTCTCTGTTTGCAGTGGCTTTTGTTGAAAGCGCCGGGCTTTGAAGAGATGAAACTGTATGCAAACATGCGCGGTTCCCTTTGAAGTTGTCTAGTGGAAGACAAACAGCGGGCACAAAGAGAAATGTGTGCTTCTGTGCAGCTAAAAGCTGCCTCGGTTTCGCTCCGCGTTCTACTTCCTAACGCTTGAAAGGCACTTCTTCCTTACTGCAGAAGAGAGACCATCTCTTTTCAGAACAGGGCATTTATTTTGCCTTTGAAAGAAACACAAAAAGGACCTTAACGGAGCTTTAGAAGTGACTCTCAAAAGTGCGAAAGTCAGCACAACCACATATATATGAAATGATTTATGCGACAGCCATCACCTCAGAGGTTGCATTGCAAATAATAACCACCATTAGTAAACAAAATAAATGACATTTTTTAACATGCCCTCTTTGTTTGGATTCTTAATTAAATGCAGAACGTGTACTCCTTCCAACACTGTAATGAGAATGCTCTCCTGCCTTCATAATATTCTAGAGGGATGATGATAAGAATTTTAAACTAAGTGACGGCAGGATGCTTAAAGTGTTTGGTTCTGGCTGGTGGCGCTTAAATGGTAAGACTGTAGGTCGTGGCGCTGCGCAGGGACTGACAGCAATGCACAGAAAGACACATGCGCTTACCGGGGTCTGCTGAACGGTTGATTCTCTCTGCTCTGCCATGTATAGTGGGTGCTGATTGTGAAGTGGACGTCCTCGTTAAACAAAATAACATCGCTCATATAACAATGACTAGGACAAGGTGACCTAATGAATTCAGTCAGGTGGATCAGTGCTGTCATTGTGCTGGGGGCTGTGTGTGGTGTTCTCCACACCAAATGACAGGACACATAGACGGACGAAGTGCTGAAAGGTCCGTTTAATCACCTCAGCCATCAACAACTGATTTACATTCGAATCCCCACAGCTCAAAACCCCCCAACATTCTTTATTGGAATACTACATAGGCATACAATGGAATCTTAAGACGTCACACATCTTCTCTCCTTATAAACAAACAAAAACAGAATATAGAAGTCAGAGATAGATGCAGAATATCACAAGACATATTCCTAGAAGAAAAGATGCACTGAGTAGTGAGCAGCTCACATGACAAAGTCTTTCATGTGAAATGGTAGACTGCACAATCTCGCACTCTTCTCTCTATTGCTATCAGGCAAATTGTGCGAGTTAGATGAAGAAGAATTGTTACGAGTGTTCACTGAACAGGTAGGTACCCCACCCAAAGTAGGTTGAGAATTAACAGAGACCACACGACTCTTATTCCAAATCCTACCATCTTCAGTCTTCACTGCATTCCTGAAGATCTTCACAATTTTTCTTATTTTTGAAAACTTTGACCAAGGTTGACATCCCACTGGCGCCCTTATCTTTACAAAATCACCCACACTCAAACTATTGTATTGTACACATTTCTTGTCATCAAAGTAGCGTTTCCTTTCTACTTGCTTCTGTAGCTCTCTATCCCTCCAACCTCCAATGCAATTGTCCTTGAGACCCTTATTTAACTTGATCCACCCTGGGCATAATTTGGAATTGGGAGCTCTACCTCTAAACAACTCAAAGGGGGACCTGCCAGTGGTGGAGTGGGGAGACATGCGATAGGCAGAGATCCTATCTTGCAACGCCTCTTTCCAATTTAAATTGCTCGCCCTTGCCAACTGGATACTCTCTTTAAGAGTTTTGTTAACCCTCTCAATAGCTCCGTTGGTTTCCGGGTGATACACAGCACTGCGTTTGTGAATAATCCCACAACCTCTCAGATATGCCTGAAACTCTGAAGAGCAGAACTGAGTCCCATTATCGGAAAGCAAGGAGTTGGGGTAACTCTCCTTCTTGAATACTTCTTCTAAGAATTTTATTACACTTAAAGAAGAAATATCTCTAACTGAGCGTACCTCAATCCATCTTGAGTAGAGATCCAGAAGAACTACTAAGTAAGGAGTATCTGATACCCCTTGTAAAGGGCCAACTATGTCTATTGCTAGCTCATCCCAGGGATATTTAGGTAGTTTCCTGCACACCATGGGCATTTGTCTGGTCTTGAGAATCTTGTCACTGGAGCAACACTCCAAACAATCTCGAACCATTTTCTCAATCTCTCTATCCATGGCGGGCCACCAGTAGAGCATCCTCAGATAACCCTTGGTCTTTACAATCCCTAAGTGACCAGAGTGAGCCAAAGTTAAGAGTTTGCCTCGCACCCCCACCGGGGGAACCAGCTTGGTACCTCTCACCAGTAATCCATCCACAACAGCCAACTCATCAGAGATGAGGGACCACGGCTTTACCAAATGTTTGTTTTTGCCTGACATAATTAACTCCATTACTTTAGATATTTCCTCATCTTTCACTACTTCATTTTTCCACTCTAACTCTTCTACCGCACCGACAGTAATTTCACACACATTCACTGCATCATCCACTATAACCTCCTCCTTATCATCAGAGTGAGTAACATCCACCAATCTAGAAAGACAATCAGCCGACTTGTTGATAACTCCTGGAATGTAGTCTACACAGAAATCAAACTCTTGTAGAGAAATGATCCACTTCCTGATTCTGGAAGAGATTGAGTCCAAACCCTTCTTAGAAAACACCTCTTTGAGTGGTTTATGATCAGATAAAACCCTTACCTTTGTTCCCCAAATCAAATTCCTAAACTTCCTCAATGCCCAAAAAATGGCAAGTGACTCCTTTTCTATTACCGAATAGTTTAACTCTGATCCTCTCAAACATCTAGAGGCACACGCGATAAGTCTCTCAACACCCTCACTCCTCTGGATAAGCACCGCACCCAGACCCTTGGCACTGGCATCAGTGAAAATCAGAGTCTCATCACCTGGCACAAAAGAGTGGAGGGAAGGTGCTTCTTTGAGGTCTTGCTTGATAGCAACAAACTCATTGGCACACTCTGCACTCCAATCAAACACGGCACTTTTAGCAGTTAGACTCCTAAGGGCATGAGTCTTATCAGCATATCCAGGAATGAACTTACTATAATACTCAACCATTCCTAAGAAGGAAAGCAACTCCTCCTTGTTTGAAGGTTCACTGACGTTCTCAATAGACTGGACCAAGTCCTTCTTTGGAAAAAACCCTCGACCTGTTATGCAGTGCCCTAGGTAGTTAACTTCCTCCACAGCAAACCTACACTTCTCCTTTTTTATTGTTAAGCCAGCCTTTCTCAGACATTCTAAGACGGTACACACTCTAGAATAATGCTCCGTTTCAGTGCTACCATAGATCAGTAGGTCATCCTGATAGCACTTTACCCAGAGACCCCTTTGAGGACATTAGACATGATCCGCTGAAAAACTGAAGCTGCGGAAACTAATCCAAAAGGCATCCTTCTAAATTTATAGGTTCCCATAGGAGTGACGAATGCTGTCAAATCCTGCGAACCCTCATCCAACTCCACCTGATGGTATGCGGAAGCTAGGTCTAGTGTTGTGAAAAACTTAGCCCCTCCTAGAGTGCTGACCAACTCATCTATATTGGGTAAAGGGAACCTATCGACAATAACTTCTTTGTTTAGCGAGCGCAAGTCAATGCAAGGCGCAGCTCCCCACTGGCCTTCTTAGCGACAACAATGGGAGCCAACCACTCCGTCGCCTCTACGGGCACAATGATCCCTAGTTCAACTAACCGCTCGATCTCTTTTTGGACACCAGACTGTTCATTCAAAGGAATCCTTCTGACTCTAGCAACTACAGGTATGGCACCCTCTTTCAGTCTTATATGATGTTTATAACCTTTAAGGCAACCTAATTTGTCCCCAAAAACATCTCCAAATCGCTCGGCTAAGGTAGACCATGAATCTCCTACAGACTGAACGACGACTTGAGGTTCTGTGTTGGGATTGAGAATTACACCAAGCGAACGTTGATGAGTCCACCCCAACAGTGCATCTCCACACTTTGCTACGTAAACTTTCCCAGAGATATTACGTCCCCTAGCTCAATGTAGGATGTGAAGTATCCCAACAGGTCTATTGGAACACCACCATAACCCACTGGCGAAACGTCTCCTTTCAACAGTGCGCATTTGTCCTTAAAATAATGATCAAAGGTGTCTTTATCTATCACAGTAAGATGTGAGCACGAATCGAACTTCATCTCAAGCCCAACCCCATGAATCTTGACGATATGTGAGGGATGATTTGCTTTTCCCGCATCTACTTGATACATAATCTCTTTTACCTGCGGGATATCCCTAATTTGGGCTTGAGGTTGTTCTCTTCTTTTACTCTTGGTCCTACACCATTTTGCATAATGACCTTTTTTCCCGCACGCACTACAAGTAATGTTAAGAGCAGGACAGAACGGAGCATTTGCTCTATGACCAGTCCTGCCACACCTAAAACAGATTAGTCTGTTGTCATTTGAGGAAGCAAAAGAAGGCAAATAAGAACTGGTATACGAACTACCCTCACCAGCACGAGGATGTTTCTCGCCCTCACTGACAACAGGTGCTCTGTTTTTTACAAGACATACAACTTCCTCTACACTTGAATTCGTAACACCTGACTTTTCTCTTGTAACACTCAATTCGCGAACACACTTCATCATATGTTCAACTCGCTTTGCTATTGCGAGTACCTCATCTAGGGGTGGCTCGTCTTTGAGCCACAGTTCTTCTCTTATTTTGTCGTGTGCGCATCTCAGCACGAACTGATCTCTGATCCTTTCTTCTACAGCCCCTCCAAATTTACATGACGCTGCCAGTTTCCTCAACGCTGTGACGAATTCTTCTATCGTCTCATCCTTTTTCTGCTCCCGTAACCCAAAGTGGTACCGTTCCATTATAGTACTCAAACGAGGCAGATAGTGCCTATCTAATTGTAGGATGCATATTTCATATTCATTCAGTGATCTTTGGTCATTTTGACTGAGATCTGGCAAATGTTCCAAAACATCCTGTCCTTCACCCCTAAACAGTGCAAAAGTAACGAATGTTTCCTCTCCGCACTCAAGTTTGTTCCACATACACGTGCATAGTTGCAAAATATTTTTTTCCACTTTTGCCACTTTATCGTGGGCTCCCCTGGACTGTTAAGAAAAAACGGTGGCTGAGTTACATTCTGCATATTTCTCACTTAGCCCCTTGTTCCCACTTAAAGGCTATACGCTATACTCTAATTCTACCTCCTAGATGATGTGCACTTCACCTGCTAACACTATCACCTTTATATTTTGTCCCTAAAGGTTCCTTTGTTTTGACCCTTTCGCTTGGTTAAGTCTTTCAAAAAAAAAAAAAAACCCACACTTCAATCCTTACAACCAACCCCAAGTTTTAAAATACCAAGCCAATTTTCGTAATAATAAAAAAAAAAAAAAAAAGAAATTTAAAAAACATTTTTTTTTTGAAGTCCCATACACCAAAAATCAAAACAGTCACAGTTGTTTATTGTCTTGTGACCAGGGTGCCCTCAGCTATTCCTGTGCGATTGTCACCATGTCTTCTTTTGTTGGCCTGCTGTATTGTAATTTCCACTCCAAACCTCCTTTCTCATTCACCAACACTGGATAAGGCACACTTGCTGGTGAAAATCTTCCCAACTGTCCAAAATGGCCGCCGAAACGTGCTCCGACGTGATGACGCTCTACAGTGAGTGACGCCCTTCTCTGTTTCACTGCTCCTCTTCGCGTGTTGCCTCCTAGCAACCATCCGCTCTTTCACGCTGCACGCTCTCTATCGCAGCCGTCTTGCACTCCCTTCGTGGAACGCATATGCGTTTCAGCTCCCCGCCCCACCGCACACAACTCCTCACCGGATTTCTTTTCCTCCGGACAGACCATCGAACGCCGCATCAGCCGCTGGAGAAGTGGCTTGGACTTCTCTGAAAATGCCAGTCAGCCGCTGGAGGAGTTTGCGTTCTGGGACTTCAAGGGACGCTTAATCCGCTGAAACTGTACCCCACTGGATGTTGAGGTGAGAGTCACACCGCCACGCTCGTCGCCAAATTAATGTGGTGTTCTCCACACCAAATGACAGGACACATAGACGGACGAAGTGCTGAAAGGTCCGTTTAATCACCTCAGCCATCAACAACTGATTTACATTCGAATCCCCACAGCTCAAAACCCCCCAACATTCTTTATTGGAATACTACATAGGCATACAATGGAATCTTAAGACGTCACACTGTGTCTCTGATGTGCTTTAGATCCAGTGACATTTCCTGCGAGTAACCTGTCATTGTCCCAGAATTCACATTGGGGCAGATTTATAAGCCCCTTGCGACACATTTACGCCGCTGTTGCGTCACTTCTGTGACGCAGCGGCATCGTAAACAATGCGCCACGTTGCGACAAATTTACAATGTGACGCATCTAGGGAGATGCGTTACGTTGTAAAGCCCTACATCACATTATACCTGCGTCAGGTATAATGTATGCAGGGTGAGCGTTCCCACGCAAGAAAGCCTCGTAAAAGTGACGCAGTGAAATCTACAAGATTTCACTGAGTCACTTTTACGACGCCGCTACGTCAAAACCTTACCCCTGCTTGAAGCAGGCGTAAGGAGTGACTCAGCACAGCAAGTATAGGCCGCCCCTGAGCAGTGCTGGAGTTGCGTCGCGCTTGCGACAGGACTCCAGCACTGGGTTGCCTTTACGCCGACAGATGCGTCACGCATCTGTCAATCCTTGCGCCACGGTGCGCCGCATTGTAAATGCGACGCATCCATGGTGGCGCAAGGGTTTTTTTACGTGACGCAACTTAACTGATGCATCTCTGCTGATATGCAGAGATGCGTCAGTTCTTGTAAATCTGCCCCATTGTATTTATGTTGGAGCAAAACGGTGTCACGATATTGTGTTGGCCATTTTGACCTTTCCAACCGGATGTTGCTGTCTTAATAGTACTAAGTAATCCAGTTCACACTTCAGTGTGGCAAGATCCTCACTTAACCTCACCCTCCCATCTTGCTTCATCACAGGAGACGGTGGGCCAGCGTGCATCGCTTCTGCCTGTAGAAAGTGCTGCATTATCTGGAATATGACAAGGTCCGGCTCCATCCTCTGCTCCTCTTCGATGCACAGTATTTTTCTGAGGGTCTTCATGACCTATTCAACACCTTCTCTGCCTTGCAGCCATCTAGGTGTAATGCAGAAATGTCTATGGGCAATAATTTTCTGGTAACTTTAAAATACTCCTGGTGAGAAGGATGCGTCGTGTATTTCTTGCTTGAGGATTCCACGAGTAGTCGGGAATCTTCTTTAATTTGGTCGTTACAGCTGCAGATTATGGGGCAGATTTACGAGAAAGTGACTCAGTGCATTCCGCAAGCCATTTGTCTGCGCCGCACTGAGTCACTTTCAGAGCACAGGAATGCAGCATATTTACAATGATATGTCGTATTCCTGTGCTCTCCCCTGCCCTGGCACACAAACAGCTGCCATGCGCCGGCGCAGGCACCCTTGCACCATGGTGAAAGGATGCCTGCGTCATGGGGAGATTGTTTTCAGGCAGGAAGGGGCACCTTCCTGCACGAAAACAATCACTACAGGCATTTTCCTCTTTCAATGCATGCTGTAGAATGCAGCACACATTGAAAGAGGAAAAAACGAGGAGAAATGAAAATATTTCTCCTCGTTGCGCCTCCCTACACTTCCCCTGGGGAGGCGTAGCATTCACACGCATTTCCAGATTTACGGTTCCTCGTAAATCTGGAAATGTGTCTGGTTCCATGGGTGTTGCGTGGGAACACCCACAGCAACACCCATGGAACGCCCCTTTCATGCAAAGTGCTGCGTGTTAAGGGGCCATATTTACAAGGACAGGAAAAGCCACGCAGGGTGGCTTTTCCCGTCATAGTAAATATGGAGCAGTGAAATACGCCAACAGTACGTCACAAAAAGTGACGTGTACTGGTGGCGCAGGGGGCTTGTAAATCTGCCCCTATGTTTTTAGATGCCCTCGGCCTCGGGTTATTTAGTAAGTTAATGTAGCATGACCAGAAATTGGAGTCGATTAGGAGTAAGGTCAGGAGAGGCCTTTCCCCTGTGGCTCTTAAATGAGTTTCTCTTACACGATAAATTCTGGTTTGGCTCCTACATCTGCTGCATGGCACGCTAGCACTCAGGGGTTTCCTCTTCTGCTCCACCATCTGCTATTGGAAAAAGCGCCTTTGCTGGTTATTTTCACATTGTCTTTACTACATATTGATGGCGTACATGTACCAGTTTTACAATTCGGGCAGCGAGAGAAGGAAGTATCAACATATCATCACCCCATAGCAGTAATCCCAATCCCAACACGTCCCATTCCAGTACATCTTTCTTCATCTCAGTTGAACTGTGCTTTCTGGAATCCAACATATTTTTCCATTTCTTTTTTCCTTCTTTACTAAGAAGATCACTTGCAGACACTGATATCCAGCAGTGGTTTCCATCACTTTGTTTATTTTGATGAATTTGGACAGTATCACTGAGTCACTATTCTTACATGTTCTCTGCCCTATACGTGTAATCTTCAGGGATAGAAAGTCTCAGATTTCATAACAGATGCTGAATTATTGACCTCTGGGATTTATCCCATGTCACATTGATATTCCTGTAGACTGTGAAAACAAGCTTTCAATTCTCAGTGGTGGATGTCAAGCCTCGCTGTGAAACAGTAATATCAGCAGTTTGTGGTCCTTGATCACTCTAAAGCAAATGTCATGAACATTAATTGCAAATATTGACATGATCATATGAGGTCAATGGCCCCTCTTTCAATTTAGCAATACCTCTGCTCAGTTGTAGGTAATACACTACTCAGGGCAGCAGAGTAGCAGTCCTTCTTGCAAAGTAGCACAGCAGTCCTTCTGAGTATTTAACAGGTCGAGAGATGTAGTGAAGAGTTGGGTCTGAGGGTCCACTATTTATACCTGGTGCTCACTTTGAAGTAGTAGACGGTTCTGTAGGTTTCCAGCCTGAGGTGTCTGGAATTGCCTACCTCCCTGCCCTAGCCTCAACTTGTCTGGGGGAAGAAAATACTAGTGACAAACCCTTTGTGAGTGTGCTCAGGTAGAGGCTTTGTGATGTGCAACTGTGATAAGACAGAGATGGTCCATCCTGCCAACACCTATTCCCTTTTGTCTCACTGTCTGGGAGCAATACACACTGACCATCTTCCAGCTATATCTATTCAAGTGACCCAGGAAACACGCTGCAGGCACGAAATGGTTAGAAGAAAAAATTCCAACTTTCTAAAGCTAGCACTTTCAGAATTGTGAGATACAATCTGACTTTACCCTTAAAGATGGGTTTAAATTACAATTATTTAGACACCAAACTCGATAATCCTACCTGCTCCCAATTGAAAGTTATCACTTATTAAATGTAATAAGTTAACCCAATGTTATCCTATGGGAGAGTTCGGCCTTGCAGTAGTGAAAAACAAATGTAAGAGTTTTTCACCACCAGAACATGCAAAGTTAAAATTATATGCCCACTTTTTTAATGTTGCACCCAGCCATATGGGCTATTGAGAAACTACCCCAGGGATGACATATGTATTAAAAAGGACAGTTTAGGCCTGGCAAAAAGTTTCTTGTGCCAAGTCAAAATTGCATTTTAAAACTGCCCACACAGGCTGCAATGGCAGGCATGAGGCATGTTTAAAGGGCTACTTAAGTTGGTAGCACAATGAGTGCTGTACTTGGGACTTACAAGTAGATTAAATGTGCCAGTTGGGTGTAAGCGAATGGTATCATGTTTTAGGGAGAGGACACAAGCACCTTAACATTGGTCAGCAGTGGTACAGTGTGCAGAGTACTGTGACCAGCAAGAACGAAGTCAGCAAAAACAGGAGGTGTGAGGGCAAAATGTTGGGGGAAAACCATGCCAAGGATGTCAGGTCCAACATTTGCCCCCCCCAGCTGAAAGCAGAAAGAACTACCCACCCTCATGGGAGTTTTTGACGCTAAGGCAGGAAAACCTGGAGAGACCAACAGCATTGGTATGGTCAGATTCAGGGTGATGCTCCACCGTAAAGTCCATTCCCTGTAGGGACATGGACCACTTCAACAGTATGAGATTCTCACCTTTCATTTGCATCAGCCATCTGAGGGGTCTGTGGTCTATCTGAACCCGGAAGTGAGTCCTAAACAGTTATGGTCTCAAATGCTTCTATGCCCAGATAACTGCAAATGCTTCCCTTTCTATTGCACTCCACCTCTGTTCCCTGTGAAGTAACCGCCTGCTGATGAAGGCTACAGGTTCAGCTAGGCCCTCTTCATTGAGCTGTGAGAGTACAGCCCCTATGTCATGCTATAAGACATATGTCTGCACAATGAACTCTTGAGAGAAATAAGGGGCCCTGGGCATTGGTGCTATGCAAATTGTCTTCTTTAGGGTGTCAAAGCATTCTGGTACACTTCCATCCAGGTCACCTTTCTGGGCTGCTTCTTCAAAGTCAGTTCTGTCAAGGGAGCCACAATAGTGCCATACCCGTGACAAATATCCTGTGGTACCCATTGAGGCCCAGGAAGGTCCTCACCTCTGTCAGTGTCTTGAGGGGTTCCCAAGGCAGAATGTTTTTAATTTTGGCCTGGAGAGGCTGTACCTTGCCCCTCCAACTTGGTGACCCAAGAAGACCACAGATCCCTGCCTATCTGACATTTACTCACCTTGATAGTCAGACCTGCTCTCTGCAGAGCCTGAAACACTTCCTTAAAGTGGCACAGGTGTCCTCCCAGCTAGAACTGAAAACTGCAATGTCACCTAGGTAGGCGGCATTGAGGTTCTCCAACCCAGCTAGGACCTGATTAACCAACCTCTGGAAGGTGGCAGGGGTGTTCTTCAACCCAAAGGTCATCACCCAAAACTAGGGTGGATCACACTGACTTCTCTGTGGCCCCCTCAGTTAAGGTGATCTGCCAGTATCTAGAGATCAGATCAAACGCACTGAGGAACTAGGCAGCCCCTAACCAATCAATGAGCTCATCATCTTGGGGAATGGGGTGAGTGTCAGTCTTAGTGACAGAACTGAGCCCCCGGTTATCCATACAGAACCGCAGTTTGGAGTGGGACCTGGCGGGACAGCCTTGGGGAACAGCACCAGTGGGCTGGACTATGGGCTTTTTGAGGGCTCACTCACCCCTAGTTCCAGCATTTTATAGACTTCCTCCTTTATGAAGGCTTTCACCTTGTCACATAGCCTGTAGATTTTACTCTTCACAGGCATACTATACTCAATGTCAATATCATGGATACATCATGAAGTAAATCCTGTGGTTAGTAAGAAGAGAGAGGCAAACTGCCCCAGCACTTGGCGATAGTCCCTTTGTTGCTTTAGGGTCAGGTTAGGGGAGAGGTTGAAACCCTCCACTGCCCATACTGCTCCATGTAGAAAAAAGCTTGGGGAGAGGTTCACTCTCCTCCACTCCATCATCTGTGACCAGGAGCATGGTAACCTCAGACCTCTCAAAGTGGGATTTGAGGCGATTGACATGCAGGACCCTTAAAGGGTTCATGGGGGGTCTTGACGTCTACCAGGTAGGTGACAAACTCTTTGCCCTCCTTCACCTCATAGGGCCCAGACCATTGGTCTTGTAGGGCCCTGGGCTCCACAGGCTCCATCACTCATACTTTGTAAACACAACTGATCCTGTGCACACGCAAAACATTAAATATAACAAATCAGATGTAAGTAGATTGCTGGAACAAAAGGAAGCAAATGTTCTTTCTTGAAGTGATGTTTAATTCATGTGTCACTTCAAGGGCCAGCCAACACGTGTTTCGTCAATTGGGTGTAAAACCCTTGACTTCCTCAGGGCTGGAAGCAAACAGGAAAATTATGGTTTCACCAAGGGTACAATGGATTGCACAATTCCGTAAATATCAACAGCAAGGAAACATCAAAGTATGAATTCACACGTGGAAGACGTAAACACAGTCCCGAAACCAGGATATACATTTCCATGTGTCGTAGCTATCTCGCACGTTGACGTGATCAAATAGTGTCATGTTGTGAATAGTGTGTTGTACATGACACTATCGTGAATCAACAGATGCGTATTGAGACCACACGATCGTGAGTGACATGGTGTCAATAAAACCAAATGAGATGCCAAAGCATGCCAGTGTCATCAGACACATTGCACCTGTGAAATTCGTATGCTCAGGCTTGTGGTATAGAAGTATGTAAATAAGTGACAAGTGAAATGGTGATCAAAAAATATCTTGCGAGAGCCGTAGTCTCTCCTACCTAAAAAACGATGCAAATATTCTTTGGACCTGAGTAATAATACAAAGAAGAACAGAAAGGGCATCCTGTTATTCTACTGCCTATCAAAGTTATATAACACGGTTGAAAAGTGCGAAGTCTACAAAGGATTTCATAAGAAACCTGAGTGTGATGCTCACCTAGACACTGGTTATACTTCCGACCCAGCGGGTCCTAATGATTCAAAGGGTTCACAAGGATTGTTATAATCCTTAACAATTTTCTTTCGATCTGCACGGAAATAGTAAACACGGACACATTCAATTATATATTACACCCAGTACTCAGGATAAATGATCCCTTTGTAGACTTCGCACTTTTCAACCGTGTTATATAACTTTGATGACACTGGCATGCGTTGGCATCTCATTTGGTTTTATTGACACCATGTCACTCACGATCGTGTGGTCTCAATACGCATCTGTTGATTCACGATAGTGTCATGTACAACACACTATTCACAACATGACACTATTTGATCACGTCACGTCAACGTGCGAGATAGCTACGACACATGGAAATGTATATCCTGGTTTCGGGACTGTGTTTACGTCTTCCACGTGTGAATTCACACTTTATGTTTCCTTGCTGTTGATATTTACGGAATTGTGCAATCCATTGTACCCTTGGTGAAACCATAATTTTCCTCTTTGCTTCGAGCCCTGAGGAAGTCAAGGGTTTTACACCCAATTGACGAAACCCGTGTTGGCTGGCCCTTGAAGTGACACATGAATTAAACATAACTTCAAGAAAGAACATTAGCTTCCTTTTGTTCCAACAATCTACTTACATTTGATTTGTTATATTTAATGTTTTGCGTGTGCACAGGATCAGTTGTGTTTTCAGACGGACTTGCTCCAATTTGGGGGTTTAGGGGTTTCTCCCTCACCTGTAGCACCGCACACCACTCTTTTTATCACGTGAACATACTCCACGTTATTTGGTCTAGCGCCATCTATACCCTGTGACAATAATACCCCCCCTCCGCTGTCCTCATCACTAGAGTCAGGGTAGGCTGCCACCGCGTGAGATACATCAGAATTATGGACAGGAATAAAGTAGCTGAAGAGCTTTTTGAGAATCTAGCCAAGGGTAGTAGCATTAACGCGAGTGTGGGGAATGCCAACCCACCACGCAAAGAGGGTCTAAGGGACAAATTCCTTAGACTGGAGAGGCTCAGAAATGGTGGGATGGGGCCACACTTAAACAGTACTTACGATTAAATAGAGTGCCAAGAGGCCTAAGATCCCAAATTTTCCCCACCTATGACGACCTGGAGGAAGACCTCCTTAAGCAATGGGAAGACACATTGACTAATAAATCCCAGACACTAAAGGGGATTTTAATTGAAAATGCAGAAAGGAAAGTGACTAAATTGCAAATGGAGATTACACAACTTGAAAAAGAAATAAGTGATTTAGACCTAAGAGAGGCTACTGATAAGAACTATGCTATACTAAATGAAATATTGGCTAAACATCAAAATGAAATAAAGGACAGGAAGGCAAGGAAATTAAGGCGGGATGAATTTGACTATAAGGAGGGAAGGATTTTTACGTTCGCTAAAAAGTATGATCATTGGTTCAAGACAGGACATGAGGCAACTAACCCTAACAGGCAAGATGTCATTTCGATCTCCTCCAGCTCCACCTCTCTTAATGCCCCATTGACTAGCGACAGTGAAGCAGACAATGCTGGCACGTCCACAGATGATAGACAAGGGAACTCTTCTTCTTCTTTTTTACGCGAGGTACAGAGAATCAGGAAGGGCAACAGGGCACAACCAAGACGGGTAAATACAGACATCGGACCCGTAGAGGTGAAAGATCAGGGAAAGGACGAGTACAGAAAGAAACTGAGATCAGGGAACAACAAGAACTAATGGGTGACACTGACAGGGGTGTTGAAGTGATGAATCTCTCCTCTCTGGCTTTGAATCAGGATATGAGTTCGCTTCTTGGCAAAGGCCTGAGCTTCAATCCTAAAGATGAAGGTGATATATGCAACACTAAGGTAGACCTTTTCAAATTTGTGAAGAATTTAAAATTAAGAAAATTTTTGGAAACAAATCCTGCACCAAATAAAAATGTTGTGAATATCCCAACTGGCTCACTCTCTGATGCTTTAAGTATCCAAGATGTGCGCGACACACATTTACTTCTGTCATTAACAGATACAGAGGACACCCCACTTCAAATGGAAACATTACTACATGAACTAGATGTAAACATAGACTACACTGTCAACACTGGTCTGAAATCTAAATCCAAATGGACACCGATTCTTACAAGTGGTAACACTATAGACCTTTTTCACAGGCTTGTTTTAGAAGACCTTGACAAGTTTGGAGACATGAGGAGGAGAAACAGAACCAGACACATTGACAATCTCCTACCGGGAGAACACACTGCCTTTAAAACATTGACCAACAATAGAGATATAACTATTAGAGAAGCAGACAAAGGGGGCAATGTGGTCATTATGAACAGGACAGATTACAACCTCGAGATCCTCTCACAACTCCAAGATGACACGTGTTATGAACATCTAACTCAGAACCCTAGGGGTCCTCTGACTTTAGAAACAAACAAAAAATTGACTGAGTGGAAATCTTTAGGACTTATCAACGAAGATGAATACACATACATGAGAGTATTCAGACCACAATACCCTTGCATCTACACGCTCCCGAAAGTGCACAAACAGTTACCTTTCCCACCAGGGAGACCAATCGTGGCTGGAATTGGGGGACCGACCGAACGCATAGCCGAATACGTCGACCTTTTTCTGGGGCCTTATGTCAGGAATCTCCCTTCATACATCCAGGACACCAAACACATACTTAGTATCCTGGCTGACTTTACTTGGGAAGAGCACATGACCTTAGTAACTTTGGATGTAGTATCGCTCTACACGAGCATCAGACCTGAACTAGGTTTCACACTTTCTGCACAAAAGACCAGCCTCACAGTGGCAACACACAAATATGTTGATAGACATGATGAAACTGATCCTTGACAACAACGTTTTCCTTTTTGACACACAGTGGTATAGGCAAAAAAGAGGGGTTGCCATGGGTTCCAAATTCTCACTGAGTTTTGCGAATCTTTTCATGGGACGTTTGGAGGAGGACTGGATTTGGGGCGCTAGAGGCAGTGAATTCAATGATTCAATCATCTATTGAGGGCGCTACATAGATGACTGCCTTTTGATTTGGACAGGGACCCAAAACAAATTGAATGAGTTCTGTACGTATCTTAATTCAAATCCATACGACATGCATTTCACTTATCACAAAAGTAATTTGAATATCACATTTTTGGATATTGAGATCTACATTAGCCAGAACACTCTACAGACTCGTCTTTTTCACAAAAGCACAGCGTGCAACTCTATTCTGCATGCCAGTAGCGCTCACCCTCCACACCAGATTAATGCAATCCCCTTTGGGGAGTTTACCAGAGCCAGGAGGAACTGCAGTAGTGATCAGGAATTTGAAAACTGTCTATCAGCCATGAAACAGAGATTTCAGAATAGGGGGTACACACACCTTAATCTCAAGAAAGCACAAACAAGAATCAGACAAACTGAGAGAGATTCTACGATCCGTAACAAAGCATGCAACATTGGGAAAGAAACTGTCAGACTGGTCACAGAATACAATGATTTCAGTGGAGCAATACTGAAGAGTTTAAACAAACACTGGAAACTGCTTACTGATGACACGACTCTCTCCAAACACATTCACAGCAGACCACAAATTGCATACCGAAAGGGTAGAATACTCAGAACTAGGCTGAGTCCGAGTTATCCCAGAACGGAAAGCAGAGAGACATGGCTAACACCTCGTACGCTGGGTTTCTACAAATGTGGATCATGCGGAGTGTGCAGATGGGCTCACAACCGCAAAACTTCCTTCTCCGGCCCTGACAAGATGTATGACATCAGACATAATATAAACTGCCACACCAAGTATGCAGTTTATATATTGGAATGTACTTGCGGGGGTAAATATGTGGGAAGCACCATTAGGACCCTTAGAGAAAGAATTGTAGAACATGTCCAAGCATTGAAACAACAAGACCCGAGATATCCAATGGCTACACATGTGTTGAGCTGTCCTTCCCAGGGTCTACACAAACAATTTCAATTTTATGGAATTGACGTAACCAAAGCCAATCCGAGGGGAGGCAACAGGGAGTTACGATTGAGACGCACAGAGGCTTTTTGGATAATGCGTCTTAAAACATATGAACAGGGTTTGAACAGCGATCGGGAGATGCATTATTTTCTAGGCAACTAGGAACGTGTGAACCTGCATAAATGCATGTCTTTTCTGTTATAATCACTGTTTTCTTACACTCCTCGTGGCGTTAGCTGCAATTTTGTATTTGTGCACAGTATTATAATGAATGATTACTATTGTCCACCTATGTATTACGTAAATGCTATCTCCCAGAGAGGGTCTGTCTATAATATGACATTGGCAACAGTTGGATTTTTACTAGCGGAATATAATAGCATGCCTTCGTGAGCTTGCATCACCTGTCAGGTTGCATATTATATACAAAGTGGCGATCACCTAACAGGCGATAACATACCAGCATATGACACGACACTTACATAAGCTCTCATGTTTCACAGGTCGATGTTGGTGTTCACCTGTAATAACGTATACTGTCTATTCAAGATCTTCGGTGTGCTTTTTTTCTCCCCCGTAAAACTGATGCGAGTTTTCTATTTATGCCATGTACGTGATTTATTATGTTGTCATCTCACCCATACGCAGAGCTCATTCTTGTGCTGTGCATGACACTAAGAAATGATTATTGTTTGTATTCTCTGTACGTGATATGATATCACTTCGGAGGTGAATTTTCCAGTGTAATACGTAATTTATGTCTTGAAAAAATGTTATCTTTCCTTGCTTGTCCTGCCCTAATATACATGTCCATATTCACGGGATGAGTTTTATTAGCATGTCCACTGCACCATTTAATACAGCCTTAAGTGCACGCATTCACGGAATTATCTTTCCATTTTCAATGAAGTCAGCGGTCTAGTGTTCCGCGATGCGTTCGGTTCAGCGCGCGTATATATCCGCTTCCGGATTATGCCTTTTCTGTTTCCGGTGCAACACGGTCCCGGCAACAAGGAAGTGGCAACTAGGACGTACTCGTCTAGGTGAGCATTTGAAAATCGCGGGAAGGGTAACCCTTTTAATAACATCTATTTTGTGTGATACATATGAGGCGAGGCACAACTTTGACTTGGATTCTGGTGATCTCTTGATTTCAGTTTTACTGAAGGCGTCTGGCGCCGACATTTGGCACGCCTCACGATAGGAACTCAGATGGAGAGGGTTTGACAGGACGTTGGCATACACTACTGAAGCTTTACACATAATCAGGATACCTTGACCACTTACCAGGATATGGGGTAAGAAGGGGGTCATCTGCATTAGACTCGCTATTTTGTCTTCTGTCTGATAATTTTATACTGGGATCATTTATCCCGAGTACTTGGTGTAATATATAATTGAATGTGTCCGTGTTTACTATTTCCGTGCAGATCGAAAGAAAATTGTTAAGGATTATAACAATCCTTGTGAACCCTTTGAATCATTAGGACCCGCTGGGTCGGAAGTATCACCAGTGTCTAGGTGAGCATCACACTCAGGTTTCTTATGAAATCCTTTGTAGACTTCGCACTTTTCAACCGTGTTATATAACTTTGATGGGCAGTAGAATAACAGGATGCCCTTTCTGTTCTTCTTTGTATTATTACTCAGGTCCAAAGAATATTTGCATCGTTTTTTAGGTAGGAGAGACTACGGCTCTCGCAAGATATTTTTTGATCACCATTTCACTTGTCACTTATTTACATACTTCTATACCACAAGCCTGAGCATACTAATTTCACAGGTGCAATGTGTCTGATGACACTGGCATGCGTTGGCATCTCATTTGGTTTTATTGACACCATGTCACTCACGATCGTGTGGTCTCAATACGCATCTGTTGATTCACGATAGTGTCATGTACAACACACTATTCACAACATGACACTATTTGATCACGTCACGTCAACGTGCGAGATAGCTACGACACATGGAAATGTATATCCTGGTTTCGGGACTGTGTTTACGTCTTCCACGTGTGAATTCACACTTTGATGTTTCCTTGCCGTTGATATTTACGGAATTGTGCAATCCATTGTACCCTTGGTGAAACCATAATTTTCCTCTTTGCTTCCAGCCCTGAGGAAGTCAAGGGTTTTACACCCAATTGACGAAACACGTGTTGGCTGGCCCTTGAAGTGACACATGAATTAAACATCACTTCAAGAAAGAACATTTGCTTCCTTTTGTTCCAACAATCTACTTACATTTGATTTGTTATATTTAATGTTTTGCGTGTGCACAGGATCAGTTGTGTTTTCAGACGGACTTGCTCCAATTTGGGGGTTTAGGGGTTTCTCCCTCACCTGTAGCACCGCACACCACTCTTTTTATCACGTGAACATACTCCACGTTATTTGGTCTAGCGCCATCTATACCCTGTGACAATAATACCCCCCCTCCGCTGTACTAATACTTTGTGGCGAGGCTGAAACTCAACCAGAGTGACCTTCTGGTCATACCAGAGCTTCAAAATCTCCTGGCTGGTTTCCACATTATCTATAGGCTTCTTCCAGAAGTGATTTGTCTGGGTACGGAGTGTCAGCATATAACTTACCACATCCCGAGGGGGCTTTCTTGGGAGCTTGCTCCCAATGAATGAATGAATGAATTAAAAGCATTTATAGAGTGCAGAGGCTGCTTCACAAGAAGCTCCCTAGCTCTGTATGGACAAGAAAGAGCAAGACTAAATCACATCTCCTAAAACAAGAAAGTCTTCATGTAAGCATTGAACAAACTTTCCTAGGGGACAAAACAAAGATGATCTGGTAGAGCGGCGGCTCTTAACCTTTTGACTTCTATGGACCCCTACTTAATCATTACTGGATCCCGGGGACCCCCACCTAATAGATATTGGAATCTGGGGACCCACACTGAGTAATTAATGGACGCTAGTGACCACTGCCAAGCATTTTTGATCATTTGAACCACAAAACAATTTATATATAAAAAAAGAAACAACCGTTCATCAAACAAATGAGGAATTTTTTATTTAGTTTACAAAAAATACAAAAAAATATCTATGTTTAAATGGGAGGGTTGGAGCTTTCAAAATTCAATTGAGGACACTCACAGTCCATACTATATTCTGTTTGATGCACTTGCACTGCTCCCAAGAATAAATCTGAGAATACCACCTTAATTTTTAGATAAAAATGTCAAATTCCTTCACATTTATAGACTGTGAAGGAATTTACACTTACTACAATTTATTAACCCGTTAATATTATCTAATTTTAAAAGCTATTGAGGACCCCTTAGTCGGCTTCGCAGACCCCCAGGGGTCCCCGGACCGCAGGTTAAGAGCTAATGCAGTAGAGAATTCAAGAGGTAAAGTGCCAGGAAGGAGAATGATCTGCCCTCTTCTCTGGCTTTATGCACTTTAGGTATGCAGAACTGATTTTGATTAACAGAAAGTAGTGTCCTAGCAGGAAGATGTTTCTTGATTTTTTTCCAGAATATACTGAGGGCCGTTATGGTTTGAATCTGATTCTCAACTTGAAAAGTAACCAATGTAGTAGTTTCAGACCTTGCCAGGTGGGCTGCCTTTTAGGGATGTCTACGGCAAGGCGGGCAGCTGCGTTCTGAACTCGCTGAAGCCGGTAAAGCAACTCTTGGGGGCTCCAAGATAGAGTATATTGGCATAATCCAATCTAGATCTGATTAATACATGCACTATGTCTTTAAGATGGGTGATAGCAGGTATTTCAGGGGCTTCCTTTGAGATTTTAGAAGTGAGAAACAAGTGGCTGCAGTGGCCTGAGGTCTAAAAGATAAGGCCATGACCAATTGAACGTCAAGATTCTGAGCAACTGATGTAGGGGTGTAGGCTGGCCCGAGCTCTGTGGGCCGTAGTCTTGTGGAGTTTAACATTTGAATTTAGTTTTAGGCAACTACAGTGCAACCAGCTGGCAACTAAAGAGAGACATCCTTGAAAGTCAACCAAGGTATCAGCAATCTGTTTGAACAACAGCATAAGCTGTGTGTCATCTGCATAAGTAACACCGTTAAAATCCCATCATTTACTGATAGGTGCTAGTGGGGCCATATAGATGTTGAACAATGTTGGGCTTGATGCAGAGCCCTGAGGGACAACACAACGCATTCTGTGAACCGTTAAGTGAACGGCGATGGAAAAACCACTTGATGCCTGTCTGAGAGATAAGGTCAGAGCTAATTCCAGGCTGTGCCCACTATCCAGGCCTCCTTCAGTTTCTGCAGCAATATTTTGTGGGACACTGTTAGAAATTGAGGTTTCTGGTTGGTAGAGTATACACCCGGTCCAAGCAGAAGCCGCAATACAACCTGAATTAACTTGTGTTTACCCTCTGGTAGCTTGGCACAGAGCAGTTAGGCTTAACTTAAGAGGCAATGTGTAAAGTATTTGTCTAATACATCAATTACAATAACAATAACACAGAGAAACAACACAAAAAGACTCCACAACAGTTTAGGAAAATAGAGAATATTTATCTAAGTAAAACAAAACAAAACTTTTTAAAAGATTGTTAGATTTGGGGGTCTCTAGTTGTCAGAGGTAGGTACCTTTGACCAAAGAGGGACCCTTGCGTCTAGTCAGGGTAAGGGGCTACACTCCTAGAATAACCCCTGCTCACCCCCTTGGCAGCTTGGCACGAGCAGGCAGGCTTATCTCAGAGGCAGTGTGTAAAGCATTTGTGAACACATACAGTCATACAGTGACAACACCACAGATGGACACCACACAGGTTGTATTATAAAAATAAGTATTTTATATAGACTTAACAGAAGACCAAACAATAAAAATCCACAATACTGTACTCAAGATATACTTAAAAATAGGTTGTTCACTTAAAATCAGTCTCTAGCAACCGATAACTCCAACGTGAGTTATCGCGACGTCGTGACAGGAGAAATCCCAAAGTACGGCGCCGACCGCGAGGTGCGCGGCGTCGGGCTCGGAGTCAAACAGACCCCCAAAGAACAGTACCTTGGAAAAGCGATGAAGAACAAAGACAGCTCATGGCGTCGGGGAGGTGCGGCTTCGTTGGCGCTGCGCAGCGTCGGTTCCTTACGACCCCAGGGGAGGTGTAGACTCGGTTCATTACTGCAGCGCAGGGGAGGTGAGATGACGGTTCCTTACTGCGTTGGGGAGGTGACGTCACGATGGCGCTGAGACCACGGTTCCTTACGATGTCGAGCTGTTGATGGATTCTCGGTCACCCACGTCGAGGATCGGCTCTGCGATGTCGGCTTTGGAGTCGATGCGGCCCAGCAGCCGGAGTCGGGACCACAACACAAGTCGGAGCAGCGCTCACAGCTTCGGGCAGGATACGGCGTCGCTCGCTGGCGTCGATGTGGCACGGCGGCCGGCGGCGGGTCTACGATGCAAGCCGGAGCAGCGCTCACGGCTTCGGTGCAGAAGACGGCGTCTCTCGCCGGCATCGGGGTTGCAATTTCCTTCTGCAGCAGCCAAAACCGCAGTTCTAGATGCAGGCAAGCAGAAGGGGTGAAGTCTTGTATCCCTGAGACTTCGGGTAGGAGGCAAGCTCAAGTTCAAGCCCTTGGAGATCTTCCTCAAGATGATGAAAGCACACTCAGTCCTTTTTCTCCTTTCTTTGGCAATGAAGCAACCACTGCAAGCCAACCCCAACAACACGCAGCATAGGGGTAGTCTCCTCCTTCAGTTTCCCGGTTCTTCTCCTCAGCAAAGGTTCGTCTTGATTTCCAGAAGTGATCTAAAGTTCTGGGGTTTGGGTCCCCTCTTTTATACACCAAAATCCTTTGTCTCTGAAGGCAGAGAGTGTCTGTGCCTAGTCCAAACCAGTTCTGTGCAGTCCTGGAGCTCTTTGTTTAAAGGCCTCCTTCTCTTCCTTTGACAGTGTAGGCCAGGGACATCAGACGCACTACAGGAGGTGGAGCCAGCATTGTGGAAGGCAGGCCCAGCCCTATTCAGGTCCCAGGTGCTCCCCTCCCACCACTCTTCATGCAGATGGGTCTATTCAGCCCTGTGCTGACTCACCCTGTCTCCTGGAATCCCCCAGCCCCTGTCACTCACAAACCAGACAAGGAATACACAACCTAACAGAGGCAGGCTTGGACAGTTAGGCAAGAAAATACCTACTTTCTAAAAGTGGTATTTTCAAACACAGAGGGGCCGATTCCGATCTCGGCCGGTAGGGCTCCGAATCGGATTCGGCTTAACCGGATCCGATTCGGAGCCCTGTTTCCGACCGATTCGTACGCGCGTCCGGACGAGCGAGTACGATGCGAACGTACGCGAAATCGCCGACCGACTCGTTCGCGGGACCCAATTGCTCCAACCGACTCGCACGGACACGACTCGCACCGCGCAATGGAGACGTTCCCCAGCTGGGTAAGTACGATGCGCGCCGCAAGCAGTCCGACCGACTCGCGCAGTCCGGCTCGAGAGAGCAGTCGGAGCCGCACTTTGGGGGTCCGTGTCGGACCCCCTGTACGACTAGCCGCGCGAGTCGCACACAGGGGGGACCCATGGGTCCCCCCTACCTGTGCGTGTACGGCGCAACCCGCTTCGACGCGTACCCGCTATAGGGGGCACCCTTGTTCGCCTCGCACCCATTGAGTCAATGGGAGCCCGTGTACGCGTTGTACGACCGGCTCCCATTGACTTCAATGGGAGTCCGACCGAATCGAGTCCGATAGCATGCGAACGCATCGTACTCGTTCGGTCAGACTGCTAGGGTCCGATTCGGTCGGAAATCTCTCCGGGTCCGGCTCGGTCGGAGAGATTTCCTGCCCGAATCGGAATCGGCCCCAGAATGTTAAAACCAACTTCACTAAAAGATGTATTTTATCATTCTGAGCTCAGGCATACTAAACTCGAATTTCTACCTAGTTCCCTGAGTCAGTTAGGATTATAAGAGGTTATAATCAAACTGCCCATTCTGGCCTATGGGGAACAGGTAGCCTTGCAATAGTGAAAAACGAAAATGGCTGTAATTCACTATCAGGACATGCCACACACATCAGGGCATGTCCTACCTTTTACCTACAATGCACCCTGCCCTTGGGCCTACCTTAGGGGTTACTAATATGTAAAAAAAGGGAAGGTTTAGGGACTGGCAAGTGGGTGCACTGGCCCAGTCAACATGGCAGTACCAGACTGCACACAGGCTCTGCAATGGCAGGCCTGAGACACACTTTACAAGCTGCTCCGGTGGGTGGCACAATCAGTGCTGCAAGCCCACCATCAGCATATCATTTACAAGCCCTGGGCACACGCAGTGCACTGTACTAGGGTCTGACAAGTAAACCAAACAAGCCAATCATGGAGTCACTAATCCATACATCAATTTACCATAGGGAGCACTTGCACTGTGGCACTGAACAGCAGTGGCACAGTGCCCAAAAGCATCTAAAAACAGCAAAAACATAAGAGGCAACAGCACAAAATGGAAGGGAGACCCACGCCAATGGTGCCAGGTCTAACACGTGTCCCCTCCAGCTGAAATGTGGGGAGAACTACCCTACCTCCTGGGAGTTCTCATCACTAAGGCGAAAAAATCTGGACAGACCATCAGCATTGGCGTGTTCTGTACCAGGGCGGTGTTCCACCGTGAAGTCCAATCCCTGTAGGGAAATGGACCACCTCAACAGCTTTGGATTCTCACCCCTCATCTGCATCAACCATCTGAGGGGCCTGTGGTCTGTCTGAACCCGGAAGTGAGTCCCAAACAAGTATGGTCTCAACTTCTTCAGTGCCCAAACCACAGCAAATGCCTCACGCTCAATTGCACTCCACCTCTGTTCCCGTGGAAGTAACCTCCTACTGATGAAGGCTACAGGTTGGTCTAGGCCCTCCTCATTAATCTGTAACAGAACAGCCCCCACACCATGCTCTGAAGCGTCTGTTTGAACAATAAACTCTTTTGAGAAGTTGGGTGCCAGGAGCACGGGCGCCGTGCACATGGCAGTCTTCACGGCATCAAAAGCTCTCTGACAGGTGTCAGTCCAAATCACTATCTTGGGCTGCTTCCTGGAAGTCAGCTCTGTCAAGGGGGCAACAATGCTGCCAAACCCTTTGACAAACCTCCTGTAATACCCGGTGAGTCCTAAAAAGGCTCTCACCTCTGTCTGGGTCTTGGGGGGTTCCCAAGCCAGGATGGTCTCAATCTTGGGCTGTAGGGGTGCCACCTGGCCGCTCCCAACCTGGTGTCCCAAGTACACCACGGAACCCTGCCCGATCTGGCACTTACTCGCCTTGATCGTGATGCCTGCTCTCCGCAGCGCCATCAACACTTCCCAGAGGTGGCGCAGATGTTCTTTCCAACTGGCGCTGAACACTGCAATGTCATCCAGGTAGGCGGCACTGAACTCTTCCAGTCCAGCCAACACCTGGTTGACCAACCTCTGAAAGGTGGCAGGGGCATTCTTCATCCCAAAGGGCATAACTCGGAACTGGTAGTGCCCATCTGGTGTGCAGAATGCTGACCTCTCTGTTGCCCCATCAGTCAAGGCGATCTGCCAGTACCCAGACGTTAAGTCAAACGTGCTGAGGTACCGGGCAGCCCCTAACCGATCAATGAGCTCATCAGCTCTGGGGATGGGGTGCGCGTCAGTCCTGGTGACTGAATTGAGCCCTCGGTAGTCCACACAGAACCGCAGTTCTGGTGTGACACGTGGTGCGGCAGCCTTTGGGACCAAGACCACTGGGCTGGCCCAAGGACTGTTAGAGGACTCAATCACCCCCAATGCAAGCATCTTGGAGACCTCCTCCTTGATGCAAGCTCTCACCCTGTCAGTCACCCTGTAAGTTTTGTGCTTAACAGGAGGACTGTCCCCAGTGTCCACATCACGGACGCACCAATCAGTGACACTGGGAATCAGGGAGAACAGGTCAGAAAACTGTCCCAGCAATTGGTGACAGTCATTCTGTTGCTCAGGGGTCAGGGTGGAAGAGAGGTTCACACCATCCACTGACCCATCTCGCTCTGTTGCTGACAGGAGGTCAGGAAGAGGCTCAGTCTTCTTCTCCATTCCAGCATCTGTTGCTAGGAGCATGCCCACTTCGGACCTCTCTAAGTGGGGCTTCAGGCGGTTGACATGCAGGACCCGCAAGGTGTTCCAGTGAGACCGCAAGTCCACCAAGTAGGTAACCAGACTTTTGCGCTCCACCACCTCAAATGGTCCGGTCCACTTATCCTGGAGCGCACTGGGCTCCACTGGGGCCATGACCCACACTTTCTGACCAGGCTGAAGCTCAACCAGAGTGGCATTCTGGTCGTACCACCGCTTCATCTCCTCCTGGCTGGCTTCCAGATTCGCCTCAGCGAGTTGTCTGAATTGCCTAGTCTGGTTCCTGAAGGCCAGCATGTAGCTATATACATCCTGGGGAGGTTTCCTAGGAGATTGCTCCCAGCCTTCCTTGACCAAACTCAAACGTCCTCTCACTGGGTGACCATAGAGAAGTTCAAAGGGGCTGAACCCTAGGAACTTCTGTGGCACCTCACGGTATGCAAAGAGAAGGCATGGTAAGAGGACATCCCACTTACGCCTCATGGGTTCCTCAAGACCCATAATCATGCCTTTGAGGGTCCGGTTGAATCTCTCAACCAGCCCATTACCTTGGGGGTGGTAAGGAGTGGTGAACTTGTATGTTACACCACACTCCTGCCACAGGGACTTCATATACTTGGAAATGAAGTTTGTCCTCGGTCTGACAACACCTCTCTGGGGAACCCCACACTGGAGAAAATCCCCATCAGTGCTCGTCCCACCACGGGGCCGTCACTGTCCTGAGAGGGATGGCTTCAGGGTACCGGGTGGTATGGTCCACCAAGACCAGGATGAACCTGTTGCTCATGGCTGTCTTGGGATCCAGAGGCCCCACAATGTCAATGCCCACCCTTTCAAAGGGGGTGCTGACCACAGAGAATGGCTGGAGAGGAGGCTTGTGCTTCCTCCCACTCTTTCCACTTGCCTGGCAAGTCTGACAGGTCCTGCAATGAGTGTCTGAACTCTTGCGCATTTGGGGCCAATAAAAGTGGGTGACAAGCCTTTCAAAGGTCTTGTCCTGCCCCAAATGTCCTGCTAAAGGCACATCATGAGCAAGCCCCAGTAGGAAGGCTCTGAAGTGCTGGGGTACCACCAGCACACGGGCTGACCCAGGCTCAGCAACCTTAGGCTCACTATACAGGAGACCGTTCTCCCAGTAGATCCAATGTGATCCAGACTGATCACCTGCTGCCTGGTTTGCAGCCTGCTGCTGTAAACCCACAAGAGAAGGGCACTTGTTCTGCTCCTCACAGAACTCTTCCCTGGAGGGACCTCCTTCTCGCTGCCAATGGGTCAGCTCAGGCAGGTCTCCCAGTTCAGCAATCTCTTCCCCTGTAGGCTCCAGGGCATCCCCCTCAGGGTCTGCCTCCTCCTGGACCGTGGGAATCTCAGGGGCCAGTTTCCCGTGCCCCCTACCTCTTCTCTTTAAGGCAGGCACCTGGAACATTTTCTCAGGCTCCAGGTCCTCTTGAACACCCTTACTGGCTGCCATCGACCGAGTGGTCACGCAGGCCCACTCAGGCAAACCCAACATCTCTAAATGAGCTCTTCGCTCCACCTTAGCCCAAGGGGAGCTCTCCAAATCGTTACCCAACAGACAATCACCAGTCATGGCTGGCCTCACAGCTACTTGAAGAGTCCCTGAGGCCCCCCCCCACTCAAAGGGAACCTGTGCCACCTTGCAGTGGCTCTCTGTGTTGTCAGCGGCAACAACTGGGTAAAATGCATTGGGGACTACCTGCTCTTCAGACACCAGCCGACAACTGACAGCTGTCACACTGGCTCCGGTGTCTCTAAGAGCTTCCACCCTCTTGCCATTGATGGTCACCCACTGCCTGTACTTTTTAGTGTTATCAGGCAGCTGGGTCCTGGGGACCACCTCACAGTCTCCTAAAGAGACAAGGGACATCTCTGCGGGACCCCACCCACCTTGGGCACCCATCTCCTCCCCCAGGGCTACACTAGCCAACTGCCGGGGTGGTACACCAGTGGGTGCTGTCTTCCCATACAAGGGACATCTAGCATCATAAGAACAGTGGCCTACTTACCACACTTAAAACAGGTCTTGGGCCCCTTTTGAACAGGCTTATCTGTCGGGCCACTGCCTTCTTCTCAGGGGGAGGCTGGGAACCTTTCCCTTGGCTCCCTTGGGGATTACTTTGGGGCCCTTTCTGGAACTCCCTCTGTTTACCCTTGTCCCCCCCACTCTTCTGCTGGGGACCCTGCCCACCTTTGGCGAAGTCTCCCACATGACCCTTGTGGCCCCTGGTACTCACCCAGCGGTCCGCCTCCTCAGCAAGCTTCCTAGGGTTAGTCAGCTTGCTATCAATAAGGTGCTGGCGTAGCTCTGGAAAACAATTATTTGACAAGTGCTCCCATGCAAACAAATCATAGAGCGCCTCAAAAGTATCCACTTTGCTACCCTTCACCCAACCATCCAATGCTCTGCAAAAGAAAGACACATATTCCACCCACGTGGTAGACTCCAGTTTTCTGCAATTCCTAAACCTTTGTCTGTATAACTCTGGGGTCAAACCAAATCTGGACATTAGGGCTCCCTTCATGTGGGTATAGGACATCTGCTCCTCTGTAGGTAAATCTAACAAAGTGTCCCGCCCATCACTAACAAAGCGGCCCCACAACCCCGCTCCCCAATCCTTCTCAGGGACCCGGTGGGCCAACATTGCAGCTTCATAAGCCCTAAACGATTGACCAATATCCTCATTTTTGTGGAAATCTTTAACTACTTCTTTGGGGATGTAGGCTCTTGCTTCTACAGGCACTGGCGGTGCGCTGCCACCAGAGGGAGGAACCTCTAAACTTTTGGCCTTGAGTTCCAATTCCCTCACTCCTCTCTCATGCTCAAAATGCATTCTCTTTTCCTCTAAGGCTAACTTCTTCATTTCTAATTCCATCCCAAGCTCTAATTTCTTGCTCTCTATGTCTTTCTGACCATCCATTTTGAGCTTAGCTAGCTCCAACTTGTGCATCCTCTCCCTCGCTCTGTCCTCCAGCTCTCCTGGGGACAAACCCTTGGAAGAAACACTGCTGCCCGCCCTGGAAGGTGCTTTCTCCCCGGTTGGGCCCACTGGCCCTTCAAGCTGCCCATCTAAATTCTCTGCCTCCATCACTGGCTCCTCAGGATGCTCACTGGCATTCCTAGATTCTACCCAGGCCCTCAGCGCCTTTTGGTATTCCTCCTTCCTGGTGAGGCCTTTCACAGAGATTTTAAATTTCCTGCACAAAGCTTTGAGATTAGGCAGAGTGTAAGTATCAATTCTCTCTTCTTCCAATACGATGTCCACAGATGCTATGGATGCTGACTTGCTCATGGTAGAAAAGTCTGGCAGTTCTCAGGAATCAAAAATAGAAAAGAATTTCCAGGGAAAAAACTCTCCCAAAATGTATGTAGTTGCGTAATGGTCTGCACTCACTAGTAGTGTACACCAATCACTGTATATGAGTCACAAATGCAAGTCCAAATCCTCACCGCTGACCACCAATGTTAGATTTGGGGGTCTCTAGTTGGCAGAGGTAGGTACCTTTGACCAAATAGGGACCCTTGCGTCTAGTCAGTGTAAGGGGCTACACTCCTAGAATAACCCCTGCTCACCCCCTTGGTAGCTTAGCACGAGCAGGCAGACTTATCTCAGAGGCAGTGTGTAAAGCATTTGTGAACACATACAGTCATACAGTGACAACACTACAGATGGACACCACACAGGTTGTATTATAAAAATAAGTATTTTATATAGACTTAACACAAGACCAAATGACAAAAATCCACAATACTGTACTCAAGATATACTTAAAAATAGGTTGTTCACTTAAAATCAGTCTCTAGCAACCGATAACTCCAACGTGAGTTATCGCGACGTCGTGACAGGAGAAATCCCAAGACACGGCGCCGACCGCGAGGTGCGCGGCGTCGGGCCCGGAGTCAAACAGACCCCCAAAGAACAGTACCTTGGAAGAGCGATGAAGAACAAAGACAGCTCACGGCATCGGGGAGGTGCGGCTTCGTTGGCGCTGCCCGGCGTCGGTTCCTTACGACCCCAGGGGAGGTGTAGACTCGGTTCCTTACTGCAGCGCAGGGGAGGTGAGACGACGGTTCCTTACTGCGTCGGGGAGGTGACGTCACGATGGCGCCGAGACCACGGTTCCTTACGATGTCGAGCTGTCGATGGATTCTCGGTCACCCACGTCGAGGATCGGCTCCGCGATGTCGATGTCAGCTTTGGAGTCGATGCGGCCCAGCAGCCGGCGTCGGGACCACAACACAAGTCGGAGCAGTGCTCACAGCTTCGGGCGGGTGACGGCGTCGCTCGCTGGCATCGATGTGGCATGGCGGCCGGCGTCGGGTCTACGGTGCAAGCCGGAGCAGCGCTCACGGCTTCGGTGCAGAAGACGGCGTCGCTCGCCGGCGTCGGGGTTGCAATTTCCTTCTGCAGCAGCCAAAACCGCAGTTCTAGATGCAGGCAAGCAGAAGGGGTGAAGTCTTGTATCCCTGAGACTTCGGGCAGGAGGCAAGCTCAAGTTCAAGCCCTTGGAGATCTTCCTCAAGATGATGAAAGCACACTCAGTCCTTTTTCTCCTTTCTTTGGCAATGAAGCAACCACTGCAGGCCAACCCCAACAACATGCAGCATAGGGGTAGTCTCCTCCTTCAGTTTCCTGGTTCTTCTCCTCAGCAAAGGTTCGTCTTGATTCCCAGAAGTGATCTAAAGTTCTGGGGTCTGGGTCCCCTCTTTTATACACCAAAATCCTTTGTCTCTGAAGGCAGAGAGTGTCTGTGCCTAGTCCAAACCAGTTCTGTGCAGTCCTGGAGCACTTTGTTTACAGGACTCCTTCTCTTCCTTTGACAGTGTAGTCCAGGGACATCAGACGCACTACAGGAGGTGGAGCCAGCATTGTGGAAGGCAGGCCCAGCCCTATTCAGGTCCCAGGTGCTCCCCTCCCACCACTCTTCATGCAGATGGGTCTATTCAGCCCTGTGCTGACTCACCCTGTCTCCTGGAATCCCCCAGCCCCTGTCACTCACAAACCAGACAGGGAATACACAACCTAACAGAGGCAGGCTTGGACAGTTAGGCAAGAAAATACCTACTTTCTAAAAGTGGTATTTTCAAACACAGAATGTTAAAACCAACTTCACTAAAAGATGTATTTTATCATTCTGAGCTCAGGCATACTAAACTCGAATTTCTACCTAGTTCCCTGAGTCAGTTAGGATTATAAGAGGTTATAATCAAACTGCCCATTCTGGCCTATGGGGAACAGGTAGCCTTGCAATAGTGAAAAACGAAAATGGCTGTAATTCACTATCAGGACATGCCACACACATCAGGGCATGTCCTACCTTTTACCTACAATGCACCCTGGCCTTGGGCCTACCTTAGGGGTTACTAATATGTAAAAAAAGGGAAGGTTTAGGGACTGGCAAGTGGGTGCACTGGCCCAGTCAACATGGCAGTACCAGACTGCACACAGGCTCTGCAATGGCAGGCCTGAGACACACTTTACAAGCTGCTCCGGTGGGTGGCACAATCAGTGCTGCAAGCCCACCAGCAGCATATCATTTACAAGCCCTGGGCACACGCAGTGCACTGTACTACGGTCTGACAAGTAAACCAAACAAGCCAATCATGGAGTCACTAATCCATTCATCAATTTACCATAGGGAGCACTTGCACTGTGGCACTGAACAGCAGTGGCACAGTGCCCAAAAGCATCTAAAACCAGCAAAAACATAAGAGGCAACAGCAAAAAATGGAAGGGAGACCCACGCCGATGGTGCCAGGTCTAACAAAGATTATATGCAAAAACAGTGTTTAGAAGTCACTAGCCATCAAAAGGTTATTTTAGGTCACAAGGGACTGGTAGAAATCCAAAGTTCAGGTTGACCGTGATGGAGGGCAGGCCGGCTACAGAACCCACGCAGGGCCCACTGAAAAAGTACCTTGTATGGAGCAAGCGTCTGCATCGAGGACTTCATTGCGTCTGTTCCGATTCACGCAGTCAGGTCAATGCATCGGAGTCAAGCCTTGCAGTTGATGTCAAAGGATCAGTGCTGCGTTGATGTCAAGCCTCGCAGTCGGATTTGAAGGATTGGCGCTGCGTCATTGTCAAACCTCAAAATCTGGACCTGCGTTGTCATTGAATCAGCACGTTGTCAGTGTTGGAGGGCAGTGCGTCGATTCCGATCGGCGCAAAGGTGCCATGGCATTGATTTTTGCAGAAAACAGCTGCAGAACCAACTTCTGAGGCCCAGGACTGGAAGGGGCATCTCAGGCAAGGGTAGGCTCACAAATGACAGAGTCTAGCAGCACCAGCAGAGTTGCAAGATGTCTTCTGTCTCACTGAGACTTCAGAAATCAGGAGGCAGGCCAACAAGCCCTTGGAGAAACTTGGGTTTAAGGATGTAGAGATTAGGTCTGGTCCCTCTCACTCCCAGGCAGTCCCTCCTACAGCAAAGCAATCAGCAGTCAGCAGGACAACACAGCAATGCAGACAGCAAAGTGGCAGTCCCTCCTACAACGCAGCAGTTCTACTTCCAGGCAGAATGTTGGGGAGAGGATGTAGCCTTATGGCTAGAACGGTCGACCTCGAAGCTGAGCAACCAGGTTCGAGTCTCGGCAGGGAAGCTCCACATCCTGTGATTCTGGGCAAATCACTTAGTCTCCCCGTGCCTAACAAAAATTGTGTCCATCTGTAACGAAACTGGTGCTCATGTAAAGCGTTCTGATAGCTGATATCTTCGGGTCGAGTTTGCGCTATATAAAACAAAGCAAAAAAGTTTCCTTGGTTTCAGCAAAGTTCTGATTTGGTTGTGTCAAGGATTCAGTACTTATGCCCAAATGTGCTTTTGAAGTGGGGGTAGACATCAAAGAGGCCATTGAGGATCACAAGGTCCTTGCTCTTCCAGCTATGGCTCCAGACACACATTACATAGGACTATGCAGCTCTGTGTGGGGACAGGCACAGCCCTATTCAAGTGCAAGTGTCAGCTCCTCCCCCCTCCCAATCTACATCAGGAAGGCCTATCAGCCTGGTGATGGGCCATCAGGATGCAAATGTCACACCCCAGCTCACTTTGTGTGACTTTCTATAGGGAATGTGCAAAGTCCAGCTGTCACCCAACCCAGACGTATATTCAGAGACAGGCAGAGGCACAGAATGGTTAAAGTAAGAAAATATCAACTTTCTAAAAGCAGCATTTTCAGACTTACAATTTAAATCCGACTTCACCATAAGTTTTGATTTTAAATTGTGAGTCCAGAGACACCAAACTCCAAATTTCCATCTGCTCTGAATTGGAAATTGCACTTAAAAGGTGTTTATGGCAATCCCAATGTTATCCTATTGGAGAGATTGGCCTTACAGTAGTGAAAAATGAATTTAAGAGTATTCCACTATACTATTAGGACATGTAAAACCTAAAAGTGCATGTCCTACCTTTTAAATATGTTGCACCCTGCCCATAGGACTGACTAGGGCCTACCTTACAGGTGACTTATATGTCATAAAAGGGAAGGTTTGGGCCTGGCAAGTAGGTTAACTTATCAGGTCGAAATGGCAGTTAAAAACTGCACACACAGGCTCCGCAATGGCAGGCCTGAGCCATGTTTAAAGGGCTACTGAGTGGGTGGCACA
Source organism: Calotriton arnoldi (assembly GCA_963921515.1). NCBI lineage: Eukaryota > Metazoa > Chordata > Amphibia > Caudata > Salamandridae > Calotriton > Calotriton arnoldi. The sequence goes on along the minus strand of CAWUFW010008720.1, from coordinate 138,029 downwards.
ATCAGTGCTGCAAGTTCACTAGTAGAATTTGATTTACAGAGCCTGGACACATATAGTGATCTATAAGTAAATTAAATATGCCACCTGTGGATAAGCCAATATTACCATGTTATGTGTGCAGAGTATATGGCCTTTTGCACTGGTTAACACTAGTAAAGTGCCCAGAATCCTAAAGCCAGCAAAAAAAAGTCACCAAACAGGAGGTCAGAAGGTAAAAAGTGAGGGGAAACCACGCCAAAGATGCCAGGTCGAACTGACACAGTATTAAATGTGGCTGATAAATCAAATAAAATGACCACTGTTTTAATTCCCAGGTCCAGATTACATCTAATATACACAGTGACCTCCAAAAGGGCAGACTATGTGCTAAAACCAGAGCGGAAGCCAGATTGTGATCCATGAAGAATGTTATTCCTTCGGCTTGAATACGGAATGTTCACATTTTGGAGTTAAGAAACAAGTAGGGCGGTAGGGATAAAAGTTTTAAAGGGCAAATTGTGTGGTCCTTGAGTTATAAATACTCCTGAAGCCTAGCAGTATCCTATTGGGTATGCAGCAGTTGTTTCCGTTCCAATATGGCCGCCATGTTAACTTTGGGACGGTTGGGAAGCGCTGAGTAATTTCGGCGTGGTCACGTGAGTTACGCCTTGACGCATGACAGAGGGCGGGGTTCAAATATCAGTGGCCCGCATCCTTTGAAGATCTTAGGACGGAGCACTAAGACGCCAGCAGGACCTGGTAGCGGTAAGGGGTCGAGGGCTGACTTAAGGTGTGAGTGCGAGTACGGGGACGGTTATCTCCTGCGTAAAGGGTTCCGCTGGCTTTGGGTATTTTCGAGTAAGAAGATCCAACCACAGGGGTGAGGTTTGAATATTGAAGTACGCCCATGTGGGGAGAGCATTGATGCCAATGGTGGTGTTTTAAGTGGCCACAGTACTATAAACATTGGTAAAAAGACTATTGAAGGGTATGTGAGATGAGGATAGAATGAGTCATGTATTCGACTATTGCAATATGCTGTAACATATGCATACTTGCAGGTGACGTTAACGTTTGCGTTCACCCTGGGGACACGTGACCGGCTGGCGCATGGTCCCTGAAGAGTTGGTTGCAGGTACGAGGGACGCTCGCAACCACTCAGTAATTATGCATTTCTCGGAGCAGTTATAAGACAATTGTTGAGTGCATCTGGTAATGAGGTGGTATATTACCCTCTAACCAGTAATATAACAGCCAGGGAAGAGTGGGATAAGTTAACCAACACAAAGAAACGTCAAATTCGCATAGCCCTTCATGTGGCGTTGATGACTGAATACCTCCGTGCTGGAGCAGCCCCACCCAGTCCGTTAGTGAGGATTGAACCAAAGATCTTTTTGGAAGACAAACATTTCCGAGTGGACTGGAGCTATATAGCTAACAAGTGTACTCGGGATTGGTTGATTTTAATTATAAATACCGCTAAGAGGCTTAGTGAAGAACTGCTGAAGGAAATCCTCGAGCTTGAGGAAACCATCAAGAGGGACACGACAATTACGGATGCCAAAGAACAACTGGCATGTATTCAGACCTCTTAGATTACAAAACATATATGGTGAACCAGAAGATTAAGGGTCTCAGACGGAATTTAGACCGTTTCTCACACGAGTGGGCCTTCCCATACGTTGACGATAAATACTATCAAACCAACACTGAACAGTCTAATTATCAGAATTTTCAGAGGGGTGGACATAGACAGACGAGGAGAACTCCATCTAACTGGACGTTCGGCAATACCAGTAGTGAGGAGGAGGAAGGTGTTGAGCAAGCATCCACATCAAATCAGAATAGGGTGAGATTTACACCACAGAATAGAACAAACGAAGACCTTGGTTCCCTCCTGAGGTCTTTTTTAGGCCAGGCCCAAAGGGGCAACAGGGGAGGAGGCGGTGTAGCACAGAGGGGCAGAGGCAGGGGCAGGTCCAACCACCAACCCGCATGGCAGACATACTCTCCCCGCATTACCAGCAGCAGAGGCAGAACACCTTTGTAATGGAGCCTCCCGCTAGTTCACAGCAGGGGCAGAACATCTCTCAACCTTCCGTGAATTATATTGTTGTCAATCTGTCCAATTATTCCTTATCCCAGGAAGAATTGAAAGTATTGAATAAAGGGCTGGGGTTTGTCCCCACCCCGCAACACGACACTTTTAAGTGTCGCACTGAGATCTATGAATTGATGAGAAAGATCAAAATTCACAAATTCTTCATGGATAAGGAAAGAGAACCACCTTCTATCTTCACCACTAATCTACAGCGACCTTCAGGGTTTTGTCCCCCTGGCTCTGCAGTTGGCCCGGAGGTGGCTGTTTTTGAACAGCGGGTCCTCCGTGACATCGAGGCCTTGGAACAAATGCAAAATCATTCGCATCCCCATAATATGAGCAGAACTGATTGGATGGCTGTGAAATCCTTACAAGAAAATAAATCGGTAACGGTTAAACAAGCTGATAAAGGTGGGGCAGTGGTTGTTCTCAACACCCAAGACTATGAAACGGAAGTCTTGAGACTCCTGGGGGTGCGCACCAATTACCAACCGTTAATGCGTGACCCCACACCTGAATTGCAAGACATCATTAAGTCGCTGGTGGTGGGTGCTAAGGAGAAAAAGTGGATAACCTATAAGGAAGCAGATTTCCTTGTTAACTTGAAACCGCGTGTACCGGCATTTTACATCTTGCCGAAGATCCACAAACCACAGCGCCCACCACCAGGTCGCCCGATCGTGTCGAGGGTCCAATCTGTATTGGAGCCTTTGTCCCAGTTTGCGGACTTCTTCTTGAGAGAATCAGTCATCACACAGCCTTCCTTCGTGCAGGATACCATTGATATATTAAATATCTTAAATACAGTGGAGTTTGATCCCAAGAGGCAACTCTTGGTTACCATTGACATCGAATCTTTATACACAAGCATACCCCAAGATGCCACACTGGTGGCAGCGATACAAAAGGGGATGATGGACGGAACGTTTGAGCCAATCAAACACTCACCCCCAGTCAACTGATCTGGGTTAAATCCATCATCATTCTTTAGCTCACTCCACCACCCCAGTTCAGACATGGCCATATGCAAATCAGTCTGACCCTGTGCCTCATGGGAACAGTCCAGCCCGAACTGCCAAGCCATGTCTTCCCTGGACCGGAAACAAGCATCCTAGGACCGGTTTCTGGCATTCCAGCCGTCATCAGCCAGGCTTGCTTGAATCCAGTGGCAAAGTGAGCAAGGGACCCACGTCTGGGCATACCCCCGCCAACTTAGGGCGAACAAAGCGATACAAAAGGGGATGATGGACGGAACGTTTGAGCCAATCAAACACTCACCCCCAGTCAACTGATCTGGGTTAAATCCATCATCATTCTTTAGCTCACTCCACCACCCCAGTTCAGACATGGCCATATGCAAATCAGTCTGACCCTGTGCCTCATGGGAACAGTCCAGCCCGAACTGCCAAGCCATGTCTTCCCTGGACCGGAAACAAGCATCCTAGGACCGGTTTCTGGCATTCCAGCCGTCATCAGCCAGGCTTGCTTGAATCCAGTGGCAAAGTGAGCAAGGGACCCACGTCTGGGCATACCCCCGCCAACTTAGGGCGAACAAAGCGATACAAAAGGGGATGATGGACGGAACGTTTGAGCCAATCAAACACTCACCCCCGGTCTGGACTGTTCCCATGAGGCACAGGGTCAAGACTGATTTGCATATGGCTATGTCTGAACTGGGGTGGCGTGGTGAAGCAAAATAACGATGGATTAAACCCAGATCTGTGACTGGGGGTGAATGTTTGCCAATGTGCAGCATTCCGTCCATCATCTTGTGTGTTTTGCATTTTGCCCTAAGTGGGAAGGGTATGCCCAGACGTGGGTCCCGTGCTCACTACGCCACTGGAGTCAAGCTATCCTGGCTGATGAAGGCTGATAGCCTGAAACCGGTCCTGGGATGCTTGATTCCGGTCCAGGGAAGACATGGCTTGGCAGTTCGGTCTGGACTGTTCCCATGAGGCACAGGGTCAAGACTGATTTGCATATGGCTATGTCTGAACTGGGGTGGCGTGGTGAAGCAAAATAACGATGGATTAAACCCAGATCTGTGACTGGGGGTGAATGTTTGCCAATGTGCAGCATTCCGTCCATCATCTTGTGTGTTTTGCATTTTGCCCTAAGTGGGAAGGGTATGCCCAGACGTGGGTCCCGTGCTCACTACGCCACTGGAGTCAAGCTATCCTGGCTGATGAAGGCTGATAGCCTGAAACCGGTCCTGGGATGCTTGATTCCGGTCCAGGGAAGACATGGCTTGGCAGTTCGGTCTGGACTGTTCCCATGAGGCACAGGGTCAAGACTGATTTGCATATGGCTATGTCTGAACTGGGGTGGCGTGGTGAAGCAAAATAACGATGGATTAAACCCAGATCTGTGACTGGGGGTGAATGTTTGCCAATGTGCAGCATTCCGTCCATCATCTTGTGTGTTTTGCATTTTGCCCTAAGTGGGAAGGGTATGCCCAGACGTGGGTCCCGTGCTCACTACGCCACTGGAGTCAAGCTATCCTGGCTGATGAAGGCTGATAGCCTGAAACCGGTCCTGGGATGCTTGATTCCGGTCCAGGGAAGACATGGCTTGGCAGTTCGGTCTGGACTGTTCCCATGAGGCACAGGGTCAAGACTGATTTGCATATGGCTATGTCTGAACTGGGGTGGCGTGGTGAAGCAAAATAACGATGGATTAAACCCAGATCTGTGACTGGGGGTGAATGTTTGCCAATGTGCAGCATTCCGTCCATCATCTTGTGTGTTTTGCATTTTGCCCTAAGTGGGAAGGGTATGCCCAGACGTGGGTCCCGTGCTCACTACGCCACTGGAGTCAAGCTATCCTGGCTGATGAAGGCTGATAGCCTGAAACCGGTCCTGGGATGCTTGATTCCGGTCCAGGGAAGACATGGCTTGGCAGTTCGGTCTGGACTGTTCCCATGAGGCACAGGGTCAAGACTGATTTGCATATGGCTATGTCTGAACTGGGGTGGCGTGGTGAAGCAAAATAACGATGGATTAAACCCAGATCTGTGACTGGGGGTGAATGTTTGCCAATGTGCAGCATTCCGTCCATCATCTTGTGTGTTTTGCATTTTGCCCTAAGTGGGAAGGGTATGCCCAGACGTGGGTCCCGTGCTCACTACGCCACTGGAGTCAAGCTATCCTGGCTGATGAAGGCTGATAGCCTGAAACCGGTCCTGGGATGCTTGATTCCGGTCCAGGGAAGACATGGCTTGGCAGTTCGGTCTGGACTGTTCCCATGAGGCACAGGGTCAAGACTGATTTGCATATGGCTATGTCTGAACTGGGGTGGCGTGGTGAAGCAAAATAACGATGGATTAAACCCAGATCTGTGACTGGGGGTGAATGTTTGCCAATGTGCAGCATTCCGTCCATCATCTTGTGTGTTTTGCATTTTGCCCTAAGTGGGAAGGGTATGCCCAGACGTGGGTCCCGTGCTCACTACGCCACTGGAGTCAAGCTATCCTGGCTGATGAAGGCTGATAGCCTGAAACCGGTCCTGGGATGCTTGATTCCGGTCCAGGGAAGACATGGCTTGGCAGTTCGGTCTGGACTGTTCCCATGAGGCACAGGGTCAAGACTGATTTGCATATGGCTATGTCTGAACTGGGGTGGCGTGGTGAAGCAAAATAACGATGGATTAAACCCAGATCTGTGACTGGGGGTGAATGTTTGCCAATGTGCAGCATTCCGTCCATCATCTTGTGTGTTTTGCATTTTGCCCTAAGTGGGAAGGGTATGCCCAGACGTGGGTCCCGTGCTCACTACGCCACTGGAGTCAAGCTATCCTGGCTGATGAAGGCTGATAGCCTGAAACCGGTCCTGGGATGCTTGATTCCGGTCCAGGGAAGACATGGCTTGGCAGTTCGGTCTGGACTGTTCCCATGAGGCACAGGGTCAAGACTGATTTGCATATGGCTATGTCTGAACTGGGGTGGCGTGGTGAAGCAAAATAACGATGGATTAAACCCAGATCTGTGACTGGGGGTGAATGTTTGCCAATGTGCAGCATTCCGTCCATCATCTTGTGTGTTTTGCATTTTGCCCTAAGTGGGAAGGGTATGCCCAGACGTGGGTCCCGTGCTCACTACGCCACTGGAGTCAAGCTATCCTGGCTGATGAAGGCTGATAGCCTGAAACCGGTCCTGGGATGCTTGATTCCGGTCCAGGGAAGACATGGCTTGGCAGTTCGGTCTGGACTGTTCCCATGAGGCACAGGGTCAAGACTGATTTGCATATGGCTATGTCTGAACTGGGGTGGCGTGGTGAAGCAAAATAACGATGGATTAAACCCAGATCTGTGACTGGGGGTGAATGTTTGCCAATGTGCAGCATTCCGTCCATCATCTTGTGTGTTTTGCATTTTGCCCTAAGTGGGAAGGGTATGCCCAGACGTGGGTCCCGTGCTCACTACGCCACTGGAGTCAAGCTATCCTGGCTGATGAAGGCTGATAGCCTGAAACCGGTCCTGGGATGCTTGATTCCGGTCCAGGGAAGACATGGCTTGGCAGTTCGGTCTGGACTGTTCCCATGAGGCACAGGGTCAAGACTGATTTGCATATGGCTATGTCTGAACTGGGGTGGCGTGGTGAAGCAAAATAACGATGGATTAAACCCAGATCTGTGACTGGGGGTGAATGTTTGCCAATGTGCAGCATTCCGTCCATCATCTTGTGTGTTTTGCATTTTGCCCTAAGTGGGAAGGGTATGCCCAGACGTGGGTCCCGTGCTCACTACGCCACTGGAGTCAAGCTATCCTGGCTGATGAAGGCTGATAGCCTGAAACCGGTCCTGGGATGCTTGATTCCGGTCCAGGGAAGACATGGCTTGGCAGTTCGGTCTGGACTGTTCCCATGAGGCACAGGGTCAAGACTGATTTGCATATGGCTATGTCTGAACTGGGGTGGCGTGGTGAAGCAAAATAACGATGGATTAAACCCAGATCTGTGACTGGGGGTGAATGTTTGCCAATGTGCAGCATTCCGTCCATCATCTTGTGTGTTTTGCATTTTGCCCTAAGTGGGAAGGGTATGCCCAGACGTGGGTCCCGTGCTCACTACGCCACTGGAGTCAAGCTATCCTGGCTGATGAAGGCTGATAGCCTGAAACCGGTCCTGGGATGCTTGATTCCGGTCCAGGGAAGACATGGCTTGGCAGTTCGGTCTGGACTGTTCCCATGAGGCACAGGGTCAAGACTGATTTGCATATGGCTATGTCTGAACTGGGGTGGCGTGGTGAAGCAAAATAACGATGGATTAAACCCAGATCTGTGACTGGGGGTGAATGTTTGCCAATGTGCAGCATTCCGTCCATCATCTTGTGTGTTTTGCATTTTGCCCTAAGTGGGAAGGGTATGCCCAGACGTGGGTCCCGTGCTCACTACGCCACTGGAGTCAAGCTATCCTGGCTGATGAAGGCTGATAGCCTGAAACCGGTCCTGGGATGCTTGATTCCGGTCCAGGGAAGACATGGCTTGGCAGTTCGGTCTGGACTGTTCCCATGAGGCACAGGGTCAAGACTGATTTGCATATGGCTATGTCTGAACTGGGGTGGCGTGGTGAAGCAAAATAACGATGGATTAAACCCAGATCTGTGACTGGGGGTGAATGTTTGCCAATGTGCAGCATTCCGTCCATCATCTTGTGTGTTTTGCATTTTGCCCTAAGTGGGAAGGGTATGCCCAGACGTGGGTCCCGTGCTCACTACGCCACTGGAGTCAAGCTATCCTGGCTGATGAAGGCTGATAGCCTGAAACCGGTCCTGGGATGCTTGATTCCGGTCCAGGGAAGACATGGCTTGGCAGTTCGGTCTGGACTGTTCCCATGAGGCACAGGGTCAAGACTGATTTGCATATGGCTATGTCTGAACTGGGGTGGCGTGGTGAAGCAAAATAACGATGGATTAAACCCAGATCTGTGACTGGGGGTGAATGTTTGCCAATGTGCAGCATTCCGTCCATCATCTTGTGTGTTTTACACTGGTGGCAGCAGCGCATGCTCTTGGGGCGCTTGAGTGGTTCTATGACACTCCACAGTCTTTTGTTTTGCAGTGCATTGAACTGGCTCTTACAAGGAATTTTTTTGAATACAGGAACCAGCTAAACCTCCAAGTGTCAGGGACATCAATGCCGGCTACATTTGCGCCTAGTCTGGCCTGCATTTATGTTGGCCAGTTCGAGGAGAATATGATCCATCATGCCTCAAACCCCTTCAAAGAGAATATCTCTCTTTGGAGGAGGTATATTGATGATGTCCTCTGTATCTGGACTGGATCGGAGGACCTGTTACTAACGTTCCTTACTTGGTTGAATGCAGCAGATAGTTGCTTGCGGTTCACGTGGACTTTTAGTCATACTTCTGCGGTCTACCTTGATGTGGATATAACAGCCATGGACAACAGGCTGTCCACCAATGTCCATCAGAAGCCCACAGATAGAAATTTCTTGCTGCATTATCGCTCATTCCATATTAGAGCGCTGCGCGATAACCTTCCCGTAGGACAGTTTTTGAGGTATCGCCGTAATTGTTCTTCTACGGAAAGGTTCATGGAGCAATCTGAAGAACTGGTGACCAAACTAAGAGATAGGGACTACGCTGCTAAAGTGATTAAGAGAGCCCGCAAACGTGCCTTAAATACACCACGTGAGGCCCTACTGGAGAGGAATGTGAAACATAAGGATGAGTGTTTGCCTGTTGTCACAACTTTTGACCCTCTGTCTACAAAGGTCAGACAGATAATAAGGAAACATTGGCCTCTACTGGATACGGGTGCCAAGAAGATACAGCCGCCGCGGTTTGCATTTAGAAGAGCCCCTAATCTTAAAGATAAGTTAGTCCATACCCGGCCCAGTCTTAATCAACAGGTATCCAGCTTGCCGTCCGGCAATTATCCATGTGGCGGATATTCAGTGTGTGATCTCACACAAGTCACCAAAAGTATTTTTCTTACGAGTGGCAAAGTGTGGTATTTAAATAAATTTAGCAATTGCAATACCACACATGTTATCTACAGGCTAACTTGTACCTGTGGGTTGCATTACATCGGTCTCACATCATGCATTTCTTTTCTCACGGGGACCAGAGGGCACTTTAGTGACATCAGCACTGACAGTGCTTCTATATTTGTCTTTTCACTGTCTTGCTTTTTTCTGTTGGTAAATTCCTTTGAATGTGCCTGGAGATCTAGACATTTACCAGAGTTTCCTGCATTTTCCCCAACACAAGGAGATAGGCCTATAGTTGCTCACGATTAGGGGGTCAAATGCAAAAACAACAAGATGATGGATGGAATGCTTGAATTAATCTCAGGCACTTGCAATAACTTGGGCGCATACCAATCCATCATTTTTCCCCAACCATGCCACCTCAGTTTGTACCCAGCCATATGCAAATCAATCTTGACTCTGCTACTCATGGGAACAGTCCTGCCCGAACTGCTAGGCCAGGTCCTCTCTGAACCGGAACAAAAGCAACATAGGACTGGATTCACCCTCGTTAGGGCTCTTCAGTCAGGTATAACTTTCTTCCAGGATTAGGGGATCAGAATTTTTTTTTCCAAAAGTGGCACCACCAATACCTATTTGCAGGCTGTTGCACAGTGCCCAATTCCAGCGATAAATTGAAGAAGGTGTAAATCTGCGGATCGATTGAGGCAGCTGCCCGAGTCAGGATATGAGGTGGGCAAACATCAAAGGCTGATCCAGATTTAACTTTTTGGATAATTAAATCAGATTCAGCGAAAGTGATCCTCTCAAAGGATGCTAGCATGGAACACTCCTTTTCAAGCTTAAGGTCAGGGTTCAACCTTAAAGAGGAAGAGGTCTGAGCCTTCTGGAAGTTGGAATACATTTTTTCCACTTTATTGTGAAAAGGTCATCGGTCAGCAGTTGAGCAGCGAAAAATCTGTTTATTGGCCTCAGGATTCAGATATCTCTTAGAAATTTCAAAGATTGTTCTAGGTGCATTCTCAGAGGCAGCCATTTATTTGGCAAATTGATCTGTTTTGGCTTTTTTTAACTGTTTTTGTGGAACTGCTCAGTGTCATAATTCAGCTGCTATTTTCTTTCAAGCTGCTTACCTCTTTGTTTTTCCGTCTACAGACTGGGTAAAAACCATGCCGCAGAGGGCACCTTTCTCTTCCTTGTGCTTTTTTTGAGGGATACAAGATTGTCGAGAGCTTGCAAGAGGGTTGAATTGAAGGAATTGACTGCTTCATCTATTTCCTCAGAAGTGTTTAGCCCAATTAATAAACATATGTCAAACAAGTTAGAATCAGGTATAGAGGGCCATGGCCTGAAAACTCCCACTGGCCGGCTCTGTCGATCAGAGCTCCAGAAGAGGACAGATGGAAGGGAACTAAAAAAGAATCAGTCCAAGCTAATTGGCGGGGTTGTCCAGTAACAAGAGAATGATAGTTAGAGAAAATCAGGTCTAGAGTATGCCCACCTTTATGGATGGGATCTTTGACAACTTGTGCTAAATTTAAATCTGCCATTGCTTCCCTTAGCTGATTGGCCAATCCACTGTTAGGGTCCTCCATAGGCATATTAAAGTCCCCCAGCATTGTGAAGTTGAAGTATTGTAAATAAAAAATGAGCAATTACGTTTGCAGACACTTCTGGAACCTTAGGAGATGATTTCGGTGGACTGTAAATTAGTGCACCCAAAAGAGGGAAGTTGTCAGAAATTTTGAGATAAAAGACAAATCCCTCAGCTAATTCCAAGCCCTCTAACTTTGTGATGGAGCACTTAAATTTTGACTGATAAATTATAGCAATCCCCCCACCGGCACCTCATACCCGATCCAGATGAGAAATAGAGTAGCCCTTGACCACTGCCAAGGCAATATCAGGGCCGGAATTTGCGTTTAGCCAGGTTTCAGTTAAGAATACAACCCAAACATTGTCGAGTAACATGTCCCAAATCTCCATGATATGTTTGAGTAGGGCTCTGGTATTAATTAACAATGCTTTTAGCTCACATCTGCCTTTATTAGGATCCCTCAGTGGCGTCACACAGGCCTCTGCAGCCCCTGTGGTGCGGTGGGCCCCAGAGCTCCAGGGGGCCTTCTCAGCACAGTACTATGTCCGGAGAGCTCCTGATGAAATCTGGACCGGGCCCCTCCATGTACCTTGCAGGGGGACCCCCTCGAGTTTCGTTACGCTACTGGGATCCCTGGCAGGTGACTGAGAGCTAGTCAAATTAGGTTCCCTTTGAACTAACCAGAGAGGACATGTTCTGTTTTGAAATATAAAGTTACACTTAGTGCATTGCTGAATCACACTGACCTTGAGGGTGAGAAGCAGTAAATCACTGCAGGGAGGGCGAACGGCCATCAGGGTCTCCTTGCCAGAGATTAACCTCAGAGGTTTAGCTGGAAAAAAGGTTAGCATGTCTTGTGCTGGTTACGTTCTGGTCACTGATAGGCACAGGCAGGCTTGCCTTTGCTGCACCTTTGGTGCACCAACGGCATATGGCTACTGAAAGTCTGATCTGATCCCAGCATTCGATTGGCAAGGAAGTTCCAATAAACCTTCACAGGCTCAAACCACTAGAGCGCATCGCTCCTAAAATGGCATTGCGGTTTGGAGCACAAGCAGAAAACACCACCCCTGTCCCTCCAAACCCAGTACCAACAATGCCCTAAATATCTCCACATACTGCGCCTGTCTGACTTTGTCCCTACCATCCATTCACAGGTTGATTCTTGTGCTGTTAACTACTTACCTTTACAGGAGCAAACTTAGTGAGTTTGGGAGGGAGGGAGGAGGGTTACTAGGGTAGGGCTGGTTTTGTGTGATTATAATTCAACGCCAAGAATTGCAGAACTGTATGTGGCGCTGTGTACTGTGTTACACTTATATTTCATCGTTTGGCGTAATTGAATAAAAAATATTTGAACCATAAAACTGCACATGCTGGCTGAAATAGCAGGCCTGAGAAATGCTTGAAGGGCTACTTAAGTGGGTGGCACAATGAGTGCTGCAGGCCCACTAGTAGCCCTTAATATATAGGCCTTGGGTACATGTAGTACCACTTTATTAGGGACTTAGAAGTACATTAAATGTGCCAATTTGGTGTAAGCCAGTGTTACCATGTTTTAGGGCGAGAGCTCAAGCACTTTGGCGCTGGTTAGCAGTGGTGAAGTGTGCTGAGTCCTAATGCCAGCAAAAAAGGAAGTCAGCAAAAACAGGAGGAGTGAAGGCAAAAAGTTGAGGGAAAACAATGCCAAGGATGTCAGGTCCAACAACAACAATGTTAATACCCACATCAACAATGTGCCCTTTTTAAATCTGCATTACTTATATAAAATGTGTATTGATGAGCCTGACTGGCCCTTCTGTCAGCCCAAAGAAATGATAGAAGAAGCAGAAATTAATTTTGAGGTAAACATAAGGTTGTATGCCCATTTACCAACTAAATCTGCTCACATACATCATCTGATAGTACATCCTTAATGTTTAGTTATATAAAATATGTTAAAGGCAAGCCTCAATTAACTAAAATAGGATATGGCTAAATTGAATTAGACAAGCATTGGCAAATACAATATGTATAGCCTTTGAGACCCATTGGGTCTGCCCATGCTTTTGCTCATGCTGTACACCATTGTTGTAGAATAATACAGCACAGGTTGTATACTAATACATGATTCAAGATGAGGTTTGACCGTACGTTAACTAACTTCGATAAAATGATGACAAAGCTTTAGCACGCTTGCTGTTTCCGACTGAATTATGTATTTGTTGCTCTAATATGATATTACCTTAAATAAATGAAAAGACAAGAGGCATTTGGCAAATCAGGAACAAGTTGGTTTAGTTAAACGTTGCGGTCAGGAGAGCCGAGACAGAATGCGTCTGCTCAAAATATCTCTATGTACAAAGTTTTGTCCGTTAATTCATACAGTTCATGAGGAACAATAAAACAATATTCTAAATTTAAAAAAAGCATCTCAGTTGTAAATCAACAAACACGGGCATCTGATAAGGACACAGATGGCTCTTGGGGAGAGCTGGTGTGGGCCAAGGTGTATGTGTCCAGACATCCGGCATGAGGAGCGCATGATCACAATGTGTGGTGTGCCTGTCGTGTCCTGATTGGTTGAGTGGGCCTATCTATATGTGATATTTAGCTTTGTGCTATTTCTGGGGAACGTGAGCCTTTGACCAAACGGGTTTTATTGGGGCCAATTATCTCAGACTTGTTTGTGGTGCAACTCTCTGTCTGTGGAATCGAGCAAGGTTTTTCCTGGGTGCGTGTTTGTCTTTGGTTTATGGGGGACCCCACCTGTGACCTGTTACTCAATAGGCAGGAGCATGGGTCGCAGGACATGCCTGACCACGTATCTCTGACTTGGGGTTGATGGAGAGGTCCCCTTGGGTGAATCCGACAGCAATGATGTGAGGTCATCGAAACACCTAAAAATAATATGGCAGCCACTTGTATCATTTTTATCGGCATTATCAACATTACACATACAGTTGTCGTTATGTACATTGATATAGTTTGCACAGGTATTAACGAGGTTATGTTTGCTCTAGTCTGAACGTACATTGACATTGTTCTTATTCGCAACAATAAAATTATCGTATGAGCATGGATCACAGCATACATTGTTATAATTATTGCCGATGTTGGTGCTGCTTTGCGGACAAAAGTTATGGTATAGATTGACATTGCATTGATGGGCATTGTGCAGGTACAAGCTGTGGCATACGTTCACATTGCAATTACTGATATTGCCATTGTCAGGCCGCCACATATCATGACATTCATTTACATCTTATTCACCCAATCCGGCATATTGGCCAAGTTGGAAGAATTTATAACTGTTGTGTAGATTTGTTCAATACGTGAACATTGTCCTGAATCACTTTGCATAGTTACTTTCTAATCTTTAGTGTGATGAGTGCCGATCATGAAAGCTCTCTTAAGGCAATATTTTATATATTATTACTTCTTCATCTAGATGATTTTCATGACATAGGCACTGACTGTCCACTTAATTGATAATGGGATCCATTTTGCACATTCTTTTTCAAATTAAAATATAAAAATATAATTGTATACTTATATTTCTTTAAAGGTGATTAAGCATCTTTTAACTATAACCATTTAAAATCACGCATCTCCTGTTACTAATGAAACATTTTAGATTTTGTAGGCCGGGGCAGGACTTGAAGCAAAAAAGCTTGGTTTTATATTATGATTTTATATCGGAATTGTAATGGTTTTAAGTAGCCAAACAATAAAATCTTAATACTAGTATGTAGTATTCTGCTGAGAAGCTCATGATCTTGAAAAGGATCCTCTTCCGGCCTAGGGCAGTGTTGAAACTCAATAACCTGCCGCAAACAAAAGTTATCTAATGGGTAAGGAACATACAGGTTTGTAATTAGAGAGGATAATGAATAAAAAGTGTAGAAAGAATGCTTCCATTGTAGAACTCCCTCATTATTGGAAGAGTAACATCATTAGGCTGGAAAGGACCATAATGAACTTGTGCATATATTGCTAGATATGGAATTAAGGTCCATATCCCTGGCTCAAACAAACCTTTCTTTACATAAGAGGCCTAATGTCAAAATCAAAAAGATCGTCCCCTGTTCCAGTACTTAGACATATATATCCTATTTTACCCCCTTAGGAGAACAGGAGAAAAGACAAACCAACCTTAAAGGGCCACATGTACAAATCTTTTTGCTGGTCGCAAATGGCTGATTCACAGAATCAACCCATTTGCAAACGTAAAAAGGCTTTTTGGCATGTACAAAAGCCCAAATAGCGATTCGGTAACTTGTTACCAAAACACAATTTTGGTTTTGTGATTCGGTATTAGGAAGGGATGTGTAAAGGGCGTCCTTTCCTAATAGCAACTCACAGTGCCATGTATGAATGTTTTGCAACCAAAATGTGGTTGCAAAACATTCGCCTTTTACCACCAAATTCAATTTGGTGGCAATCAGTAGCGGTCGGTGGTGGGAGTGCCGCCGGACGCTGACGTGGGGCGGGGGAGTGGCAGGGTGGGGGGTAGTAAACTACGGATTACGGTCGATTACAGGTAAGTACACATATAAAGAAATAAGACGAATTTCGTTGCGCGCGCTGCATCCCATTTGTCGATGCAGCGCGAGAAACGAAATTTTTTATATTTATTTATATGTGTACTTACCTGTAATCGGCCGTAATCCGTAGTTTACTACCCCCCACCCTGCCCCTCCCCCACCCCACGTCAGCGCCGGGCGGCACTCTCACCACCGACCGCTACTGGTGGTAATCCATTCACAAACAGGAAGGGCTCCCCAGGGGACCCCTTCCCTTTGTGAATGCATGCGAAAACGTATTATTAGAGCAGGCAGTGGTCCCAGAGTAACTGAAAAGTTTCATTTTTCTTTTTGAAACACATCCCGTTTTCCTTTAAGGAAAACGGGCTGCATAAAAAAAAAAACGTTTCTTTATTTGAAAGAAAGCACAGACATGGTGGTCTGCTGTCCCCAGTAGGCCACCATCCTTGTGATTTTAGCGATTGGCAAAGGGTTGCAAATTGTGACCTACCTCATGAATATTAATGAGGTAGATCTATTTGTGACCCACTGGGAATCGCAAATGAAACTCATTTGAGGGGTATATGTACAAGAACTGCCGCTAACTAACGCTTATGCTAGTTAGCAGCAGTTTTCTTAACGCGGCCTATCACCAAAAACTATCGCCCTGTTAGCAATGTATTTACAATACGTCGCTACATGGGGATAGTTTCAGGTAGCCGCAGTGAAAACTGCTGCTTACACTAGTGTGAAGGCGATACACATTCTGACTTTAGCAGGTGAAAACTGACGAAAGGCCCATTAGCGGCAAAAATCTCACGTTAGACAGCCCAACGTGACTTTTTTGGTCTCTAGAGGCAAAAATAGCCTATAAGTCCACCACCAATGAAAAATAGGAAACAAAACCAATGGAATGCTGAATGGAGCAGCCAGGGCCAAGTGCAGCACAGATCAACAACCCCCCCAAGCCCCTCAACAGCCAGGATGACCAGCCAGAGTCCCAGGGGAAGAGGATTTTCAGGGTGATAATCAATCATGAAAAGAGGCGCATCGCTGGGCAAAACCAGTGATGCATCACTTATCATTGCGCACCATGGCATCCAAAGCCTTGAAAGCGCAGACAGTTCCCAGGGCCTGGAGGCCTCGTGGGGCCTGCATCTGGGACCCGGAGTGGGATGTGGAGGTGCTGTGGAGTTGCTGGGCCATGGCAGTAGACATTGAGGCATCGGCGATCGCCCTTACCTGGAGGTGATTTCTTCCAGGTCGCATGGAGACACGTTGCTGACCTGTGTGAGAAGACTGCCTGGTGCCCCTTGGAGCTGTGAATGGTAGAGGTGCTCCTACGCAGCAACATAGGGAGGTCTGCATCACATACCACGCGCCACCACTACACCGCGTTGCATGGAGGAGATTATCAAAGTGGGCCGCGCCTCTCTGCATCACAGTCCAGAGGATGTTGCGCTGGCCAGACGCTGTGGAGGGTGTGGCCCCTGAGCTGTGCCGAACTTGTGTGGTGGGAGCACAGCAACCTCATGCCTAAGGGGGCCCTGTTGCATCACCTACCTTGGGAGGTTCCCCAGCAGACTTGGCGGCGACTGCTGTACCCAGGCTTGTGAAATCCCACCTGTCTGAGGCTCCTGCTGGCTGAGTCACATATTTGAAGAGAGTGCAATGGATTGAGCCACTGTGTCAATGTCCAGGTGAGGAGAAGGTGGGATGCGTAGCGGAGGAGGCCTGGGGGTCGAGTCAGGCCCAGGCCTAGCACCTGTGGATGACGCACCCCCAGTGGCGGCTCATCCACTATGGTGGAAGAGCACTGCCCCACTGCTTTCAAGCAGTACAATAAGAGGAAACATAACATAATGATAACTTTCTGATGTACTCATGCTCTGTTTCCTTTGTGGGCAGGAGGGTGGGTGGGGCTGCTCTACTCACGGAGCAGGGCAGGGGCAGAGTGGTAATGCCCACTCAAGTGCGCAGTGACTGTTTGGTCGGCCCTCTCAGGCCGCCCAAAGCAGTCATGCGCACATCCCTGTTCGCAATGCAGGCTGCATTGCAGCCTGCATGGAGAACATGCCCACCCCTCCAGCCCCTGGCTGAACGCCTTGTCACGGTGCTCAAGAACAATCACAATGCCGCATTGCAGTGTTGTGATTGGCTTAGGGGAGAGAGCCAGGCTGCCTGCTTCCTGTTCCTGGAAGCAGACTCAGGAGAGCTGGAGAACAGAAGATGCGGGAACCGGCCTCGTGGTAAGAATTTTAAAAAAATATATTTTCAACCCCCGCTCATCCCCCTGAGTCCTCACCCCCTCCAGTGTCCTTTCCTGCTTTTCCCACGTCCCAGCTGTCCAATCCCCCCCACAGCACTACATAATAGCGGCTGCTGTGCGGCCATGCACAGCGGGCATACCACTGGTGCGCCAAAGGCAAGCCCATCTGCGTCCGTCCGCCCCTGGACCGTGCACAGCACCAAGGACACATCCTCTCAGACACTCCAACGCTACGACACCAGCACCCTCCTCACCATCAACCCTGAATGCCACACCGCCTGCCATCTAGCAACACTGTAGAATTCTCTTGCACCCTGCGCCAGTCGAAACTGCAAATGCACCTTCTGCCATATCAGCACACCGGCGCCTCCTGCCGCCCAGCAAACCAATAGCGCAGCCGACCGGCTCAACTGCATCCTCCTCAATGTGTGGTCCCTCCACAAACACGCAACTGAAATCTGGGACCTCTTCGACGCCACCACTTCAGACATCGCCTTCTTCACAGAAACCTGGACCAACCTCTGCTCCGGACCGGACATCGCCATCACCATCCACGATGGCTCCACCCACAGGAGGAGGCATTGCCATTGTCTGAAAAAGCACACTCTGACTGACCACGCACTCTAATGACCCAACGGTGACCATGGAACACCTCCACTTCCAGATCCGGACCAACCCCGACACCACCCTCAGCTGCACCCTCATCTACAGGCCCCCGGAGCCATGAACCCCCATTCACTGATGCCATTGTAGACCTCATCGCACCCCAGGCTCTCCCTTCCACTGACTACATCTTACTCGGAGACCTCAAGTTCCACCTGGACAACCCCAGTGACCAGAACACCACCCCCCTCCTGGGGAACCTCGCCAACATCAGACTCAAGCAGCTAGTCATCGCACCAACCCACATAGCCGGACACACGCTCGAGCCCGTCTTCTCAACCAGCGGGAACTTCAACTACACCCACACTACAGGACTCTCCTGTACCGACCATCATTGTTTACATCACGCCTTCATCACACCCACCATACACCATCGCCATCATTGCCCCCCCGTCGCAGTGGGATCAAGGCCACCGAAGAACTTCCTGTCTCCTGTCAACTCCCTCAGCACCACCACTCTGCCAACACTTACAGATGCCAACACCGCAGCGCGCAACCTCCACCGATGGATCTCCAACTGCGCCGACACCCTGGCACCCCTCAAGAAAAGACCAGGCAAACAACACTCCAAGAAGGCCAACTGGTTCATTCCCGCCCTCCACTAGTCCAGCCCCACATGCAGACGTCTCGAGAAGAGATGGAGCCACAACATCAATCAACTCCGCAACACAGTTACCCTTGCACCATGGCACAAGGGTGTCTGCGTTGGCGCATGGCAGCCATTGTGCGCCAATGTAGGAGAAAAAGACAGGGGGGCTTAATCATGAGCCCCTTCTGCCAGTTTCACCCCACCGGTGCATCATTTTCTTGACATACTTGCAGCGTGATTCTTGCACCACATTGTGCCATATTTGCAAAGTGACGCATCTAGGCATATGCGTGACCTTGTGAAACCCTGTGCCACATTATACCTGCATCAGGTATGATGTATGCAGGGTGGGCATTCCCAAGCAACAAAGCCGTATAGGAGTGGCGCAGTGTAATCCATCAGATTTCACTGCAGCACTTGTCGGACACCACTGCATCAGTACCTTATGCCTGCCTCATGGCAGGCGTAAGGGTGACGCAGTGCCACAGGGATAGGCTGGCCCCATGCATTGCTGGGGTTGTGTCATGCTTGTGACACATCTGCAGCAATGCGTGACTTTAGCACTGACAGATACGTCAGGATTCCAGACGTATCTGTCATTAATTGCGACATGGAGCGCTGTACAGTGAATACAGCGCATCCATGGTGTCGCAAGAAGGGCGTAGTGAAAAGTGTTGCAACGCTGTTTTGTTGCAGCGATGCAACACTTTTCATGAATGAGGCCCAGTAATGCGCCCTATCTTATTGATGGTGCTCCTTCCTGCCCTGTAGTTTTGTTGCAGGGCAGCACAGCAACATTCCTTCCAGTGCTGTCCAGCACCAAAACCTTCTGAAATGAGGCCCCAAGTGTTTGCACCATTTTTAAGACCACCTATTTTCAGGTCTTAAAAAACTGCCTCTAACTGGAGTTAGAGGCAGTTTTTTTGGTTTTGCACCATACAAGGAATTCGTTGTAAATATCGCAAAGTGGGGTTAGCGGCGGTTTTTGCACGGGAACGCCTACCTTGCATCTCATTTTCGTTAAGTCCCGCTAACAGAGGTGGCGATCCTAAAAATTCACGCTTATGCTGGAAAACTGCCGCTAATGGCGGCTAGCGGCAACTTGTAAATATGGCGATAAAAAAAGCTGCCGTAACATCAGAAAATATTGAAGCTACGGTGGCGTTAACTCCTTGTACATATGCCCCTAGGTTTTTTACATTTGGAGTTGCTATTTTCTAATTACGATTCGCATGAAATTGCCATAAGAAACTCCCAATTTCTAACATACGTACATGTGGGCCAAAGAGGGAAGACTTGATGACTTCCAACTAAGGGGCCGAGTACAATGTCGTCCGGAAACTCTTCTGACCGAATTTGTTTCGGAATCGTTTCCGACCGAATCGAGTTCTGCAAATCCGATCAACCGATTACGATGCTTCCGAACATCGCTCAGTCGGACTCGCATTGACTTCAATGGGAGCCTGTGTTCCTAACGAGAACACAGGCTCCTATTAAAAAAAAGGGGTGGTTGTGGAAAACCTTGCACCCTCTGGCGGGCACCCCATGGTCCCTGCCACACTGTCCATGGCTGTAAAGCGGGGTCCCATGGGTACCCTCATGGGCCCCATCCGGAGGCCTACGGGTGAAGGGGGGTCTGCTACGGGCCCCCAAAGTCAGATTCCGACAGCCACTTCATATCGGGCAGACCGAATTGGAATGGCTGTCTGAATCGGTCATCGTAATCGCTTGTTCGTAAAACATGTAAATAGAGCTGTATGATTCAGCTCCAAATGACTCGGGCTGTCCAAATGCCGTTCGGAACCGATTCGGACAGCCCGAACGGTTTCCTTGCATTGTAATCGGTTCTCCGGAAAGCTGTCCAATTCGGTTGGAAACATAGGTTCCGAATCGGATTCTCTGAATCCGAATCCCGTTCAGAGCCTTACCGGACGGCATCGTAATCGACCCCCAAGATGGCAAAAATATTTGATACAAGAGACGCACCTGCATAATTAAATGTTATCTCGCCGGGATTTAAATAATGGCAGCTCATATCTCTGAGGCAGGTTGCATCATCTTGCTCTAAAGAGTGACTTGGGATTCTTTTGTAAAAGTAGACTGAGCGGTGGGTGTGACTCTAAACCTACTGACTAACAGAAACACTGTCAGGGTAACAGGTATGGGGCCCATAACAAAAATGATTTGGAACATTGCAGGACTACAAACTAAAATGGGCATGGATAAATGGAATAATTTTATTTCTGAAGATGTCGTCATCTGTCTCCAGGAGACAATGAGGAAAGAACTGAATAGGAGGCTAGGGTACTCTACTGCATTTCAGCTCATTCTAACAGGATCTTATGCCCAGAAGAAGATGGGCTTCTCTTGCTACTTTCCCAGTCTGAGCATTTGATGTTATGCATTCTGTGCAATGTTGGTTGATTGGTATGAAGCACTTGCGAGTATGATTGTTGGCTTGATTGTGATTTGAATGAATGTTGTGTGGGAAGTGTCTTGGTTTGATTCATTCCTGTCATTTGAATTTTTGATATTATGTATATTATAGTTAATAAATTGAATTTTGAATTATAAATATCTTTTCTTTTATTTTGTTCTCTTGTGGATTCATTCTCTAGCTCTCGGGCCTTTTGCTCCATCAGTGACATTCTGTGTTCATAGAACTAGATAGGTAGAGTACCTTTCTGTTTTGAGTTTACTAGGAGGCTAGGGTACTCTACTGCATTTCAGCTCATTCTAACAGGATCTTATGCCCAGAAGAAGATGGGCTTCTCTTGCTACTTTCCCAGTCTGAGCATTTGATGTTATGCATTCTGCTTCCGCCCATTTGAAAACATCAGTCAACAAAGTGACAGATTTTGGGCCCCTAGGTAACTTCCAAGACATGGCAATACTTTGTTTAACTGGAAGAAAAGTAAGGTCTACAAATCCTAGTTGATATGTTTCTTTCTCAGTCTTTTCATGAGGTCCAAGAGTCAAGTCTTATGTTAGAGGATATTAGTTTTACCAATGAATGAAAACACTGTGTCCTTTATTGCCATTCAGTATAGTTCAATCAGTGGCTAGCTCCATACCAAAACTTTAATTTGGCATCACTTTAACCCACACTTATGGCATCGATCTTGAATGCCAGTTTAAATTCTACTGATGCATTTTAGGGTTGTGTTGGAAATGGCCCTTTTTGCAGGGTCACCCCTAGACTTTTTGCCTGCCTCCTGTATTTTTGCTGACCTGTTTCTGTTGGTTTTATGACTCTGGGCACTTTACCACTGCTGTTCAGTGCTAAAGTGCATATGCTCTCCCTTTGTAAATATGACTATGTGAATTGGTATATCCCTGATTGGCTTATTTGGTTTACCTGTTAGTCCCTAGCAGTGTGGCCTGTGTGTGCCCAGGGCTGGTAAACCAAATGCTGCTGGTGGGCCTGCAGCACTGATGTGTGCCACCCACAGAAGCAGCTTGTAAATTATGTCTCAGACCTGCCACTGCAGTGTCTGTGTGCAGTCCAGAACTGCCATCTTGGCTGTGAAGTGCCCTCACTTCCCAGCCCCTGAACCTTCCCTTGGCAGCCTGTAAGTCACCCCTATGGTAGGGTGCATTGTATGTGTAAGGTAGGACATGCATTGGTGTATGTAGCATGTCCTGGTAGTGAATTACACCCCATTTCGTTTTTCACTACTGTAAGGCTACCTGTTCCTCATAGGCTAGAATGGGCAGTTTGACTATTACATTCTATAGTCCTAACTGACCCCAGGGACATGGTAGAAAAACGAATTTAGTATGCCTGAGCTCAGAATATTAAAATACATCTTTTAGTGAAGTTTATTTTTATATTCTGTGTTTGAAAATACCACTTTTAGAAAGTAGGTATTTTCTTGCCTAAGCCTTCCAGTGTGCTCTGCCGTTATGTGTATTGGCTGTCTGGTTTTAGAGGGGAGGACAGGCTGAGTCAGACCTGGGCTGAATAGAGAGATCTGCATTTAGAGTGTGGGGAGGGGGTGGCTCCTTGACCTGAATAGGACTGTGCCTGGCAAGGTGAATGCTGGCTCCACCTCCCACTGTGTGTCTGCTAGCAGACCCCCTCTTTCTGAAAGGAAGGATGCAGCCTGGTAAACAAAGTGCTCCAGGCCTGAGCAGAACTGGTTCTGGCTAGGTTCAGTGACTGGTAGCTTCAAGGATCAAAGGCTTTTGGGGTATAAATATCTGTGCTCAAGCCCCTACATTTTGTATTGCTTTTGGATCTGGAGAGGAAACTCTGTCCGTGCCACTGGAGGAATCTCAGGAAGTGACTGTCCCTGTGCTTGTGTGTTGTTTCTTGCACTGGCCTGCAGCAGTGACCACTGGACCTTGAAGAAGAGGAAAAGGAACTTTTGAGAGAACTTTTATTTTTGTTACAGCAATTACCCAAGGGCTAGGAAAAGAGCTAGCCTCCTGCTGGAGTCTCAGGCACATCAGACTCCACCACCAACCTCCTGCTTCCTCCCTGCGAGGATTGCTATCTGCTGATGAGGCTCCTGTGAGTTCCAGGGCCTCTAGTTTGCTTCAGAGAAAAGAGTGCTGGAAATCGTCGCTAACGCACGTTTGCGAGCCGCTGCAGCCGAGACCGCTGGAAAAATCATCGCGCTGCTGCCGCTGGGTGCTCGCAACACGAAACCATCACTAACGCCCCTTTGCGAGCCGCTGCAGCTGAGACGCGCTGGAAGAATCATCGCGCTGCTGTCGCCGAGCGCTCGCAACCCCCAACGAAATCATCGCTTCAAGACATCGCTTTGCGGACGCCGTGCGTCCGCCATTTTGATCGCATCGCACCGGATTTCGTTGCTCCCTCGCGGAGCGCCATTTTTTCGCATCGCAACACAATCGCACACGCAACAGGATCGTCGCATCGTCTTCGCCCTCGCGGCAAGGCCTCAGCGCATCATCGGCCTAGCGTGAAGAAGTTTGTCGCATCGTCTCCGCACGCATCAGCAGATCGGCGCATCATCCTCCCTTGCGGCAAGGATTTTAACGCATCGCCGGCCTCGCGTGAGGAAATTCATCACTAACACTTCTTTGCGACATTTTGTTGGTTTTGCTACTGAATACAGGTACTTTGTGAGAGAAAGGGTCGCAGAGACCACTGCTTTGGATTTGAACCTTATTGTTGCAACCTTTGAACGAGAAAGGGGCGCAGAGACCCCTGCTTTGAATTTGAACCTTATTGTTGCAACCTCTGAACGAGAAAGGGGCGCAGAGACCCCTGCTTTGAATTTGAACCTTACTCTTGCAACCTTTGAACTATCTTTGACAGTCCTTCAACAGCTATCCTATTTTTGACAGTATTGTGGCTTTTACAGTTATTGGTCTTGTGATAAATCTGCCTTTATATAAAGATACTTATTTTTTATAACTACTTGTGTGGTGTCCCTTTGTAGTGTTCCTCACTGTGTTACTGTGTATGGTCATAAATGCTTCACACCCTGCCTCTGAGATAAGCCTACCTGCTCGTGCTCACGCTACCACAGGGTTGAGCAGGGGTATTAAAGAGGGTAGCCCTCTCACTCTGACTTAGGAAGAAGGGTCCCTACTTGGACAGTGGCCAGCCATTGCCAACTAGAGACCCCCATTTCTAACATTGGTGGGCAGCGGTGAGGATCTGGACTTGCATTTATGATCGCATACAATAATTATAGTGTACACTACTAGTGAGTGCAGACCATAACGTACCGCATACATTTTTTGAGAGTTTTTGGATCCTATATTGTAATTGATATTGCCGGTGATTTTTCACCCGCACACATTTCCTGAGAGTTTTTGGGATCCTATATTGTGATTGATATTGCCAGTGATTTTTCACCTGCGCCCATTTTTTGAGAGTTTTTGGATCCCATATTGTAATTGATATTGCCGGTGATTTTTCACCTGCGCACATTTTTTGAGAGTTTTTGGATCCCATATTGTACTTGATATTGCCAGTGATTTTTCACCCGCACACATTTCTGAGAGTTTTTGGATCCTATATTGTGATTGATATTGCCGGTGATTTTTCACCCGCATACATTTTTTTTGAGAAGTTTTCTTCTATCTTTTATTGATATTGCCCGTGATTGTTACAATGGGCAAGCCTATGTTTTATTGATATTGCCGGTGATAGTACCGGCATAAATTTTTGAGAATTGTTGGATCCTATATTGTGATTGATATTGCCGGTGATTTTTTACCCGCATACATTTTCTTGAGAAGTTTTCTTCTATCTTTTATTGATATTGCCCGTGATTGTTACAATGGGCAAGCCTATGTTTTATTGATATTGCCGGTGATAGTACCCGCATACATTTTTGAGAATTGTTGGATCCTATATTGTGATTGATATTGCCGGTGATTTTTTACCCGCATACATTTTCTTGAGAAGTTTTCGTCTATCTTTTATTGATATTTCCCCTGATTGTTACAATGGGCAAGCCTATTGTTTATTGATATTGCCAGTGATAGTACCCGCATAAATTTTTGAGAATTGTTGGATCCTATATTGTGATTGATATTGCCGGTGATTTTTTACCCGCATACATTTTCTTGAGAAGTTTTCTTCTATCTTTTATTGATATTGCCCGTGATTGTTACAATGGGCAAGCCTATGTTTTATTGATATTGCCGGTGATAGTACCCGCATACATTTTTGAGAATTGTTGGATCCTATATTGTGATTGATATTGCCGGTGATTTTTTACCCGCATACATTTTCTTGAGAAGTTTTCTTCTATCTGTTATTGATATTGCCCGTGATTGTTACAACGGGCAAGCCTATTTGTTTTATTATTGATATTGCCAGATATTGCTACAATGGGTCTTGCTGAAATGAGACCTACCTTTTATATAGATGATCTGTTAACCTACAGTCTAGAGGAGCTAAGGGGGTTCTGTGAGGAGAAGGGCTTAGCAGTGAGTAGGAAGGAGACTCAGCTATCCCTGCAGACATCCCTGAGACTTTGGCAACAAGACAGATGGAGATTCTTGGAGTCCCAGTACACCTACCAAGAGGGTAGTTGGTCTGAGGGTGGCTCTAGAGAGTCTGAAGAGGAGGAAGAAAGTGTTATGGAATATCTCATAGGTGGGGAGTTCCTTGATGAGCCTAGTGCCTATGGTAGTGCCAGATTCCCCTCATGGTCCCCAGAGGAGTTGGGGGACAGGCGGGAAGGTCCCATAGGTAGGAGTCCCTTGCTGGATCTAGTGCACAGGGTAGTGCTCAATCCCCTTCATGGTCCCCAGAGGAGTTGGACAGACAGAGGGAGAGGGAGTACCAGCTGGAATTGGAGAGGCTCCAAATAGAGATTGCCCAGCTGGAGGCGCACCTAGCGCAGATAGCAGAAAAGGAGAAGTTAGCTCCAGAGGGGAGGTTACCCCTGGAGCGCAGTTTTAATTGTCTGGATTCCCCAGAGAGGGTGGGGTCCAGTGGTGGTAGCAAAATTGAAGTATATAGTGATGACAGTGTAGTACACCCACCCAGGGATGTGGCACCTGACTTGAAGGAGGGGGTTGATCTACACCAGGGGATTCAAGACCTGAGATAGCTCCATTGGTGTGCAGTGTCCCTGAGGTGGATTGGGGAACTAGCGCAGGGGCCCATAGTCCTAGTGAAAGGAGGGATACTCTACCGACTCTGGATGAGAGGTGCAGGGAGAGGGGTTCCCCGTGGTTGAAGTCCTGGTGTATGAGTGTGAGGACCGCCCAGAAGAGTGTGGGTTGAGTGATAGAGACAGTCAGTTAATGTCTCGCCCATTTCAAGAGAGTGGTGTGGGGTACGTGTGTGAGGCACTGGAGTGTGAGGTAAAGGTTAGCACCTATGTGGAGCTGTGTAATCCAATTGTGGGAGAGCATATTGTGAGTTCCTGTTTTCCAGAGCTAGGCCAACACCTGTCAGATTGCGAGTTCTCTGATCCTAGGGAACTTGCTACAGGAGGCAGACCTCTGGGTGAGTACCAGAGGCTCTGTAGAGGCATTAGGGAATGACCCTAAGAGAAGTGGTTCAGAAGTTTTCCAACCCAGAGTGCTGGGAAAGGTTAGGCGTGTTACAGCTGGGTCCCCTTGTTGTGAGGAGGTTGTAGGGCCTCACATCCTGTCTCGTGGGAGCAGGAGTGAGACTGGGATAGGTCCCGAAGTGCCCCAGCCTCAGTCCCCAGGACTGGATGGTTCCATGAGGGAACACCAGGTGGGGAGCCTAGTCTGTCTGGATGGACCGTCCATTGTGGGGGTACCCCAGTGTTAGGTGAGCTGGGAGTGCCTGTAGTCAGGCCTCCATCAGTTCTTGTGCCTGGCAGTGCCACTCCTAGGGGAGGGTACAGAAGTCCAGTCTGAGGGATGAAAGGGGGAAAGAGTCCCCAGTGGAAGAACCAGTGGGTCAGGGGCCAGCCAGAAGGGCTGAGCCTCATAGGATTGGCCATGGTGACGCCACTTCTGTCCTGGGGCATCTTCACGCACTGTCAGAGGGACAGGAGGTCGTGAGCTCTGTGCCAGGCAGACTGTCACGCAACACGCTAGGTATGTGTCACCCTCAGGAAGTCCTGGTTGGCCAGGCAGTTGTTCAGCCGCAGGGGTTGGTCCCTGGGTTGGTAAGTCAGGTCCAGGAGTTGTCTGACCTGGAGGGAGGGACAACTGTAAGCAGTGTCCCGACCATTTTTTCCAAGAGCACCACTCCAGGTGGGAGGGTGCAGTATGCTGGAAGGGGGTGCAGAGGAGGGAGTCCTCGCCTCTGACCCCGGTGCACCCTGAGGGTTTTTCAGGTTGGTAGGTCAGTTGCAGGGTCCAGGCCCTGAACTGGTGGAGGGGTGTGTTTCCCTTGAGGGGAGCCTGTGTGCTCCCCAGGAAGTCCTGGGTGGCCAGGCGGTTGTTCAACCCCAGGGGTTGGTCCCTGGGATGGTAAGTCAGGTCCAGGTGTTGTCTGACCTGGAGGAAGGGACAACTGTAAGCAGTGTCCCGACCATTTTTTTCCTAAAAGCACCACTCCAGGTGGGAGGGTGCAGTATGCTGGAAGGGGGTGCAGAGGGAGGGAGTCCTCGCCTCTGACCCCAGTACCACCTGAGGGTTTTTCCAGGTTGATGGATCAGTTGCAGGGACAAGGCCCTGAACTAGTGGAAAAGTGTATTTTCCTTGGGGGAATTGGTGTACTCCCCCAGAAGTCCTGGGTTGCCAGGCACAGGCCCAGCCTGAGGGTACAGACCCTAGGTTGGGTGGCCAGGTTCAGGGTGTCCCCCTGATCTGGAGGAAGGGGCAACTGCTAACAGTGCCCCTCCCGGTTTGTGATATGGAGGCACCTCTCCAGGTGGGAGGGTGCCGGGCCCCAGTAAAGGGGCGGGAGAGGCAGCCTCACCCCTGACCTCCGCCCAGTCTAAGGGTACAGACCCTATGCTGGGATACCAGTTGCAGGATAGAACCCCTGAACTGGTGGGCGAGATAATGCAGGACACCTGCCTCAGGTGCCCTGACAATTCTGGAGGGGGTACCGCTCCAAGTGGGAGGGTACCGAGCCCCAAAGAGAAGGACCGGGTGTGGGGGAGCCCACCCCAGTCGCTGGCCCCGCCGTTGGGTACAGGCCCAGGGCTGGTGGGTCAGTGTCAGGGCGCGTTGCCTGACCTGACAGGAGGGAGAGTGGACAAAGGTGCCAGACACCTGGGGTTACTGCCCCGCACTCTCTGATGCCACAAAAGTTTGAGAGCCCTGAGAGGTATAGGGCTTGGATTTTATCACTGACTTCTGTCAGTGACTACTGGGGCTTGTTGTTTATCTGTTGGGACACACCTGGGGGCCAGTTAAGGTTAGATGCTGCACAGGTGGTATCCACAGGTGAGGGGAAGAGTTCCCCATTGGTTATCTTAGTGGGCCCTAGGAGTGTGGACAGAGGGATCCACCAGGGTTCAGATTGGAGTAGAGCTGCCATATGCCCCTGCAGTTGCGGGCCAGTTCCGTGTTCTATCGCTCGAAGCAGGGAAGCCCATCAAAGTAGTGATTGGTCTACCCTGCGTTTTGGCTGGAAGAGGGTTGTGTTGGAAATGGCCCTTTTTGCAGGGTCACCCCTAAACTTTTTGCCTGCCTCCTGTATTTTTGCTGACCTGTTTCTGTTGGTTTTATGACTCTGGGCACTTTACCACTGCTGTTCAGTGCTTAAAGTGCATATGCTCTCCCTTTGTAAATATGACTATGTGAATTGGTATATCCCTGATTGGCTTATTTGGTTTACCTGTTAGTCCCTAGTAGTGTGGCCTGTGTGTGCCCAGGGCTGGTAAACCAAATGCTGCTGGTGGGCCTGCAGCACTGATGTGTGCCACCCACAGAAGCAGCTTGTAAAGTATGTCTCAGACCTGCCACTGCAGTGTCTGTGTGCAGTCCAGAACTGCCATCTTGGCTGTGAAGTGCCCTCACTTCCCAGCCCCTGAACCTTCCCTTGGCAGCCTGTAAGTCACCCCTATGGTAGGGTGCATTGTATGGTAAGGTAGGACATGCATTGGTGTATGTAGCATGTCCTGGTAGTGAATTACACCCCATTTCGTTTTTCACTACTGTAAGGCTACCTGTTCCTCATAGGCTAGAATGGGCAGTTTGACTATTACATTCTATAGTCCTAACTGACCTCAGGGACATAGTAGAAAAACGAATTTAGTATGCCTGAGCTCAGAATATTAAAATACATCTTTTAGTGAAGTTTATTTTTATATTCTGTGTTTGAAAATACCACTTTTAGAAAGTAGGTATTCTCTTGCCTAAGCCTTCCAGTGTGCTCTGCCGTTATGTGTATTGGCTGTCTGGTTTTAGAGGGGCAGGACAGGCTGAGTCAGACCTGGGCTGAATAGAGAGATCTGCATTTAGAGTGTGGGGAGGGGTGGCTCCTTGACCTGAATAGGGCTGTGCCTGGCAAGGTGAATGCTGGCTCCACCTCCCACTGTGTGTCTGCTAGCAGACCCCCTCTTTCTGAAAGGAAGGATGCAGCCTGGTAAACAAAGTGCTCCAGGCCTGAGCAGAACTGGTTCTGGCTAGGTTCAGTGACTGGTAGCTTCAAGGATCAAAGGCTTTTGGGGTATAAATATCTGTGCTCAAGCCCCTACATTTTGTATTGCTTTTGGATCTGGAGAGGAAACTCTGTCCGTGCCACTGGAGGAATCTGCAGGAAGTGACTGTCCCTGTGCTTGTGTGTTGTTTCTTGCACTGGCCTGCAGCAGTGACCACTGGACCTTGAAGAAGAGGAAAAGGAACTTTGAGAGAACTTTTATTTTTGTTACAGCAATTACCCAAGGGCTAGGAAAAGAGCTAGCCTCCTGCTGGAGTCTCAGGCACATCAGACTCCACCACCAACCTCCTGCTTCCTCCCTGCGAGGATTGCTATCTGCTGATGAGGCTCCTGTGAGTTCCAGGGCCTCTAGTTTGCTTCAGAGAAAAGAGTGCTGGAAATCGTCGCTAACGCACGTTTGCGAGCCGCTGCAGCCGAGAGCGCTGGAAAAATCATCGCGCTGCTGCCGCTGGGTGCTCGCAACACGAAACCATCACTAACGCCCCTTTGCGAGCCGCTGCAGCTGAGACGCGCTGGAAGAATCATAGCGCTGCTGTCGCCGAGCGCTCGCAACCCCCAAAGAAATCATCGCTTCAAGACATCGCTTTGCAGACGCAGTGCGTCCGCCATTTTGATCGCATCGCACCGGATTTCGTCGCTCCCTCGCGGAGCGCCATTTCTTCGCATCGCAACACAATCGCACACGCAACAGGATCGTCGCATTGTCTTCGCCCTCGCGGCAAGGCCTCAGCGCATCGGCGGCCTAGCGTGAAGAAGTTTGTCGCATCGTCTCCGCACGCATCAGCAGATCGGCGCATCATCCTCCCTTGCGGCAAGGATTTTAACGCATCGCCGGCCTCGCGTGAGGAAATTCATCGCTAACACTTCGTTGCGGCATTTTGTTGGTTTTGCTACTGAATACAGGTACTTTGTGAGAGAAAGGGTCGCAGAGACCACTGCTTTGGATTTGAACCTTATTGTTGCAACCTTTGAACGAGAAAGGGGCGCAGAGACCCCTGCTTTGAATTTGAACCTTATTGTTGCAACCTCTGAACGAGAAAGGGGCGCAGAGACCCCTGCTTTGAATTTGAACCTTACTCTTGCAACCTTTGAACTATCTTTGACAGTCCTTCAACAGCTATCCTATTTTTGACAGTATTGTGGCTTTTACAGTTATTGGTCTTGTGATAAATCTGCCTTTATATAAAGATACTTATTTTTTATAACTACTTGTGTGGTGTCCCTTTGTAGTGTTCCTCACTGTGTTACTGTGTATGGTTATAAATGCTTCACACCCTGCCTCTGAGATAAGCCTACCTGCTCGTGCTACGTTACCACAGGGTTGAGCAGGGGTATTAAAGAGGGTAGCCCTCTCACTCTGACTTAGGAAGAAGGGTCCCTACTTGGACAGTGGCCAGCCATTGCCAACTAGAGACACCCATTTCTAACAGGTTGTGTAAGTGAGGTGAAGACAGTTCCACAAAGTTAACTTAAAACACCCATTCTGCAGTACTTTTGCCATCAGATGAACAGCTTTACTCCAGTTTACATCTGTAAACTCCATGACAATATCAGTTGGCATTTACTTTATCTTAATTAGTCTTTCACATCCCCAATAGCACCTGGTAGATTTGGGTAATATTCAATGGCAGCTGGTGACATTTGAAGTGGTGAGGCGTAAAATTATTGCCGTACTGCACTGCCGCGAGCGAGCGTAGCGAGCGAGCCTGAACAACCTATGGGGGGTTCGGGGAGGTTCTCCCCCCGAGAAAATTTTGAAAAAAGAGTGGACAAATGGTGCATTTTTAAGCAAATTGGAGGAAGCAGGAAGGTTAATAAAGCAATACGATTTAATTATTTATCATTTAAGAAATTGCCAATTTTTATGAGCTATAGAGGACAATCTTTGCATATGCTGATGTTATCATTTACCCATATTAACTTTTGAACACACTGATACACTTGTAGTGGTTTTAACTATACAATAAATACATTCATTGACTGTGCAGTGCATCAATATGATGACACTATTTCCTTAAATAAATTTTCTGTTTTCATGCAAGAAACGCCATTTTAAAAAAAGTGCAGAAAATATGAATGCATTTCAAGTAGTACTCTGTGTAAAAAATGCCTGCATGTAACAGCAAAGGCTTCCCATGTTATCGTTTCCCAAAATTCTCAGTAGAAAAGCCATCCCACGTCGTCAACAGAGGCTCCCAAGTTATCAGGTATGAGCAGATTAACAAACCCTGATAAACGGAAGTGGCCAGGGCGTTCATGCAATGGATTCGCCTGTACTAATGGACTCTGTGGATCTGCGCAATCAAATAAACTGTGGTGCTAAGAGTGGTTTAAAGCAACACACAACATTCAGCAAAGCTGGGAACTTTGCATGACAAGCCTAATGTGAATTACCAGAAATACACGAGATTACGTCAACGTAACAAAAAAAGGCCTACTTTTCACTACGTGTGTGTTTAGCAGTCATAGTGAATTCACATTAAATCATCTCAGAAGTGAAACTTAAAGCATTAAACAGGAGACAGGAGAGGGGCATTAGGGGGAGGCCAGAAGTAATACAATATTTCCTCGCCCCAAGCATGGGGAACCTGAGGTCTCATGAGAAGAAAGTGCTGAGCGAATATCAAGGCCCTGGTAGGCACTCAGCTGCAGTTTTTCCAGGAACAACCTGGGTCATGTCCTAGCCAGGCTTCCTGAGTCAAGCACAGCTCTAGTTGGACCTTCCATTCCTGGCACCCTAGTACACCTTCTTGGAAGAGTGCACTTTTGAAGAGAAGAACGTGTTTACGTACTTCATCCTCTTTAATTTTCCAACTCCTAAATATACTGTTTCTATAAATATTGCAGTGCAAAAACAAGCCAGTTTTAAAAACAACATACCCAACCAAAGTTCCAGAAGTTGTCAACTTTCAAATATTACACTGAATTTCACACATCTTAATATCCGTGTAATATTTTATAACAGTAAAAAGAAACATTCCACATTCGAAGATCATTTATTTTACAGCGTTAACTTGGTCCAAAGGCATTACAGCCTGGTCCTTGGTGCCTTGCTCACCTCAGGCAAATTCACAGAGTGAACTCCAAGCCGTATTCACTCCCTCTGCACAGAAGTCCAAAGCCCAAGAAACAGCACACAAGAGTTTCAAATGTTAACTTTGCTATTCACACATTTAAGAACGCAAATGTTAAATGACTCAACGAGACTGACAGGATGTACAAGAGCTGGGAATCAAACCCAGGTTACAAGGGTTTCAAGGCAGCAGCTCCTTCACTAGGCCAAATCACCTGTAAATTCATGTCTCATTTATTACTGTTTACATCTGTGTTTTATTACTGTAGGAGGTGGGTGGGGATTGAAGATATTTACCATTCACGTTTAGCAAAATCCTGAAGTACACTGAAGTGGGGCTTTTCAGACACATTTTCTATTTTTATTTACGAAATTTGCCCAAAAATCACAGAAGGTGCCAAAGCTGAGATTGGAGCCCAAGTCAGTAGGTGGCCGGTCACCAGTCACCTCCTGCAGCCCCGATCATCTCAGAAGAGGGGGGGACATGAGCCAATGAGGATGGCTGACTCGGCAGCTGGAAATAAGCTCTGCAATGCAACATAATGCTTTTGTTGGCATGTGAAGGGGTATGCAGAGCATTAAAAAGTGTGTGCTATCACGCCTAGAACTTCGTAAGTATATATATTCACCGGAATGAATATGCCCTGGCAAAACCGATAGCAATATGTAGAATTGACAATTTTTATTTCCGCTCGAAGTTATCAGCAAAGAACATGTGTACCCTGTTAAATCACAGCAAACCAATATAAAGCATGTACTCTCTACCGATGCCGGACTGTTAAACACTGAGCTATGGGAAGGCGTGTACTCATCATGCGGGTTCCCTCCAAGATCGTGCCATGCGTACTCAATATTTGTCCTGCTCTGTTCAGTTATTTATTATCTTTTTTGACTAACCTTGGTAAATTTCCAGCCGCTTGTGTCTGAGTGGCCGGCAAGCGTAATTTTATCAAGGGCTGAACACTTACCGAAAGAAGTGACACGCCTTACAAGGGAAAAACCAAATATCCCCAAAAAGCGATGTTCCTCGGAGTGCGCCAGTTAGTTTCTTTCAGCAGCCCCGCCTCAGGATTAGCTCATACGCAGAGATAAGAGACCTCGCCCATTGAGAGCCGCAGACCGAGTCAGTGAGTTTGATGCACCACCCGCCTAAACCTATTTTGAAACATGCGACACCTGCCCATGCGAAAGCTGTGCTTACTGCATTTTAAGGTGTTGTGTGGTTCAGCTTCAGCATGTTCTGCTTTAATGACTCATTTCACCCTTGAATTTTTCAGTATTCAATTCATCAAAGTAATCATGTTCTCACAGAAAGCACTTGCATCAGACATGACACTTTTACACTATAAATGTTCTCATGCCCCAGCAGTTAGGAAACATGTAAGGCTCACAGGCCCAACAATGCAAGTTAGTCAGACATTTCCGCACCGTAACGCACACAATACTGTAAATCCATATGCATGGTAAAACTATGACTCCAAGCATTTTTTTTCGCTCATCACACAACAGTGCCACAAACAAACAACAGAAGACAATAGTCAAACCATCCTGCGCCCTGAAGCACAGAACACGTTAGGGACACCATCCTGCACTCTGAAGCACACAACATTATAGACGGCGTTGGATGTCAAGTTTCCCCAAAAGTATAACATCCTCTTCACCAGTTGCGGCTCGCAATACTCGCGGAAGGGGGGGGAGGGTCGCGTAGGGTTTCGCACAGGGGTTACCGCGGGGGACGTTAAAATAAAATGAAAACTTACCTGACTGGGTCCTGCGCCACCTCTGCTCCTGGGCCGGGTCCCGCGCCGCCTCTGCTGCTCCTGAACAGGAACAGGCATGCTCCCTCCCCTCCTGTAAGCCAATCACAATGCTGCAATGGCAGTGTTGTGATTGGTGCGGAGTCGCGGGAAGCGCCCAGCGGGCACCTGTAGGGAGGCCATTTTCTCTATGTAGGCTGCATGCAGCCTACATAGAGAAAATGTAGAGTGCGCATGACTGCTTTGGTCGGCCCCAGGGCCGACCAAACAGTCAGGGCACTCAGAGTGGTGCAAGCCACTCCTCCCCGACCCGCCCGCCCCCAACCAGGCATACCCTCCCGCTCACCCCAACCAGGCATACCCCTGCCTTCTGCTTTCTGCAGCGCTAGAAGCAGAAAATAAAATGGTATTTAAAATACCATTTTATTTTCTGCTTCTCGCACTGCGAGAAAGCAGTGGGTCGGCGCTCCTATGCCCTAATGGAGCGGCCGCCACTGGAAATATTGTTCAACAATCTCCCAGAGTTAGTCTGTACATGTGAGAAATCCATAAATTGGAGACTGATCTAGAGGGGCATAAAAGCCTGCCTGAAGTCGCAAAATGCATGTAAAATACCAGAGGCATATGGATCTCCTCCTGATTTTTCCCCTGCTTTTGTCTGGAACTTACTATCAATCATGTGGGAAAAAGGACACAATCTGGGTAGAAACCGGATGGGGCTCTCTTGCATAGGCAGAATGTGATTTGTGGAGTTAAGACATCCAACAGTGCTGTGCTGTCTGTATTAATTTGTGAAGAGAGAGGCTATGTTAACTCCCTCTAGATAAACTGATAAACATTTTTGGCCCACAATGAGAAAGACTAGTTTAACTACCTCTAGATAAACTGATAAACATTTTTACCCATAATGTCTCGTAAATTGATGTCTATGTTTGTTGGCTACCTCATTGAGGCAGGTGACTGTAATCTGATTATGTACCCCTTCTTTGATTGTAAATCAAAGATTACCTTTGTATCTTCTATCATACTTAAACAATTTAGATCGGCCACTGACCATAGATCTCTGGTGGATGCATGAAGGCTCTGTAATCTGATTTTGAGAGAATATACATTCTTTTCTCCAGTACACTCTTCTCAATCCAGGATAGACCATATATCTGTTTCTTAAACCTTATACCCACATCTTTTGAATTCAGAAATTGGTTCAATTTTGATCTCTGATCATGAGCCAGTTATTACAGATTTAGATCTTCTCCCTATCACAAAAGGTGCTAAAAGATGGCGGTTTAATAATTCTCTTCTACTAGATATTCAGTTTACTCAAAGTTTTGAATAATTCGCTTATAAATTCTTTCTCTTTAATGATACTCCAGATATATCACCACAACTTCTTTGGGATTCATTTAAAGCATCAGCTAGAGATTTTATTATCTCATATAATTCCAAAAATGTAAATCTAATAATGAAAAGTCAAATGAACTTAAAAAAAACATTAGGCATTTGGAACACATATTACACTACTAATTCCAAATTCCTCCTCGACCAGTTACTCAACGCTAAATTCCATTTTAATAAACTTTCTATGGAAGATGCAATCTCTTACTTAATTAAATCTAGTGCCAAATATTATGATGGACAAAATAAGGCTGGTAAACTCTTAGGCAATTATCTCAAAATTCAGAAAGGATGCATAAGGGGGATTCAATTTAAAAGAGGATAATACCTCTCTCCTCGGAAATGTTGAGATCCTGCAGGAATTTGAAGCTTCTACTTTGTATACTCCAGAATCACTCCTTACTCCTCACTCTTTTCTACAATATCTTTCTTCCATACATAAAGAGTATAACTCCTCTATTGACTTTTTTCCTCTGGAGAAGGAGATCACTATTCATGAAACCCTTGCGTCCATGAATTTAATAAAGAAAGGCAAAGCTCTAGGGCCTGATGGATTATGGTAGGTCAAAGTACCCATTACAGGTCGTGAGCCTCAGCAGAAGACCACCAATTATTTGGCTGCCCATTGTAGCTGTGTCACCAGGTAAATAGTTCAATGTCCAGAACACCAGATAATATCCTAGCTCCGGCAGTTGGAACTTCTCTGCGGCTGCCCTTTTCTTACCTCAGTTTGTGTATATAAATCAGCTTGAGAGCATTTTACCACCATCATTGTGTACAGCATGGGCTAAAGTGCTATATTAATTTTTTCCTATTTCACTATGGAAGATGTTTTACTTGCATTCCTTCATATGACAGTAAAAGGATAAATGTTCTTTAAAATCTGTCAGACGGTTCACTGGTCTGCCAGCATGTGCTGGCTGTGTCCACCACCTCCATGGTGGTGGATCATCTGCCCTTTTCAAAATACTGCCTGCCTGAATTAGATTTCTGTGCTGTTATGTGGACAGCCCCTGTGTTGTCTCCTCTCACAGTACTGCATGTTTAAAGCTCTGACTCTGCAAGCTTTTTTATTTAGAGGAAACAAACTCCAAAGGTGTGAGTTTCTTTCTGTAAACAAAAGAATGGCCCTGTTTCTCTGTCAGTGTTCTCCCTATGGGCCATTCTACATTTTCCCTGACCTTGTCATGCCAGGCCTAGCTGGCAAATATGTGCATTGAAAACCGGGGGCAGTCACCACCTAGTAGGAAGTGCGTGACTGCCACTGTACCTGCTGGGTCAGGTGTTGTCATTGGCAGAGCCAGCTGCGCTTCATCAGACAGTAAAGGTGCAGAGGAACTGTGGGTTTGGTGGGGCATGAGGACTGTCACATTAAGGTGTTCCTCCTACTCTGTCAAAACATA
This sequence comes from Calotriton arnoldi, assembly GCA_963921515.1. Lineage (NCBI taxonomy): Eukaryota > Metazoa > Chordata > Amphibia > Caudata > Salamandridae > Calotriton > Calotriton arnoldi. The sequence continues at coordinate 100,715 of CAWUFW010008720.1, read as the reverse complement.
CATGGGGTTCTAATTCTCCTAACTCGAACATGCCCATCTGCATCTCTACTTATGAAATGGAGAAAAGAATGACACCTAAATGCTACTTTTTGATTTCTTTGTTGAACAGCACAAAAAATGCGTTCACAAAGTTGCCTATGCACTATGTTGGATGATTAGCTTCAACAGGAGGTATTGTTGACAAATAATTAAGCTTGCTTTAGGCGATCAATAGGTATCACTGAGCACTGCTTCAGGTTGTTTATATGAATTATCAATGTACTAATGAGGGGGGCATGGCCATGCACCGAAGAGGATGGCCGGTCACTGACAGAGCTCCTCGGCAGCTGGAGAGTACGAAGGGTTTAATGCCACTATTCTAAACTCAGTCAATGCTAACTATGGCTGGCACGGCTCGTGATGCGTTTTCAATCTTTTTTCGCCACTCAGCTTACTGTGGCTGTTTTGAATTTACTTCATGATGCCGTTGGCGCGGCTGAGGAGTGTGGCACCTGCTATTTTGTAAACAGCGTGGCCAAAGGGGATAGCAAACAGTTCTGCTCACGCTACATGACTTCATACACATAAGTAAAGGGCATATTATCAAGGAAGTGCGATATTTATCGCTAACCTGCGCTTAGCTCGTTTTTTTAACGCCGCCTATCGCTGGAAATTATCGCTGAGATAACACCCTATTAGTAAGGTTTATCTCCATAGCGATAATATTTCCAGCGATAGCGATAAAAATGCGAGAATATCGCTGGGAAACCAGCCGATATTCTCGCATTAACGCTAAGGTGGATTCAGCATTAGAATCCACCTCCTATACTTCAAACAGGTAAGTCATCCTCACTAGCAGGTGTTAAAATCTAGCGATAAACGCGCTTAGCGTGAATTATTTTATCGCTTCGCCTGCCTTGCTAATAGGGGGTAGTGGTGTTAGCGACTGTTTTCAGTCGCTTTTAGTAGGGAACGCCTTCCTTGCATGTCATTAGCGATAATTATCGCTGACATGCAAGGCGATGGAAACGCGACCGCTAACGCCTGAAAGCTGTCGCTAACGCCTGTTAGCGACAGCTTGCTGATGAGGGCGATAAAATAATCGCCGCTTTAGCGGCAAAAAGTGCCGCTAAAGCGGCGATAAAGCCCTTGATAATATGCCCCTAAGTCTGTAAACATGGCTATAGCCCTACATTTCTTTTAAGTAGTATGGAACACCGCATGAAGTGACGCTGTTGCTTAGGCATGCTTTATGACTGTGATGTTGAGGGAGAGAATTGCGACACCCTCTAGGTTTGTGTAAAATGCATTGAAGAGTTTGCTACAAATATGGCTTTCCTGATATTCTAACCACGAAATTGCTTCCCTTTTCCAACATATCTGTTGGAAACTTATATGAAGAGATCCTTAGGGTAATTTCAGTATTTATGTGTGGCTTAGTTCAGTATTTTTCTGTGACTTTCCCCTTTCTGTTTCCAATACCCTCTTATGGTTCTCAATAAAGGCTCAAGGCAAATTCCCTCTTTTCAATCAGTCTTGACATCTAGAAGTTCCTTGCCATTTAAGAAGCATATTCCATCTTCCTCAATTTAAGTCTGTGATATCATGGAGGACAATTTTCAGAACCTTTAGGAATTAATGGGTGTGAATCCCTCTTCGAGAAATATGTCGTCCATCAAACCTGCATTGAAAAGTAGCAGTTCTTCCTCTGTTACTCATAAAAGAGTTTAAAAAGTTCCACCTTCTCCAGTACAGTCATCCTAACCAATCTCCATGGAGCTTCTCCTGGAAGAAATTACAGTTCTTAAACCTTACATGGTGGAAATAAATCAAAAACTTCAGAGACTTGAAGATAAATGGACTTTCATGGACAATAGAGTCTCTGAGGGAAAGCTGCAGAGTTGACGATTTACAAGATGTTTCTCAACAAATTCACCATCTTCAAGCTGTAGTAGCACATCTTAAATAACATGCTGAAGAAAATGAAAATTGTAACTTCAGAAATAAACTTCACATTTATGGTTTGGCAAAAGGTGTAGAAGGCTCTGATTCTATCACATTTATTAATTGTTTTTTACCCAGGATCATTGATATGCCAAATACTACTAAATTAAGCATTCAACTAGTGCATCGTCTTGGTCACCCTCCTAGAGGATCATCAACACAAAGGCCTAGAGGTGTTATTCCCCTGTTTTTAGAATATACTGGCGTCCTCAAAGTCCTCCGAGCTGCTAAACTTAAAAGTCAGATCTCCTGGTCTGGTAATAATCTCTATTTTTCACAAGATTTGGCTAAATCTACTGCAGATCGACGTAAGAGATTTCTTGCAATCCAGCCTATTCTAAGATGTATGGATGCCAGATTGGTTCTTTTCCATCCATGATTGTTTAAAGTCACTTATAAGGGCAAAACTATCATTAATAAAGACCCTGTAAATGACAAAAATTCATATATTCTTGCAGAGAAGCTCATATAAATACATCAAGACCTTCTGCCACATGACTGTTCATTTTGTTCCTTAATACAATGTTGTAATGCCTTTGATGTGCACTTATTATTGATTCTTGTTTGACTTATACCATGTTCTGTGGTTATCATATGATGCAACATATCATTGTTTGCTTTCTCTCCCATTAGATTGCATAGTTTCTTCCAATACTCTCAACCACAATGTTTAGTTTACTAATGTCATAAAAGACAGCCTTTTGTCTCTTATAGTCTTGTACAACAGTCTCATATCTACTATTTATGCTTAAACTGTCTATTCATTATTACTATTCTCGTAGAAATAGCTTTTATAACTATTGTTGTGAATAGCTGTTGTCTTTAAGAGCAATTTCTTGGAATGTTAGGGGCTAGGTTCGCTTATTGAAAGGCAAAGCATTTTATCACATTTAGCTAAGTTAAATACTGACATGGCCTTCTTACAAGAACCTCACTTAATACAATTAGAAGTCGACACACATGTCCACAGTTGGGTGAGTACAATCTTTTTTCTCCAAGATCTCGTAAGAAGGATGGTGGTGTTATTTTTTGTAAAAATGTCTTTGAATGCTCAATTAATTACTCAAGTGTATGATGATGAGAGGAGGTGGATTATTGTAAAACTACTTCTTAACAACATTCCTGTCTCTATTTTTAATATTTATGCTCCTACAGAGGCTGATAAACATTTTTGGCCCTTGATGTCTCATAAATTGGTGTCTATGTTTGCTGACTACCTCATTTAGACAGGTAATTGTAATCTGATTACGTACCACTTCATTGATTGCAATTCAAAGATTACCTTTGTACCTTCTATCATACTTAAACAATCTAGATCGGCCACTGACCATAGATCTCTGGTGGATTCATGGAGGCTCTGTTATCTGACTTTGAGGGAATATACTTTCTTTTCTCCAGTACACTCTTCTCAATACAGGATAGACAATATATCTGCTTCTAACACCTTATACCCACATCTTTTAAATTCAAAAATTGGCTCAATTTTTATCTCTGATCGTGAGGCAGTTATTAGGGAGTTAAATCTTCTCCCTATCACTAAAGGTGCTAAAGATGATGGTTTAATAATTCTCTTCTCCTAGATATTCAGTTTACTCAAAGTTTTGAATAATTTGCACATGAATTCTTTCTCTTTAATGATACTCCTGATATATCTCCACAACTTCTTTGGGATTCATTTAAAGCATCAGATAGAGATTTTATTATCTCATATGTTTCCAAAAATGTAAACTCAATAATGAAAAGTCAAATGAAATTTTTTAAAAAGCATTAAGCATTTGGAACACTTATATTATACTTCTCATTCGAAATTCCACCTCGAACAGTTACTTAATGCTAAATTCCATTTTAATAAACTTTCTACGGAAGATGCAATCTCTTACTTGATTAAATCTAGTGCCAAATATTATGATGAACATGATAAGGCTGGTAAACTCTTAGCCAATTATCTCAAAATTAAAAAAGAATGCATTAGGGTGTATTCCATTTAAAAGAGGATAATTCCTCTCTCCTCGGAAATGTTTAGATCCTGCAGGAATTTATAGCCTATTATTCTACTTTGTATACTCCAGAATCGCTCCCTACTCCTTCTCTTTTCTACAATATCTTTCTTCCATTCATAAAGATCATAACTCCTCTATTGACTTTTCTCCTCTGGAGAAGGAGATCACTATTCATGAAATCCTTGCGTCCATGAATGTAATCAAGAAAGGCAAAGCTCTAGAGCCTGATAGAATTCTCAGTGAATTTTATCTTCATTTTCTGACAATTGTATTACCTAAACTTTTCAAGTTATTTTCCTTTTTATTAACACTAAATTAGCAAATGGGACTTTTTAAGAAGATTTAATTTGCCTTATCCCTAAGAAGGGTAAAGATTCCAAATGTTGCTAAATGTTTTAGACCTATCTCTTTAGTTAATTTAGCTTACACATTTTTGCAAAGCCTATTGCTCTTCATCTTGCTCTTGATTTGTCATGGGCAAGAACCCGATAGAAAATACCAGACTTTTACTTAAAATACTAAGCAAAGCACATAAATATAAAAACTCTTTATCAGCAATCCCTATAGATGCTGAGAAAGGTTTCAATCTTATGAGTTGGCCCTTCATTTTCCATACTCTTAAATGGTTTGGTTTTGGTCCCTACTTTCTTAATTTAGTATCTCTCCTATAAGCTTCTCTGTCAGCTACTATCTTTGTCAATTTTATTTTATTAAAATCCTTTTCACTACACAGAGGGGTCAGGTACGGCTGTCCTCCTTCGCCTCTGCTCTTTATTTTGGCTTTAGACCATTTCTTACTTAAAATCTGAAAGAACTCTGATATCAAGGGATTTTAATATGGGGAGAGATAGATTACATTAGCTGCTTATGTGGACCACATTTTGTTGTTTGTATCTAACCTGTCCTCTTCCTTAACAGCATTCTTAAATGGAGTAAGTAGATTTGCTATGGTTTTAGGTTATAAACATAACACTCATAGATGTGAAATTCTCTCTCTTAATACGTTTTGCTTCAAACAAGATTTCCTTTGTACCAGCTTTTCCTAAACTCCACAAAAAATCAAATACCTGGGATTATGTTTTTCAAACAACAATAGAGATACTCTATCTTTTCATTTAAAATCTGTAATTACAAAAAAGACATCTCTTACATCTCAATGGAACCCCTAATTCTTATCATTGTGAGGGAGATTAGATTAAATTAAAATGTTGTGTGTACCTATTATTCTATTTAACTTAGCTTAACAGATTCTAAGTCATTTTTTGAAGTCTATGTGCTTCATCTACACTCATTTTTTATGGAATTCTAAGACACATCATATGTTTCTCTTTAGCCTTCAAAAACCTAAAGAACTTGCGAGAGTCCATTTTTCAATTTTTTAGTTTACCATAATGCTTACTTTCTCACTCATTCCAGATTTTTATTTATGGATGACCCTATTCATCCTCCTCCTCCTTTGTGGATGGAACTCAAACTCTCCTATATTGCTCCTTTTTCCTTTGAAAAATTCTTACATTTTACTTGCAAACCGTTCTTTCTTTCCCAACCTATTCTTAAAATCTCTTTTGGAGTACTTCATCCTATTATGAATATCCATTATAATGAAGTAAATACATTCTTAGAATCTTTCCTGTGGTAAAATATGTTGATTGAAATTAGGGGCAAATTTGTTTTTGGAAATCCTGGAGAAATTAAGGACTCCTATGGGTTAAATTACTTGATGATGGAGCTACTACTCTCCCATTTCAGCAAGCGCAGTTTCGCTTTAACTTACCTGAATATTTTACTTCAAAATATATTCAAATAACAGAGGTCATCTCACAAGTTTTATTATCCTTCCCTTCTACTAGCAGTTCAGAAGATTCCCCATTGCACCCTACACATTTTATCACATCCTCTTTCTCGGCTTCTATTATTTACAAAGCTGTCAATGCATTCCCTGTTTTGTGGGCTAAGACAAACACTAAACTTCCATGGGAAAGGGATTTTGATGTTTTATGGTTAATACCCTTTTGGAAGAAAATTTGGATTAAAATTCATAAAGCATCTAGAGCAGCAAATAGTATTCAAACATTGTTCATATATTTAGTTTTTGATTTTCAGTCTTTCAATGGGTTGACTACATTGTGTTACATGTTATAATAACAGTTTCATATATTTATGGCTAGTGTATGTGCTATGTCTACTGTTTTTTTCCTAATCTCTTTTTCTATTTTTCCTTTCTTTTTCCTTTTTTTTCTCTTTGCTATCCTCAATACTTCACTATAGTTATCATTTATAGATTGTATTACCTATCATTTAATTAGATGACTAGTGATGTATTACTTCTTAATCTCTAATAAAACAAATGTAAGCTTACAAAATAAATGTACAAATGAAGAAAGGGATACTGTTGTTGCTTTTTCTTTTTTTAGATTTAGACTGAGCGTTTGACAATATGGACAGGGTCTTGTTGATATCAGAAGTGACTTGATATAATTGTTCTAAGAGATATTATAAATGTGATACATTTCCTCTGTTCCAACAATAGTGCTAGAGTTAGGTTTGGACTTTGTAGTGAATGTGCAAGTAGTTACACAGTTAGCCTATGAGCAAGGCAAGGTTCGGAACTGGCCTCAGCGCTTGGCTCCACATGTTGTGATTCTGGGCAAATCACGTACTCTCCCTGTGCCTAAAGAAGTGTAAATGCAATGTGTGTAATTGTATTTGGGTAATCCCTACTTGATGTACACCCTCTTACAGATTATCTCCCAAATACCTGTGATACATGCAGCGCTCCGTTTCTTCCTAGATAGGTTTGAGCTATATGAATACCAATAAATGCATACATCTATGTTTTCTATCAGTGATATGCACATCAAATGATACATCTTTTTTACTATCTACTAAAACCAAAGATGCCCTTAAGTTAAATGATAGGAATATATGCTTTATTACTATATGCAGATGACATGGTTCTGGTAGCAAGAACCAAATCTTCTTTACCCAATCTCCTTGATACTTTATATCTTCAAATCATACAATGTGTCCAGACAACTGGTGCCAAATTCAAGTAAGTGCAAAATCATGATAGTCAGACACCCTTTCATTCTGGAGAACAGGGTTCATAATTGAAAGAAATAAATTGGAAGTTGTTGCTGATTACGAGTAGTTGGCCACAAAGTTCAACAAGCATTGGCATAGCCAATAGGTCTCGCTTTTGGGACCTTATAAGTATTTAGTTATGCAGCACAATATCCTTGGTGCAACAACATCAACTGTTGCATGGCTAAACACTTATAAGGTCCCAAAGGCGAGACCTATTGGCTATGCCAATGCTTGTTTTATTTTGTTTGAGGTAGCCATCATCTCCCACTGGGCTGACACACAAGTTCACTGAAACGTCACTCAAGTATTTTTTGTTTTGTTTTGGTAATTAACAAACTTTTAAGTAATTTCTCTGAGCACTGCTCAAGTGTCTGTGTGTCAAGCATAGCAAAATGTTTAGGCCTTCGGAACATGATAGAACTTCTTGATGTCTGTCACGATTGTATCCTGCGACAAACTTGTCTGTGTGTGTCCAAAATAAGAGGGAAAATAATTGCTTTCAGTTGTTGGATGCAGGTCTTTGGTGCAGCATGTGTTGCACAACCTGCGTTTCTCAGTGCCATGCTTCTGTTTGCAGAGAGTGGTCAATGGAAGCGGGCACTTGTGGGGTGATGCAGGGCAGTTAATGATTACATTTCAGTTTCATGCAGTGGTACTGTGGTAGCTTTTGCACCCAGCTTTCCATACATTTGCCCGTGAATTTCAATCGCATGCCTTGTTAGTGTCAGTATTTCTGGAATTCAGGCTTACAGGAGCTGTGTTTGCATCCTTGCTGACTGGCAGAATGAGCGCGTAGCTCATGCAAAAATAACAGGGCTCAGACTGTGAGCTTTTACATAGCTGACCTGGCCCTGATCCAAAGATGTCTGCATGAATTCATACACCTAGCACCTGACTTTCACTGGTGGTGGATACTGAGAAAGCACTGGCAGATATCACCGCCTGCCTGTGCATAAGTTATTCTATAAGTGGGCTCAAGATCGGTGCCAAGAGAAGTCCAGCAAAACTTCTACATGTGGGATAACTGCAAAGTCAGGAGCTGCCCATAAAGCCCCTAGGAACTCCAGAGCAAGGAGTGAATACATCCACCCTGTATCATAGATGGCAGGAGTTATTACCAGGTTGATCTCTTCCTCCTCCTACTGGTCTAGTAAGCATGCACCCTCAGCAGGGCAGCTGCCCTTTGCTGTGCAGGCATCACTTTGCTTAAGATATCGGATGAACGCACTGGCCCTGAATGAGAAAGTGTGCCTTTGAGATTCTCTGCACCCAGTGAGCGCTGTACCACAGTATGCTTGCTGACTTCTGTTCCTGCAGGGCTCGTCTCAGGATGCTGAGAGTACGTGTTTATTCTGAAGGCTGAACGGTCCAGTCTAAGGGATAGAAGAACACCTGGAATTGTAAATGTTCCAGTTTCCCAGAGAGAGCCCTGTCATCTAGTCTCTGCATAGGCATTGGGAGTGCATGTGTGTTTCAGAAAACTCACTTCCGGGACCAACACATTTCCATAGAGAGAGAGCTTGCTGGCCAGTGTGTCATATTTCCTTCATGCCAGGCCCCAACACTGCTATGTTTGCTTTCTAAAGCTCGAAACACTTCTGCTGGCCAGATGCTTGCCCTAACCTAAGGTTTCTGAAGACTTCATGCAACCAAGGCTCCCTTAGGTCAGGTATTCCTCCTGACGCTGCAGAATCATCCCAAACCTTTAAGGTTATGCCAAAGATAGGTGACGTGAGGCAACCCAAGTATTGGGATCTCGTTTGAGGCGAGAGCCCACAAGTGATGCATTTGTCAGTGTGTTACTGTTACTACCAGTCCCAGCCTAAGCGTGCTCGCTGGACCCCAAGGTCTCAAATGCAGGCCCCGATAGTGGCCAGAGGCACAGCTGGGAGTGACCAGTTTACAGCCGATTGTATTCACAGACCCTCGGGGAGGCCGTTGAGCCCGCGCCTCTTGGGGGGCCGTGGAGCCAGCGCCTCTGGGGGGGGCCGTGGAGCCAGACCCTCGGAGGGCCATGGAGCCAGGCTCCGATTTTACGTGCATTTGAGAGCGTCGCATTGAATACTAAAAGATTTTGGAAGCCTCATGTACTTTAAAGAATTTGTAATAACTAACACAAATTATCCTTGACCCGAAATCAATAAATACAATGTTTTAAGTTTGTGGTAATGAGTGCTTTCCAATGCTGGAGAGCGCAACAAAATACAAAAATATGGCAGCCCTCCATCTGTTTAGTGGGCCTTGAGGGGGGCGGGGAGGGGGGGGCTTTGAATGTGGCTTCCCTTGGCAGGCTCGATTCGAAGCCCTGCTCTTGACTCTGCTGCATCGACACTCGTACAAACGGAGGAGCAGCAGAAAGGAACGGGCTGCAACTTGCAAAACACCGCGACTCCACGTGCCACCGCCTCAGCCTGCACAACTCATTTTTTTCCATTGAAACAGACTGTTTTTTTTTTTTTTAAATATAAAAAAATACGTCGTAGCTCTGTCGATCCCGCAGCTTGTGCGTTGGAGCATACAGGCCTCTTTCTTTATGGCCGAGAAAACGTCAGCGGCAAGAGCATCAAAGACAAGGAAAAAAAAAGCACGCGAGTGGTGCGCGCGCTGCAAGCAGCAGGCGTGACCACACGCTCGTGCACCATGGCCTTTTGCTTGCGGGTAACCGCAGGGAAAAGGCCATGACGCACGAGCGTGTGGTCAGCTTTCTGAAACCCCTAACATAAAGTCTTGCCAGTGCAGCGCTTGCGCGCTACTCGAGGCTCGACCTAAAAACGATGGCAGCTGGTCCGCATATGTTGAGAAGAGCTGTGTAAAATCACGTAATACCATGTACACTATTTCTATGTACTTTCACATTAAAGGCCAACCCTATTCCATCTCAGTCAAAGGTGCAGAATCATGGGATATGGGAATCCTTGATTCACTGACAAGAACACGTAATTATTTTCTGAAAAAATAAGTAGCCTCCTTAGATCAGCTGCTTGATATAATAAAGGAAATAGCAGGATGTGGCAGGTGAAGTGCATTGCATGGGCGTGGACAAAACCGTCTCCTGCTTTCTGATGATTCTTGGGTCAAAGGTAGTAGCAAAAGTAATTCAGGATGAGTTTTGTGATATTAAAAACTGTGATAATGCACTACACCTACCTTGACTCAAGTATAGTTGATTTTTGGGAATGGACGGTCGACCTCAATGCAGTCCAACTTCTGTTTCATTTTATTGTTAGTTTTCAAGTTTGTATTTATTTTATTGTAAAGCAGTTGAATCAATATAATAAATGTAGTTATCTACCTACCCTGTTGAAGCTGAGCTGATCCTGAGAATCTGCCATGTACTATTTACCAACTTGTAAATAGTTGCTCTGGGGAACAATGTGATGTGAAGGTGAAGGATTTGAAGATAGGTTCTAACCTAGGCAGTCCAAAAGTACTATTTGGTGTTTCATCGACTTCCACGTGAACTGATAAACACTGACAAAAGAGGCACCTTCCTCACAATCAAACAAGCATTTGCAATGAAATAGGTCTTGCATTTACGAAACTCTCGTAAATGTGAGTCCTACTGCATTGCAAATGCTTGTTTGTCAAAGCGCCCCTGCGGAGCTTTCACTTTAATGTCGGCCGCGCCCCTTTCCTTAGACAAGCCACGTCTAAAGAAATTGATGTGGCTGACATTAAAGTGAAAGTGCGGCATGGGGTGCTTTTGCAAAAAAAATACATTTGTTTGTCAAGTTGACAAACAAATATTTTTTTTGTGAAAGCACCTCATGCCGCGCTTTCACTTTAATGTCGGCCATGCCCATTTCTTTAGACGCGGCTTATGTAAAGAAAGGTGCCTGGCTGATATTAAAAGGAAAGAGCCACATGGGGCACTTTAAAAAAAAAAAGAAAGTATTTAATATATAAAGATAGGAGCGCGGCCGCTCTATTCAAAGCGAACCATACTGGAAAAATAAATAAAAAAAGGTGCACAACCGCTCTATTAAAAGTGGAATGCGCTGGAAAAATAAAGAAATCAAGACACACGGCCATTGGAGGAAAGCACACTGTATCTGGAGTAGGACAAAAAAATGAAAGAAAATAGTTCTCACAGACTAAATAAACATACCGTGTAACCACACAAGTAAAAGGTCAAGTCCTTATGTGAGGTTACAAATGCAGACAATGCGTTATTAAGGAGGGACTAACAAGCCTATTAATGAATCAGAAGCAACCAATTAGAAAGGACAGTAACAGGAGCCAATTGAAAAGATGGGCAGAGAGTGGGCGGAGCTCCAAGTCCATACCTGAGTACAGCATGCATCGCAGAGCAGCGCATGCACTGCCCAGGCTCGACTTAAAAAGAGCCATTCTGAGGCAAGCCGAGCCTACTTGCTGCAGCCTGAGACAGGTATGACATATTTGCCAGTGCTGGTTTTCTTTCTGATCCTGCACTGACAACTCTATTAGTTTGTATGTAGGTAGTGCAACCACCGAATACAATTTCCAGTTAATTCTGCCCAGAAGAGATGAACAGTTACACTATACATTTCTGGTATTAGAGAGAATCTCCTTTTCTACGGGAAGAAGCACATTTTGTGCAACAAAAATGTTTAAAATAGCTGAGTGTAAGCGATGTACTTCATGCAGCTCTAGATTCATAAGTTTAATATTATATTAGTGTTTGGTTATGCAGTGTACTTGCACTCAGTGTACATAAGTTAGTAGTTTTTCTAGCAGATGCAAATAACCGGTGTTAAAATTATCCATTTACTGGTACCTACAAGTATGAAAGGCTGCTTTGGTCCTGCCGTTATTAAGACGCTTCACCAGCTTGTCAGTCCAGATGACAGCAGGAAACCAAGAAAGACCAGAGAGAGCGCACATGAATGATGGGGCCGAAGCTTGCATGATAGTGTCTAGGGGATGCGTGGTCGTCGGATGTTGCCTACTCCTTTTCCAACAAGCTTGATCAGTGATGAACCTGCTGCAGGAAAGTTAATTAAGGGCTTCAATGTTCCAAATGTTCCTTTGCGGATATAATTAGGCGGCGTGCGTTGTCTCTCTCTTTTTTTTTTATCTAGAGAGGCACAGTCTTTAGGGATACACAACACAGAACTCGGGAGGAGAAGAGGGTAGGGGCAGGACTCATCCTCGGGACCACAGACAGTCTGTTGTGCTGCAGGTAGCCCGCGGGCCGAATAACAAGTATAAATGCTCCTACCTCAGCTTGAGTGCTCTTAAACAAAACTCGGTTCAAGGTAGAAAAAGAGAAGCTTGCTTCAAATAATGGTCGACCCCTTCTTACCTGCACTCGGTGCATATCGGATATAAACGAGGAATATTCCAGCTAGAATGCTAGTGATAGAGCGAAATGTTCTTGTGAATTGTAGGGGTGCATTATAATCACTGATAGGCCGCACCCACATGTATTCAGACATATATTCGTTTATATTCAGTTGTATACTCATGTATGGTTAGTAAAGAATGAATAGTTCACTGAAAGAAAGTGAACTCAGCAGTATAATTGTGTTAGGATAACGATGTAATGTAATGCTTATTGAATTGTGTGAACATAATGCATAGAGGAATTAGTTCGTGTGTAATGTAATTGCAGTAGTTTAAACGTGCACCATATTAAAGTTGCACATGTAATTCATTGTTTGCATATGAATTGTAATGAAAATGCTTATAGGGAAAAGTAAGATGTGTGTTTAAAAGTCATATGTAAAGGCCTGACTACATATATGCTTAGGGAAGGCCTGGTTTATTCTTATGTTAGCTTATTTCGTAGGCAGTGAAAAGATTCTCTTGGTAAGGCTCTCTGGGCACAAACGGTAGATTTAATTTGCACAGTAGAAGGTTTCTGTTGAAAGTATCTTTTGTTGCAGGTGCAAGGACACATGTCTCGTTAGTAAGACTAACTCTTTGTTTTCAAAAGCTAGAGAGATGGGAGGCATGGTACGGGGAGTGAAATGGAATTTAGGGATGATACTTTCAGCGGAGAAGGTGCCTGGGACTCAAGGTCATCGCAACCGTCCAGGATGAAGTAACCGTTTCGATGGAAAAGCACAAGAAAGAAGACCTGGCCAAGGAGGCGTGACAAAGGCGTGTACAATTGTATTGTGGTTTTGTATTAGGGATAGTGCCCTGAGGGAGGAGGCCAGAGAAGAGGTAGGGAGACCTGAGAGAAGGACAGAGCTGAGCTTAGGTATTATGTGATTGCACTTCTTAGGAAGTCTTCACAGCTGACACCTTTTATTCACTCTTGCCTGGGAAAATCGTTATGCAGGGATGTCACTTAGCGTTAGTGTAGGGACAGCAATTGATTTTAAGCTTGTTTAGTCCAATGAAGAGCAACTTAGAAATTGGAGCAATCATAGTCTGGTTGATCCTTCTAGAACTTTCTATTCTCCTTATCTTGAGTCGGATGAGATTCCTGCGTAGATTATTATTTGTATTAGTGCCCATCTATTTCTTTAACCTCGTGTTGAGGTGCTTACACGTTCAGCTATTTTTGGCGATAATAAATTCTCAAACTTGAATTCGGAGTCAGTGGTCCTTTCAGACAAAAATGAATTCTGATATCTAACCTGATGAGATTCTCTCCTTTACACTATTCAACAGGTAAAAAGATCTTGGCGACCAGAAGGTTCTTATAGATAATTAGATAAGAATCGGCGTTATCAGTTGGTAGCAGAGTAGGATGGTTACCTTTGATGGTAAGGGGAGATCTAGAGCAAGATAGGAGATTAAGTTGCCCCATAGAGCCCGAGTGACGCAGATCCAGAGGACCGCGGGAGAAGGATGTCGGAGGTCGTGGAAAACTGACGGAGAGTGACGGTGCGGCGGAAGTAGCAGTTCGTGGTAGAGTGAGTATGAAAAGAGTGATGTTTGGTAGATTGCGGTGTTTTATTGTTGTGTGATGTCTTGCGGAGTTGGAAAGAGAGTTGTGTGATTGAGAAACGGACCGTGAGCGCGCGCGGGACCGGTAGATTTATTGTGGTGTAGAATACACCCAGAGTTGAGAACGTTGACCAGAGGTTGTGGGGGTCACGAGACGTCATTGACAGACCCACTGAAGATAGGGAACACATGAGTGAGTGTGTGAATAACCAACGCAGGTCGTAGGTTATTGTGTGCAGAACATCGAGTGATTGAATCCTATCGAGTGTGTTAAAGGCGATTGTCCGGTCGTTTCGCCGACAGACGATTGCCAGATTGAGGTCAACAAGCTCAAGAGGCTGATCGGTCATTGGTAAGACCGACGGTCAGAGAGGTAATTGTTCGGTAGGACGGACATTATTTCAGAGTATGATTGGGACAGGTGCGGGTGAGAACGAGTGAATTAGAAAGGAGGGGAACTGCTGCGAGCGGAGGAAAAGTGACGTCAGACAAGGGCCGCGCTGCGATAGGCCGGTTGGTGTGAGCCGCGCTGGTATTGGTGGAGTGAAATCGAGAAGCAAGAGCTGACATTTTGAGTGCAAAAACAAAGTTGATTCATCATGAAATGTTTTAAAGTTTTACGGGAACTTTGTAGAGGCGATAGACATGTGGTGGTTCGGGAAGGAGAGGAAGCTCCTCCCGAGGATACACCAGCACATTATATGGCAAAGAATGTAGGATTGCATACTATAATTTGGCTTGAGAATTGGCATAAAATAACAGAAGCAGAGGGAGAATTGTCGTTCCCACGCTATGGTACTTTCAGGTTAGAGGTGTTGTACCAGCTCAAAAGTATAATGGCTTCTTTACGACCACTACCTAGACCAACACAGTTTGAGGCACTACATGCGTGGATAAGAGCAGCGTACGATAGGAAGAAGGACAGATGCCAGGAAAGGGTGAAGAAATCTGTCAGGGCATTTCAAGATGCAAGGTGGGATGCATTGGAGAAAAGGTGGAGGGTGGAAACGATCGAAGGAGATAAGTTGTACCCATTGATAGTACAAAATGGGAAAATAATAAGAATCGATGAGGACGACAGTGATCTAGATGACAGCTCTGTTGGATAGGATGTTGGCAGAGAGGCCACCGCCATTTAATCCAGATTCAGAAGAGGGAAAGCCGACCCCAGCAGTAACAATTGATGGAAGCCAGAATCAGACTAGCATGAGAGTAGTGGGAAGGATTTCCACAGGAACAGAGGGGGCAACGGCGTCTATGATAACACAGCCTCCTGTTGGGAACACAAGATTACCGGACTCCTTGACAGTACCGGTTACCATTGGCCCTATAGTACCGGTATATGACCCAGACCGAGTGAGAGAAGGGGGCTCCGTACAGATGGGAAGGGAAGAAGTAACCAGCGAGAGTGGGAATGGGTTCGGAGTACGAGTGGTTCATTTCCCAAGACCAGTGGAGACAAGTACGCCGTTACCGGCTACTGCAGACTCTTCATTTAGACAAGAAGAGGAGAGACCAGAAAGACCAAGGTCTTTGCGGGAATCTAAGTCAGCTTTGAGGATGTGGACACCAACAGTAACGAACCAAGAGGATAGGATGCAAGGAGATAGGGCACAAAACGTCTCGGAAGAGAGACCAAGCTCCAGGAATATGATGGAAGGGAATAGGTCACAAGGACAGAATAGTGACTGTGATGAGCGGGATGGCTCGGGTTGTCGAGATGTACTGAGGAGTGCGGTACAGGCAAGGTTGCTAGACGTAGTGAGGTTGAAAGCAGAGGTAGACGAAATGATCAGTGGGGGTCTGCCTTTGGAAAGGATAGAAATTTATGGATCAGATGAGCTGCTGTTTGTAGCAAAAGATGTGACTCGAAAAGCTAGGATGGCACATGATAGATTGAAGGAATTGGCCAAAAGATATGAGGTGGACCTGAATAAAACTAAAGCGTTGCAGGGACCACATAGATTGCATTACAGTGACCAGGAGCTGGAGGAGAAAAGAATCACAGGATTAAGGACACACACAAGAGATCTGATTGTAGGAATGAGAATATGGATTTTGTTGGACAAATGGGAAGAAAGGTGGTCCAAGAAGAAACCAGTAAAGAGAGCAGAAGGGGAAACGCCGCCGCCAGGAGGGGGGGCGACGGGTGTTGGAAATTTTCCTTTACGGGAAGTACAGAATGGAGGGTACGTGCATGTGCAGTGGAATAGAGGTGATTTGGCTGCATTTACAAATGATTTTCCTCGGCTGAGGGAAAAACCAGTAGAGTGGTACAAACAGGTTGAGCGGTTTGTGAAAATTTCAAAAGTATTGTGGATTGATTTGAACACTTTGTTTGACATAGTGGTACCAGGAGATTTGTGGACAGCTTGTAAAGTCGCTATCGAGTGGCCGACTTCGGAACCGGATAGAGAGGCGGTTACAAATGGTCCATCACCCCTAGTCATGAAAAAGTATGAGCAGGTGATTACATGGTTGAAACTGAAGATTTCACCTCAGGATATAGATTGGGTTAAGATAGATCGGACGGTACAGGAACCCAAGGAAACGGTGCATGAATATTATGAAAGACTTCTGCAAGCTTTTAAACAGTATAGTGGGTTAGATATCTTGGACCCCAAGGATATGGGACAGTTTGTCTCAAAGTTTGTACTGGGTCTGAGAATGGAAATCAGCCTCATGATACAGCACCATTTGATCTGCTGGCAGAACAAGCCACTAGATGAAATTTTGCGGTATGCGAGATACTGTAGTGATGAGGTGGAATCGAAACATCGAAAGCTAAAAGACAAATTGATGCTTGTCCAGATGCAGACAGCACAGAGTCAGCCTAGTGGAGGGACCTTAGGAAGAAAGCAAGGAAATTTCCAGGGAAACCAGAATGGGCAAGCCATGGGAAAGGGAAAACCAGTAGACCCCAAGACAGGAGTGGACGTGGCCACATTGAAGAAGACCACTGCGTGTCATCTTTGTCGCCAGGTCGGACATTGGAAACGCGAGTGTCCTTTGAACCCAGCTAATCAGTTGCAGGAAGAGGAAGAGGGGGCTCAGGCACCCGCGCAAGAGGTAATTAACACAGTAACGAGACCTAGGACGATGAAAGGGGGGTATACAGTTCTCACGCCCAGGTTCCCCAAGCTCCAAGGATTTCACAAGGAACACGAACGTACCAACAGATGCCCCTATTCGAAGATTACGACGAGCATAGCTTAGACCCTTTATCCTGACGGTGCCTGAGGGGGGAGGAAGACTGCACACTTGGAGCGGTCTTGGAGGTAGACCAGAGAGGACCTTTTGTGGAGGCAGAGATTGAGGGTCATCCTGCCACACTTTTGGTTGATACTGGTGCTACCCGGTCTACTGTAAGATCAGCAGTAGTCCCTAACCTACCCCTCTCGGGACAATCAATCCAGGTTGTTGGAGTAGCGAACAAAAGAATAAGCAGCCCATTGACAGAACCGATCCTAGTACAGATAGGTTCCTTCCAAACTAGACATCAGTTTGTAGTGTGTGATACGAGTCCAGTTTGCCTCTTGGGGAGAGATCTGTTGTGCAAGTTGAACTGCACGATTTATTGTACACCACGGGGAGTGGAGGTCCAGACGAGAGATGACGATGCTGACTTTAAAATTACCAATCAGCATCTGTGTATAGATCTGTACCCAATGGTGACTGTGGAAGAACTTCCACCTGATCTGAGAGACGCAGTGTCGTCTGTGGTGTGGGATTTCGCAGGCGACGAAATAGGTCTAATCAGAGGGGTTGAACCAGTGCGGATTGAGGTGAAACAGAATGTTGATTTCCCCAGGACACCTCAATACAACCTGTCGCCAGAAACGATTGCAGGAATAAGACCTGTGATCGAGACTTTCATTGAGAAGGGTATTTTGAAAGAGATCAGAGGTAGCCCCTGTAATTCGCCCATAATGGGACTACAGAAACCGAGCGGGAAATACAGGATCGTGCAAGACCTGCGAAAGGTCAACACGATAGTTGTCCCTTGTTGTCCAGTGGTACCGAATCCTTCAGTAATACTGTTCCAGATCCCATGTGAAGCAGAGTGGTTTACGGTTATCGATTTATGTCAAGCCTTCTTTTCGATACCGCTCCATGAGGAAAGCCAATTTCTTTTTGCGTTCAGGCTAGAAAATCGCGTGTTAACATGGTGTCGTATCCCTCAAGGGTATACGGAAAGTCCATCGATCTTTAACCAGATCCTGAAGAAGAACCTTGAGAGTCTCGTGTTGCCGCAGAACTCGGTTCTCGTGCAATACATAGATGACTTGCTCATTGCCTCAGAAACAGAAGATGCTTGCAGAATTGACACTGTAGCTCTGTTGAAACACTTAGCAGAGAACGGACATAAGGTGTCCCCGAACAAGCTGCAGTACTGTTTGAAAGAGGTACAGTACTTGGGACACAGATTGGAAAAAGGCAAGAGGAAGGTGTCACCAGATCGAATTGAGGCAATAATGAGCATGGCAGTACCCACCACACAGAGAGAAGTTAGGATGTTCCTGGGAATGGTCGGCTACTGTCGACAGTGGATTCCTAGTTTCTCCTTAAGAGCAAAGCCTTTGCAGAGGCTTACGCACAAGGATGTGAGTGATCCGGTACCATGGGACGAGGAGTGCTTGGTGTCATTCCTGAAACTGAGAGAGGATTTGTGCAGGGCTCCGGCACTGGGAATGCCTGATTACAACAAGGCTTTTTCATTGTTTTGTTACGAGAGGGAAGGGTGTGCATTAGCAGTGTTAGCCCAGAACCATGGATGTGTCCGTAGACCAGTTGCCTACTTTTCAGCTACTTTAGATCCAGTAGCTTCTGCATTGCCCGGATGTCTAAGATCCGTTGCTGCAACAGGTGTCAGCATTGAAAGATGTGAAAGCATTGTAATGGGACATCCATTGACTGTACATGTGCCACATTCGGTTGAGTTATTGATGACCAGGACCAAGACCCAGCACCTAACGAACAATAGGTTAACAAGGTACGAGCAAGTCATACTTGCCGCAGAGAATGTGACTCTGAAGAGGTGCTCTGTCTTGAACCCTGCGACACTAATGCCTACACCGAGCACGGATGATGAAGATTGTGCGGACCATGATTGCCTCGATGTGACCGAGCTTTGCACCAAACCGAGACCTGACATTGTCGATGAACCATTGGCTGACCCAGATGAAATTTTCTTTGTCGATGGTTCATGCTTAAGAGACAGTGTGGGGCAATTGAGAGCAGCGTTTGCTGTATGTACCATTTCAGGAGTGGTCGAGGCTGCTTGCCTAGAAGGAGTACGCTCCGCGCAGGTAGCTGAGATCATTGCCTTGACCCGTGCCTGTTTGGCCGCTGATCGAACTCGAATCACGATTTACACAGACAGCCAATATGGGTTTGGCGTGGTGCACGACTTCGGGCAGTTATGGTCTCAGAGGGGATTTTTGACATCATCTGGCTCACCCATTCGTAATGGAGAATATGTAAGACAATTGTTAGATGCATTACAGCATCCGAAAGAAATTGCTGTGGTAAAGTGTTCAGCCCATGGGAAGGGGGAGGACTTTGTATCCTTGGGAAACAATTATGCGGACGAAGTCGCCCGTTTCTGTGCAGAACAAGGATGCATATTCACAGAAAGAGAGATAGGGGAGAGCCAAGGAGGAACCGAGCTCAGCATAATGTTGGCCATGGCAGACACTTGGGAAGAGCTTAAGCGATTGCAGGATGAAGTTTCAAACCAAGAGAGAGAGGGATGGATCAAAGCAGGTTGTGAGAAAGGAGATGTGGATGTGTGGGTATCCAACGATGGGAGAGCCGTGTTGCCTGAAGAATTGCTGAGTCCGATGGCAAGACTGATACATGGACAGGCACACCTGGGTAGAGACGCAATGGTGAGAGTGTTTAGACAGACGTGGTATAATCCACGGTTCCGAGCAATGGCTGAGACGGTATGTCAGAGGTGTGTTACGTGTCAGCAGATGAATGCTGGAAAGAGAACTGTAGTTACGTTGAGTCACATTGGAAGGTCAGGAGGGCCCTTCAATAGAATACAGCTGGACTTTGTGGAGATGCCTAAGTGCAATGGATTGAGGTACATTTTAGTGCTAGTATGTGTATTCTCACGGTGGGTGGAGGCTTACCCCACACGCAGGTGTGACACTCTCACAGTGGCTAAATTACTGTTGAGGGAGCTCATCCCTAGATTCGGGATCCCGACCTCTTTGGAATCAGATAGAGGAGGGCACTTCCATAGTGAAATCATGAAGTTGCTTTGTGCTGCATTGAACATTGACCAGAGACTCCACTGTAGTTACAGACCAGAGGCTTCTGGGATGGTGGAACAAGTTAATGGAACTTTGAAGGCCCGGATGGCAAAAATGTGTTCTTCGACATCCCTGAAATGGCCCGACGCCTTGCCACTCGTGCTGATGAGCATGCGAAGTGTCCCAGACAGAAAGACCGGGTTGTCCCCCCATGAGATATTAATGGGGAGGGCAATGAGATTGCCAGCAGTACCAGCTACAGCCTTGATAAGCATCACTGATGATTTGATTCTCGATTATTGTAAAGGACTCTCTGATGTGGTCCGTTCTGTATCCCAGCAGGTGCAAGCGGCAGTGGTCCCAGCCTCGAGTGATCTGTGCCACGACTTGTGTCCCGGAGACTGGGTGCTCGTCCGGAAGCACGTGAGGAAGAGTTGCTTGGATGCCCGCTGGCGTGGCCCGTATCAGGTGATACTTATCACGAACACAGCAGTGAAGTGTGGAGGATTGCCGAACTGGGTGCATGCCTCCCATACCCGCAGAGTTCCAGCACCCTTGGAAGAAACAGCTCCTCTCGTAAATGAAAATCCAGCTGATGTGGCAGGGCCACATGGGAGGACAAGTCAAGCTGTAAGGGTCGCTGATACAGCTGGTGGTGCACTAGAGCAAGCTGAAGGGGGTTTCCACAGTTCGAACCCTGACTCAGACACCGAAGACAGAAACGGTGCAGTGGGCGGAGAAGAGTCAGATTCAGCAGAAAGAGGAAGTAGTGCACTGGGTATAGAAGGGGAAGGCAGACGAACGAACAGAAGTGCAGAAAGTTGGCCCGAAAGACAGAGGCGACTGAACCTGAGGTTAGCACCTGAAAGAGACCTTGCTCCAGTGTCCGAAGCATCTGAAACGGAAGCAAGTGACGAAGACCAAGCACAAGACAGTCGGCGAAGGTCAAAGAGAACAAGAGTGCCTTGTCGCAGATACTCTACCCCTGAGTGGACTTACACTGTGTTTGATGCAGGGGGTGGTGAGCACGGGAAGGCTGAGGTCAGTGCAAGTGGTCCGTCGGAGCCCGAATGTGGTGGTGAAGGTGGTGCTGCAGCTGCCAGGGCTCGAGATAGAAGGAACACTGACCCTCACGGTGCCGAATCCCCCGCTTCTGAGTGAAGTCCGAAACTTGGTTCTGCATCGACTCGAATTCCCGCCTTTTGGAGTTGAGCCGTTTTCACATGAAGTGCTGATTTTGCGTCTTGAACTTTTGTATCACGTTCTGGTATTGCTCAATGAGGATCTTATTGTGGATCAACTATAAACTGTAAATAAAAGTCCAAAAGAAGAAGATAACCTAGGTCCGAGTGGAAGAAGAATAAACTTAGGGACTTTCCACAGAAGAGGAACGAAAACTAGGGAAGTCTTTTTCTGGACTGTGTAAATAAGATTGTGATCGGAAAGGGAAAGTCCGGAGATTTCATGGTTGCTCGAGCTGGTTAAGCAAGTCACAAATAAAGGACAGAGACTTTTTCAGGGTTCTTTGCGATAACCAAGACTTTTGAGAACTTTCGAAACCATGGAGCCGGGAGATCCCAATCGTAGATCAAAGTGGATTGTAGGCATTCTTATAAGTAGTGTAATAATTTCTATAATCATAGTAGTTGTAGTCTCATACACTGGTTCGCACGAGCAAGAAGTAGAGGAGGTGACAGGGACACCGACACCTATCACACCTAGCCAGAAGGGGGTAGACAGGGCAGCTGACAGAGCTTTGCTATTAGAAGAAAGTCGTAGATTACATGTAGATTTATCTAAAGGTGATTTTAAGTTGAATGCATATGCTAAGTTGTTGTATGAGTATGTTGATGTGATGGATGCGAAAGATTGTTATGTGTGTATGCAGTTGCCTACTTCAGTGGACGAGGGTATTAGGTATCACCATCTTCCACTGACTTATGGTATTTCATGTAGTCTTTTGCTTAGTTTGTTTTATGAGAGAGATCAGTTTGAGTATTTCTTTTCCAATTTCGACGCAGTGCTTCCTGAAGTCCCAGCTTACAAGCATTTGAATAAATATGACTATTATAAGACAGAAGACAGACTGAGGAAGTACTTCATACCGAGTTTGGAATTGGATACAGCATTCGCACACAGACACAATCTGACTTGTTTGATGTCGGATGTAGAGAGAAAGTTCGTAGATCAGGTCGAGGATAGGTATAGAAAGCTGACTCACTCCCGAGACTTGGGGCATCACAGGACCGATTGGACAGAGGAAGAACAGTTGCATAAGACCAAGGGAAGCTATGGTCCTATAGCGTTAGATAAGGAGCAGAGGGGTAAGTTGTGTATAAGGCGTTATCAGACTTACTACGAGAAGGTAGCAGTGGGACAAAGTACCTGTGATCACGTTTTCACCATGGCAGATGTGGCAAAAGATTTTCTCCAAGGTCCTGTACAAGTGATACCAACGGTGTATTACGTATGTGGGAAGAATGCTTATGTGAGGTTGCCTGCAAATTGGTATGGAACATGTTATTTGGCAATAATATTTCCAAAGATTTACCATACAGAAGATTTAGATCTTCTAGAAGGTGGAGAGCATTCAAGAACGAGAAGAGCTGCAAGTGCAGGAATCGTTGTGGGGGATATCTTTGGAGCTATGATACCCAGTCTGGGAGTAGTCTTGAATGATGTGAAGATCCGGAGGTTAGCGACTGTGGTGGATGAATTTTCGATGAATACAGCAAAGTCGTTGGTGTTGGTGGAAGGAGAGATGTTGTCGATAAGGGGAATGGTTTTGCAGAATCGCCTTGCTTTGGATGTCCTATTGGCAAAAGAGGGCGGAGTCTGTAAAATGTTGAAGGTTCAAGAGTGCTGCACTTATATACCAGACCGTAGCAAGGATCTGGAGAAATATATAAGTAACATCACTACGATCCACACAAAAATAGCGGATTTGACCGAAGAAGGGGCCTGGGAAAAGGTCGGCAAGGGTTTTGGTCAAGTGGGAGGTTGGTTTGCGAATCTAGGAAAGGGATTCCTTGGGTACTTTCTGAGACCCCTCCTTATCTTGGTGGTTTGTGTGGTTGGCTTGTGGATTGTGATCAAGGCCTACAAGTGGTATCGAGCAGGCCGAGTCAAGAGAGCCTTGAGGGAAAATGACATGAAGTTGGCAAGACTGCAGGACAGTCAGTATCAAAGGCTCAAGAGCATGGAGAAATTTAGATCAGGGAAGATGGCAACAAGTTCTGTTTAGGTCGGTTCTTTCTCCGAGGGAGTAGAATGAAATGTGATGACAGGAGTCATCAAAGGGGGAACTGATAGAGCGAAATGTTCTTGTGAATTGTAGGGGTGCATTATAATCACTGATAGGCCGCACCCACATGTATTCAGACATATATTCGTTTATATTCAGTTGTATACTCATGTATGGTTAGTAAAGAATGAATAGTTCACTGAAAGAAAGTGAACTCAGCAGTATAATTGTGTTAGGATAACGATGTAATGTAATGCTTATTGAATTGTGTGAACATAATGCATAGAGGAATTAGTTTGTGTGTAATGTAATTGCAGTAGTTTAAACGTGCACCATATTAAAGTTGCACATGTAATTCATTGTTTGCATATGAATTGTAATGAAAATGCTTATAGGGAAAAGTAAGATGTGTGTTTAAAAGTCATATGTAAAGGGCTGACTACATATATGCTTAGGGAAGGCCTGGTTTATTCTTATGTTAGCTTATTTCGTAGGCAGTGAAAAGATTCTCTTGGTAAGGCTCTCTGGGCACAAACGGTAGATTTAATTTGCACAGTAGAAGGTTTCTGTTGAAAGTATCTTTTGTTGCAGGTGCAAGGACACATGTCTCGTTAGTAAGACTAACTCTTTGTTTTCAAAAGCTAGAGAGATGGGAGGCATGGTACGGGGAGTGAAATGGAATTTAGGGATGATACTTTCAGCGGAGAAGGTGCCTGGGACTCAAGGTCATCGCAACCGTCCTCGATGAAGTAACCGTTTCGATGGAAAAGCACAAGAAAGAAGACCTGGCCAAGGAGGCGTGACAAAGGCGTGTACAATTGTATTGTGGTTTTGTATTAGGGATAGTGCCCTGAGGGAGGAGGCCAGAGAAGAGGTAGGGGAGACCTGAGAGAAGGACAGAGCTGAGCTTAGGTATTATGTGATTGCACTTCTTAGGAAGTCTTCACAGCTGACACCTTTTATTCACTCTTGCCTGGGAAAATCGTTATGCAGGGATGTCACTTAGCGTTAGTGTAGGGACAGCAATTGATTTTAAGTTTGTTTAGTCCAATGAAGAGCAACTTAGAAATTGGAGCAATCATAGTCTGGTTGATCCTTCTAGAACTTTCTATTCTCCTTATCTTGAGTCGGATGAGATTCCTGCGTAGATTATTATTTGTATTAGTGCCCATCTATTTCTTTAACCTCGTGTTGAGGTGCTTACACGTTCAGCTATTTTTGGCGATAATAAATTCTCAAACTTGAATTCGGAGTCAGTGGTCCTTTCAGACAAAAATTAATTCTGATATCTAACCTGATGAGATTCTCTCCTTTACACTATTCAACAGGTAAAAAGATCTTGGCGACCAGAAGGTTCTTATAGATAATTAGATAAGAATCGGCGTTATCACTAGACCTCAACCTGGAGGCCGCTCATTATTGTATTCATGAGTAATCAGGAGAGCCTCGCTGCAGTTAAAAGCAAGACTGATTGCTTCAGATGCATAGTTGATTAGCTAGATAAAAGAAATATTTAATTCCTGATCGGTTTAGTTAGACAAAATAAATATTTGGAAAATTTATAATTTGTGCAAGTTGATGCTGTCGCATATGGTGGTTATAGGAACTGTGGCTACTAAGTAATATTTCTTGTAGGTTTGTACTTGACGATTTCCTAAATTGCTTCTGAAATAAATCTTGATGAATTGAACTGGCTCCATTTAGTCTGTCATGATGTTTCAATGATGGAGCTGATGTCGCATTTTCTCTTTTTTGCCTCTTTTCTTTGGGGAGATGTATATCTAGGCAGATTTTCATTTCTCCCCAGTGCCGGACTGGCCATAGCGGGCATCGGGCGTTTTCCCGGGAGGCTGGAAGGGCGGGGGCCTGTTTTGCAACAGTGGGGGGTGATTTTTTGTTACTGGGGGTCGGTTTTGCAATATCGGCCCCCAATAACAAAAGCAGCAGTGCTTTAGACTTGCACCCCCCACGGGAGGTGGGGGGGGGGCAGGGTCAGGGGAGGGGGCTGGCTGGTCCTACAAAATTGCCAGGGCTGCTTTGGGTTCCAAGACCGGCCCCGTTTCTCTCATCAGATTTGCCTTCATTGTGACAATCTGGGAAGTGCAAGCCCACTGGCTTTTTCAGTTTTTTTCATTACTCAGGTTGACATGAAAAGGAATCTGACAATGTTGCGGGCATGGACTGGGAGGTCATGTCACGGTTTAGATAGCACTGCTAACTGCACTGAGAGCCCACGACAGTGAACAATTAGTGCAATTCTTCTGAGATATCAACTAACTCGCATGTGCTCAGTGAATGAGTTGTAAATTCTGTTGTTCTGCAATTTAAGAGATTGCTAGTGCCTAAACCTATCACTATTATCTTTGCCAGTGCTTCATTTTCCCTGTGCTTTATCTCAGGCTCGAAGGTGCCATCTATGGGAATAGACGACATGCAACCAAATGCATCGATTTTAATAGAGAAGGTTTTATGCTTTAACCATGGATTATGCTTTAACCTATACAATTAGCTTGTAGGTATTGGAATTGACTGTGGCCTCCATATCCAGGAGGCTTGTTACCTGTAGCCTTGGATTGCCTACTGCATTTTTGGTACGAGCTGAGCCTTTTCCGCATTATGGCGAGGATGAACAGTATTTGGTGTTGTGTTTTCAGACTCTGAAGCCTACATTTAAATTTCTGGCCACCACATGGCACACATATTTTGGAGCTTATTTAAAAGCACCTTCTCAGGCTTAAAGAAGCCTTCCTTTGCTACCGTATTCTGAGACACAACCCTCTAGACAACTGAGGGAAGTAGTTCACCTTACCACACGTTGAACCATTTCCTCAATTGTCCATGCATGATCTGCTTCACAAAGTCAAGAACCAAGGCCTGTTCTTGAAATGAAAGATGGCGCGTGTGAGGTGTATAGCGCTGCCTAGGGGCCTGATGGAAGGAGAGAACAAGAACAAGCACATTCATGGGGAGGGAGAGCGAGAAAGGGCACCTGCTTGTACCATCCCCAATCGATTGTGCTTGGTCTCTCAGGTGTGGACAGCAGAGTGTACACTTGTGGCCAGGTTAGACGAGTTGCGTGCTCCATCAACATATCTGTGGCTGATGATGAAACTAATGCAGACATCAGGTTCCAATCTGGGTTTAAATGCAGCCTGTCCTTTGGAGTGAACAAAACCCTGAGCGAGGTACCAAACTCAATATGGGGAAATATTCTCATGGTTGTACTCTGACATCCGAGCTTACAAAGGCTTACAACCAATACTATGGAGGCTCAGTGGCCCTCCATAACTGGAGGGCACGTACGTTTGTTGTTTGTGGCTGAGTGAGAAAAAACACAAATTTAGTCTGAATATGAGCTGCCTTTCAGGGAATAACTGACTGTATGCTCTGGAGTGGCCCAGGGGGGCAGCAAGCGAACATGCAGCATTTCATTTTAATGCACCTGCTGGAGGTCGCACCTTTTCCTTTCTGGCTGCCACTCAATGGAATGAATTACCACTAGACCTACGTCTCACTGATGACTACATGGCATTTCGAAAGAAGCTCAAAACCCACCTGTTCCCCAAGGCCTAATGTTGGACATTCTAGCAGCACCCTGCCATGAGATCTCGCTCCACTAGCGCCGTGATATCCTATCGGATGAATGTTGCGCTCTATAAATAAATAAATGCCTATCATTGAGCAGAACACATTTTCTGTTAGATAAACACTGTTCTACAACCCTGACCTGTCAATCTCGGAAGACGCAAGAGCCGAAAAAAGGCGCCAGCAGAGTTTCTTTGTTCTGTTTTACAATCCCTTAAACATATGCACACACAAGCCCACGGGTTCCGTGTCTACCACTATTAATTCATCAACACCAAGTCCCCAACGCCCTCCCAAAGTGGCAAATGAAGGTGCCAGTCTGCTGCTGGCAGGGGGCTCTTACTAAACGGCAGCGATTTGCAAGATGAAGGGATTGTAAAACGACGAAGCACCTTGGGGTTAACATAAATGAAAATCACCGGCAACCTTCAAATCTGAACTTGATGAGAGTGCGTGGTAATTAGCAGCACGGCACGGAGATCAGCGAGTAGGTAACGCATGTTACAATAATCACAGAGCAAAGTGGCTGGCGCCTTTTACTTCAGGCTTGCACAGCAGAGGACAGAAGAATTTCACATTTTAGAACGTTGCTTTTGTGTGTTTGCTG
The DNA here is from genome assembly GCA_963921515.1 of Calotriton arnoldi. Lineage (NCBI taxonomy): Eukaryota > Metazoa > Chordata > Amphibia > Caudata > Salamandridae > Calotriton > Calotriton arnoldi. Next base: position 73,061 of record CAWUFW010008720.1, on the reverse strand, counting down.
AGAATATATGGTGTAGCAACTTGCTTTTACAGCTAGCATATTTTCAATTTATCGCCACTCCCTCACCTAAAAGCGTGTTTATGATTGTATGCCTTTGCTATCTCTTCAGTTTCTCTGGCATTCACTACAAGCACTGTGGGGGACAGGACAGGTGTCAAGTGTACCGATGTGGTTTGAAAGAAGAAACAAACCAAGGGGCATATTAGCAAGAACGGCGTTAACATTATCGCCTCTTTAGCGGCAGAAAACTGCCGCTAAAGCGGCGATAATGGGCTTGATAATATGCCCTTGAGAATTCCAATAGAAGCCCAGGATCACAGCAGAACATGGGCTTCTATTGGTATTCTCAAGGGCATATTATCAAGCCCATTATCGCCGCTTTAGCGGCAGTTTCCTGCCGCTAAAGCGGCGATAATTTTAACGCCGTTCTTGCTAATATGCCCCCAATATACTTGAAGATCCAGAAGTAGGTTTATTCTGTAATACAGCTTATCCACAGTAGTGCGTCCATCCACAACGAATCACAGGCAGTTAAGGACTGTTCACGAACTGACATGCTTCGCTGAAGGTAGAGCACATGAGCGATGCACATTTCCAACATAAACATGTTTTTAATGGCGCATGCTGAGAACTTGGAATAGTAAGCATATCATACAAGTATTTCATACAGTAAAAGAAATAGAAAACGAAGAGAGACTACAAACAAACTAGCAGGTAGTAAATACGTAATACAAACCCTTTACATTATCTCCCTCCCATACAAAAATGAATAAAAGAAATGAGAATCAAGACATGAAAAAATCCTTAAATCTAGCAGGAATAGAACAATTACGATGTGTTCTGAAAAAGAAGGCGTACTCTGAGGAGGCATGAAATGACCAGCCTGAGAATATGAAGAAGCATGAGAAGGATAATCAGATGAGGCACCCAATGGAAAATGAGAACAATCAAGATTATCTTCTGTAAGGGTACACTTAGATGTGAGAAATTGAGAAGCCTGTTCAGGAGACAACTTGACCAGGACCCTCTTGTTCCACCACCCTTTTTTGTCCAAAAAGAGTGAACCCTTGGAGGTCTTAAGAACCTGTACAGGTAAAGAAAACTTAGAGACACCTTTCTTGACTCGATTTGGATTTTTGACCAAAACCCAATCACCAATTTGAAAGTCATGTAAAGTATTAGAACATGTAGAATCAAAGTGTTTCTTTTGAATTTTCTGTTGAGCTAAAACATTTTTTTGCATGTTGTGTTTGTCTTGACAAGCCAAACATAAATCACTATTTTTTCTTAAAACTTTAATCCAAGAAAGACAAAACTTCCCATTAGGATCCCTTTTTGTAAGAAGTCTGAAAGGAGAAATACCTGTAGTGGAATGAGGAGTATTGATATAAGACAACATTTTCTTTTTAAGAAAAGGTTGCAAAGGGAGATTGCAAGCTAAGGCAGATTGTATTCTTTCTTTAATAAACCTGTTCATCCTTTCGACAAGTCCATTAGAAGAAGGAGAAACTTTGAGATGTTTTATGTCATGTGCAATTAAAACATTTTGCATTGCAGAAGAAGTGAAATGTGTACCATTGTCAGGAACAATTTCTCTGGGGGAACCCTCAGATTGAAAAACTCTGGTTAAGAAACTAATCACTGATAGAGTATTGGGGGTATCACAAAACTCAAATTCAACCCACTTAGAATAATAGTCAATTAGTACAATGATGTAACGTTTGTCATGAGGCAGTAGCTCAAACGGGCCAGCGAAATCAAGAGCAAGCTTAAACCACGCTTCTTCAGGAACAGGAACACAATGGAGTGGAAGTTTAGGGGTCTTGCAGTGTTTATCAGACAATAAACAGGTTTTGCAGTTGTCAATCCATTGAGAAATATCTTTGTCTAATGCAGGCCACCAGAAATATTCTTTTACTTTTCTTGATGTGGCTCCCACACCTAAATGACCCTCATGAGCATTTTGAAAAATTCTGTAGCGAAGAGAAAAAGGAGGAACACATTGGTCTCCCCACATAAGGATATCATCAACAATGGAGAGATCATCAGAAACTTGAGCAAAAGATTTGAGTGAGGCAGGTAGGGAACGTTCTTTAGGCCACCCAGAAACAATCATATTCTTGACAGCCTGAAGAACGGAATCATCCGTAGATGCCTGAATCCAATCTGTGTAAGAAAATGTCAAAGAAGAAAATAAAGCATTTTCAATGGACGCAACAACGCACTCAATGTCATCAAATTTGGGGTCAGGGTGACTATCTTCCAATGGTAACCTAGAAAGACAGTCAGCTCTAACATTGCGTCCTCCAGGAATATGCTTTATGACAAAATTATACTCATGTAACCTAGAGAGAATGCGAACAAGCCTGGCGGAGGCCTTGCCAGTACCATTTCCATTAAGCAAGTGTAGAAGGGGTTTATGATCACTGTAAAGATCAAACTGTGTGCCCCAAATAAAAGTCTTGAACTTTTCTACAGCCCAAGAGCATGCGAGCGCTTCTCTTTCTATTGTACTGTAATTAGATTCAGCAATAGAAAGTGCTCTAGAAGCAAAACCTATTGTGTGTTCCTTCACACCAATCCATTGACAAAGTACAGCACCTAAGCCAAGCTGACTGGCATCAACTGAGATGGAGCATTTATACCCTGGTGTGAAGGAGGACAAAGCAGGAGCTTCAATGATCACCTTTTTAACAAGATCAAAGGCAAGACTGACCTCTTGAGACCATACAAACTTTGAGTTTTTCTTTAAATGAACACGTAATGGTTGGACAATTTGTGCATATCCTGAAATAAATCTTGAATAGTCCTCGGTCATGCCTAAAAAAGACTTCAAAGAATCCTTGTCCTTGGGAATAGTAACCTTGGAGATGGCTTGAGTCAAAGAAAATGTGGGTTTTATACCAAAAGAAGAAATAGAATGGCCTAAGAAATCTATTTCATTAGCAAAAAATTTGCATTTATCCCTACCCAAAGTAATGCCTGCTTCTTTAAACTTAGAAAGAACTTTTTTTAACATAGCAATATGTTCATTCTTGTCTTTTGAATAAATATAAATAAATAAGTACATCATCCTGATAGGCTTGAACGAAATTGATATCTTTTAACAAGGAATCCATAAATTTCTGAAAGACGCTGGCCACAGAGGCCAAACCAAAAGGTAATCTGAGATACTTGAATGCTCCAAAAGGAGTTATAAAAGTAGTTAGATCAGTAGAACAGGGAGATAGGGGAATCTGATGGTATGCAGATCGAAGATCTAGCAAAGTGAAAAACGTAGAACCATTAATACCAGTTAATAAATCTTGTATTTTGGGAAGGGGATGGCAATCAACAATGATGTTTTTATTAAGTGAGCGAAGGTCAGCACACAAACGGATGCTAGAATCCTTTTTTCTGACAATTATAATTGGACTAACCCATTGGGATGAATCAGTAGGTTCAATAATACCACTCCAGCCTTGGCTATTGCCTTCCCTGAGAAGTACACAGTATCTAGACTAGACAGAGTGGGCAAGAAGGGGGGGTCTGGCCATTGCTATTCGCCTACCGCTACACATCAAAATTCTGGATACTGTCTCCATCCCCAGCATGGAGCTGATGGTATTTAAATTGGAGCTGGCTCATGGCCCAAGGTGGTTGGGAGCTGTGGTATACCATCCCCCAGGTGAAAACAAGAAATCTTTTTGTACCTCATTATTGGAAACCCTTGCTCCTTACACCCTGCAGTCAGACAACTTCCTACTAATAGGAGACTTTAACCATCATCTAGACACCATCTCCAATTCTGATTCTGTATGCTTAATAGCAGCTATGGAATCTCTTGGTCTTTCTCCCAAAGTATTCAGCCCCAAGCACATAGCGGGACATACGCTGGATACCATCTTTTCAAATATTCAGGATCTAGCAGTAGAACCCCCTATAGCCTTAACCTGAACAGACCACCTGGCTTTGAAATTCTCATTGGCAATCCCTAAGCAGACGAACCAGCCGCAGTATCGTAGTGGCCTTCGGAGACCTTGGAGAAAGTTGACACTAACCTCATTCACCTCCGCCTTCACTGCCCCACTATTTCGGAACTGTGTGGACAGTAATGCGGCACTGGAAATGCTGGAGGCCTCTGTGACTCAGGCTCTTGACATCATTGCCCCGTCCAAAGTAGGCAAGATCTGGGAAAAGCTAGACCCAGCCCCATGTTATACCGAGAGCCTTAAGAAAGAAAAAGCTGCATGTAGAAAAAGGGAGAGAAAATGGAGAAAATCAAAACAGGAGGGGGACAAACTAGCCTACAGAATAGCGCACAGAGCATATTTAAATAACTGTAACATAGCCAGAAGATCGCATCTAGGAACCAGAATTAGCGAAGCTAAAAGCTCTTCCAAAGAGCTATTTAAGATCCTTAAGGAGTTCACCAACCAAAGAGCAAATAATCCTTCCCTCCCGTCAACTCAAGAGTTATGCGATGATCTTGCGAACTACTTCAAGCTAAAGATGGATAAAATCTATAGCTCTTTTGGCACGGAGGAGAATTTTAGTGTGGGATCATACAATACTGAGGATCCCATCTCCCCATGTTTGGAGACCTTTACAGCCATCACTTCTGAGCAAGTACAGTCCCTACTAGCGCATACAAAATCGGGCTCCCCTTTAGACCTGGCTCCTCCTTTTATTATCTCAGCCCTCGCCCCGGCTCTTGCGGACTCGATTACTGAAGTCTGCAATATATCATTAGCCACTGCCACCTTCCTGCAGAATTGGAAAATGGCGCAAATAAAGCCTTTACTAAAGAAAGTCCTGGCCGACCCTTCGGATCTACAAAATTATAGACCTATTTCTCTTCTCCCATTTCTTTCTAAAGTCATGGAAGCTTTGATCAACAAACAACTAATGGGTTACCTCGAACAGAACAACTTACTTGATCCGTCTCAATCAGGCTTCCGCGCGCTGTATAGCACCGAATCCGCGCTGACTGAAGTAACAGACACGATTAGGTTGGCTTTGGACAAAGGGACAACCACGATGCTGATTCTCCTTGATTTGTCAGCAGCGTTTGACACCATCTCTCATAGAATCCTATTGTACAGGCTACGAGAGATTGGTGTCTGAGGAACGGCTCTAAAATGGCTCGAAAGCTTCCTGGCGGATAGAACCCAGCACGTCCAACTAGACACGTTTACATCGCAGACCATGGCTGTAGATAAAGGGGTCCCTCAGGGTTCCATCTTAAGCCCCACTTTATTCAACATCTATGTGTCCTCTCTGGCCACTATTATTAGATCGTGTGGGTTTGACACCATCTCGTACACGGACAATACCCAATTGATAATCACTATTGATACGGATCCCGCGTCGACCAGAGAAAAATTTAAAATTTGCATGTTAAAAATAGCTGCATGGATGACTGTGAATTTTCTACAGCTTAACACCAATAAATCTGAGATTCTGCTGTTCAGAAAAGCAGGGGCGCTCTGGACCTCAGATTGGTGGCCATCAGAGCTTGGTGAACCCCCTACGCCAAAAAGGTGGGTGAAAAATCTGGGTGTTATAATTGATGATAGACTCTGCATGGAAGAACATGTGAAAACCATGTCGGGCACATGCTTCGGCCTAATGCGAATGCTAAGGAAGATCTTTCCCTGGATCCCCCTCTCAGCTAGAAAGCCCTTATACAGGCACTTCTAGTGAGTAGACTAGATTATGGAAATTCCCTACTGGTAGGGATCAGGGAAGATCTATTATCCAGGCTGCAGGTCGTGCAGAACACAGCCGCGCGTCTAGCCCTCAATCAGCCTGTTCGAACCCCCTTAGAACCCCTTCTACGACAGCTGCACTGTTTGCCTGTCAGGAAAAGAGCAGAATTCAAGCTGTTGTGTCTGGTGTTTAAAACACTCCAGGGGAAGGGACCAGCTTACCTAAGGAAGAAGCTAAAGCCATATGTCCCCTCTCGCCAACTGAGATAGAGCGACCGACAGCTGCTTTGCCCCCTGAGAATTAACAGAGTCAGAATGGGCGGCTGCTCATTCTCGTCTCTCGCCCCCTTTCACTGGAACAGACTGCCAGACAACATCCGTGCATGTCTGTTGGGTTCTGTGTATCTTTATAATTAAGTCTATGTATCTTTAGGTTTCAGGTTTACCTTTGAATGTTAGCACATGCCACCATTACCATAGTTCCATACTAGAATGGTGGCATGTGGAATGCTCAGAACAGCAGTTGTACTTTGCTGTCGCTCTGGCCGGTCGTTTACTCTGGACATCTCTTGTTACAAATAAAGAGATTTGTCTTACCAGACCAAGTTTCCTCTTCCTTTCACTGGCGACGACTGGATTTGGACCCTGGACCGGCGAAGAGCATCTTTATTTTCCGAGGAGACTTTTGCTGCGAATTATTAGTTGTCTCCATTGTTGACAACTACCGTGTTTCCTTTGATGTTGGAACCTTTCCTGTTGCCATTTGACAGTACACTCCAGTAGGATCTTCCTGCTTCTTTTTCTCCTTTTTGGCAATATTTCCTGGTTGCAGCCCTGTTTGCTGTCGCGCGCAGCCTCACGCTCATGAGCTCGTGGGTGCGCTTTATCTTTAACAATTTCGTCACCGCGTATGCAGTCGCGAGAACTTTACTGTGTATCCATTATCCAGCGCGTGAATAACAAACGCTCCTGTACTAGCTGCCTGCCCAGCCTGACGCCGTCTCTACGCTACGTTGTCACGTAGCTGCCCGCAATTTTCAACATTGTTTCTTGTGTTTCCTAGCAACTGGACAAAAGAAGCAAGTGCTCGTGCACCATCTGCCTGCCCTGCCTGACGCCGTCTCTACGCTACGTTGCCACGTAGTTTGCGGCCATTTTGCAAAGTGTTGTTTCCGTTTCCTAGCAACTGGCCCGGCTTTTATGGATATCGTGTTTACGTTTCCTTTCACTTGCGCACAGCTGAATTACAGATCGCTGATGCGCACAGCTTTAAATAGACCTTCCAGCCTGTTTCATTTGCGCACAGTCTTTCAAGGTATCTGTGGCTCCAACAGCTTCATGGTGTTTGTGAATAACTCGCTGATGCACACAGCTTATCCTTCTATTTTTGTTGTATTGTGTGCCTTTTACTAATACAAACGCGCTCTTCAATCTTTCTGAATTTTACGGTGATGTGCTCACCTATTTCACAGGACATTTATTACAAATTGCAACCATAGTTCACATTAGAGTGCACTTCGGTGATGTGCACACCTCTCCACATCAATACTATTTAGTGCTTCATATTGTTGACATGTGCATGTGAGATAAATTCATATTTCATATTTCATTTTATTCACTAGCAGTAGTGTGTCACTTTCGTGTACCATATTGTTAAAATGCAACAATCTGTACTTCCGCCTTCCCCCTTCCTCGCCACTCCTGGAAATCCTCCTGTAGAATGGGAATTGTGGTTAGAAGGTTTTGAGGCTTATCTAGAAGCCATTGAAGCGGAAGTTTTTACACAAAAGAAAAAATTTGCTTTATTGCGTCACTCTTTGGGTACAGAGGGAAGGAAAGTTTTAAAACATTTGCCTCCTGCTGTAATCATGGGTGAAGGTGATGCCATTGATGAATATGCTTCAGCCATAAAGATGTTGGACTCCAGATTTAAAAACAAGCATAACATCATTATGGAGAGGCACAAGTTTTATATGAGAAAACAGTTACCTGGTGAACCTGTCGAAGCTTTTGTAAGTGTTTTAGCATCTACTTGCAATTACAAAACTTTTCACGATGAAATGTTGAGAGATCAGTTAGTTGAAAAAACAAATAGCAAAAAAATTCAAGAGAAATTGTTAACTACACATGACTTAACCTTGGATAAAGCTTTAGAGATAGCTAAAAACATAGAATCTACAGCAATGTATATGGACCAAATGGCTTTGGATACTAAGGTACATGCCCTTGCTGTTGACAAGGTTTTTATCAAGAAAGACACCAAGTATGACAAACAACGCAAACCATTTGAGTGTTACAGGTGTGGTAGCAGGAGTCATTTGGGAAATGCTCCTTTTTGTCCTGCTTTGGATAAGTTCTGTGTCAAATGCAAAAAGAAAAGTCATTTGTCTAAGGTTTGCAAATCTAAACCCACTAATTCCAACTTTAAATCTTCTACCAAAAAAGTTATTTCTATTGAAGCCAAATCTGAACCAGATCCTGATTCTGATAGTGAGGATGGTAATGAAATCATGATGTTATCTTTTGCTGATGAAGTATTTGTCAAAGAATCCCAGAATATTTTGAGTACACCCCCCAATTCTAGCCTTCCTGAAAATGTTCCTCAAATATTGAAACTCCAACCTGCCAGTTTAAAGCGGCCTTTCTGCCAAGTTGAGGTTAATGGTAATCACATTTCCATGATGGCTGACTCAGGTTCTTTCTTCACATTAATCGGTCCTGAGGAGTGGAGCAAGTTAACTGATATTCCTTTGAGAAAGTCTCTAGTCAAACCTGTAGCATATGGTGGCAAACCTGTTCAAGTTTTGGGTGAATTTGATTGTACTTTAACGTTTAAAAAGCATGCTACTCCAGCTACTGTCTACGTGGCTGAAGATGGATCTTCACTTCTTGGCTGGTTGGAGCAAAAGAATTTGGGGATCATTTTGGATCCTAATAGTCCTGAACAGGTTCTCCTCAGGGATCATTTTACACCTGTTTGCACTATAGATGCCCATGATTGGAAAACATCTTTTCCATCTGTATTCAGTGGAACTCTTGGTAAAATAAAGGGTTTTTCGCATCAAATCATTCTTAAGCAAGGTGTCCAACCAGTTGTGCACAAGTCCAGATGAGTTCCTTTGGCCATGAGGAAGGAATTATTCTAAGAACTTGAATCTCTTTGCAATCAAGGCATCATTGAGCCCATAGAGAGCTCAGAATGGCTTTCTACCGTAGTTTTAGCCAGAAAACTCAATGGAACTCTTAGGATGTGTATAGACTTGAGAGACCTAAATGACAAAATATGAGTGGATAGGCATCCACTTCCCAACATCACAGAAATGTTGAGTTCCCTCAAGGATGCTAAGGTATTCACAACCTTAGATATGTCGTCAGCATATCACCAAATCACTCTCAAAAAAGACTGTCGCCACCTCACTTCTTTTGTCACTCCTGCTGGTGCATATAGATTCAAAAGGATGCCTTTCGGTTTGGCGTCAGCTTCGGCTGTATTTGAAAGAGTAATGGAGTCCATGTTTTCCAAGGTACCAAATGTAAAGTGTTTTCAGGACGACATATTGGTCTATGGTAAAGACATAGAGTCTCATGACAAGACTTTAGCTATTGTGTTATCCATTTTAACTGACCGAGGCGCAACCTTAAAAGCAGAGAAATGCAAATTTGCCGTTAAAGAAGTAAATTACCTTGGTTACAAGCTATCAGCTAAAGGAGTGGAACCTAAGGAAGATTTGGTCTTTGCTATAAAATGCTTTCCCACTCAACAGAACAAAGATCAACTTCGTTCATTTTTTGGCATGTTAGAATTTTACGCCAGGTTCATCCCTAACTGTAGTAGCAAAACACATAATCTGAGATTACTCATGAAGAAAAACCAACATTTTGTTTGGTCATCTGATTTAAAGAAAGAATTCCAATCCATAAAATTTGAATTGAGTAATGCTATTCCCTTACAACCTTTTGACACACGTGACAAATCCATTGTAGTCACTGATGCTTGTCAGTATGGTTTAGGAGCTGTTCTGCTGCAAATAAGAGAAGGGAAGGAGGAGGTAGTGGCCTTTGCCTCACGCACCTTGAGAGGTGCGGAGTCCACTTATTCTGTTGTGGAGCGTGAAGCTTTAGCCTGTTGGGGGGGGTGTGGATCACTTTAGACAATATTTATGGGGTTCTGAATTTACCATTCGCATGGACCACAAGCCCCTGGTTAATTTGTTCACTACTAAAGGAGCTGGTAATGCCACACCACGCATTGCCAAGTGGCATTATAGGTTGATGGAGTTTCATTTTCATTTAGAATACATTCCTGGTGTTAAGAACATTTTTGTGGACTGTTTGTCCAGACTTCCTCTAGTCAATGAACAGTCATGTGAACAAGGGGAGGACGAATTTTGTGTTGTTGCTTCTTTAATGGACTCTAATTTTACCTGCATCTCGGAAGAAGAGTGGAAGTCTGCTGTTCAGCAGGATATCTTGTTACAAGAGGTAATTACCATGTTAGGTAAAGGTTGATTGCCCAAGCACGAGGAAGTAGCTTCATTTAAGCACGTTTTCCCTGAATTGAATCTACAATCTGGTATTCTCAAGAGAATGGATTTGTTGGTAGTGCCTGTGTCTCTGCAGAATAAGATTTTAGTGCTTGCTCATGAGGGCCATAATGGGTATGAGAGCGATGAAGAGAAGACTTAGAGAAGTATTCTGGTGGCCTGGTATGGATCGTTCTGTCGAGCATTTTGTAAGAGATTGTATTTCATGTGCCACCAGTGATAAGACCCAAATCACTTTTCCCAGTCCCATTGAAGCTATTCCCATTCCTGACAAACCTTGGGTCAAGTTAGCCTTAGATATTATAGGTCCTATGTTTGTGTTGGATGAAAGGAGCAGGTATGGTTTGGTGTTGGTAGATTACGGTTCCAGATGGCCTGAAGTAAAATTTGTGAAGTCTGCGACCACTGAGGAGGTTGTATGTTTTCTCCAGTCTTTGTTCTTAAAGGAAGGTGCCCCAGTTGAATTAGTCACCGATAATGGTGTGCAATTTGTATCCAAAGAATTTAAAGAGTTTCTGTCTCATTGGATTATCAAACACATTACCACTTCCTTATATCACCCCCGCAGTAATGGTTTGGTGGAACGCTGCAACAGGGTCATAAAGGATAGTATTCAGCTGTCCGTGGTTAATGGTTTAGACTGGAGGAAAGAGCTGTCTAATTTATTGTGGGCCTTGCGAACTACACCTAATGCTGTTACTAAAGTCTCTTCCTTTACATTATTAAAGGGCAGATCAGCTTCCTCTAAGTTGGTTAGACCTTGGATGCGTGATCTAAGTGTTCCCAATGTTGATTGTGACTTAGTGAAGGCTGATTGTCTCAAAGCCCAAAGCAAGTATGTTACTGATGATTATGAACCAACTAAAGGAAGGAAACAATTTGTTTTCAAAGAAGGTGACTGGGTCAAAGTGAAACTACCTGGTTTCATTCCTAAGGGTCATTCTAAGTTTTCACGTCCCATGCAAATCACATCTATAAGGAATAGATCTGTTAAATTATTCGATGGTAAATGGTGGAATATGGAAAGATTATCTAAACAGAGTTTGCCTGGCGACCTTTGTTTGGATTCCTCCTCTCACAGTGTGCCCAGTTCCATTCATGGTGAACCCAGTTCCAGAATTTCTGCAAGGGAACGGAAACCGCCCATTTGGTTAAAGGATTATGTCAAATCCTAACGTGTTGACATTTTTAGTGTCATATGCACTTTTGTTTTTCTTACAAGATGTTTTTGTTGTGATATTTTATTTTATTTTTTGGTTAAGGGGGAAGATGTGTTGGGTTCTGTGTATCTTTATAATTAAGTCTATGTATCTTTAGGTTTCAAGTTTACCGTTGAATGTTAGCACATGCCACCATTACCATTGTTCCATACTAGAATGGTGGCATGTGGAATGGTCAGAACAGCAGTTGTACTTTGCTGCCACTCTGGCCGGTTGTTTACTCTGGACATCTCTTGTTATAAATAAAGAGATTCGTCTTACCAGACCAAGTTTCCTCTTACTTTCAATGTCCCAATCTCAGGCAGTTTAAGAAACTCCTCAAAACCTGGTTGTTCTGTCATTAACCAGCAATCTCGGTTCTGCTCTATCTGTTATTGAGGCGCCGAGAGATCCCCCTGGGGATGATTCGCTAGCGCCCTATAAATACAAAAAAATAAATAAATAAATCATGGAATCAAGTAATTTCTCAAGATCCTCTCTAACACTCAAAGGAATGGATCTTAATTTGTATGCGACAGGTATTGCCTCTGGTTTGAGTTTAATGAGATGCTCAAAGTTTGTAATTCTTCCTATAGAACTATTGAAAACCTCAGGGAATTCTGAAATGATCTCTGAAACAATCGAATCAGAATTCTCCAATATCTTGGAAACTGATATTTCATTGATCTGCACAGGGTTATCTGAACCAGGGACAAGTTTCAGACCCATTTTAGCAAGGTCTTGCCAACCTACAATGTTTTTACCTTTAATAGCGACATATATCTTGGTGTAAATACATTTACCTAGACATGTTACATTTTCATAAAAGAAATCCAACATATCAATATCTTTATCACCATATGCCTTAGGAATTATATCTATACATTGCAAGGAAATGGAGGAAGACCATTGGTTTTTAAAAATGGTATCTGAAATTATGGTGACAGGGGCACCTGAATCTGCCATCATATCAAGACTAATGTCACCAATTTTAACTTGACAAGTGGGATCTTTGGCACGCTCACTTAGAGAAAATTGAGTATTGGAATCTATTGAGAGAATGATCTTTTGTGGTAAAATATGAGGAGTCAAATCAACAGAGTTAATATTGAGATTTTGTAAAGGTGTGTCAATTAAAGAGACATTACATTCAGGATGATTTTCCGACATAACAGAACTAACTTGAATTACCTGTTTGCTTCTACAGACTGACTGAAAATATCCAATTTTATGACAATTAGTACATTTTTTACCAAGAGCAGAGCAGATGGGACTATTACCAAGATGTAATTTTGAACCACATCTGTAACACATGGTGTTAAATTTCTTTTGAAATGGTTTAGAAAATTTGTTTTTAAAAGTGACAGGGTTAATAGAGGAATCATTTTGAATCATATTAATGGGAGAAACAACATCACTAGATATACACTTAGAGGAAATAATAGCTCTCTCAATGCTCTTAGCCATATCAATTTCTTCAGATAAGGATAGATCTCTACAACTTAAAATGCGTTCTTGTATCTTTTTGTGAAAACAATTATAAATAAATTGATCTCTAATATATATATATCAAGAGAAGCATCAAAATTGCAATCTGCAGCTAAGTTTCTCAAAACAGAAATAAACTCTTCTACTGTTTTGCTGGGATCTTGCTTCCTCTTCATAAAGTTAAATCTTTCTAAAATGACATTTGGTTGTTCTAAAAAAAATGTATTGAGTCTTTGGATGGCATCAGAGAAGACGTTCCAGCCATCACCATCCCCAGCCGGTGGAATAGAAGGAGGAAGATTATCAAAAATTTGACGTCCAGCACTGCCCAAATGACTGTATAAAATTGCTAATTTCCTTTTGAGAGAATATTCATCAGCATCAATAGCAATGAGATAACTTTCAAAACTGCGATACCAAATTTTCCAAGACTATTTGGGTTTACCAGGTACCAGTAAAAAATGATTTAAATGTACAATTTGTTGATTAGAAGACATGGTAGCTTCTTAAATGGAGTTAAAAGGTTTATTGGAAAAGTATTTGTGAGGAAAGGAGGTCTCGTAGAAAACGAAGGCACTTTAAAACTCGTTTTGTGAAGAGGAACTGTCTCTTTATGAAGCGTTGAGAATAAACAGTCAAATGAAAAAGTATTTAAAATTGAGAAAAATCGTAGAAGGTAAATTCAATAAATAGTAAATTACCTTTTTTTTTAAATGTCTGTAAATGTAGACTGGAGAAGAAGCAGTTAACTTTTGAGGAACCAACGAGAAGATCGTTAATCTCCGTGAGACGAGCTGGTTAACGCTGAGAAAATAAATAATCCAATATGGCCACTGTAGCGTGAACAACGTGATGAGGTCAAAGGAGGAATAAAAAGAGGTGTACAAGTTGCATGTCACACCTAAGATGGCCGCCAAACGTTGCGTGATGACATCATCACGTTATCATAATACGAAGAGGTAAGCGTTGAAGGTGACGTATTCAGTAAAAACATCAGAAACCTTAAAAAATGCCCAAAAGATGATCCGGAAGTCGGAGGCAGCCCGGAGTAAGGGGCCACTGCAAAGCAACAATCCTGGAAGAGTCCGGAGAAGGTGGTGTGAAGAAAAGACGAACATCCAAGGAGGAAGGCTGAAGAGCAGGAAGTTCAGCCAAATGCACAAAAATGGTGGAAAAGCAGAAAGTAAGTCGTCGCCAAATGTAAAGTGTACCGATGTGGTTTGAAAGAAGAAACAAACCAATATACTTGAAGATCCAGAAGTAGGTTTATTCTGTAATACAGCTTATCCACAGTAGTGCGTCCATCCACAACGAAGCACAGGCAGTTAATGACTGTTCACAAACTGACATGCTTTGCTGAAGGTAGAGCACACGAGCGATGCACATTTCAAACATAAACATGTTTGTAATGGCGCATGCTGAGAACTTGGAATAGTAAGCATGTCATACAAGTATTTCGTACAGTAAAAGAAATAGAAAACAAAGAGAGACTACAAACAAACTAGCAGGTAAGTAAATACGTAATACAAACCCTTTACAACAGGTGTCAAGAGGATAAGGGGGATTTTGTGTAGCAAAAAAGTCATATCAGATCTTTATTTGTGCTAAATCAAGAATGATACAACAATGGAGGCACAGTTTGACGACTAGGAGCTCCCAAGAGACTCCACCTACAAGACCGATTGGGTGGATATAGCAAAGGCCGCCCCCAAATGGGGCCCAAGGGGCCAGTGCCGTAATAAGAACCAGTGACCCAAAATTACCAGTTTGAGCTACAGTAGCGCACCCAACAACAAGGAGGGATGCCACTGTCCACCCCAGGCTGTGAAAAGCATGCCAAGGTTGGCATGAAAAACGCTGGGCCATTGGGGTCCAGGTAATGTTTCAAACTGCCTACGGAGGGACACCGCTGCACCTCAGAGAGGAAACAGGGTGGTGATAAGGAAAGCGCTGCCCCTGCATAGGCAATATTCGGGAAGCAGTGCACAGGAACTATTGAGATCCACCCACACCCAAACAAGGGCATTGTCTCAGTGCTGGAGGGCAGACGAGCGGACAAAGGGGTACATTTGTTGATAAAGGAGGAACACTGGCAAGGCAGTGTGCCGGTGGAAGGCCACTTACCGGGGGATGACGTGGTATGGAGTTGAGTCTAACAGCAGTAAGAGGCTATCCCCCCCTTGTGATCAGAGCAAAACCAACAAGAAACTTTATGCCCCCAAAAAGCGGTGTGTATGATTGCCTCAACAACTAAAATGTATCATAAATATGACAAGCAAATGACAGGACTGAATTGCTATATGGCAGAGGTTATTTATGACCTGTCACCCATTATGATTCATGACCAGTCACTCATTTATGATTTATGATCCTGCCAGAATGATTTATGCTGCTCAGAATGATTTATGCCACTTTAACATTGATTTATGGCCCTGTCATATTGATTTATTTGATGGCCACTGTGATAATGAGGACATGGGAGAGGAGTTGGACTAACGGCTAGGGCGGTCGACCTCGAATCTGGGGAACTGGGTTCAAGTTTCAGAAATGACGCTGAACATCCTGTGATTCTGGGCAAATCACTTAATCTCCCCGTGCCTAACAAATTTGAATGTGTCCTCTTGCAACTGGTGCTATGTAAAGTGCTGTGATACCCAATACCTTCGGGTCAAGTTCGCGCTATATAAAACTCTGTTAAAAAAAAAAAGAAAACATGATGTAAAACAGATCATACATGTTAGATAAAACTGAGGCCAAGATTTACCACAAGAAAAAGAACACACGTCTGGTGTAATTTTATTCTCATAAATGTATGCAAAATATGATATGCATGTACATGTTGGAGTGGGCTAAGTACGTAGGGTTACGGGTATGAAGTGAACCACCAGATGTGCTAATGCTGAGATCACTTCAGACCCATTTAATCTTTTTGCATTGGTGCCAACGGTGGGCAGAAGATGATACTGGGGCCTGATTCGACCTCACAGTCTGGAACAGGGAGTCAAAATCATACTGTGCCTCTGAAGCACTCGTCAATCACTGCAATTTTCCTGGCACTCTTACCTTTAGTTGACTCCACATTAGTAACAATATAGGAGTCCCAATGTGTAACGCCATAGCGCCGATATCCCATTGCCCACCACACAAATATTGCCCTTGTTAAAATGTATATACCAATAGAGTTAAGACCATAAAACAAAAAGACAAGAACTTACCACTTAGAGTTGGAGAACAACTTTTCTGAAGGTTTATTTTCATATGTACGCAAGGCAAGGTAATGGGTTAACATATGAACCAGGGGCAGCCAGCGAAGATGCAACCTATGCTGACCGCCCAACTGAAAAGCCAATAGGCACCTGGACTACACACTATCAGATGTTATACCTTTTGGTGTATCCTCAAACTCTGGACCCCTATAGTCAAGGAATGATAGCTCATGCACAGGGGCAGAGCATAACAAGGAAAGCCCTCAGTTGCTCAGGAGTACAACAGCCCATTGGACTAACGGGGCACCATCACCTTCATCCCGAGGTCCTGCCATAAAGACTCCTGGGGAGTTGGCACATGGAGCACCTCCTTTGTGCTTCCTCTGTGGTTGCTTTCTGCACCAAAATCCTTTGGATCACCCCGTAACTCCGCCAAGCCACAGAGGTGGCCACCGTCATATCTGGGGACCCCCAAGATGCCTTACCCATTTGCTCAGCCCCCTCTTACCTACAACCTACTGCTTCTAGTGCCCCCTGCAAGTCCAAGAGGAATATATCCATGCCCACTTCTGATAGGCGGACCCTATCTCCTGCAAAATATCCCTTAGTATCCACATTGATCAGGCTATGCTTATAAAACACCAGCCTCTTTGTTCTGTAAACTTCCTCCTAGGGAAAGCACACTTTTGCTTTGTGTCACACTACCAACATGATTGCATGTTTTTGAAGCTCGAGTTTGTGAAAAAGCGTCTGCTGCCTGTACAAATGTTTTTGCGTGAGCACCACAGTGAGGGGCCTTTTAACCAGATTAATCTGGGTCGCCTTCAAAATGTTCAGGGAATGTGCAGGGAATTGGTTGTGAACTCTCGTCCAGCAAGAGATAACAAAGTGCGAAAGTCACAGGACTGCAGCTATCCTCAGTGGGCAAGAGTCACAGGCCTTTAAATGAGACACAACCAGCACTTTTCAACAGCGTTTCTAGGATTTTAATTGTCTGTAAAATCACTTCATGGCAGAGAGCAGATACTTTGTGTCTAAATGCTGATTAACACATATATTTTTAAAGGGCCATTTGAGTTTCCTGAATATTTTCCATAGCAATTTTGATTCTTTTGCCCAAAAAATGAAGCACTGAACATTGAAACGTCTACTTCTGCAGACACCGCGCTCCCGGCTGCACTTGTTCACCCCTCTCCAGAGGGGCAGTTTGATGGCAGTGGTTTCATATTTCTTTCCCAGCCCTTGTGCACCTCAGACACGGATTCTCAAGAGGAACAAAGAGGTAGCACAAGCATTTGTTTTGCCAGTATTTTTCCGTTTTTTATATATAAATACAGACAAAGTAAAAAACGTTTTCCGTCTGTATTTATATGTAAAAATCCGTTTAAATGGAAAACCGGGAGCCTTAATTATAAAACATCTACGCTGTAACTAGAAAACATATGCATCCCCAACAATGTGAGAAGCATTACAAGTAAACTATACACAATAAGAAGCCCTACCGTGGTGAATTATAGCTCTGCTTCAGCCTACCCTCACTATGGAAAAAACAGTGTTATATTATAGATCTCTAGTATCAGCGGTGAACCCCATACCTGGCATGCATAAATAGCTGTTCGACATCTGAACTGGTGCAGCTCTCTCGTCTCTGGACCTTTGCTCTATGAGAATGTCTTCTCTCCGTTTTCAAATTGCACATCTTGGTGTATATTTTACAAGGTGTTTTTGTTTTTAAAACAGCAGATGTGAATGTATGTTGTGTCTAAATGCCAAGCTATGTTTGCTAACCGATCATAGAAAGACCGGGCACAGTATTGTTTGACCCTGTACAAGATGTTCAGACAGAGTCTGAACCAATAACAAAAACATGTGCAGTGTTTTCTAAAATAATGTTGTGGCACAAAAGTAATGTGCTGAGTGTAACACGTGCAAAACAATGCAGCCTAAAACGTGCAGACAAGCGAAAATAAGAACAAACTAAGTTGGCCCTAAAGGAAACACACAACACTATGTTGCTGTATATATATTTATTCACTGTCTGAGGACTGCATCGTCTGCACTAATTTGCATACATAATGAAATGTACATTCTCCTTATACTAAAAATGTGAATACAATCATTATACAAGATATGGTGTCCTGTACCCTTTTTAATAACATTGTGATGATACAAGTTACTAATTGAGTTTTCACACTTTTAAAGCAAAAGTTAAAGTGTTGGTGTTAGACTTGGCATCTTTTGGCGTGTTCCCCCTGTCTTTTTGTTTTCTAACCTCCCGGTTTTGACTCTGTTTTTACTGGTTTGGTGTCTCTGCGCACTTTCTCACTGCTGTTCAGTGTTAAAGTGCAAGTGCTCCAGTTGTAAGTTGTTATTATGGATTGGTGTTTCCATGATTGGCATATTTTATTTATTTTTTAAGCCCCTAGTAAAGTGCACTGAGTGTGCCAGGGCCTGTAAATCAAATGCTACTAGTGGGCCTGAAGCACTGATTGTGCCACCCACATGAGTAGCCTTGAAAAGGTATCTCAGACCTGCCACTGCAGGGTCTGCGCGCAGTTTGTAACTGCCATGTTGAACTGACAAGTGCACCCACTTGCCAGGCCCTAACCTTCCCTTTTCTTACAAATGTCACCCCTAAGGTAGGCCCAAGGTACCCCTGTCGGCAGGGTGCTGTGTATGTTAAAGGTAGGAAATGTACTGGTGTGTGTGACATGTCCTGGTGGTGAATTACAGTGTATTTCGTTTTTCATCACTGCAAGGCTATCTGTCCCATAGGAAAGAGTGCGAGTTTTACTTATAACATCTTATAAGCATAACTTCACATTGGGACAAGATAGGGAAATAGAATTTAGTATGCCTGGACTGAGAATTTAAAAATGCATCTTTTAGTAAAGAGAATTATTATGTTCTGGCTTTGAAAATACCACTTTTAGAAAGTAGGTATTTTCTCGCTTAGCCATCCTGTGTGCATCTGCTGGGTTTGTGGATTGACTGTCTGGCTTTGGAGTGACAGGGGCTGGGGATGTGCATTCTCTTCCGACAGCCACTGCGGGGTTGAGGTGTGTCCTGCCTTTCCTGGATGAGTCAGGGCTGGGCTGAATAGACCTGGGCTGCATTTAGAGCAGTGGGAGGAGAATTCCTTGCACCTGAATGGGACTGGTCTGCCTTGAACAATGCTGTCTCCATCACCTGCCAGGAAGCTGGGCCAGAGAGGACAGAACTGGTTTGGACTAAGCACAGACACTCTCTGCCTGAGAGAACATAGGAATTTCGAGTATAAATCTAGACCTCAACATTTTAGAACTCGCTGGAATCAAGGAACCTGCCAAGAAGAAGAGCTGGAAGAGCTGCCAGGAGGAGTACTGCCCCTTTGCTTTGTTGTTGCTTTGTTGAGTTGGCCTGAAGTTGCTGCTTCTGCCTTGGGCAGTGAAAGGACTGGACTAAACTTTCTTTACTTGTGCTGAGTCTCTCCAAGGGCTTGAAGAAAAGCTTGCCTCCTGTTCTGAAGTCTCAGGGACTGCAAAGACTTCACCAACCTCTGGGTACCGCTTCTGGAACCGCTGTTTCAGTTGCCACAAAGAAGGGAAATGCAGCCGACTCCGTCGCTGGCTCTGTGTCCTGATGGCACTGCAGAAGGCACCGTCCGCATCTCGCACTGCAACCCTGGTCTCACCGATGACAACGACCGACTCTGCCGCGACCGAGCGACTGCTTGCACCTTGGCCTGTGGGCACAGCACTCCGCACCACCTCACTTCACTTCACCGTCCTGGTATCCCTGATGCCATCGCTGCTGCTGACTTCGACACCCGTGAGTGCATTGTGGCCGGGGGCACCACTCGTACATTTCACGACGCACCGCCTTGTCCCACACAGCAGTATGGGCCGACTGACACCAGCTCCCGCCCACCTGCTCTGTCGCTTGCACTGCAAGCTGCCAGCACGCATCGAGCACCGCCTCGTCCTGCTCCATAAGCCTTGGTCTCACCGACACCGTCTGAACGATTGTCACTGAGCCGCTGCCTGCACCATATCGAGAGGGCACCACACCCTGCACTGCTTCTATTTTGCAACGCAACCGCAATGGTTGCCACGACCGGCTCTCACCAACGTGCCAGCCGCAATGAGAAAGGTACTGTTCACGAGTCTGTCCATGCTTACGCTGGCCCGTACCGACGCGGTCGGCTGGAACTGTTAGACTCTGTTGATTTTAGCATCGCGGTAGCCCCAGATGAAGCTACCGACTCGTAGGAACTGTATTTTTAATATATTTCTGCAATTTTAACAAATATCTTGAAAAGTATATATTTTTAAGTACTGTATGTTGGATTCTTATCGTTTTGGTCTTGTTTTGGATATATAAAACTATTGGATATTTTTCTAAACTGGTGTGGTGTCCTTTTGTAGTGTTTTCAGTGTATTACTGTTGGTTATGTGCAAATGCTTTACACACTGTCTCTGAGATAAGCCTGACTGCTCATGCCAAGCTACCAAGGGGGTGAGCAGGGGTTATTTTAGGAGTGTAACTCCCTTACCCTGACTAGGAAGAAGGGTCCCTACTTGGACAAAGCTGCAAACCCTTGCCAACTAGAGACCCCCATTTCTAACAGTCTGTGAATGAGTCCCATAGGACATTTGTTTGGCCTAATACTTTAGGGAACTTAGGCACTATTCCCCAGCATGTTTGCCGTAGTTTTAAAGGTAGATATGCTCACTCAGTTCTAGGAATGTAGGCCTCGGTGGCATTCTCTGACACCCCGAACTTGCATCCATGAACTGGAAGGAGTTGGATTTAGCACAGCGAAAAACTGTATGAAGGCACATGATAGGCACATTTTCTTGAGTTTCAACTTGATAGCAACGTAAGGCGTTGGTATAGGTTCACTCGGGAAGTACACGGGTTAAATAAGGACTTTCATAATGACAGAAACATGAATGGGTAGGAAACGCTTAGGCTAGGTGTACTTTCACAGGGATATTGCATAGGTAGAAGGCAGAGAGCAAAGGTAGTACAGATACACATGCCATCAATTCATCTTCACCTACGGATTCAAACCAAATGGTGCCACACTCACCCCAATACTGAATTGCTACCTCACTCAACTAAGCAGGTTACTCCAAGCCATGTGGAACGCAGCAGGCAGCCTCCTCCCTCAACGTCTCAACCCACACACACCCTGCACCTCAAACAGCTTCACTGACCCCCCCATCCACAGCTCTTTTCAAACTCCTGAAGCACACATGCAAAGCCTTGCACAGCACTGTTCCAACCTTAATACCAGCTCAGATTTCAGAAACCTTCCAGACAACTACTCAGCGGGGCTTATGCAGCAGAACAAGGAGAAGTGACTTCTCCTAATTGGCTCCAAAATGGTGGAATGACCTGCCTCTACACATATGTGCCCTCTCTAAAATTAGTGCATTCTGCACGGAGCTAAACACTTGGCTCTTTGACTAAGTTAATCCATGGATCAGCCCTGACTGTTCTTGCATCAGCGACAGGATACCCTCTTGGGTGATAATGCGCTTTACAAGAAAATCATAACATTACAGAGAATTGTGCACTCAACGCTACATGCAGGGGTAAAATGTCTGTTCTGCTTTCCATGTTCATGCTCTGTCAGAACTTAGTATATGCTCAGTTTACTGTATGAAAAGTGAATTACAGTCATGGCCCTGCACAAAACAGTGGACATGACATATGCTATGTTCTCACTGACTATCCTGTGTGTCAAAAACGAACATTCTTCATAATTTATGATGTGGTCTTTCGGGAACTTAGGCAGTATTCCCCAGCATGTTTGCCTTAGTTTCGAAGGTAGATATGCTCACTCAGTTTGAGCAATGCAGGCCTCAGAAGTCATTCTCGGACACCCCCAACTTGCATTCCCAAACTGGAAGGATTTGGATTTCTCATAGTGAGTGCGCTGAAGGCGCATGTAAGACTTGCCTTCCTGAGCCTCATGTGGCTGTCATGGGAGCTATTAGCAAAGGTTCACAAGGCATTCATTCGGTAATGTTCAGAATGGAGGCTGTTACTTGACAGGTGGTAAAAATGTGGTCAAACTGTTTATTCATTTGTGAAGTTTGTGGGTGCACCAACTGTCAACATGTCTAGGCAAATGTGTTCATAGAGGTTTGTTTGAGGTGTGTTTGTGTACAATTTGTTTGATGACAAGTTGAGAGGTTGTCTTGAATGGGTATTCTGTCCTGTGGTGATGGGCACTTCAATGGTGGCGGTATATTGATGTGAGTGCATTGATCTGTTGGACTGGGCCCGTGGCTGGCAGTATGAAAATCTTGTATATGGTGTGTGAATGGCGTGTGAATGGACCATAAAGCGGTTGGTGCCTTGACGTGGCTTTATGGCTTACCTTCAGTAGTCCTGTTTTCAATATTCAGATACTTCGATAAGTATTTGTGCTTTCAATCAATCAATCAATCAATCAGGGAAATTGTAAGCGCACAACTCACCCGTGAGGGTCTCAAGGCGCTGGGGGGGGCTTTCGGAGGATGCAGAGGGTGTTGAAGCAGCTGGAGGTGACGGCGTTGAACTGTTGGTTCATGGAGAAGGAGGAGTCGAGTACGATGCCGAGGTTTTGGGCGTGGTTTGTGCGGGTCGGGGGGCTGCTGAGGGCGGTGGGCCACCAGGTGTTGCCCCATGCACAGGGGGAGGGTCCGAGGACGAGGACTTCTGTCTTCTCTGAGTTGAGCTTCAGGCAGCTGTTGCTCATCCAGGAAGCAATGTCCTTCATTCCTTCCTGGAAGTTGAGTCTGGTGGTGGTGGGGTTCTTGGTGAGGGAGAGGATGAGCTGGGTGTTGTCGGCGTAGGATACTATGCTGAGTCTGTGCTGTCTGGCGATGGTGGTGAGGGGGGCCATGTAGATGTTGAAGAGGGTTGGACTGAGAGATGATCCCTGGGGAACTCCTCAGTTGATTTCCATGGGTTCGGAGAGGAAGGGTGGCAGTCTGATTCTTTGGGTTCTGCCTGTGAGGAACGAGCGAATACAGTCGACGGCGCTTCCTTGTATGCCGGCGTCGTGGAGTCTAGTGGCAAGTGTGCGGTGGGAGACGGTGTTGAATGCTGCTAAGAGGTCGAGTAGGATCAGGGCTGTGGTGTGTCCTTGGTCGAGGAGGGTGCGGATGTCGTCTCTGGCGGCGAGTAGGGCAGTCTCGGTGCTGTGGTTGCTGCGGAAGCCGGATCAGGAGGAGTCGAGGATGGAGTTATCTTCGATGAACCGTGTTAGTTGAGCGTTGATGGTCTTTTCAGGGACCTTTGCCACCAAGGGGAAGAGGGATATGGGCCGGTAGTTCTTGAGGTCCGTGGGATCTGCTGAGGGCTTGTTGAGCAGGGGCCTGACTTCTGCATGTCTCCAGTCATTGGGGAAGGTGCCGGTCTTGAAGGTGGCATTGATGGTGTGTTGTTGTTCTGGAGCGATGGCGGTGGCGGCTCTGTGGAAGATGTGGGGAGGGCAAGAGTCTTTGGGGGCCCCCGAGTGCATGCCGTTCATGGTTGAGGTGGTCTCTTCGGTTGTGACCGGTGTCTAGGAGGAGATGGTGGACTGGCTGGCGTTGCCAGAGGGGGGAGTGGTTGATGAGTCGGGTGTCCGGTCATTGAAGTTGTCGTAGAGGCTCTTGGTTTTCAGATGAAAGTAGGATCCGAGCTTGTCACAGAGGTCCTGGGAAATGGTGATGTTTGTGGTTTCGCTGGGGGGTTTGGTGAATTCCTGGATGACGCTGAAGAGTTCCTTTGCGTTGCTGGAGTTGGCGAGGATTTTGTTTTGGATGAAGGTCCTTTTGGTGGTTCTAATGCGTTGGGGGTATTCCGTCATGGCGTTCTTGTAGGTGGTGTTGTCTTCAGGCGTTTTGCTGTTTCTCTAGTTTTTTTTTAGACGTCTGCAGGTGCGTCTGGCTTCCTGGAGGTCGGTGGTGAACCAGGAGGCCTTCTTGGGGCGCTGTCTGTCGGTGTTGCGTAGGGGTGCAAGCTTGTCTGCGCAGTTGGAGATCCATTTGTGCAGTTCCCTGGCTGCGATGTTGGCATTTGTCCTGGTGGTGGGGGTGTCCCGGTTGAGGGTGGAGTTGAGCTGATCCTTGGTGACTTTGCTGCGAGGAAGTGTACAAAGTGGTGGTCCGTCCACGGGGGCTGCGTGGTGTGGCTGAAGTGGATTTTGTTTCCTCCTGCGAAGATGTGGTCGAGGGTGTGTCCTGCCTTGTGGGTAGGCGTGGTGACGAGCTGCTTCAGTCCAATGTTGGTGAGGTTGTCCAGGAGGGTGGTGGAGTTGGGGTCGTTGGGGTTGTCTAGGTGGAAGTTCAGATCTCCGATGAGTATGTAGTCCATGGAGGCGATGGCGTGGGGTGCGATGAGGTCGGTGATTGTGGGGGCGAAAGGGGCATGGGGCGGGGGTCTGTAGGCGAGGGTGCCGCGAAGAGTGGTTCTAGGGCTGGTCTGGATCTGGAAGTGCAGATGTTCGGCGGCGGAGAAGGCGTCGCTCGAGATGAAGAGGCGGAGGGAGTTTTTGTGTGCGATGGCGAGTTCTCCTCCAGGGTGGTTGGGGCGGTGCTTCCTCTGGATCTTGTATCCGTCCGGTATGGCGATGGCGATGTCGGGGGCGGAGGAGGCATTGGTCCAGGTTTCTGTGAAGAAGGCTATGTCTGGTGAGAGGGTGTCAAGGAGGTTCAAGATCTCTATGGCGTGTCTGTGCAGGGAGCGTATGTTGAGGAGGATGCACCTCAGGGCTTCGGTGGTGTTGGCGGCAGGGGCGGTGGTGAAGGGTCTGACGGCAGTGGCGGCAGGAGAACTGGCCGTCGATGGTGTTCGGCGCGGACAACTGGCAGTTGTTGTTTTTTCCGGAGTGGAGTGTGAGGAGGGCAGCTGCGTTGTAACAGTGGATGGTCGGAGATCCATGGTCCCGGGCGCTGGTCTCGGTCGGGTTGCAGACGGGCGCAGATCGGCTTGCATTTGGCATGCCTTCGGGCTGGACTGTTCCCACAAGGAACAGGGTCAAGACTGATTTGCATATGGCTGGGTCCAAACTGGGGTGGTGTGGTGAGCAAAAAAATGATGGACTTAACCCAGATCCTTGTGACTGGGGGTGAATGTTTGCATTGTCCAGCATTCCGTCCATTAATTGTTTCTTTTGCATTTGTCGCCCTAAGTGGGAAGGGTATGCCCAGACGTGGGTCCCATGCTCACTACACCACTGGATTCAAGCTAGCCTGGCTGATGAAGGGTGATGCCCTGAAACCGGTCCCAGGATGCTTGTTTCTGGTCCAGGGAGGACCTGGCTTGGCAGTTCGGGCAGGACTGTTCCCACAAGGAACAGTGTCAAGACTGATTTGCATATGGCTGGGTCCAAACTGGGGTGGTGTGGTGAGCAAAAAAATGATGGACTTAACCCAGATCCTTGTGACTGGGGGTGAATGTTTGCAATGTCCAGCATTCCGTCCATCAATTGTTTCTTTTGCATTTGTCGCCCTAAGTGGGAAGGGTATGCCCAGACGTGGGTCCCGTGCTCACTACACCACTGGATTCAAGCTAGCCTGGCTGATGAAGGGTGATGCCCTGAAACCGGTCCCGGGATGCTTGTTTCCGGTCCAGGGAGGACCTGGCTTGGCAGTTCGGGCTGGACTGTTCCCACAAGGAACAGGATCAAGACTGATTTGCATATGGCTGGGTCCAAACTGGGTTGGTGTGGTGAGCAAAAGAATGATGGATTTAACCCAGAT
Organism: Calotriton arnoldi; assembly: GCA_963921515.1. Classification (NCBI taxonomy): domain Eukaryota; kingdom Metazoa; phylum Chordata; class Amphibia; order Caudata; family Salamandridae; genus Calotriton; species Calotriton arnoldi. The sequence continues at coordinate 47,209 of CAWUFW010008720.1, read as the reverse complement.
CCTTGTGACTGGGGGTAAATGTTTGCATTGTCCAGCATTCCGTCCATCAATTGTTTCTTTTTCTTTCAGCGTGCCCGCGGCACGCCTGCTGCGCGTGTCTGCTGCGCCACTGGGCAGCAGCCGCCATTAAATAGGGAAGGGGAAAAACAAGCCTAAGGAAGTACGAGGCACAGATGAAAAAAATGACACAGAGCACAGCGGCCTCGAACACCTACCAGGCGGAGGTGTACGGGGTCAGCGGCGGAGCACGCACAGCGGGGCCGCTAGGGAGAGAGCAGGTCTCAGACCAGAGGTCAGAGGTTTTGAAGTTAGCAATTCTTGGAGGTGCTAACAACAACCAGTGTAAGTGGTGAATTAACTTTAAAAAATGAGTAAAAGATTATATCTGTGGCAGTAAGTGTAGGAGAGTAGGATCTGCTTCACATGGGCACCCCCACTTTTTGCTGATGCTTCACTGTTTTTCGACCTTAGTCTGGCTGGGGCCCTGCTAATCAGAACCCCAGCCTAGCTGCTTCCTCTCTAAAATTGTTTCCATGTGCCTTAGGCACATCTCTGATTGGAATCTGGAGTGCCCTTATAAGCCCCTAGTATATGGGATACTATGTACCCAGGGCATAGGTACCTCAGAGGCCTGCCAGGGGCTGAAGCATGTATTGTGCCACCCCTGGAAGGCCAGCCAAAAGGACACCACAGGTCTGCTACTGCAGCCTGGGTAAGGTGGTGCATGCACCCCTTACTGTGATATAGGCTACCTATATCACTACATACATACACACATATAAACCTATAAGTCACTCCTATGGCAGGCCTTATCAATCCTGAAGGCAGAGTGCGTGGTTCCTATGTGAGAGGGTGCCCCTGCATGAGCTGGGCCCCTCTGCAGCGTTCGGAGACCCTTCTCTGATGCTGTTTGTAGTGCAGCCCGACCATATACTCTTAAGCGCATTATAACCTCGCGTTAAATGCTAACTTTGGGATGGCTGCACGGAAACATGTCGTGTTTGGTGTCAAACATCTTGGAATACTACCCCCCACCAGTTCTGGCGGCGGGGGTAGCATTCCACCCTTCTAGAGGGAGAGACATGTACACACCGGTATACCCGGTACTGACTTTCCAGAGCCCTGGCATCACAAAATGGATGCCGCTGCCACAGACACGAGTCTGGCCTCCTGCTGCTGACCGAAACTCCGGCAGGGGAGGCCTGGACAATAGGTTTCCTGTCCCAGGGAGGTGTAACCACTTCCCCAGACAGGATAGTGTGTATTGGGGCTGGGCGGGAGCACTCTCTGGTGCTTTGAAGTCCTGCACTGGGGGCACATTTGGTGTCCCTGTGCATACCCCAGTTCAAACCGGCTCAGGGGCTTCCAGCCCCTGCTCTGGTGTGAAACTGGACAAAGGGAAAGGGGTGTAACCACCCCTCTGCCCTGACCCTCCCATAGGTGGGTCCACAGAGTATGTCCAACCCCCTACCTTAGTATAAGTATGGGACCCCAGTCCTTAGGACTTTAGATTAACCTGGACGAAACTCTGACACATAATCCTGGACCTTCGACGCTCTACTTCAAGATTAGAGGACTGAAGAATCTCCCTTGGGGTCAAGGAGTGACTCCCCTGCTTGGCAGGCACCAAAGAAGCAATTGTCCGGTCTGCATTGCTGAAGCTCCCGCCGGACGCCGAAGTCTTTGCATCACCAGAGGTGGATTTCCAGACTTCTCCGAGGCTGCCCTGAGTCCCCAGCAAAGCTGAGGCCCGTAGCTGTCGTGGATAACATGGAACCATGACCCCTGGACACCAATCGCATTTGCAAGTGCATCCTCTTCTGGGTCTCCCACGAAGTCGTGCTTTGGGCTCCGAGTAGCCCCAGCCTCCAGCACCAACTGCATTGAAGATCACTGGCCTCCACTCCACAAGTGTCCTGTGAGCCAGCTCCACGTGCGTCGACTCGAGGCTCCTTTGCAGTCGCTAGTCCGTTGGCTAGTAGGCCCTCCCGAAGGCCAATCTTCTTCTGCTTGGGCTCTCTGGTTGCTCCAGGCGTGCCCTGACTTACCTTTTCTGGGTGAGTCCCACAGACCTTGGTGGTCTGCAACATCGTCCTTCTTCCATTTCCACAAGACTTGCCGTTGCCAAGGCTTGTTGGGTCCAATCCGGTCGCCGACACCCCTGCAATCGACAGACGTCGTGCGACAGCTGGAATCCAGCTCCTGGTCATCGTCGACGCCTCCTGGACCTCGTGGCTGAAGAGTCAAGACGACTGTCAACCTACCTGAAGCACTCGACATCGGTGGGCATCTGCTCATCGCCTTCCTGGTCACTGGCTAGTGACCCAGACTCTGTCCCCTCTGCTTTCAGGTTCTTCAGATCTTCGATCCACCTTTGGATCCACCCGAACACTTTCGACTTGGCCGCCAGCAGCACTTTGCAGCAGATCGCCATTGAAAGCGACGACGAAACCCGACCCCGAAAGACACCTATGCACCCGGCTCCCCTGGGTGAGGTAACTCGAGTACTCCGGTGCTCCCGTGGGTATTGACACTAGAACAGCCTAGTTCTCAAAGGGTTTGCTCCAAGTCCTCCTCTAAGTGTCCCTTTTCTTTTAAATTCAAACCGCGACTTTCCCCATAGAAGTTAACGGCGATTCGCGGCTGTGTTCATACACTGCACGCGTCCCCCGTGGGTCCCCTGTGTCACTACCTTGGGTGGTTCCTTGTGGTCCAAGCACTTCTACAGGCTCTAGGCCCTGTGTCTAGCTCAGTCGTGGTTCTTATACCACTTTATTGGTATATGGTTTGGTACGCCCCTAGGGCTCAAACGTGTATTTGTGCTATTACTGTAGATAACTAACTTATAACTTATGTATTTCGAACTCTAGCCTCATAAAGAGACTAGAGGGGTGTGTTTAGCAATAAATACATATATTTTGAATATATACCTGGTGTGGTCCTCTTTCATTTGGTCACTCAAGAGATTATAGACTGGTAAAACAAGCTGCTTTACATTCCTTCAAGACTTAGCCTGAAGGCTGCTCTCCATAGCTACCACTAGGATAGCTTTCAATAAAGGTTGTCTTTAACCTATCTCCAATAAGGGGTTGTTTGGACTGGTGCAAGGTGCCCACTATAATTAGTGGACAGCATATGCCAGGCCAACTTCTCACATTGGTGTGCAGCGTGTGGGATTCCAGCTTGCTATTGTTTTACCAGATAATCTCAATTGAATTGATCAACTGAAAACCACTAAGGGTACCTAAGGTACATATAAATCAAGCTTAGTAATACAGTAAGTTCTACTGAACTTAGAGTTGTGTGTTAAGGGATAGCACACCCTTTCTACAACTCAAGAGAGTTTAGTAGGCCACACTAGAGTAGGTAGTGCATACACCACACCTCACTAGTAATGTCTTCAAAGCCAGGACCCAGTGAGTCCTTGCCAGAAGCCAGTGGGCTTCTTCCCTCCAAGTATGATAAACTCCCATTCTTGGAATTGAGAGCATTATGCAATACTAGGAAGTTGAAGGCAGGCAAAAGTGCCAGCACCCAACACCTCAGGGAGGTGTTACTAGCTGATGATCTCAGCAGGCCCCTAGGGTCTGAAGGGGTAGGCAGAGAGGGTGGGGCAGAAGATGAGGAAGGGGTCAGGGGTGAAGAAACCCAGCCCCCCCCCTCTGAAACTGGCCAGGAAGGTGAAAATGACCTTGTCCTGGAAAACCCAATTCCTCCTGTGGAGGAGGAGGAGGAGGATCAGAATGACCTCCCCTTTGTCCCCCCAGGAAGAATAATGAGTGTGCCCAGAAGGTCTAGATCTCCTTCTCAGGAGTCTAACCACTCTGACACCTCAATAGGGACCTCTGTCTCCTCTCATAGGAGTGAATCCTCTCATGAAAGGAGAAAGAGATTGCTTCAGTATGAACAAGCCCAGCTTGAGCTCAGAAAACAGCAATTGGCTATAGACAGGGAGTCCCTAGATCTCTATAGAGAGAGACAAAAGATGGGACTAGAGTCCCATGGTGGCAGCAGTTTCCCCAAAGATAGGGAAAGGTCTTATGACCATAGAAACCTGAGCAAGATTGTCCCTCCCTACCAGAGTGGGGATGACATCCACAAATGGATAACTGCTCTAGAGAGGGCCTGTAAAGTACAGAGGGTCCCTCAGGAGCAGTGGGCAGCAATCTTGTGGCTCTCCTTTGCAGACAAAGGTAGAGATAAGCTCCTCACTGTTAGAGAGGAGGATGCTGATAATTACAAAGTCTTGAAGAGTGCTCTAATTGATGGGTTTGGCCTAACCACTGAACAATACAGGTTAAAGTTCAGGGATACCCAAAAGGCACAGACTCAAGACTGGGTGGACTTTGTTGATTGTTCTGCCAAGGCTCTGGAAGGTTGGTTATTGGGCAGTAAGGTATGTGACTTCACAGGATTGTACAATCTTATCATGAGGGAGCAGATCCTTAACAATTGTCAAAATCAGCTGTTGCATCAGCACCTGGTGGACTCTGATCTGACCTCTCCCCAAGAATTGGGAAAGAAGGCAGACAAATGGGTCAGAACCAGGGTGAGGCAGAAGGTACAGAACCAAGGTGGTGACCCTAAGAAGCAAGATTCGAAAAACTCTGATAAGGGTGGGGAGAAGGGTAAAGACCAAAAGTCTTCACAAGGCCCCCAAAAATCTTCTTCAGGTGGGGATTCACAGTCTAACAAGGGAAGAGGCCAAAAGAAACCATGGTGCAAGGTCTGTAAGCAAAAGACCCACTGGACCAGTGATTGCACCAAGTCCAAAGACTCTACTCCAGCCCCCACCAATGCCCCTAAGGCACCTGCTCCCCCTAGTGCAGTTACAGTTGGTGGTGGGACTACACAAGCCAAGGGTTTAGTAGGGTTGACCCTGGGTAAGGAGATGAGCTCTGACCTAGTCAGAGAACTCACTCAGGCTGTCCTAGTCTGTGATGGAGGCATGGATGTGACCTCCTCTGTGAGTCCCAGTAATCTGGGCAAGTACAGGCAACAGCCCTTAATCAATGGAAAAGAGGCTTTGGCATTTAGGGACACAGGGGCAAGTGTCACCATGGTGACACAAGACCTTGTGAATCCTGGGCAGATTATACTTGGTGAAATGTACCAAGTGACCAATGCTAGCAACGTCAGAACAGACCATACTCTGGCAGTTGTTAACTTCTCCTGGGGAGGGGTAACTGGCCTTAAGAAGGTTGTGGTAAGTGCAGACCTACCCGTTGAATGCTTGCTTGGCAATGACTTAGAAACTTCAGCTTGGGCAGAAGTGGAGCTCAGGACCCATGCAGAAATGCTGGGCATCCCTGCAGATGTGTTTGCTGTGACCAGGTCACAAGCCAAAATGTCTAACACTGAACAGGCCTTGGATTCTGGAATAATGGACCAAGTGCCCTCCAAGAAGAGGAGTAGTAGGGTAAAGGCAGTGCCTTCCCCCTTGGCTCAGAAGGAAGATCAGTCTCTTGAGGGGGATGATCTCAGTCCTGAGGAAGGAACTGTCCCAGAGGAGCTTGAACCTGACCAGGTTGAGTTCTTGGGGACAGGGGGCCCTTCCAGGGCAGATCTGAGCCAGGAGCAGCAGAGCTGCCCCTCTCTTGAACCCCTCAGACAGCAAGCTGCTGCTGAGGCTGCTGGGAAAGCTAGTGGTCCCCATACAGTGTATTGGGATGATGGACTCTTGTACTCAGAGTGTAGAGACCCCAAGCCTGGTGCCACCAGGAGGTTGGTTATACCTCTGAAGTTCAGGGGCTTCCTATTGACCCTAGCCCATGACATTCCCTTAGCAGGTCACCTGGGCCAGAACAAGACTTGGGACAGAATTGTCCCTCACTTTCACTGGCCCCACATGTCTGAAGACACCAAGGAGTTTTGTCGCTCCTGTGTAACCTGCCAGGCCAGTGGCAAGGCAGGTGGCACTACAAAGGCCCCCCTGATACCACTACCTGTGGTGGGGGTTCCCTTTGAAAGGGTGGGGATTGACATTGTTGGTCCCATGGATCCCCAAACAGCATCTGGGCACAGGTTTATCCTGGTGGTAGTGGATCATGCCACCAGGTACCCAGAGGCTATTCCCCTTAGGACCACTACAGCACCTGTGGTGGCAAGAGCCCTCCTGGGAATTTTCTCAAGAGTGGGCTTCCCTAAGGAGGTTGTATCAGACAGGGGTGCTAACTTTATGTCTGGATACTTAAAAGCAATGTGGAAGGAGTGTGGAGTGACTTACAAGTTCACCACACCCTATCACCCACAATGCAATGGTTTAGTTGAGAGATTCAACAAAACCTTGAAGGGCATGATTAAAGGGCTCCCAGAAAAGCTTAGGCGAAGATGGGACATACTCTTGCCCTGCCTTTTATTTGCATACAGGGAGGTGCCTCAAAAGGGGGTTGGCTACAGCCCTTTTGAACTTTTGTTTGGTCACCCTGTCAGGGGTCCATTGTGCTTGGTGAAGGAAGGATGGGAGTTACCTCTCAAGCCCCCAAAGCAAGACATAGTGGACTATGTACTTGGTCTCCGCTCCCGGATGGCTGAGTACATGAAAAAGGCAACTAAAAACCTTGAGGCTAGCCAGGAACTGCAAAAAGCCTGGCATGACCAAAAGGCTGTACTGACTGTTTACCAGCCAGGACAGAAGGTGTGGGTGTTGGAGCCAGTGGCCCCAGCAGCTCTCCAAGACAAATGGAGTGGACCCCATACCATTGTTGAACAGAAGGGTGAGGTTACCTATTTGGTGGACCTAGGAACACCCAGGAGTCCCCACAGGGTTCTCCATGTCAACAGGTTAAAACCATATGTGGACAGGGCAGACATGGGCTTGCTCATGGCTACTGATGAGGGACAGGAGGAAGAGAGTGACCCACTCCCTGACCTGCTCTCACAGAACCCTGATGATGGGTCAGTGGATGGTGTAGCCTTGGCAGGCAGCCTCACTACCCAGCAGCAGACTGATTGCAGACAGGTGCTCAATCAGTTCAGACACATATTCTCACTGACACCCAGTCAGACTACCTGGTGCACTCATGAAGTGGACACTGGGGACAGTCTGCCTATTAAAAATAAGATTTATAGGCAACCTGACCATGTCAGGGACTGTATCAGGACAGAAGTCCAGAAGATGTTGGATTTGGGAGTTATTGAACCCTCAGATAGCCCTTGGGCTAGTCCAGTGGTCCTTGTGCCAAAACCTCACACCAATGGTGGGAAAAGAGAGATGAGGTTTTGTGTGGACTACAGGGGTCTCAATGCAGTCACTAGGACTGATGCCCATCCAATACCTAGGGCAGATGAGCTAATAGACACTTTGGCCTCAGCCAAGTATCTAAGCACATTTGACCTGACAGCTGGCTACTGGCAGATCAGACTAGCTGATGATGCAAAGCCAAAGACAGCATTCTCAACCCCTAGTGGGCATTATCAATTTGTGGTGATGCCCTTTGGTCTGAAGAATGCACCTGCCACTTTTCAGAGGTTGGTGAATACAGTCCTTACAGGTCTGGAAGCCTATAGTGCAGCATATCTAGATGATATTGCTGTCTTTAGCTCCACCTGGGAGGATCACCTGGTCCACCTCAGAAATGTTTTGCAGGCCCTGCAGAAAGCAGGCCTGACTATCAAGGCCACCAAGTGCCAGATAGGGCAGAGTCAGGTTGTGTACCTGGGCCACCTTGTGGGTGGAGGCCAGGTTCAACCACTGCAGAGCAAGATCCAGACCATCATGGACTGGACTGCTCCAACTACCCAGACTCAGGTGAGAGCCTTTTTAGGCCTGACTGGGTACTATAGGAGATTTGTCAAGGGGTATGGATCAATAGTGACACCCCTGAATGACTTAACTTCCAAGAAAATGCCCAAAAAGGTTCAGTGGACAGTTAGCTGTCAAAAGGCATTTGATGACCTAAAGCAGGCCATGTGCACTGCTCCCATTCTACAGAGTCCTGATTACTCCAAGAAGTTCATTGTCCAAACAGATGCATCTGAATTGGGGGTAGGGGCTGTACTGTCACAATTGAATGATGAAGGTCAGGATCAGCCAGTAGCTTTTATTAGCAGAAGGCTGACCCCTAGAGAGAAACGTTGGTCAGCCATTGAGAGGGAGGCCTTTGCTGTGGTCTGGGCTCTGAAGAAGTTGAGGCCATACTTGTTTGGTACTCACTTCCTTGTTCAAACAGACCATAAGCCCCTCTTATGGCTAAAACAAATGAAGGGTGAAAACCCCAAACTGCTTAGGTGGTCCATTTCCCTACAGGGGATGGACTTCACAGTGGAACATAGACCTGGGAGTAACCATGCCAATGCAGATGGACTCTCTAGGTACTTCCACTTAGAACATGAAGACTTAACTGGGCAAGGTTAGTTTAATGTCCCTACGTTTGGGGGGGGTTGTGTAGGAGAGTAGGATCTGCTTCACATGGGTACCCCCACTTTTTGCTGATGCTTCACTGTTTTTCGACCTTAGTCTGGCTGGGGCCCTGCTAATCAGAACCCCAGCCTAGCTGCTTCCTCTCTAAAATGGTTTCCATGTGCCTTAGGCACATCTCTGATTGGAATCTGGAGTGCCCTTATAAGTCCCTAGTATATGGTATACTATGTACCCAGGGCATAGGTACCTCAGAGGCCTGCCAGGGGCTGAAGCATGTATTGTGCCACCCCTGGAAGGCCAGCCAAAAGGACACCACAGGTCTGCTACTGCAGCCTGGGTAAGGTGGTGCATGCACCCCTTACTGTGATATAGGCTACCTATATCACTACATACATACACACATATAAACCTATAAGTCACTCCTATGGCAGGCCTTATCAATCCTGAAGGCAGAGTGCGTGGTTCCTATGTGAGAGGGTGCCCCTGCATGAGCTGGGCCCCTCTGCAGCGTTCGGAGACCCTTCTCTGATGCTGTTTGTAGTGCAGCCCGACCATATACTCTTAAGCGCATTATAACCTCGCGTTAAATGCTAACTTTGGGATGGCTGCACGGAAACATGTCGTGTTTGGTGTCAAACATCTTGGAATACTACCCCCCGCCAGTTCTGGCGGCGGGGGTAGCATTCCACCCTTCTAGAGGGAGAGACATGTACACACCGGTATACCCGGTACTGACTTTCCAGAGCCCTGGCATCACAAAATGGATGCCGCTGCCACAGACACGAGTCTGGCCTCCTGCTGCTGACCGAAACTCCGGCAGGGGAGGCCTGGACAATAGGTTTCCTGTCCCAGGGAGGTGTAACCACCTCCCCAGACAGGATAGTGTGTATTGGGGCTGGGCGGGAGCACTCTCTGGTGCTTTGAAGTCCTGCACTGGGGGCACATTTGGTGTCCCTGTGCATACCCCAGTTCAAACCGGCTCAGGGGCTTCCAGCCCCTGCTCTGGCGTGAAACTGGACAAAGGGAAAGGGGTGTAACCACCCCTCTGCCCTGACCCTCCCATAGGTGGGTCCACAGAGTATGTCCAACCCCCTACCTTAGTATAAGTATGGGACCCCAGTCCTTAGGACTTTAGATTAACCTGGACGAAACTCTGACACAGAATCCTGGACCTTCGACGCTCTACTTCAAGATTAGAGGACTGAAGAATCTCCCTTGGGGTCAAGGAGTGACTCCCCTGCTTGGCAGGCACCAAAGAAGCAATTGTCCGGTCTGCATCGCTGAAGCTCCCGCCGGACGCCGAAGTCTTTGCATCACCAGAGGTGGATTTCCAGACTTCCCCGAGGCTGCCCTGAGTCCCCAGCAAAGCTGAGGCCCGTAGCTGTCGTGGGTAACGTGGAACCGTGACCCCTGGACACCGATCGCATTTGCAAGTGCATCCTCTTCTGGGTCTCCCACGAAGTCGTGCTTTGGGCTCCGAGTAGCCCCAGCCTCCAGCACCAACTGCACCGAAGATCACTGGCCTCCACTCCACGAGTGTCCTGTGAGCCAGCTCCACGTGCGTCGACTCGAGGCTCCTTCGCGGTCGCTAGTCCGTTGGCTAGTAGGCCCTCCCGAAGGCCAATCTTCTTCTGCTTGGGCTCCCTGGTTGCTCCAGGCGTGCCCTGACTTACCCTTGCTGGGTGAGTCCCACAGACCTTGCTGGTCTGCAACATCGTCCTTCTTCCATTTCCACGAGACTTGCCGTTGCCAAGGCTTGTTGGGTCCAATCCGGTCGCCGACACCCCTGCAATCGACAGACGTCGTGGGACAGCTCGAATCCAGCTCCTGGTCATCGTCGACGCCTCCTGGACCTCGTGGCTGAAGAGTCAAGACGACCGTCAACCTACCTGAAGCACTCGACATCGGTGGGCATCTGCTCATCGCCTTCCTGGTCACTGGCTAGTGACCCAGACTCTGTCCCCTCTGCTTTCAGGTTCTTCAGATCTTCGATCCACCTTTGGATCCACCCGAACACTTTCGACTTGGCCGCCAGCAGCACTTTGCAGCAGATCGCCATTGAAAGCGACGACGAAACCCGACCCCGAAAGACACCTATGCACCCGGCTCCCCTGGGTGAGGTAACTCGAGTACTCCGGTGCTCCCGTGGGTATTGACACTAGAACAGCCTAGTTCTCAAAGGGTTTGCTCCAAGTCCTCCTCTAAGTGTCCCTTTTCTTTTAAATTCAAACCGCGACTTTCCCCATAGAAGTTAACGGCGATTCGCGGCTGTGTTCATACACTGCACGCGTCCCCCGTGGGTCCCCTGTGTCACTACCTTGGGTGGTTCCTTGTGGTCCAAGCACTTCTACAGGCTCTAGGCCCTGTGTCTAGCTCAGTCGTGGTTCTTATACCACTTTATTGGTATATGGTTTGGTACGCCCCTAGGGCTCAAACGTGTATTTGTGCTATTACTGTAGATAACTAACTTATAACTTATGTACTTCGAACTCTAGCCTCATAAAGAGACTAGAGGGGTGTGTTTAGCAATAAATACATATATTTTGAATATATACCTGGTGTGGTCCTCTTTCATTTGGTCACTCAAGAGATTATAGACTGGTAAAACAAGCTGCTTTACATTCCTTCAAGACTTAGCCTGAAGGCTGCTCTCCATAGCTACCACTAGGATAGCTTTCAATAAAGGTTGTCTTTAACCTATCTCCAATAAGGGGTTGTTTGGACTGGTGCAAGGTGCCCACTATAATTAGTGGACAGCATATGCCAGGCCAACTTCTCACATTGGTGTGCAGCGTGTGGGATTCCAGCTTGCTATTGTTTTACCAGATAATCTCAATTGAATTGATCAACTGAAAACCACTAAGGGTACCTAAGGTACATATAAATCAAGCTTAGTAATACAGTAAGTTCTACTGAACTTAGAGTTGTGTGTTAAGGGATAGCACACCCTTTCTACAACTCAAGAGAGTTTAGTAGGCCACACTAGAGTAGGTAGTGCATACACCACACCTCACTAGTAATGTCTTCAAAGCCAGGACCCAGTGAGTCCTTGCCAGAAGCCAGTGGGCTTCTTCCCTCCAAGTATGATAAACTCCCATTCTTGGAATTGAGAGCATTATGCAATACTAGGAAGTTGAAGGCAGGCAAAAGTGCCAGCACCCAACACCTCAGGGAGGTGTTACTAGCTGATGATCTCAGCAGGCCCCTAGGGTCTGAAGGGGTAGGCAGAGAGGGTGGGGCAGAAGATGAGGAAGGGGTCAGGGGTGAAGAAACCCAGGCCCCCCCTCTGAAACTGGCCAGGAAGGTGAAAATGACCTTGTCCTGGAAAACCCAATTCCTCCTGTGGAGGAGGAGGAGGAGGATCAGAATGACCTCCCCTTTGTCCCCCCAGGAAGAATACTGAGTGTGCCCAGAAGGTCTAGATCTCCTTCTCAGGAGTCTAACCACTCTGACACCTCAATAGGGACCTCTGTCTCCTCTCATAGGAGGGAATCCTCTCATGAAAGGAGAAAGAGATTGCTTCAGTATGAACAAGCCCAGCTTGAGCTCAGAAAACAGCAATTGGCTATAGACAGGGAGTCCCTAGATCTCTATAGAGAGAGACAAAAGATGGGACTAGAGTCCCATGGTGGCAGCAATTTCCCCAAAGATAGGGAAAGGTCTTATGACCATAGAAACCTGAGCAAGATTGTCCCTCCCTACCAGAGTGGGGATGACATCCACAAATGGATAACTGCTCTAGAGAGGGCCTGTAAAGTACAGAGGGTCCCTCAGGAGCAGTGGGCAGCAATCTTGTGGCTCTCCTTTGCAGACAAAGGTAGAGATAAGCTCCTCACTGTTAGAGAGGAGGATGCTGATAATTACAAAGTCTTGAAGAGTGCTCTAATTGATGGGTTTGGCCTAACCACTGAACAATACAGGTTAAAGTTCAGGGATACCCAAAAGGCACAGACTCAAGACTGGGTGGACTTTGTTGATTGTTCTGCCAAGGCTCTGGAAGGTTGGTTATTGGGCAGTAAGGTATGTGACTTCACAGGATTGTACAATCTTATCATGAGGGAGCAGATCCTTAACAATTGTCAAAATCAGCTGTTGCATCAGCACCTGGTGGACTCTGATCTGACCTCTCCCCAAGAATTGGGAAAGAAGGCAGACAAATGGGTCAGAACCAGGGTGAGGCAGAAGGTACAGAACCAAGGTGGTGACCCTAAGAAGCAAGATTCGAAAAACTCTGATAAGGGTGGGGAGAAGGGTAAAGACCAAAAGTCTTCACAAGGCCCCCAAAAATCTTCTTCAGGTGGGGATTCACAGTCTAACAAGGGAAGAGGCCAAAAGAAACCATGGTGCAAGGTCTGTAAGCAAAAGACCCACTGGACCAGTGATTGCACCAAGTCCAAAGACTCTACTCCAGCCCCCACCAATGCCCCTAAGGCACCTGCTCCCCCTAGTGCAGTTACAGTTGGTGGTGGGACTACACAAGCCAAGGGTTTAGTAGGGTTGACCCTGGGTAAGGAGATGAGCTCTGACCTAGTCAGAGAACTCACTCAGGCTGTCCTAGTCTGTGATGGAGGCATGGATGTGACCTCCTCTGTGAGTCCCAGTAATCTGGGCAAGTACAGGCAACAGCCCTTAATCAATGGAAAAGAGGCTTTGGCATTTAGGGACACAGGGGCAAGTGTCACCATGGTGACACAAGACCTTGTGAATCCTGGGCAGATTATACTTGGTGAAATGTACCAAGTGACCAATGCTAGCAACGTCAGAACAGACCATACTCTGGCAGTTGTTAACTTCTCCTGGGGAGGGGTAACTGGCCTTAAGAAGGTTGTGGTAAGTGCAGACCTACCCGTTGAATGCTTGCTTGGCAATGACTTAGAAACTTCAGCTTGGGCAGAAGTGGAGCTCAGGACCCATGCAGAAATGCTGGGCATCCCTGCAGATGTGTTTGCTGTGACCAGGTCACAAGCCAAAATGTCTAACACTGAACAGGCCTTGGATTCTGGAATAATGGACCAAGTGCCCTCCAAGAAGAGGAGTAGTAGGGTAAAGGCAGTGCCTTCCCCCTTGGCTCAGAAGGAAGATCAGTCTCTTGAGGGGGATGATCTCAGTCCTGAGGAAGGAACTGTCCCAGAGGAGCTTGAACCTGACCAGGTTGAGTTCTTGGGGACAGGGGGCCCTTCCAGGGCAGATCTGAGCCAGGAGCAGCAGAGCTGCCCCTCTCTTGAACCCCTCAGACAGCAAGCTGCTGCTGAGGCTGCTGGGAAAGCTAGTGGTCCCCATACTGTGTATTGGGATGATGGACTCTTGTACTCAGAGTGTAGAGACCCCAAGCCTGGTGCCACCAGGAGGTTGGTTATACCTCTGAAGTTCAGGGGCTTCCTATTGACCCTAGCCCATGACATTCCCTTAGCAGGTCACCTGGGCCAGAACAAGACTTGGGACAGAATTGTCCCTCACTTTCACTGGCCCCACATGTCTGAAGACACCAAGGAGTTTTGTCGCTCCTGTGTAACCTGCCAGGCCAGTGGCAAGGCAGGTGGCACTACAAAGGCCCCCCTGATACCACTACCTGTGGTGGGGGTTCCCTTTGAAAGGGTGGGGATTGACATTGTTGGTCCCATGGATCCCCAAACAGCATCTGGGCACAGGTTTATCCTGGTGGTAGTGGATCATGCCACCAGGTACCCAGAGGCTATTCCCCTTAGGACCACTACAGCACCTGTGGTGGCAAGAGCCCTCCTGGGAATTTTCTCAAGAGTGGGCTTCCCTAAGGAGGTTGTATCAGACAGGGGTGCTAACTTTATGTCTGGATACTTAAAAGCAATGTGGAAGGAGTGTGGAGTGACTTACAAGTTCACCACACCCTATCACCCACAATGCAATGGTTTAGTTGAGAGATTCAACAAAACCTTGAAGGGCATGATTAAAGGGCTCCCAGAAAAGCTTAGGCGAAGATGGGACATACTCTTGCCCTGCCTTTTATTTGCATACAGGGAGGTGCCTCAAAAGGGGGTTGGCTACAGCCCTTTTGAACTTTTGTTTGGTCACCCTGTCAGGGGTCCATTGTGCTTGGTGAAGGAAGGATGGGAGTTACCTCTCAAGCCCCCAAAGCAAGACATAGTGGACTATGTACTTGGTCTCCGCTCCCGGATGGCTGAGTACATGAAAAAGGCAACTAAAAACCTTGAGGCTAGCCAGGAACTGCAAAAAGCCTGGCATGACCAAAAGGCTGTACTGACTGTTTACCAGCCAGGACAGAAGGTGTGGGTGTTGGAGCCAGTGGCCCCAGCAGCTCTCCAAGACAAATGGAGTGGACCCCATACCATTGTTGAACAGAAGGGTGAGGTTACCTATTTGGTGGACCTAGGAACACCCAGGAGTCCCCACAGGGTTCTCCATGTCAACAGGTTAAAACCATATGTGGACAGGGCAGACATGGGCTTGCTCATGGCTACTGATGAGGGACAGGAGGAAGAGAGTGACCCACTCCCTGACCTGCTCTCACAGAACCCTGATGATGGGTCAGTGGATGGTGTAGCCTTGGCAGGCAGCCTCACTACCCAGCAGCAGACTGATTGCAGACAGGTGCTCAATCAGTTCAGACACATATTCTCACTGACACCCAGTCAGACTACCTGGTGCACTCATGAAGTGGACACTGGGGACAGTCTGCCTATTAAAAATAAGATTTATAGGCAACCTGACCATGTCAGGGACTGTATCAGGACAGAAGTCCAGAAGATGTTGGATTTGGGAGTTATTGAACCCTCAGATAGCCCTTGGGCTAGTCCAGTGGTCCTTGTGCCAAAACCTCACACCAATGGTGGGAAAAGAGAGATGAGGTTTTGTGTGGACTACAGGGGTCTCAATGCAGTCACTAGGACTGATGCCCATCCAATACCTAGGGCAGATGAGCTAATAGACACTTTGGCCTCAGCCAAGTATCTAAGCACATTTGACCTGACAGCTGGCTACTGGCAGATCAGACTAGCTGATGATGCAAAGCCAAAGACAGCATTCTCAACCCCTAGTGGGCATTATCAATTTGTGGTGATGCCCTTTGGTCTGAAGAATGCACCTGCCACTTTTCAGAGGTTGGTGAATACAGTCCTTACAGGTCTGGAAGCCTATAGTGCAGCATATCTAGATGATATTGCTGTCTTTAGCTCCACCTGGGAGGATCACCTGGTCCACCTCAGAAATGTTTTGCAGGCCCTGCAGAAAGCAGGCCTGACTATCAAGGCCACCAAGTGCCAGATAGGGCAGAGTCAGGTTGTGTACCTGGGCCACCTTGTGGGTGGAGGCCAGGTTCAACCACTGCAGAGCAAGATCCAGACCATCATGGACTGGACTGCTCCAACTACCCAGACTCAGGTGAGAGCCTTTTTAGGCCTGACTGGGTACTATAGGAGATTTGTCAAGGGGTATGGATCAATAGTGACACCCCTGAATGACTTAACTTCCAAGAAAATGCCCAAAAAGGTTCAGTGGACAGTTAGCTGTCAAAAGGCATTTGATGACCTAAAGCAGGCCATGTGCACTGCTCCCATTCTACAGAGTCCTGATTACTCCAAGAAGTTCATTGTCCAAACAGATGCATCTGAATTGGGGGTAGGGGCTGTACTGTCACAATTGAATGATGAAGGTCAGGATCAGCCAGTAGCTTTTATTAGCAGAAGGCTGACCCCTAGAGAGAAACGTTGGTCAGCCATTGAGAGGGAGGCCTTTGCTGTGGTCTGGGCTCTGAAGAAGTTGAGGCCATACTTGTTTGGTACTCACTTCCTTGTTCAAACAGACCATAAGCCCCTCTTATGGCTAAAACAAATGAAGGGTGAAAACCCCAAACTGCTTAGGTGGTCCATTTCCCTACAGGGGATGGACTTCACAGTGGAACATAGACCTGGGAGTAACCATGCCAATGCAGATGGACTCTCTAGGTACTTCCACTTAGAACATGAAGACTTAACTGGGCAAGGTTAGTTTAATGTCCCTACGTTTGGGGGGGGTTGTGTAGGAGAGTAGGATCTGCTTCACATGGGTACCCCCACTTTTTGCTGATGCTTCACTGTTTTTCGACTTTAGTCTGGCTGGGGCCCTGCTAATCAGAACCCCAGCCTAGCTGCTTCCTC
Source organism: Calotriton arnoldi (assembly GCA_963921515.1). Classification (NCBI taxonomy): domain Eukaryota; kingdom Metazoa; phylum Chordata; class Amphibia; order Caudata; family Salamandridae; genus Calotriton; species Calotriton arnoldi. Next base: position 30,718 of record CAWUFW010008720.1, on the reverse strand, counting down.
TCTAAAATGGTTTCCATGTGCCTTAGGCACATCTCTGATTGGAATCTGGAGTGCCCTTATAAGTCCCTAGTATATGGTATACTATGTACCCAGGGCATAGGTACCTCAGAGGCCTGCCAGGGGCTGAAGCATGTATTGTGCCACCCCTGGAAGGCCAGCCAAAAGGACACCACAGGTCTGCTACTGCAGCCTGGGTAAGGTGGTGCATGCACCCCTTACTGTGATATAGGCTACCTATATCACTACATACATACACACATATAAACCTATAAGTCACTCCTATGGCAGGCCTTATCAATCCTGAAGGCAGAGTGCGTGGTTCCTATGTGAGAGGGTGCCCCTGCATGAGCTGGGCCCCTCTGCAGCGTTCGGAGACCCTTCTCTGATGCTGTTTGTAGTGCAGCCCGACCATATACTCTTAAGCGCATTATAACCTCGCGTTAAATGCTAACTTTGGGATGGCTGCACGGAAACATGTCGTGTTTGGTGTCAAACATCTTGGAATACTACCCCCCGCCAGTTCTGGCGGCGGGGGTAGCATTCCACCCTTCTAGAGGGAGAGACATGTACACACCGGTATACCCGGTACTGACTTTCCAGAGCCCTGGCATCACAAAATGGATGCCGCTGCCACAGACACGAGTCTGGCCTCCTGCTGCTGACCGAAACTCCGGCAGGGGAGGCCTGGACAATAGGTTTCCTGTCCCAGGGAGGTGTAACCACCTCCCCAGACAGGATAGTGTGTATTGGGGCTGGGCGGGAGCACTCTCTGGTGCTTTGAAGTCCTGCACTGGGGGCACATTTGGTGTCCCTGTGCATACCCCAGTTCAAACCGGCTCAGGGGCTTCCAGCCCCTGCTCTGGCGCGAAACTGGACAAAGGGAAAGGGGTGTAACCACCCCTCTGCCCTGACCCTCCCATAGGTGGGTCCACAGAGTATGTCCAACCCCCTACCTTAGTATAAGTATGGGACCCCAGTCCTTAGGACTTTAGATTAACCTGGACGAAACTCTGACACAGAATCCTGGACCTTCGACGCTCTACTTCAAGATTAGAGGACTGAAGAATCTCCCTTGGGGTCAAGGAGTGACTCCCCTGCTTGGCAGGCACCAAAGAAGCAATTGTCCGGTCTGCATCGCTGAAGCTCCCGCCGGACGCCGAAGTCTTTGCATCACCAGAGGTGGATTTCCAGACTTCCCCGAGGCTGCCCTGAGTCCCCAGCAAAGCTGAGGCCCGTAGCTGTCGTGGGTAACGTGGAACCGTGACCCCTGGACACCGATCGCATTTGCAAGTGCATCCTCTTCTGGGTCTCCCACGAAGTCGTGCTTTGGGCTCCGAGTAGCCCCAGCCTCCAGCACCAACTGCACCGAAGATCACTGGCCTCCACTCCACGAGTGTCCTGTGAGCCAGCTCCACGTGCGTCGACTCGAGGCTCCTTCGCGGTCGCTAGTCCGTTGGCTAGTAGGCCCTCCCGAAGGCCAATCTTCTTCTGCTTGGGCTCCCTGGTTGCTCCAGGCGTGCCCTGACTTACCCTTGCTGGGTGAGTCCCACAGACCTTGCTGGTCTGCAACATCGTCCTTCTTCCATTTCCACGAGACTTGCCGTTGCCAAGGCTTGTTGGGTCCAATCCGGTCGCCGACACCCCTGCAATCGACAGACGTCGTGGGACAGCTCGAATCCAGCTCCTGGTCATCGTCGACGCCTCCTGGACCTCGTGGCTGAAGAGTCAAGACGACCGTCAACCTACCTGAAGCACTCGACATCGGTGGGCATCTGCTCATCGCCTTCCTGGTCACTGGCTAGTGACCCAGACTCTGTCCCCTCTGCTTTCAGGTTCTTCAGATCTTCGATCCACCTTTGGATCCACCCGAACACTTTCGACTTGGCCGCCAGCAGCACTTTGCAGCAGATCGCCATTGAAAGCGACGACGAAACCCGACCCCGAAAGACACCTATGCACCCGGCTCCCCTGGGTGAGGTAACTCGAGTACTCCGGTGCTCCCGTGGGTATTGACACTAGAACAGCCTAGTTCTCAAAGGGTTTGCTCCAAGTCCTCCTCTAAGTGTCCCTTTTCTTTTAAATTCAAACCGCGACTTTCCCCATAGAAGTTAACGGCGATTCGCGGCTGTGTTCATACACTGCACGCGTCCCCCGTGGGTCCCCTGTGTCACTACCTTGGGTGGTTCCTTGTGGTCCAAGCACTTCTACAGGCTCTAGGCCCTGTGTCTAGCTCAGTCGTGGTTCTTATACCACTTTATTGGTATATGGTTTGGTACGCCCCTAGGGCTCAAACGTGTATTTGTGCTATTACTGTAGATAACTAACTTATAACTTATGTACTTCGAACTCTAGCCTCATAAAGAGACTAGAGGGGTGTGTTTAGCAATAAATACATATATTTTGAATATATACCTGGTGTGGTCCTCTTTCATTTGGTCACTCAAGAGATTATAGACTGGTAAAACAAGCTGCTTTACATTCCTTCAAGACTTAGCCTGAAGGCTGCTCTCCATAGCTACCACTAGGATAGCTTTCAATAAAGGTTGTCTTTAACCTATCTCCAATAAGGGGTTGTTTGGACTGGTGCAAGGTGCCCACTATAATTAGTGGACAGCATATGCCAGGCCAACTTCTCACATTGGTGTGCAGCGTGTGGGATTCCAGCTTGCTATTGTTTTACCAGATAATCTCAATTGAATTGATCAACTGAAAACCACTAAGGGTACCTAAGGTACATATAAATCAAGCTTAGTAATACAGTAAGTTCTACTGAACTTAGAGTTGTGTGTTAAGGGATAGCACACCCTTTCTACAACTCAAGAGAGTTTAGTAGGCCACACTAGAGTAGGTAGTGCATACACCACACCTCACTAGTAATGTCTTCAAAGCCAGGACCCAGTGAGTCCTTGCCAGAAGCCAGTGGGCTTCTTCCCTCCAAGTATGATAAACTCCCATTCTTGGAATTGAGAGCATTATGCAATACTAGGAAGTTGAAGGCAGGCAAAAGTGCCAGCACCCAACACCTCAGGGAGGTGTTACTAGCTGATGATCTCAGCAGGCCCCTAGGGTCTGAAGGGGTAGGCAGAGAGGGTGGGGCAGAAGATGAGGAAGGGGTCAGGGGTGAAGAAACCCAGGCCCCCCCTCTGAAACTGGCCAGGAAGGTGAAAATGACCTTGTCCTGGAAAACCCAATTCCTCCTGTGGAGGAGGAGGAGGAGGATCAGAATGACCTCCCCTTTGTCCCCCCAGGAAGAATACTGAGTGTGCCCAGAAGGTCTAGATCTCCTTCTCAGGAGTCTAACCACTCTGACACCTCAATAGGGACCTCTGTCTCCTCTCATAGGAGGGAATCCTCTCATGAAAGGAGAAAGAGATTGCTTCAGTATGAACAAGCCCAGCTTGAGCTCAGAAAACAGCAATTGGCTATAGACAGGGAGTCCCTAGATCTCTATAGAGAGAGACAAAAGATGGGACTAGAGTCCCATGGTGGCAGCAATTTCCCCAAAGATAGGGAAAGGTCTTATGACCATAGAAACCTGAGCAAGATTGTCCCTCCCTACCAGAGTGGGGATGACATCCACAAATGGATAACTGCTCTAGAGAGGGCCTGTAAAGTACAGAGGGTCCCTCAGGAGCAGTGGGCAGCAATCTTGTGGCTCTCCTTTGCAGACAAAGGTAGAGATAAGCTCCTCACTGTTAGAGAGGAGGATGCTGATAATTACAAAGTCTTGAAGAGTGCTCTAATTGATGGGTTTGGCCTAACCACTGAACAATACAGGTTAAAGTTCAGGGATACCCAAAAGGCACAGACTCAAGACTGGGTGGACTTTGTTGATTGTTCTGCCAAGGCTCTGGAAGGTTGGTTATTGGGCAGTAAGGTATGTGACTTCACAGGATTGTACAATCTTATCATGAGGGAGCAGATCCTTAACAATTGTCAAAATCAGCTGTTGCATCAGCACCTGGTGGACTCTGATCTGACCTCTCCCCAAGAATTGGGAAAGAAGGCAGACAAATGGGTCAGAACCAGGGTGAGGCAGAAGGTACAGAACCAAGGTGGTGACCCTAAGAAGCAAGATTCGAAAAACTCTGATAAGGGTGGGGAGAAGGGTAAAGACCAAAAGTCTTCACAAGGCCCCCAAAAATCTTCTTCAGGTGGGGATTCACAGTCTAACAAGGGAAGAGGCCAAAAGAAACCATGGTGCAAGGTCTGTAAGCAAAAGACCCACTGGACCAGTGATTGCACCAAGTCCAAAGACTCTACTCCAGCCCCCACCAATGCCCCTAAGGCACCTGCTCCCCCTAGTGCAGTTACAGTTGGTGGTGGGACTACACAAGCCAAGGGTTTAGTAGGGTTGACCCTGGGTAAGGAGATGAGCTCTGACCTAGTCAGAGAACTCACTCAGGCTGTCCTAGTCTGTGATGGAGGCATGGATGTGACCTCCTCTGTGAGTCCCAGTAATCTGGGCAAGTACAGGCAACAGCCCTTAATCAATGGAAAAGAGGCTTTGGCATTTAGGGACACAGGGGCAAGTGTCACCATGGTGACACAAGACCTTGTGAATCCTGGGCAGATTATACTTGGTGAAATGTACCAAGTGACCAATGCTAGCAACGTCAGAACAGACCATACTCTGGCAGTTGTTAACTTCTCCTGGGGAGGGGTAACTGGCCTTAAGAAGGTTGTGGTAAGTGCAGACCTACCCGTTGAATGCTTGCTTGGCAATGACTTAGAAACTTCAGCTTGGGCAGAAGTGGAGCTCAGGACCCATGCAGAAATGCTGGGCATCCCTGCAGATGTGTTTGCTGTGACCAGGTCACAAGCCAAAATGTCTAACACTGAACAGGCCTTGGATTCTGGAATAATGGACCAAGTGCCCTCCAAGAAGAGGAGTAGTAGGGTAAAGGCAGTGCCTTCCCCCTTGGCTCAGAAGGAAGATCAGTCTCTTGAGGGGGATGATCTCAGTCCTGAGGAAGGAACTGTCCCAGAGGAGCTTGAACCTGACCAGGTTGAGTTCTTGGGGACAGGGGGCCCTTCCAGGGCAGATCTGAGCCAGGAGCAGCAGAGCTGCCCCTCTCTTGAACCCCTCAGACAGCAAGCTGCTGCTGAGGCTGCTGGGAAAGCTAGTGGTCCCCATACTGTGTATTGGGATGATGGACTCTTGTACTCAGAGTGTAGAGACCCCAAGCCTGGTGCCACCAGGAGGTTGGTTATACCTCTGAAGTTCAGGGGCTTCCTATTGACCCTAGCCCATGACATTCCCTTAGCAGGTCACCTGGGCCAGAACAAGACTTGGGACAGAATTGTCCCTCACTTTCACTGGCCCCACATGTCTGAAGACACCAAGGAGTTTTGTCGCTCCTGTGTAACCTGCCAGGCCAGTGGCAAGGCAGGTGGCACTACAAAGGCCCCCTGATACCACTACCTGTGGTGGGGGTTCCCTTTGAAAGGGTGGGGATTGACATTGTTGGTCCCATGGATCCCCAAACAGCATCTGGGCACAGGTTTATCCTGGTGGTAGTGGATCATGCCACCAGGTACCCAGAGGCTATTCCCCTTAGGACCACTACAGCACCTGTGGTGGCAAGAGCCCTCCTGGGAATTTTCTCAAGAGTGGGCTTCCCTAAGGAGGTTGTATCAGACAGGGGTGCTAACTTTATGTCTGGATACTTAAAAGCAATGTGGAAGGAGTGTGGAGTGACTTACAAGTTCACCACACCCTATCACCCACAATGCAATGGTTTAGTTGAGAGATTCAACAAAACCTTGAAGGGCATGATTAAAGGGCTCCCAGAAAAGCTTAGGCGAAGATGGGACATACTCTTGCCCTGCCTTTTATTTGCATACAGGGAGGTGCCTCAAAAGGGGGTTGGCTACAGCCCTTTTGAACTTTTGTTTGGTCACCCTGTCAGGGGTCCATTGTGCTTGGTGAAGGAAGGATGGGAGTTACCTCTCAAGCCCCCAAAGCAAGACATAGTGGACTATGTACTTGGTCTCCGCTCCCGGATGGCTGAGTACATGAAAAAGGCAACTAAAAACCTTGAGGCTAGCCAGGAACTTCAAAAAGCCTGGCATGACCAAAAGGCTGTACTGACTGTTTACCAGCCAGGACAGAAGGTGTGGGTGTTGGAGCCAGTGGCCCCAGCAGCTCTCCAAGACAAATGGAGTGGACCCCATACCATTGTTGAACAGAAGGGTGAGGTTACCTATTTGGTGGACCTAGGAACACCCAGGAGTCCCCACAGGGTTCTCCATGTCAACAGGTTAAAACCATATGTGGACAGGGCAGACATGGGCTTGCTCATGGCTACTGATGAGGGACAGGAGGAAGAGAGTGACCCACTCCCTGACCTGCTCTCACAGAACCCTGATGATGGGTCAGTGGATGGTGTAGCCTTGGCAGGCAGCCTCACTACCCAGCAGCAGACTGATTGCAGACAGGTGCTCAATCAGTTCAGACACATATTCTCACTGACACCCAGTCAGACTACCTGGTGCACTCATGAAGTGGACACTGGGGACAGTCTGCCTATTAAAAATAAGATTTATAGGCAACCTGACCATGTCAGGGACTGTATCAGGACAGAAGTCCAGAAGATGTTGGATTTGGGAGTTATTGAACCCTCAGATAGCCCTTGGGCTAGTCCAGTGGTCCTTGTGCCAAAACCTCACACCAATGGTGGGAAAAGAGAGATGAGGTTTTGTGTGGACTACAGGGGTCTCAATGCAGTCACTAGGACTGATGCCCATCCAATACCTAGGGCAGATGAGCTAATAGACACTTTGGCCTCAGCCAAGTATCTAAGCACATTTGACCTGACAGCTGGCTACTGGCAGATCAGACTAGCTGATGATGCAAAGCCAAAGACAGCATTCTCAACCCCTAGTGGGCATTATCAATTTGTGGTGATGCCCTTTGGTCTGAAGAATGCACCTGCCACTTTTCAGAGGTTGGTGAATACAGTCCTTACAGGTCTGGAAGCCTATAGTGCAGCATATCTAGATGATATTGCTGTCTTTAGCTCCACCTGGGAGGATCACCTGGTCCACCTCAGAAATGTTTTGCAGGCCCTGCAGAAAGCAGGCCTGACTATCAAGGCCACAAAGTGCCAGATAGGGCAGAGTCAGGTTGTGTACCTGGGCCACCTTGTGGGTGGAGGCCAGGTTCAACCACTGCAGAGCAAGATCCAGACCATCATGGACTGGACTGCTCCAACTACCCAGACTCAGGTGAGAGCCTTTTTAGGCCTGACTGGGTACTATAGGAGATTTGTCAAGGGGTATGGATCAATAGTGACACCCCTGAATGACTTAACTTCCAAGAAAATGCCCAAAAAGGTTCAGTGGACAGTTAGCTGTCAAAAGGCATTTGATGACCTAAAGCAGGCCATGTGCACTGCTCCCATTCTACAGAGTCCTGATTACTCCAAGAAGTTCATTGTCCAAACAGATGCATCTGAATTGGGGGTAGGGGCTGTACTGTCACAATTGAATGATGAAGGTCAGGATCAGCCAGTAGCTTTTATTAGCAGAAGGCTGACCCCTAGAGAGAAACGTTGGTCAGCCATTGAGAGGGAGGCCTTTGCTGTGGTCTGGGCTCTGAAGAAGTTGAGGCCATACTTGTTTGGTACTCACTTCCTTGTTCAAACAGACCATAAGCCCCTCTTATGGCTAAAACAAATGAAGGGTGAAAACCCCAAACTGCTTAGGTGGTCCATTTCCCTACAGGGGATGGACTTCACAGTGGAACATAGACCTGGGAGTAACCATGCCAATGCAGATGGACTCTCTAGGTACTTCCACTTAGAACATGAAGACTTAACTGGGCAAGGTTAGTTTAATGTCCCTACGTTTGGGGGTGGGTTGTGTAGGAGAGTAGGATCTGCTTCACATGGGTACCCCCACTTTTTGCTGATGCTTCACTGTTTTTCGACCTTAGTCTGGCTGGGGCCCTGCTAATCAGAACCCCAGCCTAGCTGCTTCCTCTCTAAAATGGTTTCCATGTGCCTTAGGCACATCTCTGATTGGAATCTGGAGTGCCCTTATAAGTCCCTAGTATATGGTATACTATGTACCCAGGGCATAGGTACCTCAGAGGCCTGCCAGGGGCTGAAGCATGTATTGTGCCACCCCTGGAAGGCCAGCCAAAAGGACACCACAGGTCTGCTACTGCAGCCTGGGTAAGGTGGTGCATGCACCCCTTACTGTGATATAGGCTACCTATATCACTACATACATACACACATATAAACCTATAAGTCACTCCTATGGCAGGCCTTATCAATCCTGAAGGCAGAGTGCGTGGTTCCTATGTGAGAGGGTGCCCCTGCATGAGCTGGGCCCCTCTGCAGCGTTCGGAGACCCTTCTCTGATGCTGTTTGTAGTGCAGCCCGACCATATACTCTTAAGCGCATTATAACCTCGCGTTAAATGCTAACTTTGGGATGGCTGCACGGAAACATGTCGTGTTTGGTGTCAAACATCTTGGAATACTACCCCCCGCCAGTTCTGGCGGCGGGGGTAGCATTCCACCCTTCTAGAGGGAGAGACATGTACACACCGGTATACCCGGTACTGACTTTCCAGAGCCCTGGCATCACAAAATGGATGCCGCTGCCACAGACACGAGTCTGGCCTCCTGCTGCTGACCGAAACTCCGGCAGGGGAGGCCTGGACAATAGGTTTCCTGTCCCAGGGAGGTGTAACCACCTCCCCAGACAGGATAGTGTGTATTGGGGCTGGGCGGGAGCACTCTCTGGTGCTTTGAAGTCCTGCACTGGGGGCACATTTGGTGTCCCTGTGCATACCCCAGTTCAAACCGGCTCAGGGGCTTCCAGCCCCTGCTCTGGCGCGAAACTGGACAAAGGGAAAGGGGTGTAACCACCCCTCTGCCCTGACCCTCCCATAGGTGGGTCCACAGAGTATGTCCAACCCCCTACCTTAGTATAAGTATGGGACCCCAGTCCTTAGGACTTTAGATTAACCTGGACGAAACTCTGACACAGAATCCTGGACCTTCGACGCTCTACTTCAAGATTAGAGGACTGAAGAATCTCCCTTGGGGTCAAGGAGTGACTCCCCTGCTTGGCAGGCACCAAAGAAGCAATTGTCCGGTCTGCATCGCTGAAGCTCCCGCCGGACGCCGAAGTCTTTGCATCACCAGAGGTGGATTTCCAGACTTCCCCGAGGCTGCCCTGAGTCCCCAGCAAAGCTGAGGCCCGTAGCTGTCGTGGGTAACGTGGAACCGTGACCCCTGGACACCGATCGCATTTGCAAGTGCATCCTCTTCTGGGTCTCCCACGAAGTCGTGCTTTGGGCTCCGAGTAGCCCCAGCCTCCAGCACCAACTGCACCGAAGATCACTGGCCTCCACTCCACGAGTGTCCTGTGAGCCAGCTCCACGTGCGTCGACTCGAGGCTCCTTTGCGGTCGCTAGTCCGTTGGCTAGTAGGCCCTCCCGAAGGCCAATCTTCTTCTGCTTGGGCTCCCTGGTTGCTCCAGGCGTGCCCTGACTTACCCTCGCTGGGTGAGTCCCACAGACCTTGCTGGTCTGCAACATCGTCCTTCTTCCATTTCTACGAGACTTGCCGTTGCCAAGGCTTGTTGGGTCCAATCCAGTCACCGACAACCCTGCAATCGACAGACGTTGTGGGTCAGCTCGAATCCAGCTCCTGGTCATCGTCGACACCTCCTGGACCTCGTGGCTGAAGAGTCAAGACGACCGTCAACCTACCTGAAGCACTCGACATCTGTGGTCATCTGCTCATCGCCTTCCTGGTCACTGGCTAGTGACCCAGACTCTGTCCCCTCTGCTTTCAGGTTCTTCAGATCTTCGATCCACCTTTGGATCCACCCGAACACTTTCGACTTGGCCGCCAGCAGCACTTTGCAGCAGATCGCCATTGAAAGCGACGACGAAACCCGACCCCGAAAGACACCTATGCACCCGGCTCCCCTGGGTGAGGTAACTCGAGTACTCCGGTGCTCCCGTGGGTATTGACACTAGAACAGCCTAGTTCTCAAAGGGTTTGCTCCAAGTCCTCCTCTAAGTGTCCCTTTTCTTTTAAATTCAAACCGCGACTTTCCCCATAGAAGTTAACGGCGATTCGCGGCTGTGTTCATACACTGCACGCGTCCCCCGTGGGTCCCCTGTGTCACTACCTTGGGTGGTTCCTTGTGGTCCAAGCACTTCTACAGGCTCTAGGCCCTGTGTCTAGCTCAGTCGTGGTTCTTATACCACTTTATTGGTATATGGTTTGGTACGCCCCTAGGGCTCAAACGTGTATTTGTGCTATTACTGTAGATAACTAACTTATAACTTATGTACTTCGAACTCTAGCCTCATAAAGAGACTAGAGGGGTGTGTTTAGCAATAAATACATATATTTTGAATATATACCTGGTGTGGTCCTCTTTCATTTGGTCACTCAAGAGATTATAGACTGGTAAAACAAGCTGCTTTACATTCCTTCAAGACTTAGCCTGAAGGCTGCTCTCCATAGCTACCACTAGGATAGCTTTCAATAAAGGTTGTCTTTAACTTATCTCCAATAAGGGGTTGTTTGGACTGCTGCAAGGTGCCCACTATAATTAGTGGACAGCATATGCCAGGCCAACTTCTCACAGTAAGGATACTCCGTTGCAATGGCGACATGGTATCATTATCATTAAAATAATGGTCAGGCCACCCGATATAGCTTCATTGGTGTAACCATGGGGAAAATCACTCCATCTCTGGCATGTTTGCACCCCTGAAACTCCTAAGGCACTCAGAGGAGGGACACTCCTCCTGTGTCACAAGGGCAGAAAGGAACTCTCAGGTGGGAGTACGCCCTCCCTTAGTAAACTCGAAATCACAATCGGTACCTCACTGTATGTCGAGATAACATTAAATAACCCTGGGAAGATGATTCATGAAGTGACCTAGATGTTACCCACCGGGTTGTGGGAAAGGAAAAAATTCCTTTTTGTTTTTATTACCCTCACACACCCTAGTGGTGTCATGCTTCATCATCGGGTCACCCTGTCCCCTAAAAGTCAGGGTGGGCTCAACCATATTCCAGGGAGTGCTTGAAAGATATGGCCAGGGGGTCTTACAGAATAAAAATCCTCAGACTGTTCCCGGTATCCCTTTATTCTTGGAACAGTATGGGATGTTAAAATAATTAAGCATATGCAAGGGTCAATTGGATGTTTTAATGGTCCTATGACCCTAGGGCCAACATGTTTCAGCCTATCTATTGGCCCACTAGGGGTCCTAGGCTTTCTTCAGGGCTATATGGATGTAGATGTTCCCTCCCTGGTGCGAGCAGAAGATAATTATCACGCTACTCCTGTGAAAAAAAGGGCAGATAGCTGCTCCTTTTGTAAGAATAAAGATACACTTATCTTTGGTACTTAAGGATGTTATTCCTTCTTCTCCATCTACAAAGAAAAAGAGGAGAAAAAAGAGAAAACATCACATAACAATTTTAATGTATTCATCATTGCATCCCAAAGGTGATGTGCTTATAGAGTACACCCATGCTCATCCATATGAACGGGTGAAAAAGCCATCAACCATAAAAAGTGTCAACCGCACACTTCTCACTGCTATCTCATATCACTATCACATTTTTGTGATGATTTTGTGTTGTATATCGTGTAGTGGCGATACACATCGCATTCTGACCTTATTCAGTACTAGTGTACAAATAGGTGCTTTTGAGATACCGGCATGCCTTTCACATCTAACCACACAAAGATTAAAAACATTCATCCATCGTGCACGCATACTTTGTTTTCATCCATCTCTCCCTTACCCCGATTTGGTAGAGGTAAATCATCATGGGGATTGTAGTTGAAGGGATAGCCCTCTAGTCAAACACTGATTGTTGTGTTTGAAATGTCCATGGCAAAGCAGTACAACCCAGCTTAAAACAAAAAGACAAATAGGGGTGGATAAGCCTTAGAAGATTTTCTGACAATTAGCCCTGACCCCACATACCTTTAGAGGCCGTAAGCGCCAGACTGCCTATGGATTCTCACGTCGTCAAGGGTCCTGCCCCACTTCTAAACCTGCTTGGTCCTACACCCCGGGCTTGCACCCTGAACCAAGCCTGCCTCCCGGTTTTAAGGAATCCGCGTTGTTCCACGTATTGTGTGGACGGTGCACGTGACCACGACCGGCGTAGCCGGAAATGACGTGGCCAACGTGGAAATGATGGGACTTGTAGTCCCAGATCCATATCGGGGCTTTTACGAAAGCTCCGTAGAGGATGGAAAAGTTACTTGCAAATCGCCGTGGTTACTAAATTGGTATTGTCCTTGGATCGGATGCGGGTTACCGCTTCACCGCATTTTGTGCTCTTATTTACATCTACTGGCACATTCAAAGAAGCGGTAATGAGTTTCCATTTTCAGAAGTTGTAAATATGCCCACTGCTAATCTAATGCAGGATGGAGGGAAAATTGCCCATCTCATGGCTTATTTTATTATTAATTGATAATAAAGTAAGTAATGTAACAAAAGATCGTGCGATGACCCGTCACTGTTAGCCTCTAAAAGGGTAGACGCTATGTTTTAAAAAAACAAGGTTATAATTTTAAACGGGGGTTGTAGTGAAAAATTATTATTTCAGTAAAGTCCTGAAGGTAGTATCTAAAGCGAACTCTGGGCTCTATACTTCTTAGATAACAGGACCAGTCCCAGACTATATGGGCTCATTTATATTCGTTGCGGGCAGTTGTCAGGTTTCATCGTCTTGAGTATCTTGACATCGCTGTCATATCTTGTTGTACAAGGCATTTTTGTGATATTTGTTTTATAGTCTATTGGGAAACCCTTTGCTGTCAGTGTTCTAGTTTTTGTGTGTCAACCCACCCTGGAGTAACACTATGCTGCTGATGCCCATGTCACGGTTGTTGTTCCACGCATGATACCCGTGTTTTTCTATTTCTGATTTAATTGATTCCATGGGATTGAATCATTCAGGCCCTTCTCATGCGTCCTCAATCGGTAAACCCAACGTTGTTCACGTTCGAGCAGTCTTTTTACTAAATTGCCACTTCCCTTTATCTTTTCGATCACTGTCCATCTAAGATCTTTATCAGTGTGGTTCTTTTCCAAATAATGGGACGTGAGTTTAGTTGATGTTATTGCCCGCCTGATCGTACTGCGATGCTCACTTATGCGGACCTTGACATTCCTGTTGGTCATTCCCACATACATCAATTGGCACGGGCAAGTGATGAGATATACCACATGTTCTGAATTACGATTGGTGTGTGCCCGTTGCTCCCACGGATAACCTAAGCCTAGGTCGATTTTTTTCGTGTGCATGGTAAAGGGGCACACCACACAATTGCCGCAGGGGTAGTGGCCCATGACAGGGGGTTGGTTCCACAATGTTATTTGGGAATTGGTTTTTGGTCTGAACTCATCCGTATGTACCAAGGAGTCTCGCAAACTTCTATTTCTTTTGAACTAGAACATTGGTTTCTCAAAAGTTAATGTATTAGAAATTAGAATAGGCCATCTCTTATTTATGATCTTCTTTACCTCGTTAGACCAGGAGTTGTATGTTGTGACACATATCAGTGAATTGGTTTCTGGTTTCTGATTGGTTTCGAGAAGAGCTGACCTAGGCGTATTCCTTGATCATTTGCGTGCCCTCTCTATGATTCTCCTAGGATAGGCTTTTTGCTCTAATCTTCTGCTTAATGCATCCGCCTCCATGTTGAAATCATTGAGGTCTGTGCAATTCCTCCGGACCCTTAGAAATTGACCCACGGGTAGGTTCTCCCGGAGGGCCCTTGGATGTGCACTGTCAAATCGCAACAAACTGTTCTTGTCTGTCGGTTTGGTGTATAAAGAACTCACCAATCTTCCTTCTTTTGCAATGATATTTATGTCCAAAAAGGATACTTGATTGTTGTTGGACGTCTGTGTGAACCGCAAATGTGGGTTAAGATTGCTTAACCACCGAGTGAACTCAAGGATGCTATTTGAGTCACCTTTCCATATGATCAGGATATCATCGATATATCTTACCCATTTCAGTATTCTTTCTGTGAAAGGGTTGGTTGACCAGATATGTTCCTCCTCAATTGGCTCATGTATAGACACGCTATACTCGGCGCAAACGTGCTGCCCATGGAAGTCCCATGGACTTGGAGGAACATCTGGTATTCGAATTTAAAGACATTTTCCGTCAAGGCAAGGTGCATCAATTTGATAATCCAGGCAACTGGTGCCTCCCATTGCCAATCTTCCTTGTATAACAGTTGTTCAATGACTCATAAGCTCTCCTCTTAAGGGATACTGGTATAAAGGGACTCTACGTCAAGGCACATCATGATGTTGTTCTCAGGGTCATATTCTATGTCAATCAATATGTTAAACAAGTGTTTTGTGTCCTGGACATAGGATTTAATTTTCGTGACTAGGGGTCTCAAAAAACAATCTGTATATTTCGACAGGGGTTCCAGAATGGACCCTATTCCAGACACTATAGTTCTTCCTGGTGGTGGAATCTTCCTTTATGGATCTTAGGTATTGTATAAAACAATGGTATCCTTGGATCCTCAGAATTCAAAAAGTCATGTTCTTTCTTTGTGATCCAATTGTCATCCAACGCCTCTTTGGTGAGAGTCTCAATAGTTTTCTTGAGGCGACTGGTGGGGTCTCTCTGGATTGTCTTGTAATGTCGTCCGTCTGATAGTAATGTTAGGCATTCTTCACGGTATGTTTCGATATTTTGTATTACCGTAGCTCCGCCTTTGTCAGCTGGTTTTACCACAATATCCTCCCTCATGTTCAGGTGTCTCAGGGCCTTTCGTTCCTTTTTACTTAGGTTATTGAAGACATTCCTTTTTGGTTGTAATTCTTCCACCTCCTTCGTCACTGCCTCCTCGAAGGCAATTACTTCTGGGGGTAGGAGTGTCGTTGGGGACAGAAGGTAGATATGTGGCGGAGGTTGGTATGGCCCGTGTCCATCTCTGATTCCTGTGTGCCCACAAAAAATGCTTTTATCCTAACCTTGCGGAAGAATTTACTGAGTTCACATCTTAATCGGAATTTATCCATAAAGGCTGTGGGGACAAAGCCCAAGGCTTTGTTCAGGACTTTTTGTTCATCTGTACTCAGTGTGGCATTTGAGAGATTCACCACTAGTCCCTTGTCAGACTCGTGCTGGGTTGCTGGCCTCTGGTCTTGCTCCTGGTGTTCACATCGGTTCTGTCTTCTTCCCATTGGACTCGCTCTGTTTCCTCTCCGTCCACGTTTGCCTCTTCTTCCTCCTTGGCCTAAAAACGATTCTGGTTGTAATTCGGCTGAAAAAAGGAGGTATTGGGTATTGGGGAGATCCCTGATATGGTATTTGGCCAAAAGGACCCGGCCAGGGGTACATTTGTTGTTGGGGGTAGCCTTGTTTAAAACCCCCTCTTCGTGGTTGTCTCGGTCTTCCTCTCCAATTTTTGGATGATGAAGAGTTATCACTCGACCAATCTTCATACTCTGAATCCGATGTTCCTGAGCCTCCTTGGTAAGAGGACCCAGCATCAGAATCGTGCTGGCCCCTATAGTCGTCTTTTGTGTATGGATAGACTCGCTCGTGGAAGAATTTCTTGAGGTCCTTCTGAAGCTTACTCATCTTATTCTGCATTAAGAAATCCTTATGTTCGCATATTTCTTTGTTTACTTCTTCAAGTTTCTTTTTGAAGATGCTGATCTTGATCTCTGTTGCTAATGCATCTTCACTGGTCTTGATCTTTAGTAGGAGTGCCTCTGACAGCCTTTTTGCCGTGTTTGTAATCAGAATGAGCCAGTCGCGTGTACACCGCCACGCGATCAGCGACCATTCTTTCTTAAACAGAGGATCTTCTAAGATATCCTAGGCGCGTTGGTGACCCACAGGCCTGGTGGTGCTGCGTTCCCACGCAGGTACACGGTCATTATAGCACTGTGCATAAGTATTTTCATTTGGTTACGTTTCAACTCCTTTAATTCATCCCAATTCTGGGACTGGTTCAGATTTTGGTTAATATTAGTATCAGGTAGGAGTGATGGCGCCGCTAAGATGGCTGATGCCATTTCATCTGTATAGCCAATACCAAGTGCTTCCGCCATTTTAGTTGCTATTTATGTTCATGAATTTCTGATGTATGCAGTACTGAACTGGTGATGATAAAATCTTTGTGTGATGAGTTAATGGACCGACGGAGATCTCTATCTATAGGTTAATCCTTGGATACTATCCGGACGGAATATTAATTCCAAAACAAAGGCCCTGTAGCTGTGCGCTGTTCAACTTACGAAAATCCTAAGGCACTCAGAGGAGGGACAATCCTCCTGTGTCACAAGGGCAGAGAGGAACTCTTTGGTGGGAGTACGTCCTCCCTTAGTAAACTCAAAATCACAATTGGTACCCCACTGTATGTCGAGATAACATTAAATAACCCTGGGAAGATGATTCATGAAGTGACCTAGATGTTACCCAACAGGTTGTGGGAAAGGAAAAAATTCCTTTTTGTTTTAATTACCCTCACACACCGTAGTGGTGTTATGCTTCATCATCGGGTCACCCTGTCCCCTAAAAGTCAGGGTGGGCTCAACCATATTCCAGGGAGCGCTTGAAAGATATGGCCAGGGGGTCTTACAGAATAAAAATCCTCAGACTGTTCCCGGTATCCCTTTATTCTTGGAACACTATGGGATGTTAAAATAATTAAGCATATACAAGGGTCAATTGGATGTTTTAGTGCTCCTATGACCCTAGTGCCAACATGTTTCAGCCTATCTATTGGCCCACTAGGGGTCCTAGGCTTTCTTCAGGGCTATATGGATGTAGAGGTTCCCTCCCTGGTGAGAGCAGAAGATAATTATCAAGCTACTCCTGTGAAAAAAAGGGCAGATAGCTGCTCCTTTTGTAAGAATAAAGATACACTTATCTTTAGTACTTAAGGATGTTATTCCTTCTTCTCCATCTACAAAGAAAAAGAGGAGAAAAAAGAGAAAACATCACATAACAATTTTAATGTATTCATCATTGCATTCCAAAGGTGATGTGCTTATAGAGTACACCCATGCTCATCCATTTGAACGGGTGAAAAAGCCATCAACCATAAAAAGTGTCAACCGCACACTTCTACTGCTATCTCATATCACTATCACATTTTTGTGATGATTTTGTGTTGTATATCGTGTAGTGGCGATACACATCGCATTCTGACCTTATTCAGTACTAGTGTACAAATAGGTGCTTTCGAGATACCGGCATGCCTTTCACTTCTAACCTCACAAAGATTAAAAACATTCATCCATCGTGCACGCATACTTTGTTTTCATCCATCTCTCCCTTACCCCGATTTGGGAGAGGTAAATCATCATGGGGATTGTAGTTGAAGGGGTAGCCCTCTAGTCAAGCACTGATTGTTGTGTTTGAAATGTCCATGGCAAAGCAATACAACCCAGCGTAAAACAAAAAGACAAATAGGGGTGGATAAGCCTTAGAATATTTTCTGACAATTAGCCCTGACCCCACATACCTTTAGAGGCCGTAAGCGCCAGACTGCCTATGGATACTCACGTCGTCAAGGGTCCTGCCCCACTTCTAAACCTGCTTGGTCCTACACCCCGGGATTGCGCCCGGAACCAAGTCTGCATCCCGGTTTTAAGGAATCCGCGTTGTTCCACGTATTGTGTGAACGGTGCACGTGACCACGACCGGCGTAGCCGGAAATGACGTGGCCAACGTGGAAATGATGGGATTTGTAGTCCCAGATCCATATCAGGGCTTTTACGAAAGCTCCGTAGAGGATGGAAAAGTTACTCGCAAATCGCCGTGGTTAAAAATTGGTATTGTCCTTGGATCGGATGCGGGTTACCGCTTCACCTCATTTTCTGCTCTTATTTACATCTACTGGCACATTCAAAGAAGCGGTAATGAGTTTCCATTTACAGCAGTTGTAAATATGCCCACCGCTAATCTAATGCAGGATGGAGGGAAAATTGCCCATCTCATGGCTTTTTTATTAATTGATAATAAAGTAAGTAATGTAACAAAAGATTGCGCGATGACCCGTCACTGTTAGCCTCTAAAAGGGTAGACGCTATGTTTTAAAAAAACAAGGTTATTATTTTAAATGGGGGTTGTAGTGAAAATTATTATTTCAGTAAAGTCCTGAAGGTAGTATCTAAAGCGAACTCTGGGCTCTATACTTCTTAGATAGCGGGACCGATCCCAGACTATATGGGCTCACGAATATTATATTCGTCGCGGGCAGTTGTCAGGTGTCATTGTCTTGAGTATCTTGACATCGCTGTCATATCTTGTTGTACAAGGCATTTTTGTGATATTTGTCTTATAGTCTATTGGGAAACCCTTTGCTGTCAGTGTTCTAGTTTTTTTGTGTCAACCCACCCTGGAGTAATACTATGCTGTTGATGCCCATGTCACGGTTGTTGTTCCACGCATGATACCCGTGTTTTTCTATTTCTGATTTAATTGATTCCATGGGATTGAATCATTCAGGCCCTTCTCACGCGTCCTCAATTGATAAACCCAACGTTGTTCAATTTCGAGCAGTCTTTTTACTAAATTGCCACTTCCCTTTATCTTTTCGATCACTGTCCATCTAAGATCTTTATCAGTGTGGTTCTTTTTCAAATAATAGGACGTGAGTTTAGTTGATGTTATTGCCCACCTGATCGTACTGCAATGCTCACTTATGCGGACCTTGACCTTCCTGTTGGTCATTCCCACATACATCAATTGGCAAGGGCAAGTGATGAGATGCACCACATGTTCTGAATTACAATTGGTGTGTGCCCGT
The DNA here is from genome assembly GCA_963921515.1 of Calotriton arnoldi. Classification (NCBI taxonomy): domain Eukaryota; kingdom Metazoa; phylum Chordata; class Amphibia; order Caudata; family Salamandridae; genus Calotriton; species Calotriton arnoldi. Next base: position 11,906 of record CAWUFW010008720.1, on the reverse strand, counting down.
TGCTCCCACGGATAACCTAAGCCTAGGTCGATTTTATTCGTGTGCATGGTAAAGGGGCACTCCACAAAATTGCCGCAGGGGTAGTGGCCCATGACAGGGGGTTGGTTCCACAATGTTATTTGGGAATTGGTTTTTGGTTTGAACTCATCCGTATGTACCAAGGAGTCTCGCAAACTTCTATTTCTTTTGAACGAGAACATTGGTTTCTCAAAAGTTAATGTATTAGAAATTAGAATAGGCCATTTCTTATTTATGATCTTCTTTACCTCGTTAGACCAGGAGTTGTATGTTGTGACACATATCAGTGAGTTGGTTTCTGGTTCCTGATTGGTTTCGAGAAGAGCTGACCTAGGCGTATTCCTTGATCATTTGCGTGCCCTCTCTATGATTCTCCTAGGATAGGCTTTTTGCTCTAATCTTCTGCTTAATGCATCCGCCTCCATGTTGAAATCATTGAGGTCTGTGCAATTCCTCCGGACCCTGAGAAATTGACCCACGGGTAGATTCTCCCTGAGGGCCCTTGGATGTGCACTGTCAAATTGCAACAAACTATTCTTGTCTGTCGGTTTGGTGTATAAAGAACTCACCAATCTTCCTTCTTTTGCAATGATATTTATGTCCAAAAAGGATACTTGATTGTTGTGGGACGTCTGTGTGAACCGCAAATGTGGGTTAAGGTTGTTTATCCACCGAGTGAACTCAAGGATGCTATTTGAGTCACCTTTCCATATGATCAGGATATCGTCGATATATCTTACCCATTTCAGTATTCTTTCTGTGAAAGGGTTGGTGGACCAGATATGTTCCTCCTCAAATTGGCTCATGTATAGACACACTATACTCGGCGCAAACGTGCTGCCCATGGAAGTCCCATGGACTTGGAGGAACATCTGGTCTTCAAATTTAAAGAGATTCTCAGTCAATATCAATTTGATAATCCAGGCAACTGGTGCCTCCCATTGCCAATCTTCCTTGTATAACAGTTGTTCAATGACTCGTAAGCTCTCCTCTTGAGGGATACTGGTATAAAGGGCCTCTACATCAAGGCACATCATGATGTTGCTCTCAGGGTCATATTCTATGTCAATCAATATGTTAAGCAAGTGTTTTGTGTCCTGGACATAGGATTTAATTTTCGTGACTAGGGGTCTCAAAAACCAATCTGTATATTTCGACAGATATGTTCCTCCTCAAATTGGCTCATGTATAGACCCGCTATACTCGGCACAAACGTGCTGCCCATGGAAGTCCCATGGACTTGGAGGAACATCTGGTCTTCGAATTTAAAGAAATTCTCAGTCAAGGCAAGGTGCATCAATTTGATAATGCAGGCAACTGGTGCCTCCCATTGCCAATCTTCCTTGTATAACAGTTGTTCAATGACTCGTAAGCTCTCCTCTTGAGGGATACTGGTATAAAGGGCCTCTACGTCAAGGCAAATCATGATGTTGCTCTCAGGGTCATATTCTATTTCAATCAATATGTTAAGCAAGTGTTTTGTGTCCTGGACATAGGATTTAATTTTCGTGACTAGGGGTCTCAAAAACCAATCTGTATATTTCGACAGGGGTTCCAGAATGGACCCTATTCCAGACACTATAGGTCTTCCTGGTGGTGGAATCTTCCCTTTATGGATCTTAGATATTGTATAAAACAATGGTATCCTTGGATCCTCAGAATTCAAAAAGTCATGTTCTTTCTTTAAATTCGAAGACCAGATGTTCCTCCAAGTCCATGGGACTTCCATAGGCGGGCACGTTTGCGCCGAGTATAGCGTGTCTATACATGAGCCAATTTGAGGAGGAACATATCTGTCGAAATATACAGATTGGTTTTTGAGACCCCTAGTCACGAAAATTAAATCCTATGTCCAGGACACAAAACACTTGCTTAACATATTGATTGACATAAAATATGACCCTGAGAGCAACATCATGATGTGCCTTGACGTAGATGCCCTTTATACCAGTATCCCTCAAGAGGAGAGCTTACGAGTCATTGAACAACTGTTATACAAGGAAGATTGTCAATGGGAGGCACCAGTTGCCTGGATTATCAAATTGATGCACCTTGCCTTGACTGAGAATTTCTTTAAATTCGAAGACCAGATGTTCCTCCAAGTCCATGGGACTTCCATGGGTAGCACGTTTGCGCCGAGTATAGCGTGTCTATACATGAGCCAATTTGAGGAGGAACAAATCTGGTCAACCAACCCTTTCACAGAAAGAATACTGAAATGGGTAAGATATATCGACGATATCCTGATCATATGGAAAGGTGACTAAAATAGCATCCTTGAGTTCACTCGGTGGATAAACAATCTTAACCTACATTTGCGGTTCACACAGACGTCCCACAACAATCAAGTATCCTTTTTGGACATAAATATCATTGCAAAAGAAGGAAGATTGGTGAATTCTTTATACACCAAACCGACAGACAAGAACAGTTTGTTGCGATTTGACAGTGCACATCCAAGGGCCCTCAGGGAGAAACTAACCGTGGGTCAATTTCTTAGGGTCCGGAGGAAATGCACAGACCTCAATGATTTCAACATGGAGGCGGATGCATTAAGCAGAAGATTAGAGCAAACAGCCTATCCTAGGAGAATTATAGAGAGGGCACGCAAAAGATCAAGGAATACGGCTAGGCCAGCTCTTCTCGAAACCAATCAGAAACCAGAAACCAACTCACTGATATGTGTCACAACATACAACTCCTCGTCTAACGAGGTAAAGAAGATCATAAATAAGAAATGGCCTATTCTAATTTCTAATACATTAACTTTTGAGAAACCAATGTTCTCGTTCAAAAGAAATAGAAGTTTGCGAGACTCCTTGGTACATACGGATGAGTTCAGACCAAAAACCAATTCCAAAATAACATTGTGAAACCAACCCCTGTCATTGGCCACTACCCCTGCGGCAATTGTGTGGTGTGCCCCTTTACCATGCACACGAAAAAAATCGACCTAGGCTTAGGTTATCCGTGGGAGCAATGGGCACATACCAATTGTAATTCAGAACATGTGGTGTATCTCATCACTTGCCCTTGCCAATTGATGTATGTGGGAATGACCAACAGGAAGGTCAAGGTCCGCATAAGTGAGCATCGCAGTACGATCAGGCGGGCAATAACATCAACTAAACTCACGTCCCATTATTTGGAAAAGAACCACACTGATAAAGATCTTAGATGGACAGTGATCGAAAAGATAAAGGGAAGTGGCAATTTAGTAAAAAGACTGCTCGAACGTGAACAACATTGGGTTTACCGATTGAGGACGCATGAGAAGGGCCAGAATGATTCAATCCCATGGAATCAATTAAATCAGAAATAGAAAAACACGGGTATCATGCGTGGAACAACAACCGTGACGTGGGCATCAACAGCATAGTGTTACTCCAGGGTGGGTTGACACAAAAAAACTAGAACACTGACAGCAAAGGGTTTCCCAATAGACTATAAGACAAATATCACAAAAATGCCTTGTACAACAAGATATGACAGCGATGTCAAGGTACTCAAGATGATGACACCTGACAACTGCCCGCGACGAATATAATATTCGTGAGCCCATATAGTCTGGGATCGGTCCCGCTATCTAAGAAGTATAGAGCCCAGAGTTCGCTTTAGATACTACCTTCAGGACTTTACTGAAATAATAATTTTTCACTACAACCCCCGTTTAAAATGATAACCTTGTTTTTTTAAAACATAGCGTCTACCCTTTTAGAGGCTAACAGTGACGGGTCATTGCGCGATCTTTTGTTACATTACTTACTTTATTATCAATTAATTTAAAAAGCCATGAGATGGGCAATTTTCCCTCCATCCTGCATTAGATTAGCGGTGGGCATATTTACAACTGCTGAAAATGGAAACTCATTATTGCTTCTTTGAATGTGCCAGTAGATATAAATAAGAGCACAAAATGCGGTGAAGCGGTAACCCGCTTCCGATCCAAGGACAATACCAATTTAGTAACCACGGCGATTTGCGAGTAACTTTTCTATCTTCTACGGAGCTTTCTTAAAAGCCCCGATATGGATCTGGGAGTACAAGTCCCATCATTTCCACGTTGGCCACGTCATTTCCTGCTACGCCGGTCGTGGTCACGTGCACCGTCCACACAATACGTGGAACAACGCGGATACCTTAAAACCGGGAGGCAGACTTGGTTCGGGGCGCAAGCCCGGGGTGTAGGACCAAGCAGGTTTAGAAGTGGGGCAGGACCCTTGACGACGTGAGTATCCATAGGCAGTCTGGCGCTTACGGCCTCTAAAGGTATGTTGGGTCAGGGCTATTTGTCAGAAAATCTTCTAAGGCTTATCCACCCCTATTTGTCTTTTTGTTTTACGCTGGGTTGTACTGCTTTGCCATGGACATTTCAAACACAACAATCAGTGTTTGACTAGAGGGCTACCCCTTCAACTACAATCCCCGTGATGATTTACCTCTCCCAAATCGGGGTAAGGGAGAGATGGATGAAAACAAAGTATGCGTGCACGATGGATGAATGTTTTTAATCTTTGTGTCGTTAGATGTGAAAGGCATGCTGGTATCTTAAAAGCACCTATTTGTACACTAGTACTGAATAAGGTCAGAATGCGATGTGTATCGCCACTACACGATATACAACACAAAATCATCACAAAAATGTGATAGTGATATGAGATAGCAGTGAGAAGTGTGCGGTTGACACTTTTTATGGTTGATGGCTTTTTCAACCGTTCAAATTGATGAGCATGGGTGTACTCTATAAGCACATCACCTTTGGGATGCAATGATGAATACAATAAAATTGTTATGTGATGTTTTCTCTTTTTTCTCCTCTTTTTCTTTGTAGATGGAGAAGAAGGAATAACATCCTTAAGTACTAAAGATAAGTGGATCTTTATTCTTACAAAAGGAGCAGCTATCTGCCCTTTTTTTCACAGGAGTAGCGTGATAATTATCTTCTGCTCGCACCAGGGAGGAACCTCTACATCCATATAGCCCTGAAGAAAGCCTAGGACCCCTAGTGGGCCAATAGATAGGCTGAAACATGTTGGCACTAGCGTCATAGGACCACTAAAACATCCAATTGACCCTTGTATATACTTAATTATTTTAACATCCCATACTGTTCCAAAAATAAAGGGATACAGGGAACAGTCTGAGGATTTTTATTCTGTAAGACCCCCTGGCCATATCTTTCAAGCGCTCCCTGGAATATGGTTGAGCCCACCCTGACTTTTAGGGGACAGGGTGACCCGATGATGAAGCATGACACCACTAGGGTGTGTGAGGGTAATTAAAACAGAAAGGAATTTTTTCCTTTCCCACAACCCGGTGGGTAACATCTAGGTCATTTCATGAATCATCTACCCAGGGTTATTTAATGTTATCTCGACATACAGTGGGGTACCGATTGTGATTTCATGTTTGCACCCCTCCCATATCCTGATGGAGCAAGGGCCATCTGCGGTTGACCTCTATGTCCGCCCACCTAATTTAAATGTGCAGACATACCCGTCAATTTTCACTGCCTGTCACCACCTGGAAAACCATGGAAGTAAAGGACTTTGAAAACTGTCTAATGCCCCATTTGCCATGGGATATATCTCCCATGCTAAGAGGAGCACTTTTCTTTTTCAAAAAGAAAATCCAGTTTCAGGATTTCGTTTTTGAAAATAAAATTTCAACATTGCTGGATGGCTCCATCATGTTGATGGAGTAGTGTGCCAAGCATAAAAAGGCATTGACAGGAACCACCGTGACGGCGGCTCCAGTGAATGTTTTGAATTGACCTCCAGCTTGTTTGTCATTTCTAAATTTGGCGGGCGGAGTAGTCTCAGCATGGCAGACTTTAAGTCCTCCCCCAGGGCGACAGAGTCTTCTTTGTCAGCCAAAATGTAAATATGCCCCTTTCTGTGAACTACTCATTTTTTTTGCAATCTAAACATTCAAAGTTGTCCAGCCTAGTGTAACTTGCATTGCTTCTGTTCACTTTCCCATAATGCCGTAAACAACTACAAAGTGCGTACATTGCTAACATTTATTATTTATTTATATTTTGTGTTGGAAATTTCTGTAATCTGTTGCGATCCAAAGATTAACAACTAATCAGCGTTCCCACGTGTCTCCACATAGAAACTGAACACAATTTTTGTGGGTAGCCCTAGAGTCTACAATTGGAATATGCTAAAAACACAACATATGTATGTAAACGAAATGAGGCCACGTCAGGTCCCCATACAAGCTGCACGGCCATATGTGTACATGAATCAGAGGAGTCAAATGTCTTTTACCAAACTATCACAATTTAAACTTTTTTGTCCACATTTTCTCCATTTTTATTCTCCAAATGTTCATCATTCTTCACTTAATTTTACACTATTTCCAAAATCGCTCTTCTGAGCTTTTCACAGTAGCACGAGACAGTCCGAGTTTCCACATGTCACAATATCTTTAAAAGTACCCAATGCGTTTTGGGATAATTCACTTCATCAGGGGTATCAAATCTTATGTTTGACTAAGTTCGTGACTGAAAGTGGACCAATATAACTTTGTTTGAAAGTAGCAGCATGTTTGAATTCCCATCTATCCTGTCCTCCTTCATTCAACTTCAAGGGAAGCAGCGCCATTCCTGACGAAATTTCAATCTTAGTGTGCATAAAAAACAGAACATAGACACATCGCATTTCTGCAGTGAAATCACACCTTTTGTTTACAATGTGGGTAGCTGTGGATTTTGGGCCCTAGCTCAGCCGGCATCTAGGCAAACCCTGCACATTTTTGAAAATTAGACAACCAGGTGAGTCCAGAGGTGTGCGACTTGCATTGCTCTCAGCAGGTAATTTTACCCATAAGCCCTTGCAAACATCAAACTTTGGTAAGAAACACTCATATTCCTAACATTTCTGTGATGGAAAGACCTGGAATCTGTGGGGAACCACAGGTTTCCTACCACCCTGAGCTCCCCGTGTCTCCGTTTAAGACCGATATCCCACTTTTGTGGGTGGGCTAAGAGCCAACAGCACAAAAGGCCCTAAATCACTGCGTTGAGAGATAAGCAATAGGGGTAGCTGCTGTATTTGGGGCCGTGCTGAGTTAGACCAAAGCCAGTGCCCTGAGGTATGCCTGTTGCAACAATGCCAGACATCACTATTGAGACATTGATGGAGGAACTGGCTGACATTTAACTGTCTCTTGGGTCAGTGGACTCTGAGGTCACCAAGAGTATAACTGAAGTGCAACTGCTCAAGAAAGCTGTTGCTTCCTTATTTGGTCAACTAAATATCAAAGAGAGATGATTCATGGAAGTGGCGAATTGGCTAAATTGTACCCCTGACTAGGGTCAGGGGTACCCAGAGCGTGCACAGCATAACAGAGATAATGTGTGGTTCTCTGGTGTATAGAAAAAGTAGAGAAGGATGATCTCTTGTTTCTTTTTAAATTTCTTTCTGAGCTAGTAGAAGTTCCATTGGCATAACTCCTTGGTGTTCCAGAGGGCTCGTGAGATTACATATACACTCTGGGACTGGGGCTGTGCCTACATAAATTAAACATGTGGTTTAGGCTTCTTGAATGTGCTAAATTGCTCATCACCATTAACGGCAAAACCAAATATGAAGAGTGAGATGACTTGAAGAGAATATTTTACTCTATTGAATTCTAGGCAATCAATAGACTTCAACCCCCACTGAAATAACACAGTTTTTAAGGCTTTCCTACAGGGAAGGTACAGCATCAACCCTTCAGAACTCAAGGGAGGAAGTTCCAAGCTTTAGCAGTTAGACAGCCGAAGGTCGCACCTCCACAATGAGTGATCTGTACTGTGGGATTCTCAGGTTATGCTGAGAAGCTAAATGGAGAGAGCCGGTTGGAAGGTATTTCTGAATTCTCCTCTGAAGGTATATGGGGGTCTCTTTTTGTATTGTGTGATGTACCAGAAATGAAGACTTAAACTAAATCATGTTTTCAATTGGAAGCCTGTGTAGTGGCTGCCTATACAAGGCAATGTGTGTATGTTTTTTCACCTTGAAAATTTTAAGCAAAGTTCGAAGTTCTAAATGAGTTGGAGCTTTTTGATCTCTGTCTTAGTACACCCTATGTTTAGGCTATTACAATAGTCAATCCTCTGTAAGAGTAAAGCTTGAGCTGTCAAATTTGAACCTTCTAAGGAGAAAAAGGGGAAGATTCTCTTTAGCAGTTTGAGATGAAAAATGAAGGTTGATACTACCTTATTGATATACTGATGGAAAGAAACTGTGCCATCTAGGTAAACCCCCAAATTCTTGGCCACTGTCTTGGTGGTAGGAGTGGAATCAAAGTCGGTTGGCCACCACGTGGCTGACTAGACAGATATGTCCAGGCCTAAAATCATGACCTCTGTCTTAACAATGTTACACTTCAATGTATTTTCTATCATCCAGTTGGCTGTCTCTGAGAAACAAGTTTTTAATAATGCACAATTCTGATTATGGTGTCCAGCAAGACATAGCTATGAATCATCAGTATAAATCATGAAGTGATACCCATCGAATCTTATGAGTTTGCTTGTTAGAAATGGGGGTCTCTAGTTGGCAGAGGTAGGTACCTTTGTCCAAATAGGGACCCTTGCTTCTAGTCAGGGTAAGGGGGATACACACTTTAGATAACCCCTGCTCACCCCCTTGGTAACTTGGCACGAGCAGACAGGCTTATCCAAAGGCAATGTGTAAAGTAGTTGTACCAACACTCACAGTAACACAGTGATAACACCACAAATGGACACCACACCGGTTTCGAAAAAAAAGTATCTTTATCTAAACTTATCAAGACCAAAACGACAAAAAACCAACATACAAGTATTAAGAAAAATGCCTTTCAAAAGGTTTTAGCAACTGAGTCCATAGAAAACTATGGATGCGTGATTTGTTGCAAAGCACCTGTCGTTGCGACAAAATTCACCAAGCCAAACAGCCGCAGCGATGGGAAGCATCGAAAAACAAAGAGATGCATTGATTCCTGAGACCTTCGTGGATGCGATGCGACAGTTCCGCTGGACACAGGGGAGCGGTGCGTCGGGTCCGGTCTGTAGGGGGAAGCGATGCGTCGATTCTGAGATGACTCCTATCCACGGGTGATGCGTCGGGGAAAACTTGCCGCACAGGGACGATGCGTGGAAATCCAGGATGCGTCGGCAAACGTTGCGGCGGTGTCGAGCGGTGCTGCGTCGATTTCTTCAGCCAGGATCCCTCGATGCGTAGATTCTTGCAGCGGCGACAGGCCCTGCCTCAGTTTCAGCAGTGGCGTGGCGGTGCTGGGAGATTCTTCTCGCACCACGGCCCTGCGTCGGAAAAACTGTCGCAAGAAGAGCAATGCGTCGATTTTCTTGTTGTTGCATTGATTTCCAGCTCCCAGCATCAGAAACAACCTCCAGAGGCCCCACACAGTCACAGGCACTCCTGGCAGGTCAGAACTCCCAGCAAGGAAGTTCAGGGGAGCTGGGGGTGAAGTCGTTGTGTTCCTGAGACTTCAAACCAGGAGGCAAGCTCTACTCAAGCCCTTGGAGACTTTCCTCAAGCAGGGGACACAGCACAGAGCAAAGTCCTTCTCCTTTCCTTGGCAGAAACAGCAACTGCAGGCCAACCCCAGACACACAGCAAGGGCAGTACTCCTCCTCAGTTTCTCCAGCACTTCTCCTTGGCAAAGGTTCCTCTTGTTTCCCAAAGTAGTCTAAAGTTCAGGGGTTTTAGGTCTAATACTTATACCCCAAAATGTCTTTGTTCTCTTTGTGCAAGGGTCTGTGAGCCCAGTCCAAACCAGCTCTGTTCTCTGCTGCAGCTGCCCGGCAGGAGGTGGAGACAGCATTGTGTAAGGCAGACAGGCCCTGTTCAGGTGCAAGGGAAATCTCCTCCCACCACTCTAAATGCAGACCGGGCCTATTCAGGTGCTAGTGAGAACTCCTCCCCTACTCTGAATGCAGCCCAGGTCTATTCAGCCCAGCCCTGACTCATTCAGGAAAGGCAGGACACACATCAACCCCCCCCGGTGGCTGTCTGAGAGAATGCACCTCCCCAGCCCCTGCCACTCCAAAACCATACAGTCAATACACAAACAGGCAGAGGCACACAGAATGGTTAAACAAGAAAATGCCTACTTTCTAAAAGTTATATGAAACAACAGCGGTGATGCACTCTACGTCCTAATAGTGAACCCAATATACCAAAGAATCAAAAAAAATTTACACAGTTGGTGTGCGCCTTCTGAGGTGGTTCCACCCTACCACCTGTTCAACATTGAAAAAAACAATTCTAGGACACAAGTCTCAGACAGAGTGCACACTACCTAGTAAACTCAAAGTGAGTATATCAACGCAATGTTAATCAAATATTTTTAACAACAATAAAACTTGAAATTGACAAAATTATCCTGTATGCGAGGAATCTTGCAATGTTCAACAGAAGAAGTAATTGTGATAACTGCATTCAAATGCATGTCTTCAACATGTTTTATTCACAGATGAAGGCTTCAACAAACACTCTTGTTGATCCATAAGTCAAATAATGCATTCTAACGTGGATATTCATCACTCCCAATGCATTTCGGGTGTACAATCACCCTTCGTCAGGGGAAATCTACAGATAAACATATGTTTAATAAAACAACTTCATTAGCTGTAAATCAAACAGTATAACATAAATTTGCCTAAACATCCGGAATGGTTAATGTGGTTACGACTCCTAAATCCAGTGACTGTTTGTGTGAAAATAATTTCACAATTAATCTGGAACGGTCACATCATGCATATATATCAAAGGTATAACACTAGAGAAAGTAGCATTGAGTATAATAGAACGGAGAGAGTCCAGAAATGACATGTCCAACTGTGCAACTAAAAATAATATGTGAATCACCCATGAATGTAATAATATATCCATGTGCGAAAAATGTACAGAAAGTACCTCCACTGCTATGTAAAACACAACTCTATCCGGGTCCACAGCCCGTGCCCATAAGCGTCTATTAACCGCCACGTAACTCAAAACCCTGCACAGAACAGAAATAGAGAATATGCAATGTACATAACTAAACTACAAGCAACCAATAGAGTTTAAATGCTTACCACGAAGCTGTAATAAGAGGGATACAGATGAACAACAGAGAACTCGAGTGCTAGTAACTGTCCTCCTGTCCACTGGTCATTATGCTAAAAAGTGAATGAAAACGCTGGTAATTACCCTAAAAAATAAATCATGCCTGCTGAATGCATGCGTGAAAAACCTGAAGCTTACCAGACACTTAATGTTCCCAAAAACGCTTGACCATTCAAGTACTAATTCAGAACGCTGTTTTTTCTCCCTCTGAATCGCGTCACATACTAGAAGAAGGAAACATCCATGTCACCCATGCCTCATTTAGCCAGAGTCCCGTAACTCTTTAGAAAAATATAACTTACCAAAAAAACGTGGATTATAGTATCCCAACAACTTCCTAGGTCCCAGGTGTAGTGAAAAGACCTCCGCTCGGTATATTTAAATTAACAATGTGTTTCCAACTATTCACGTCATTACGTGCAAAGAACGGAAATAGAAATAGGACAGCCAAAAGGGTATAGAAAAACAGATACAAAAGAGTGCGGCCATCTTAACACTGAGCCGTGCAAAAACATGAACACCTTTCTCTACACATGGTGCATAGTGGAAATAAACCACCTATGGTAATGATAGAGCGTTATGCTCTCGTAAAAAGAAAAATTGTAGGGGTGCGTCATAATCATCGTTAGTCTGTACCCGCATATATCCAGTAATATATATATGAATGGTTAGTAAAATGTAGCCGTAACTTGCATTATTAGAGTGAATAGGAGGGAAATTGTGCTATTATAATTTTGCAAATGTAATGCTTAACTGAAACGTGCTCAAACGATGTATTAA